>OX104063.1:198391353-198608130 GCA_944474145.2 Dicrocoelium dendriticum | reverse complement strand
TCCTTGCCCCCTTATTAAAGCTATACAAAAAACGCCTTGTTGAAACGCTTTCCAAGTTGCATTGCTTGATATAGTCCGTTCCATTTGGAGGACGAAATTTCGCAAACCTAATCTTGTGCCTAATGGCCCTCTCCGTAAAGTGGCGCTAAGGATACATGCAGAAGTGTCCATGTGTGTACGATGTATGCATCTAAACTGGATTAACATACCACATCTGTCAAATAAATAAACAAACGAGCGAGCGTTGTTGTTTCCTTTTTTATTTCTCACGCACTTACTAAACTATAACAGCTCTCTACACTGTTTTGTGTATGCACATCCCATTCCTACTTCAAACTATCGTTATGCAGTAGTGCATTTAACTCGGTGGACACTTGAAATAACGAGTTACCTAATAGATGATCCTTCGGAGTTTATTTTTAAACTCCAACCATTCTACGGGACTTGTCAAGCAGATGCTTTTTTGCCCGTGCTAAATAATTGTTCATTGTTCATTGCTCAGTCTCCCTCTCCAAGCACGACTTCATTGCTTAGGCATAATATAACACTCTTTCTGCAGCTGTTAGCTGCCTGTTAGCTCTGCGGAACGATGTCCATCCGATACCGAGTACTCAGCCGGCGTGTCTCTGTTGTTTTTTTCTTTTCGCTGTCTCTTTTATTGCGGCACAATAGCTGAGATCTTTTCCGCCTGCAGCTAACGTGTATACTGATGATGAGTTTGATGATCTAACATCCATCCTATTGATCTGTCGCTGTTCCACCGTGCTTTAAACATGCTTCAGGTTAAGCAGACTTTGACATTCCTCGGCGATCTTCTGCAACGTGATGTCTGGGTCTCGCTGCAGCTTGGTGAGAAGTCGTGTGCGGATGTCCGCTTCTGACGGAAACTGTAGACCACAAATGAGCAGTAAACACTTGAAGAGTCTCTTTCGTGGATGTCAGTTTAAATCGTTCGCGGTCTCGGTTGACTATACCTGCAAAAATAAGGTAGTCATCCATGGAGTGATTGGCAATTTTTAAACAGTGATAGCGTGTGCGGAATAGTGAGGAACGTTCGCTAAATATCTGAGTGAGTCACTGAACCATGTCATCGAATCAAAAATAACGTGGGTGTGTTGGCGGAATGTAATTTACAAAACGGTCGTGTTCCGTGGCCCCCAACTTACGAAGCTGTGTTAGTGATCGCCATAAATCCTCCTTGTCATCGAACTCAACCAGAGATATGTCCTCATAGCCTTTGAGCCATGACTCAAATGTAACGCCAGATGAAACGTCTACTTGGAAAAACTGAATTGTGTGAGATACACAGTCAACTTCGAATTGGTTTTGTTCAGCATGGTCGACACCTTCTGCTTAGATAATCATTCGAGCACATTATGAGGTCAGAGTATCTAGCTAGACAGTACGTTGAGCGGCTTCGAACTGCGTCTACGATCGTTGAAGAATCGCACGGAGATCGTCTGTTGAGATTGTTATTTTAATTGTCAATTCCGTCGCCAGTTAATATGACATGAACTACCCCAAGTAAAAGGATAAAGGACAAGATAGTGGATATGACCAGGTAGTATTGATACAACGAGATCAAGAGTCAAGATTCCAACATGTGCCTTGTAATGTCTGAGTTATATGGTTCATTAATGGCTAACTCACTAATGATTGGCTGGGCAGTGGCGCAGTCTGATTGGATCGGGGGATATCTGAGATCGGATCCTGGGCACATTTGTGTTACGTTTCCGTATATGACAGTACTGTCACCGTTATTGTGCTTAGATGAAGGACTGTTTTTGGCAGAACTAAACGGCATTTGTTGAGCAGATGTATCAGACTTCAAAAGGTTGTGAACGTCTTGGAGGTTCTCACCAAGCAGTTTAATTTTTTTGTAGCTAGGAACAGAAAGTGAAATCAACTGACGATACAGAGTTGGGATAGTGATTCCGGTAGTTAAACCATATCTCGGATACTCATCCAGTTTAGCACCGAAAGAACATCGAGAAATTTTAGCTCGCAGATGCAATAACAAATCACAAACAGGCTGATTTGGCTGACGTTGTAGGACGTTACAATTGGTTCTTTCTGTCACTAGGCAATTTTTTAGCAAAAAATGACCAAGTAATATGATTCTCAGCTGCTCATATGAAACTTTTGATGGTAACTTGGGATGTGCCTAATTCTACAAAATTTAATAAGCGCTACGGCCAATAGCAATCAGAAAATGTGCGGTTTTTAATTTTTGGTAATTCAGGTTTCGTAGGCGACCATAGTGCAAACTACACATAATTCTCTGTTGGAAAGAATTCAGGACCGGAATTCCGATATTCGGATTCATCGGGAACTTGTTATTGATTGCGATGCCAATTGTAGTATCTATAGAATCTGGAATAACGCTAGGCTCCAACCGAAGCTAGCTTCGAAATAGAAGGAAAAAACGAATTGTACCTACGAAATATGCAGTCAATATTATTCAGTATCATAGGTAGTACGACCTAAAAAATGCCGTAGAACAATATTTAAAATCACTTCACTGTACTCAACTATTTATACTACGACGCGTCGTTTAAGTGTACTGCGTCACCAGGCTGGCGGAATACGCAGATTTCAGTCGGTTAGACAGACATGATGGTCCGAAGCTGTCCCGGGTGACTCAGTGGCATAAGCTGCTGACTAACGGCGCAAACCGCTGGTGGTCATGGGTTCGAATCCTGATGGATCCAATGGATGCGCACTACTGATGACCCCAAACATGCTGAAACTGTAGTCTAGTGATTTTCCGGTAATATAGACGACTATCTGATTTGGAAGCTAGCTGTAATGAACTTCATTTAGCTATAACAAAAATCCCCTTCTCATGAGTACATCAAAATATATATGTCCTAAGAGTTGCGAAATGCGATGTAGTACGTAGCCACAGTTAGTAGACGTCGTGTCTTTCGAGGCAAACCCTGTCCTCTGCAACGTTCGTAATCTGCCCGGCAGTGGAGGATAAAACGCGTTGTGTCACAGTTAGCTTGTAAATCATGGCGGTCCTAAGCTGTACTCCTTAGCTCAATAGCATAAGCTGGTGGTATAAGTCGCTGGTGGTCATGGGTTCGAATCCTGACGGATCCGACGAATGCACATCATTGATAATGCCCAACAGATTGAAACTGCAATCTAACGCTGTTCCAGGCATGTGGACGACTATCTGATTTGGAAGCTGGCTGTGATGAACCTCAATTATCTAGGTCAAAAGTCCTACTCATGAATACCCCAATATATATATATATATATATATATATATATATATATATATTAGAAGTGCATGGCAAAAACCATACCCGGATTGCCCTTCCACCCGCATCTGTTACGAAACTGCTATCTTATAAGCTCTGATTTTGCCCCATCGACTGTTGACGAAACATTTGCAGTCAAATGGCCCAGCTCAGTGAAAACCTCAATAGTAGCGCACCCAATCCGAACCACCAGTCTAGTATGATTAAAGCACCTACTTTGTTAATAAATCCTACTTAACTCCAAGCACCTATACTGTTAAAGCAGGGCTATAAAACAGCCTTACTGTGGTGTTCCACAAGGGTCAGTGTTGGGGTCACTGTTATTCTTGTTCGTTATTAGCAAAGTTGCGAGTGCTATCAAGTCAAATTTTCTGCTTTTGCCGATGGCATCAAGATATGGCGGGCAGTCGACTGTCAGGAAGCTCACGATTTGTTGGAATGAGACTTTTGAATGGTCCAAGTTAAACGTACTTCCGTTTAACACGAACAAGCGCAAAACCGTGCATGCCCGTCGCAAGCCCACATAATCATATAAGCTTGAAGACGATATGCTAAAATCCACCTCACGGGAGCGAGACTTTGGGGTAGTGATCCAAGATGACCTCGGCTGTTCGGCGCAGTCCTTGAAGGCATCCAAAACCGCGAACCAACATGTTGGTCTGTTACGGAAGACGTTCGGCCGATTCGATCCATTCATCTTCCCCCAAATGCTCAATGCGTAAGTGAGGCCTCATGTAGAGTACGCGACCCAGGCTTTGCAACCCTGGTTAAAACGCGACCTCGTTGCAGTGGAGACCGCACAGCAACAGACAACGAAAATGTGAAGAAGTTATCTCATCTGTAATACCATAGGCGACTGCAAACCTTGGGAGTGTCAGCGGAAGATATCGCTGTCTACGGAATGACCTCATGCAGGCGTTCCAGATTTTGAGAAACCCCAGTCACGTTTGCCGTCACCTCATGAAGCTTAGCTGCAATACAGAATTGGGGGGGGTCATAAATTGAAACTTATCACCCAATGCAGTCGGCTTGGGTGCTGCCGGAATTAATCTTCCCTTCGAGTTTGTCAAACGTGAAAGCTGTTTCGACTTTTGTCATTTTCGCGCCCACGTCACCCATTTTTAAAAAAAAGACGTGAATAATATGGTGAGTCCACAGGTGCTTTTTTCCCTTTTGTGTGACTTCACTGAACTAACCTTATTCATATAAACAACCCTACGGGACTTGCTAAACCTTGGCTTTTTTATCCGGATTATACCATTCTCCCATTGTTCCATTACAATTTGGTCATTTAACAAGTCCCTCACTGAGGTCCATGGGTTTCAGTACTTAGATTAACGTTTACGCCTAACACAGCTTCACAGCCTAGCGTGGTAGTGATCATTAGGCTGTCGAGGTTAAGATCCTTATCCGCGGTGAAACAATGCCATTGCGTTCTAACCCCCAGTAGTAGTTTAGTTAGACAAATTGTTTGACTGCGTGAACAGGAGTAATTGCCGATCGCTGTCATAAATACAACAACAGCAAGGTGCTGGTCGTGAAATTTTAGACTTGCTATTGTACATTTCTTTATTGCATGCTAACGGTTACCGCACATTTTGTAGCCGTGGAATCTGATACATCCGATTATTCTAATTCACATTCGCGTCATAATTGTCCTTGTGTAGTACTGAATGTGCCTTGGCATGTAACCGCTCTCCACTTCTTCTTATTTAGTGTGTTGGTTTGTTACTTGGTTTCCTCCTGCCTAACAGAAGTCAACTGAACCGGAAAATTTTATCTTCGAACCAGACTTCACTATCAGTAGATTGCCAGTTTGTGCATTTCTGTACACCTTAACGCCTCAAGTCTCGCAGGCTACTATAAAGTTCACGATCAGATCACAAAACAGTGAACTGTACGCTCTCAGACTGCGTGCCAATTTTGAGCCCATGAATCATAAGTGAAATGGTGCGTATGAAAGAACACTTGTTGCATTCCTTCCTAAGAGCACTCCACACATAAAACTTTGGTAGTAAGTCACGTTTGAATGGAGAGGTTGTGGGCGTTATTGATGCCAAGTTTGTGTGTGCGCTAACCGAGTTGACACACTTGTGCCAATCAGCGGATGGCCATTTTTGGCCTCTTGCCTGAATGGTTTTGAAAAGCCTATGAGGGGACACAAATCGTGCATCACACATGACTCTAGATTAATTGGATCAATTGGCATGCTACAATGAGAATGAAAGTCATACTTCTTCGATTGCCACAACTTCTTGCGTGGATGCTTTTCTGAGATTATATTACATAACATATGAGTAGAAACAACTAGTTCATAAGCTACATAGGTAGCCATGGTGTTTAAACGAAGTATCACATGGCTCATATGACTTCAATAAAATTTACATTAAGCAGTTGTACTAACACGACTGCCAACCAGATGGCGAATCAGTGGTCGGCTCTCAGCTAGTAAATTTAGAACTCACTTTCTAAACCATCTAGAGCTGAGTAGAAATGATAAATCCTGGAAACAATTTGAATGCGTTTGGTAAACTGAGGCAACAAACACGGGCTATATTGAAAAGAAATGTGTTCACATGTGCCGTTAAATTCTTTTAGTTGCAGTTTTCACGCATTAATCAATATACTGGGATCAACTCAGTATACAATAGTTTCCACTGATTCCTACCTCATCCAAATCGCCGGATCAAACAGTCAGGACCAACCACTTACATTTTAGGCAGCGTAGATTTTATGCTTTGCTTTCTAACTTTGTTTCTCTGCTTCTCCTTACAAAGCTTCTTCGAACGGCAGCTTCTCGTGTCGTCAAGAAATGTACAGTGTTATACGTTGCACAAGCCCTTTTGCATGACGCTGCTGTGCAAAGAGGAAGTATCTAGTATTTGCCAAATTCCCTTTCATATTGTGTTTTTCTAGCAGAGGGGAAGAACTGCTTTAACTAATGCTTCCACTCCTCCAAAGGTCACCTTCTGAAGGGTACTTTTTCCATTAGGAGTAAGCACCCACTTCTATATGTTGTCTGCGTTGACGCTTGTGTATTTTCGAATTCACCGGACGGTAAAAAGGACGTGTCTGACACCAAGGCTTGGTATGTAGGAGGCTGTCTTCACTAAAACATTTTAGAGAATGATATAAAAATTGACAGCTTTAATACCTAATACGGGCTGTCTGATTTATCGAACGGTTAGCTTTCACAGCTGAATATGAAACTATGTTTTGTCAACGAAAACCACGCAGTGTGCCTCGTTAAACTGAATATATCCATAGACATAAATCTACAGCTGTAACCAGAATCTAATTATAAGCCATTGTTGACAATGAAGTATTAAAATCCCGTAAGGTTATAATCTTCAGATTTTGACTATAAAATTGAAGACTGGTAGCTCAGGTTGTCCAGATGACGGTTGAACTGTTCGCTGAGCTTGGCAATTTTGTTGCAAACATTTCGTCACCAATCGAGAGGAAATAATCAGTGCGTAGCTGAGTGGCGTGTAGTGGCGTAGAGTAGAGTAGAGACTCCTATACGCTGCTCTCCGCTAGTAGAGTAGTGGACTATCGACACTGTGTTGGAGGAGCTGAAAGTGAGGTCGGTTGGTGACAGAAAAATATCTCAAAGTAGTCTAACGAAGAGAGGCATTCTTTTGTTTAGCTTCTCAGCCTGTCGTTTCAAGTTCACGAATTGAATAACCAATAACTGAGGATGACCATAGATGACATCATTTCAAGTTATAGTTATTCTTCCAGATGACTATAAAATTTAGTTTCCTTTCTGGTTAAACTGAAGTAGATAACTTTAATGTTCTTTCGCGTCCTGTAAGGAAAGCTTGTTTTCTCATTAAATGGTACAATTTCCATTGTCAAACTCCAGAAGCCTTATGGGTAACCGAAAAGCTTGTGTATAATGGAGACAGAAGAGCGAGTGCAGCTGTCCATTTGTTCGTGCAAAATACGCAGCGTATAGTGAACCTTGCAGCCTTTCTTTATTTCATAACCTTTCACTTGTTGTTGTTGTTGTTGTTGTTGTTGTTGTTGTTGTTGTTGTTGTTGTTGTTGTTGTTGCACCTTCTGACTGGCTATTTGTTGTACTGATTGTACCCCTCTACACAGTAACTCCAGATGAGTTGCGCTCTACCTTTCTCTTCACTCGTTCTTACTCGCCATCCATCCAATGCAGCTGTCGCCAGCTTCTCTGCCGTTCCCTATTTGGCACGTCTCACGTGACCTCGCTACCGACTAGTATCCCAAACGCACCAAAAACTGCTAGCAATTTCAAAGCTTATAATTTCCTTCAAAAGAAGCGGATTGTTTAAGACTAACCTAACTGATGATATCTTATTATGAACAAGAATATAAGCCTAGGTAATTACCAGCAGCATGAGATTTTGTTCAAGCGAACGTTTAGTGACTTTCTGAAACAGCTTTCATGGTCGATGAGCTATTCGTTAGCTGTTAGAATGTGAGATGAGAATTGCAACTGTGATAGCGGAGCCAATTTTCCAGTCCGCCTAGCTCCTTTTCAAACTTACAGCTATATATGTTATCGGTTATGTGATTTTGCCACTTGGTACAAAAATTTTTACACATATATATATATATATATATATATATATATATATATATATATATATATATGGCTGGCGGCATCCGATTTCGGATTTGCCTGTCACTGTGGCTGGCCACAGGACGCCTGCGCCTACAGAGGGGCCATGGGTGGCTTGCGCTGCACCACCCACAGCTACAACAACACTCCATATCCAGTGTAGACCCGAAGGAATAAGACCCGGAGGCATGTGGATTGGAGCCACGTTTCATCAACGGAGCCGGCCCATACTCCTTCACGGGCAAACAAAAACACGATGTATTTGGGGAATCAAGCGCACACACAAGGCGGTGGCTGGACCAAAGTCCGCTCCACACTGGGTGCATGGGACCACTCTTTGATCCCAACACGGCCACAAGAACCGTGCACCCCGTCCCCTCCAGCAACGACCAACTGTCTCCTGGAGCCAGTATGGACGAGGTAGTGGGTAATAGACAGGTAGGCACCTTGTCAACATGCACATCAAGCGCAGCCACACCGGGGATATCAAACGACACCCAATCACTTGAGAGAGAGATACAAAGAAAATAACTCGATTAATGCATAAGGAAACGGTGACATAAACCTTAATTTAGTAAGCATATGAAATAAGTTGTTTAAAAACGAATTCTAGATAAGTCCACGAGGTCAGAAAGTAAACTTTAAGGAAATGCCACGAACACAAAAATGTTATGGAAGTCGAATACAATTGGCTTAAGCGAGGTGTGAAAGTTAATGGAATAGAGTACAGGTAGACATTTATCTGAGAAAGAAAAGCATTAAGGCAAAATTGAAAACCCACCACCTGAACAAAGAGACTTAGCATGCAAGCACGCGGTTAGTAAATCGAATGCAGCCTACCTACAAACGCTGCACTGGTTTTGCCTACGTTCTCTGCAGGACCCGCCGTCGCTTCGGTAGCGGTCCCGAGTGGCCTCGCTCATGGCTCACTAAGCCTGCCAGACTAAGGCACTCGCGACCGCATGTTCTACAGCACCATGCGCTTGATGTCGATGGAGAACAACCCATCGGTGCTTGCCGCTTCCGCACTTGCGGCTTCTTCTCTGCATGCACGAGGGCTTTCTACTGCACCTCGGCAACTGCCTTCGTGATCAGATCGCGCCATGCACGCCTATCAACCGCTTTCGATTCCCATGATCTGCAATCAAGATTAGAACCTGTGAGGCTCACTTTGATCATGTCCTAGTAGCGTACTTTGGTTTCCCCACATGCCGCTTCTTAATACTCAGCTGACCATATAAGGTTTGTTTCGCTATCCGCGTTGAATCCATACGGCTTACATGACCGAGCCACCTCAGGTGTCTCAATAAAAGTATGCAGTCCACTGCATACATCCCAATTTGACGTAGCACTTCCGTGTCCGCAACTCTGTCACAGCAACTGATGCGCTGAACCCGTCGCAAACACTGTTGATGGAACCGCTCGAGATATCGTACATCCCGCCAAGACATCGTCCACGTTTCACTGCCGTATAGAAGAAAGGACAGCCCCATGGATTTGTACACCATCAGCTTCGTACCAATGGTAAGCTGATGATTGCTCCACACTCGGTACTCAAGCTTCCCGAATGCCGCCGCTGCCTTCGACACGCGGATACGCAGTTCACTGTGTAGCTGCTGATCAGTCGACATGACACTTCCAAGGTAGCTGAAGCGGGAGGTGGTTTCCAATACTTCAGCACCAATGCTGATTCGCGACAATATTGAAGATTGCACCTCCGATGAAGGCTGAAAGCGACATACAGTTTTGCTTGTGTTGATGGTGAGCCCGAATTTGGCCGCTGTCGAAGCCTGAGCACTAGTCATGTGCTGCAACTCATCCGCGCTGTGTGAAAACAACGCACAGTCGTCAGCAAACATAAACATACGGATAGTTGTCTCACAGACTAGAGTTCTCGCACCGAAACGGATGTTCAGCAACTCACCATCAATACGGGACTCCACACGAACACCGCAAGCACAAACGGCATCAAAAGCACAGGACAACATTGCATGAAGATAAATATTAAACAGGACAGGAGCTAAGACACAGTCTTGCTTCACACCAGAGACAACGACAAATTCATTTGAGGTCTCTCCATTCAGCTGCACCATCGCTCGCATACCACTGTACAGACATTCAATTAAACTTACAAACTTACGCGGACAACCAAACTTACCCAGCACTAACCACAATGCCTCGCGGTTCACCATATCAAATACCTTGGTGAAATCAACAAAAAGCGAGTACAATGGCTGGTGTCGATCTCTGCACTTCTCTTGCAACTGACGAGCCGCAAACACCATATCTATAGTGCTGCGACCCGAACGGAATCCACATTGCTCTTCCGCCACTTTAGGTTCCACAACCTGACTGACGGGCCGGTTGAGCAGGATTCGGGCAATCACCTTGCCCACAGAACTCAGCAATTTGATGCCACGTTAATTCGTGCAACATTGCTTGCTACCTTCGCCCTTGTACAGTGGTAGCACAAGTACATCCTTCAGCTCAGGAGGCACCTCCTTTGCAATCCATACGCGTTGCACCAAGTGGTGCAGCGCAGTCAACAACGCGGGTCCACCGTGTTTCAATACTTCAGGCGGGATCCCGTCGGCCCCGGCACAATTACCGTTTCGCAGCTGAGCAAGTGCTCTCTGCGTCTCATCCAGTGGCGGCGTGTCCGCCAGATTCGCCTTCACATCGTGCTGCTTCAGGCCGTTCAATATAGACCAGTCGATCTCTGAACGGTTGTTCAAGAGACAAAGTGTTTCCGCCAGATCTGCATTATGTCTGCAGTCTGTGTGCAGGTAGCGCATGAGCTACCGTCGATCAGTGTCCTCAGCGGCTCCAATCTCGGTCCATACACCGCCTTCAAGGAGTCAAAGAATTCCTTGTGTTGGCGGCGTTCGGCGTAGCATTCCATCTGCTTCGCCTTCTCCGTCCACCATGCATTTTTTATGCGACGGAGCTCTCGGGTCAGTCGCCGTCAAAGTTTGCGAAACTGACTACTCTTTCCCAAGTCACTGGGGTCTGCCACATGTGCAGCAAATGTTGCATTCTTCTCCGACACCAATGCACCGATCGTCGCATTGTTGTCATCAGACCAATGAGGCCGCTTACGGTTTGCGCGCTCGATAGTCTCCTCATATATATATATATATATATATATATATATATATATATATATATATATATATCAAATGTGAACGTTATTAGGATGTCTTCAATAAATCCAATTAAATAACTTTTTCAAAAAGCATGCAAACGGTAGCTAATTACCACGACTTGTGTTTGGATCATATTTTTAACTGGCATTGAGCAACACTTTCCATAACAGCTGTCACCCAAATCTATTAAATATTTACACCAGTAACTTCCGCAGGGAGTAGGTGTGGAGTGGCCACAATTCATCTGGGGCATTTAGTCGGATGCTGCGGTCTATCTCCTTGATTTCACACTGCACTTAATATCTCAATGGGCAACTTAGGCAGATGCATCTGATGTTTTCCTGACGTTAACTGCTCTTTTAACTAAGAAGTAGTAGGCGCTAGTTATGTCACTTATACAGTGGGTGGTTCGGTAAGCTCCATCTAAGTGATATTGTTGGCACGTATTGTGAGCGACTATTGCTTCACTCGAGTATCAACCAGTAGTAAGCTCCGCCCTCGGTCTCTGCGAACACAGCACCACTATTAACCTAGACAAAGATTGTTCACTTCTGTTAAGAACAATAAGGCAAAACTTTGTCCAAAATCTTTGAGAGGAGTGAGGGACGACGTAGTTACTAAGGTAGGAGAAGGAAGCATGATAAACTTTACTTTTAGGAAGCCACTGCCAATTTAACTGAAAACAAACCCTGCTTCAAATTAAAAACTTTGAGAACTACATGCCACGCTTTTCCAAGCCAGAGGGATTCATCGTGCATGCACTGTTTCTGAAGTGTGAGCCATTCTGTTTTTCGTAAACTCCGCAGTCATTTTTCCAACGAAATTTCGTTTTCCCCCGGGGATAAGTATTTACCTTGTTCAGCTAACCGGTGTTATAATTCCATAGTAAACAGAAAAAAGATGAGTAAACTTCATCAATACCTGTCCGCATCATATAAGCAGGCAAAAAAGTACGATTATATTTGATCGAGACACTTCAGATCTTGGTGGGATATAGTTTCGGCAAAATTGCAGACGCACTTGACCCTAAGATTAAGTGGCTTAGGTTGCTTCCAGATCCTTTACAATCGATCTTTGCTCATTTCGTGTAAAACGTCCATTTCATTTTTATTCCTATAAGAAGCGCAAGCGATGCACTGAAAGTGCAAAATTGTCCTCGAGTTAATTACCTTGTAGGGAATATACAGTAACAAAGGTCACCTTCATTCGATAGGTTCTGGTGATACGCGTCAGATAAGTAGGTAGTGGAAGGTACATGGCATTGTTAACCGGGATCCGATTCTTCTCGTTTGGCTACCAAACAAAGTAGTTGTAATGGTCGGATGAGTTTCTCATGGGTGTGTATATCCGGTATTGCCAATTCCAGGCTTGCCGCTTCAGCGATTACGAGCGGTCGTGCTCTTAATCGATAGTTTGATGTGGACTGTACTTTATATATGGCTCCGAAAGAATAAGTCTGCCAATTCGATGGTCTGTTATTGAGGAAATAGAACTCGTGACCTATCAATTCTTAGGTAGTGGACAGCCCCGCTGCACCAATATGAACCATTGAGCACGTGACTAGCGGTCATAAACACATCTTCCAACCAGCAAACTTATGGTGCTGTCATGTCGCATGTTGGCATAGTAGTTTTAAACAAGGCTCGAAATAGCAAATCCGCGACTTTAAGCTTCAAAGATCATTTGTAAAGTAAACTGACGATTTTCGGTAGAATAAACGGAAGTTTATGGCTTTTCACGACATGCGATGTCTGTCTAACCCAAATTAAATGCAATGAGTCTTTTTAAACACTAAAATTTCCCCGCTAATTCCATGTTACCTGGTTCAAACCTTCGCGAAACTATGCACGTACATCCCTGCAAGAGATCATAGACTTGCTGAACTCACAGTGTAGTAAAGCTTAATGGGAAAAACAGGACCATGATAGCTTCCACCACCGACAGTGTAACAGGAATAACTGACCTCTTTACCAGGCATTATTTTATCGATACTTACCTGACGAAATTGTATGTTGTCAATATATGTGCTCCGAGATTTAGTTCCACACCATATAGGATCTGGCCTCACCGTTAAAAAGAACGAAATCAGTCTTCCAACAGTGTTTTTGGGTAGACAAGAATTCAATCGAATCACGCCCCGACAACGGTTCAGATAATATTATTTATTTAAATTACCAAACTACACGCTTCACAAACAAAGAGGTGAGCAAGAAGGAAAAGGAGAAATCCTTGTATCTGAAACAAATTAGTTCGCACTGATCCATGCAAAAAATGAATGGAGCTCAATGTTTCACAGGTCCGTGCAACATCACAACTAAAAAACGCTCCCTGAATGTGATGGGAGTATACACTCGAACGAACTTGCGGTGCCAGCCCAGCAAGGAAGCCGTTAGACTGCCGCAAGGAAAGGCGACAGCTGATAGGACGTTCACACGTTTGTCGCATGCAAGCTGATTGGCCAACAGTTGGACGCATTGGAGTGAGTTTGTTTGACTGAATCAAAGGAAAAATGTCATGCATTCACAAAGGTCGTTAATTATGGATCCAACTAGCTGTATATACCGATATGTTTCACTCGCCCTCTGCCTGCGTTTTCGCCTGGTCCTTTTGTTTGCAGAATATACGTTTTGTCCCTGAAGGACCGACTTTTAACATGGTGTCAGAGAAGGAGAAGAACCTTAGTACCACCCGGACGACGATTGGAGCTGCACCGGCTATTCAAATGCCCGCCCCGCTGAACATGGATGAACGCAGTTTGGCAAGCAACTGGCGTTTGTGGAAGAGCAAATGGATGGATTTCTGCACTTTATCTCATCTGGACAAACAACCGATGGCGTACCGTTTGGACATGTTTCGACAAGCAGCAGGAGATGATGCGCGCCGCGTGCTAGAGACATTGTGTTACGACAAGAGCGACGATGCCAACAATCTGGAGACAGTTCTTGAGAAGTTCAGTGAATACTGCGAAAGCCAAACAAACGAGACATTTCAACGCTACCTCTTCTTTTCGCGGAACAGGCGGCCAGGTGAATCCGTTGACACGTACGTCACTGAGCTAAAGATTTTGGCCCGATCCGGCAGTTTCTGTAACTGCATGGCGGACAGTCTCATACGCGACCGCATTGTTCTTGGGATCAATGACGAAGGTTTGACGAAGCGACTATTACGAAAGCGCAACCTATCTCGGCAGCAATGTATCGACATCTGTAACAGTGAGTCCTCCACTGCCTATCAGTTCCAGCAGATGACAATCCCAGGTGATTCAGAGTTGTGCGCCGTTTCCAGGAGCAAAACTACGAGGGACACGACGGCGCGACAGCAGCTCTGCAACTTCTATGCAACACGACATCCGAGGAACCGCGAACAGTGTCCAGCGTGGGGTCACATTTGTGTCAAATGTGAGAAGCGCAATCACTTCGCCCGCTGCTGTCAGTCGACAGATGTCAGTGCACTCGTTCCAGACAAATCAACAGAAGACACCGAACAATCGATTGGTAACGTGTCTCGGAGAGCGTCGCAGAAGTGTGTCTATGCAAGTCTTCTGATCGAGGGACGGTCTGTGCGATTCAAGTTAGACACAGGCGCGACGATCAATATTTTGCCCAGAAAGCACTGCCGCGGCGTGCAAATTTAATCAGATCAAGATTATTTGTGCATGTGGAATGGTTCCAGACGCAAGCCAAAGGGCTCAGCGATACTTGAAGTGGTCAATCCGAGAGACGGTGTTTCGCATCGTCTGCAGTTCGTGATCGTGGATGAGGATCTCACGCCGATTCTCGGCATTGATTCCATTTTATCTCTTGGCTTTTTCATTTTTCACCATGATCGTTTTATGTACGCTTGTCAGAGTGAAGCCGATGTTAGTGACCTGTATCCGTCTGTGTTTTGCCCGGGTTTAGGGGAATTTGACGGTACCGCTCACCTGTCGTTAGATCCTTTGGTACGCCCGATTGCGTTACCTGCTAGGAGAGTCCCATTTGCGCTACGTGACCGATTTTCCGCGGAATTGTACAAGCTGGTTATGCAGGGTGTGATTGCAAATGTTAATGAACCAACAGACTTTGTTAGCCAGGTCGCAATCATTACGAAGAAAAATGGCGAACTACGCGTATGTATAGACCCGAAGCCACTGAATGAGGCCCTGCGTAGAGAACATTATGCGCTACCGACGTTAGAAGATGTTTTACCACGTTTGACAAAAGCTAACTTTTTCACGAAAGTAGACCTTTCTTCCGCATTCTGGCACGTTGTTCTAGACGACGAATCCAGTTTCCTCACCACATTTGCTACACCATCCGGACGTTATCGTTGGCTGCGATTACCGTTTGGCCTGAAGGTGTCTAGCGAAATTTTCTAACAACGTTTGGTGAAAGCAATAGATGATTTAGACGGCGTAACCTGTGTGGCAGATGACGTTCTGATTTACGATTCTACCGAAGAAGAGCATGACACTAAGCTACACCGGTTCCTGAGGCGTTGCGTGTAAAACAACATCAAGCTAAAACTCGAGAAAGTAGAGCTGCGGAAAGAGGAGGTGATTTTCCATGGGCATGTGTTAACATCCGACGAAATCAGGGTTGACCCAGGGAAGATTAAGGCGATACAAGAGATGCCGTCCCCTAACGATGTGAAGGCAATCCATCGCCTAAACGGTATGGTGAATTATTTAAGCCGGTTCCTACCAGGACTCGCTGATGTCATGACTCCGATTATGCAGTTAACTCACAAAGGAGTAAATTGGAGCTGGGGAAGGAACAGGATTTGGCTTTCGCAGCCATTAAGAACCTTATCAGTAATGCGCCCGTACTCGGATATTACGATCCAGCACAACCATTGGAGGTACAGTGTGATAGTAGCCAGAGTGGAATAGGTGCTGTTCTGTTGCAGAACGGAAGACCTTTGGATTCCCGCAGTCGAGCACTCACAGAGGCCGAGAAGCGGTACGCACAGATCGAGAAAGAGATACTGGCAGTGGTCTATGCCATGGAGCGTTTCAATGATTATACTTTTGGAAGAAAGACAACCGTGTACACTGATCATAAGCCGCTGGTGTCGATAGCCACTAAACCACTGAATAACGTTCCTCGCCGTCTGCAGCGTATGCTTATCCGGCTCCAAAAGTATGACATTGACATTGTGTACACACCTGGCACACAGATGTTCATCGCGGACACCCTGTCGAGAGCACATTCGCCAGTGGCCGAACATCCTCTAGAAGAGATCGAGACAGTTAGCATGGTGCAGCATCTGGCAGTGACAGAAACCCGTTTGAAAGACATAATGCGTTTCACGGAGGAAGACCAAACTTTTGCAGCTTTGCGAGACGTTATCATCAATAGGTGGCCAGAAACAAGGAAGCAGATCCCGAAGGAATTAACACCCTATTTCAATTTTCGGGACGAACTCACTGTCTGTGATGGTCTGTTGTTCAAGGGAATCCTAATCCCTTCTTCTCTCCGAAAGGAGATGCTGTAGCATGTCCATCGCTCTCACCTGGGTGCAAATTACACCATTAATCGAGCAAGAGAACTGATGTTCTGGCCAGGAATGACAGGTCAGATCAAGGATCATGTGTCTAACTGTGAGGCGTGCCGTTCACACGACATTCGGAAAACGAAGGAACCGATGATGCTGCATGATGTTCCGGACCGACCGTGGCAAAAGGTAGCAGTGGATCTATTCTGGGACAACGGAAAGGATTACTTACTCACGGTGGACTACTATAGTGATTACTTTGAAATCGATTTACTCACCACCACGACCACAGAGGCAGTAATCAACAAACACAGATGTCAATTCGCACGGCACGGGATACCGGAGGAGCTAGTCTCAGACAACGGTCCCCAGTTCAGCAGCAGGGCATTCCAGGCTTTCGCAACCAAATGGGAATTCACACACCGGCAAACCAGTCCCTATCACAGTCAATCAAATGGGAAGGCAGAGTCGGTAGTGAAGCAAGCCAAGCGACTATTAGCGAAAGCTAGAGATACTTGGGAGGACCCATACCTCATGGTACTGGAGAGTCGCAACACTCCTTCAACGGATATCGGCCTGAGCCCAGTGCAGCGCCTGTACAGTCGAAGGACCAGAACTGTGATGCCTGCATCCGCAACACTTCTGCGCCCTGTCACGCCACAACTGGAGAAAGTACAGAACAGTTTGAAAAGGCGAATGACTACAAAGAAACGATACTACGACAACGGCGCACGGGAATTACCTGAGCTGACAGTGGGGGAAGAAGTATGGTTTGAACCAATTCCCGATGGACAGGAGCGGTGGAGAAAAGCAGTCGTGCCTGCGAAAGTCGGTGAAAGGTCATACAAAGTAAACGTTGGAGGGAAGAAGATGAGAAGAAACCGAGTACAGCTGAGGAGATGTCCGAGGCGACAGCATGTATCAGGGAGAGAGCGTTATACTGCGTGCGGCAATGAGGCGACATCGACAGATCCAACAAAGAGGACGCGAAGTGGTAAAGTGTATGGGCTATTTAGCAAAGTACAGCAGCAAGAACATGAAAAAAGGGAGGATGTGATGGGAGTACGCACTCGAACGAACTTGCGGTGCCAGCCCAGCAAGGAAGCCGTTAGACTGCCGCAAGGAAAGGCGGCAGCTGATAGGACGTTCACACGTTTGTCGCATGCAAGCTGATTGGCCAACAGTTGGACGCATTGGAGTGAGTTTGTTTGACTGAATCAAAGGAAAAATGTCATGCATTCACAAAGGTCATTAATTATGGATCCAACTAGCTGTATATACCGATATGTTTCACTCGCCCTCTGCCTGCGTTTTCGCCTGGTCCTTTTGTTTGCAGAATATACGTTTTGTCCCTGAAGGACCGACTTTTTACACTGACTCCCTGGTGAGATCAAGGTTTCCTTCATGTGCATCAATGCACAAGGTGCACTAGTAAACTTTGCTGTTCTGCGGCTACGCCAAAGATCCTACGCTTGGGGTGGCATTTTCGCAATTGTAGGTTTGTTACACTCGGAAATTATCGACTTAGAAGGCGCGCTACAGTCGATGTATCTTGTTCAAAACGATCGCCCCCAGAAAGGGAATTCGGATGCTTCTAACCACCGCAATGATCTGCAACGTGAACTGGTGGACGGTCAGGAAACACTGAACTCCCGCTGGCGCTTTCTGCGAATTAGTCTCAGTCTTTTAGCGGCCCACACTGTCCACTTCAGGAATGGGCTCCGGTCTGAAATTAGCCTTGGGAAGGGTACTGCTACCAAGATCCAACCAGGTTCTCATCTCAGGTAACTTCAATGTTCATGATGCAGAAGGTCCTGGATCCGCAAAAGAACAGTTCAACGCCGACCGGAAATAGTTTATTGCAGGCATTCTGTTAATTTGCCGCCCAATTAAGTGCTGTAGATAAACTATCAGTGCTTGACTTAATGCTCACGGACGAAGAACAAATGGTAGATACGCCGATGATAGCGAACTGTTTAAGGCTGATTGAGATGTCGGCAGTTACTGGTTTCATGCTGGGGTAATGAGACCCAGCCTGATAGTTGCTTCGGCCAAGGTGCCTCCCAACCTTAGTTAAGAACTACGTCAGAGTCACATAAAGCAGCAGCCAAGTTAAGCTTCTGTGTCATCATCGGATTGTTTGCTACTTAAAATGCTTTGATATTTGAACTATACAAAGCTTCTGCGACCTTTAACCGAACTTCAGAAGCAAGCATTTTCGAGTTCTCCGCTATCGATTCTAAACATCCGTTGCTTGTTGCTCGGAATGGACCACAAGTTTTAGGATTGGAGGGCTGCATGTTCTATAAGTTGGTGAAAGAAGTACCCTGGTGAGCGATATCGCTACAATCTTATCCAAAGAAAGTGTTGCACGAATGAACCACCACTGTTCTAAATCGGGCTCTCCGGCCTCTTGAACGTAGTTAGAAGCATGTTCTGGCACGCCATGCACGAAGCTTTTGTTTAGGCGGTCTCGTTTGCTGTGTCCCTCATCGGTATTTCTTTTTGATTGTCGCGCGCTCCAAGGGACATCAGGATAGACGCGTATCCCACACGATCCGTGTCATAGAGCGCTTGCGGTGAGCTTAACGTTTTCTACGTCGATGGAGGATTCTAGTGTTACTCGGATAAGTCTGGGTTCTCCATAGTGTGGTAAATTCGGATGACGAGTAGTTTGTAATAGGTTTATTGGCTTGGCTTTGACACTCATTAGCACGCACAAGGAGTTCCATTGGTCTTGGTCGTCAGATAACTCACCCCGCAATGTGATGGCGGTAGATTCGGAGAATTTTGAGCATACAACAGTCCGGGTACTATCGTTAGATCCCTTTATTGTTGATCTGCAAGGTAGGGTAATCGTTTGTCCTGATTTTCTGACAAGTGTTGATTGTTTACTGTTTGTCCCCTATTCGCGTCAACGGTATTTACAACAGAAGAGGCCGCAACGGCGGTCTCCTGGCTGAACTTCGCAGCAATCTCTGCATATGTACCTAAGGTTTCGGGGTGCTTTGTCTCGAGAAATGACATTTGAGCTACAGATACCGAGGGTTGGTGTTCTGTTGCTACATCCTTGTTAATGCTAGATGTCAAGTCTAGTGGAAGTTGCTTAACCAGACGCTTCGAGTGGTGCCTGATTTTTGTGAACATAAGTATTGTTTAACTCCCGTAGGTAGTGTCAGTTTTCGCCTGGCGTTCTGCCAAACTTGTAGAAGACACTTGAGATGGGGACGTGGCTGATTGCATTTCAGGGGAAGTGGGTTGTACAGCATTCCGTTGCTTAGAGGCCGCTACGCCTCCTTGGCGCATACTCACCTGCTGTTAACCGGTCGCACTACTGAACTAGGATAAGTAAGTACTCAACGCGTGGGATGGTCGATCACGCAGTACAGAATCAAAGCGCATGTTATGAGCTATTTCGCTTTTGTACCTGTTACTGGGACACGTCTACACATTTCGGATGATACCATTCTAAATAGTGTGAGCTAGCCAAACCTATTTTAACCAATCGATGACATTTTGCTAGCCCTCAAATGCCTCGTGTTTGAAGCCTTTTCGGATACAGATTTCTGTCATTAAACGTAGTGTCATTACCTGACCCAGTGGGTTGGTTGGCCATCCGTACCTTTATAGCATTGAGAGCGGCGCAAATCGGTAAGGCGTGCATGGTGGTTGAAAGGGCAAATGAGCGGTCAGCGTGGTCGCGCGGTCCGCATGATGTGTTATGCAGGCGTACTGGCTTACAAGGTCACATTGAATAACGAATGAGTGGAACCTGCTGATTGAATCTGTACACAACACTGAACACTGAGAGACCATAAATTCTTACTCAGCTGTGGTGAGAAATGCCAGGTAGGAATAAGATTAGGCTTTTCGGTTTGCCTCAAGAATTCTGTATCGAATGGTGTAACACAGAAAGGCAATCGGCTCAATGTGATTATCAGTTTGTGCCTAAACACGGATGACGTATGATGGATAACTATATAGAGCTGGTAAACCCGATTTGAATGGGCGTACACTGACAAAGCTGCGGGCAGATGAAGAGGATAGAGAGGAATAATACAAATGAACCAGGAGCACGGACGTCAAGCGTGTGCTTGCATGACCTTGGTAGTCAAGAGGATCACGATCGGCTGCACAGGAGAGACGCCCCCAACACCAGGCACCCAAGAATGTAAAGGGTTGGTATAATTTGTCACATGAACAGAGGCTTCGAGTACTCGCGGTCTGCAGAGGACGCTACCGTCTTTTGTTTTTAGGGCCGTATTTTGACTCAATATATTTTGTGCAATCAAACTTACACGTACCGCCATTTGCTAGAGTTCGGTCACGGCAGCAATCTGAGAGACCATCATCTCAAGTTAGCAGTTCAATAGTGTTTTTGAAGGGTCGTGGAATTTCTTTACCATACTCTTTTGCCAAGCGTAGGATGCCCTTAGGAATCTGTCATCTGTACCACCACGCTCGTAGAATGCAAAACTCGAGTTGACCGTGCACTCATTTCGAAGCACTATCTTACATGACCCATTGCCAAAAGCCAAACAGGAGTGCCTGTTCAAGGTATTAATGACGGTCAACTCTCAGTACACGTTCCATCTCCTGCATATGTTCACCAGTAGGCGGAACGATTTTTGCCAACTTCCCATTTGTCGCCACCACTTAATGGACTCACTGCGGTAGAAGTATTACAAAATCTAACTTGTTTCTAATATTTCTACCGGGGTGAGTAACAAAGTGTGAAACTAATTTTGCGGACAATTTTCTGTATTTCTTAAGATGCAACGCGACCATAATACGGGATCTGTTGAGTTTTAGCATTTTTACCCGGATAAAATCATTGTCTCATTGTTCCATTGAGACGTACATCATGAATATAAACGGTCAGAAACAAATCCACTTCCATTCAACGCGAACAATCAAAAAAGTAGCACCTGTAAGCCACGATCCCAAAAAAAGCTATAGATTTTGAGAGTATATTTTGAAGACCGCCTCATAGGAGAGCGACCTTGGTTTGGGGATACAAGACGACACCGGATTTTCGGAACAGTCCTTCAAGGTGCTCGGAACCGCAAACTAACATGTGGATCCTTCAGGAGGGCTTTCGGGAGTTTCAATCATTTCCTCTTCCTGCAACTGTTCGACGCGCATGGAAGTGCCAAATAGAGGACACGCTTTGGACCTGGAAGCTTTAACTAAAATGCGATCCAGCTGCAGTGAAGACCTTACACTTCAGGGCAAGAAAAATGCGCAGCAATAATTAACAGTTTCCCTAAACCTCCCTTGAGGCTCATGACCCTAATGTCTTGTGTCTATTTGATTTCCCTTTGTGACCAGTTTCAGACCTTCGATTTCTCTGTCACGTGATTCACATTTAAGTTGTTACTTTGCGAATGTGCAGATAACACGAAATGGTTCTATCTCGCAATACCAGTTTTCTCATTGTCTTGTTTAAAATGCAAAGTGATTGTTTTAACCGTCATACCATCTTCGACTTAAAGGTCTAGGGGCAGGAAGCGGAACATATAGCCGTTTAGGGGTTGACGTAATTCAGACCTAGCAAATTCAGACCTAGTAAAGACCCTAGTCTTATTTGTCTCCACCTTTAGAGATATACGCAACGACAACTGAATTGTGACCGGCTGTAACTGACCACCTACTACAGCTTATGAGCATCAACATCATCGTACAGGTTAGCTAGAGGTGTAAAACACCTCAGCTACTGTGCCACAATATATAAAAGAAAAAAGGAAGATAAATACAACGGTTGCATGTCAGCTGAGCTACCAGCAACGGATAAGCATCGTTCCGGATAGCTACCAGACAGCTACTAGGCAACAAGAAAAATTGTGATGTAAATTTGTATTATGCTATGAAATGACATTGTGGTTGGAGGGGAAGGCTAAAATGGAGGGGGAGAAACAAAGAAACTGACAGCTGAAATGCCACTGAGTTCGGCTCTTAGCCATGTCGACAAGTGTATCTATCCAAACGTCTTCATCGTCTTTTTAGACCCTAACCAGGGAGCCGTGAAGCTCCAACCAAGGCCAGCTCCGAAGTGAGGGCCTTCATTCCTCTGGACCAAATCATCGCTTGGCCACGCCTCCTTTTCTTCCATCCACACCCCAGGTAAGCAAACAACGCACGTCGTGGTAGTTGGCGGGCTAGCACGTGCAACAAGTGGCCGAGCCATCGGAGCCTGGTGTGTGAAATGATGGTGCTGAGCGGTTCAGTTCCTTTTCCTGTGCTGTAAACAATGCGTCGAACACGCTCGTTGCTCACGCGGTGTTCCCACCAGATGTGAGCCAAACTGCGAAGGCACCTGTGGTCCAACGTAACTAGTCTCTTTATGTCTGCTGATCCAAGGGGCCAAGTTTAGCAACCGTAGAGTAAGGTCGAACATACCGCTGCATTGTGCACTCTACCCTTCAGGGCGAGAGTGATATCGCGTCGTCGCCATAAGTGGCGAAGACTATCAAATGCACTTCGAGCTTTTGATATACGGTTCATGATCTCGTCTTCGATCCCAAGGGCGCTGGTACAACTTCACAGGTAGTTGAATTTCTAAACGGCTTCTAGCTGATCCTCACCAGAGTCAGCGCAGGAGGCGATCCTTGCCAATCTTGGAGGAAAGTTTTACACTTCGATTGTGTAAAGCAATTTCCGAAGCGGCTGACAGCCAGTGCTAATCTGTCCAGTGCCCCTTGGCACGTCTGGAAGCTGTCACAGATGAGGGCAATGTCATCTGCATACTCCAAGTCAAGAAGTCGTTCTCCTGGGAGTAGATCAACACTTTCTAAATCGTGTCATGTGAACGAGATTTCCATGACTTCGTCAATAGCGAAGTAGAAGAGGAAAGATGACAACGGGCATCCTTGTCACACACCGCTGGAGATATTGAAGGATGGCGACAGCTTGCCGTAAGCCCTCACCCTGCCCGTGCTGCGCGCGTATAATGCTCTGATAATATTTACATATTTCTCAGGCACATCTTTCCTGAGTAAACAGTTACAAAAGGCACATCGATCAACCGAATCGAAGGCACCTTTGATGTCAACGCGCACGACTACCATGGGCCGCCAATATGTGTGACGGTGTTCCAACGATTGACGCAAAATGAAGATGTGGTCGATGAAGCCACGACCCCAACGTAACCCGGCTTGCTTCTCACGAATTTGGCTTTCATGAGCGTCAGTCAGTCTGTGAAAGATTACAGAGGCAAGTAATTGGGAGGCGATGGGGATCAGACGGATTCTGCTGTGGATGTCTCATTCCAAGCACGAGCTTCCTTTGAAGATGGAAACAATAACGGAGCGGCTACAGTCCGTTGGGAGAGTTTCCTGCTCCCATAGTTTTACTAGTAATTCATGTATATCATCAACGAGAGCAGGGCCCTAGAATTGGAAGAGAGCCGGAGGAAGGCCATCTGGTCCCGCAGCTTTGTTCAACTTCAACAGTGCGATCTCACGTTTGATTTGGAGCGAGAGGGCTGATCCAAAGGGACAGCTCACGGAGCAGGGCGACCGCTGGCCGGCGCAGCATCGAACAATCATAGCCGATTAAATTGCTTTTCAAACCGCTCAACCTAACGCTCCAAACATTTTGACAAACTGTGGATAGGCTGTCAACTCTGGTTACACATTGTTTCACTAACACCAGGTCTCCTGCTGCCCTTTTCCGGTATCAGACTGAATAACTTTCGATGGTTACCAAGGGTAGCGGCTACTTCCACCTCTGACACACGAAGAGACCACCGGGATTCGCGGTCTCTCTTCAGGCTAGCACGGAGTTCTGCCCGGAGCTCTTTACGAGTTTCATTGTGTTCGCTTCCAGCCCGAACATACCGGCGAGCATCGATTAGTTCCAGAGACCGAGAAGAGACCCAATGTCCGTGTTGGCCATAAGAGTTACCACATGAGGATTTGCCTGCGGCTAGTAAGGTTTGGTGAACATGCGACCAGTGACCTTCAGTTGTCTCCAGTGAGCGATTACTCAACTCGCATGTCAGCGTACTTTGATAGGCGTTCAGAAAAGCTGACTACGGCAGTTGACTGATGTCAATGCGCTCACAGCGTCGTCGTGGACCTCCGCCAAAACGCATCCGCATGTCAGCACATACAAGTGCATGATCGGTGTCCACACATGTGCTGCAAATCGAGCGACAGTTCTGGATGCAGCCACACCAGCGGTAACTGATTGCAACGTGATCGATTTGCGTCCAAGGCTGGTTCGAGGCTGGCGGGTGCCAATTCACCCTCCGGCGGGTGCTGTGTCGGAAGTTAGTGCTTGCAAGAATTAAGCTGGCATCTTCACACAAATGAAGTAACCGCTCACCGTTATCATTACGGGAGCCTACACCGTGCTGACCGCCCATATGCGTTTCATCAGTGGACAACTTTTCAACTTGAACGTTCAGATCCCCAACTAACACAACAATGTCCGTGCTTCTTCTGTAGCGAAGGAACTCGGTAAGTTGGCGGTAGAAGTAGCTTTTACCGAATCATCGCTACAGTTTGTGGGCTCGTAGGCAGCGATAATGAATAGACACCCATTTGTCTCGCACGACTTCGAAGCTTTGAACGAGCCAGCCAATCGGACCACACACATCCGGCTACTGGTTGGAATCTAAGCAACCAGAGCAGCTGCCGTCTGCGACTCAGAGCAATGCCAACAGCAGCTTAACTCTTGCTTTAAGCTGCATCGTCACCGGATAGGCGCAAGGAGAAAATACTGCTGATTTCACCTGAACGGGATCAAAAAGTGAGCGCAGAGCTCGAGTCTTGCAGCCGGGTCTCTGATAAGCAGCAGATATCGATCGAGAGGGTCTCTAATGTTTTGGCAAGTGCTGCTTGTTGACCAATCTGTAGTGATGTGCGTACGTTGAGGCATGCCAATTTGAAGGGGGATCGAGGGCTCAAAATGGAAGCCGATGACCTGGGGTGGACCGCTTGGTTGGACATGGGCTTGTCGAGAGAGCGGGAGCGATACTCTGCGTTTACATGTGAGTTGAAACTAGCAGCTAAACACCTATCAAAGCAAAGTGGAGGAGGGCCAAGAATCGGGGGGTTGGAAACTGGGAGGAGAAAAGTGGAGTTGGAACGAGACCATAAGGGAGAAAAAGCGTAAGAGGGTGGGGTAATAAGACGGGAGGGCTCGAGCAGTAGCATCCAGACCCCTACCCACCGTGCTCGATGCAGCAGATAGGGCACAGTTGATTATCCTCTGCGGTGGCCAGAGCATGAGCAATTTTTTTGAGGTAAGATTCATTGTATTGCGTGGGCAGGATATTGTCAGGTTTCATAGGCCTAGACAGAAGAACGATTAGGGTTCTCAACCAAAGCCTTTGGTTCAAGAACCTTACAGCAAGGCAGTAGGGTTTGCGTTGGGCTACAAGGAGTCCGTTTTAAGGAATAAGGAGCCATCCTCATTCCAACCCCCAACCTGGAGGACCAGGAGGCTGAGTTTGTCTGGCCTCTAACCATTGACCACTCTGGTATGAGTGGCTCTAAATGTGCAAAAAGTACACCACCCAGCATAGCTCAATGGATCACTGAGGCACACAAACCATCGCATCCCAGCCAATGAACAATGAATTATTAAATTATGCAGCTTAAGAAACACGGTCTTACAAGTCCCGTTGGGTATTTTGGTGGGGTTATCAAAAATAGTAATAAATCAGCTCATACTCTAAGTGTGGAAAAAATGGATTTATGGTTTGGTCCGCTGTAGTCCTGCAACCCACGTAATTTCCCAGCACCCAGAGGTAACAGTAATTAAAGCCAATGTATATTTCAACAGCCGGATGAAGACATCATGCTAAGTAACAATGTAAGCGCATGAGTGCGTCATCCAACCGTCTTTAACTATTGCAGCAAGAAACGGCACACATGATGTGGGTGGTGAAGAATAGTATAGGCCATCAGATTGCCTCGCAATCTGCGTTATCGTAAGCTGAATACCTCCAATCGTCTCAGCCTCGGTTTGTAAAGGAAATTGCGCATTTCAATTACGTATTTGGTTATCCGAACTTGAGGCAGTTCCAGTGCATTAAGGTCGTGTTTCAGCCATGAATACCAAGGTTTAACTGCGTATTCGACATCGGGGCGAACATACGCCCAATGCATCTGTCGAAAAATAACGATGTCAGTTTATCCTAACGATCGTCTCACAGTCCGAGATTTCAGTTTCCAGCCCTCGATGCCTTTTCGTATTGCCTGGAGCAACCCGTCATCATGAACCAGGGCACCCAAGTCACGTTCGAGAGACGACTGCTGCGGTACATGCATTCCGAGCATGTATTAGTAGTTGGTCTGGTGTCGTATGGAGAGTACCTTGAATTTAATCACGTTAAAATGCAATAACTTTTGGTCTGGCTACTGAAACAGATAGTGGTCGACATTCACCTGAATCCTACGCCGAATCGCGATATCATCGGAAAACAGTTGGACATTTGAAGCGATTGCCTGTAGGAGGTAGTTGAGAAAAACCAAAATCTGAGCCCTACGGTACGCCACATATGATTTGTAAGGAGCTCCGTACTCTGACCACCAATTGTGTTGAAGGAGAAAGTTGGCAATCCAGTCTAGCAGTGGGTCACCCATCCCGCAATACTGGAGCTTGGAAAGGAGTACCCGATGGTCTAGACGAGCGAATAGCTTCGAAAAATCCAGGTGGATGGCATCAACATCTTCTCCAGCGTCAGGTGACTCGGTCCAACCACTGCTTGTGACGAGTAAATCAGTTTTGCACGATAGTTGTCGACGGAAGCCTTGATGCTCGGACATAAAGATGATACAATTTTCCAGATAACACACCAGAGTATCGGCAACTTGGAGAGCATAGGGAGAAGAGGTACTGGGCGGTAGTTTGATTGCTCTGATCTGCCTAAGCCATTGGGAATGAAACATTCCAAGCTTCCCCATAACAGCAATTTGGTTCTGGTCCATGCAGCGTTGGAAAAGCTGAGCTAAATGCACCTCCACTTGGCTTGCAGCTGCTCCCCGTGCCCTGAGACACCCGGAAACTGTGGTTGCACAGAGGCTTCAGGTACTAGACTCCAAGTGCGTCCTGGTGGCGGGGCGACAATGGTCGGAATTTTACTTGGTGGCAAGATCCTCCGAAACGAGGGGCATATTCTCTCCACAGTGCGTTTGGTGCATCTGTAGCAATTCTTGTTGAACCATCTACTGTTCTAAGTGCGGAAATCCTAGCCTCAATTTCCGTAGGCCATTGACATGTTTGTACATCAGTTTGTGGTTAGCGCTGAAGATTCTGGCCTTACGCTGCTGGTTGCTGCTTTGTCTTCTCTGAACAGTTCAGTGCAGTGGTTACTTCGGTATGCTCATTTTTCCCAAGTTTCTGGCATTAGAGCTGATCGGTACACCCGCAAGCTGGGCTGCGTACTGTTATTCATTTTCGAGTTCTGCTCCTAAAAAGGAAACTGAATTTGATTCATAGCAAACTCTTGTCTCTGAAGTATCTGCAACCAGCTGACCGAATTTGTTGATGAACTCGAGCCAGGCGACTGCCGGGGTTCTTCGGCAAGTAACGACCACATTGTGGCGCTGACGAGCCATGATAGTCGATCATAACGTATCATGATTGGCACAGTCTCAGAGTTTTCATTCCAATAATGCGCATGGCGGAAGATGTTGAAACTAATGACTACATGATCGCCGTGATACAACGGGTAGTCTACAATCAACATATTAATCATATGTTCTGTGCTGGTAAGCACAAGATCTAGCACAGGTGGTTTGTAACCTGTTTTGAACCGAGTGGGCAAAGTGTCGTGATTGTAAAGCGGAATACTGGTACCGAGCTCTTGCCGACCTGCTTTGGATTATTCCCTTGTCCTGGCAGAGATTTCTAAACTATGTATACAGAAACCACCCGTGATTAAGATGGGAGTGTCTCTTCCATTTAGGGTGCGTCTTAAAGCAGCCTTAAGGTGACAGATTTCTTCGGTTGTAGGGTTGGGGGTCGTGGCCAAGGCAATAAGGAAACTGTCTCTGTCTTTTAACTGCACGCGGCACAAAAGAGAATCAGGGAAGTGCATGTCTGAATCCTCAAGGACATCGCACTGTAAGTCGATTGGGCAATAAATAATTAATCCGCCTCCTTTTGCGAGCTTATCGTTCCGGATAAGCGACATGCGCGGTAATGAAACCTCAGCGTATGTCATTCCAATGTACAACCACTTCTCCGTGATACCGATGGTATCATATAACTGGAAGCCATGGTGACCTTTCAGTTCGGCCAGCTTATTAAATGTACTGAGCATTCTATACAAGCAGACTAGTTTTTCGGTCTCTAGTAGCCCACAGAGGGCTAAGGCGTTCGAGTGAGGGATGATGCAGACAGATGTGAGGTCGGCAGTTACTGGTTATTTGATGGGATAAGAAGTCATCGTCTTTAACTTGATTCGACCAAGGCGCAACCCAATCCTCGTCTAGACCTGCGTCAGAATCGAGCAAGGTAGCGGTCAAGTGAAGCTCTTATGTCATCGCTGGTGTGTTTGCAGTCTCCTATGCTTTAATAGCTACACGTTGCGTAGCTTCTGCAGCCTTTAACCGCAGTTCAGAAGGAGGAGTTTTCCGATTTCTTCGTCAGCGGTCCAAAACCTCCATTGCTGTTTACTCTGACCGAATCACAAGTTTTAGGATTCTTAGACCGCATCCTCTGTAATTTGGTGAGCGCAGTAGCCTGTTGAGCCGTAGCGCCATAAAATAATCCAAGGAAATTGTTTCATGAATGTACCGCCACTGTACAAACTCGTGAGTTTCGGCCACTTGAGGATCTTTTGAAGGAAACGCTAGCACTTCATGAATGAAGCTTGTTTTTAGGTGATCTTATTTGCAGTGTCCAACTTCAAAATTTCTTTTCAATTGCCGCACGCTTCAAGGGACATCAAGATAGTAACACATCCCATAGGATCATTGTTGTGGTGCACGTGCAGGGAACGAAACCTTATCTACACCAGTGGAGGATTTTAGTGTTACTCAAGTAAGTGCAGAGTTCAGGTGAAGAGTAGCTCTTATTAACTTTATGGGATTAGCTTTGACGCTCATCGGAACGCACAATGAGTTCCACTGGTCTTAGTCGTCCCATAACTTACCACGTAATATGATGGTGGTAGATTCGGGAACACTGGAGCACACAACAGTCAGGGCACTATTTTTGACTGTTTTTTGTTGAACTGCGTGGTGGGGTGATTGTTTGTCCTGACCTGTCGCCAAGTTGTAATTAGCTATTGTTTATCTCTCTACCCATGTTTGTGGCCTTACAGCTGAACTTTACCGTAACCTGTGCGTATGTAACTAATGTCCCGGGAGAAGTCAGTGCGACAGGTGATCTTTGAGCTACAGGGGGCAGAGGGCTTGTTTTCGGCTGCTTCGTCCTTGATGTCGGGGCTAGTAGAGTTTGAGTAACCAGATGTTTCGGGTCTTACCTGATTTTCCTTGCCATGAGTTCTGCTAGACTCTTGTGGCTACGGTCGATTTTCGCCTGACATTCTGCCAAACTTGGAGGAGAAAACGCGATGGGGACCTAGCTGACGCGTTTCAGGGCAAACAAATTGTATAGTATTTTTTGCTAGATGGTGCAGATCCGATTACAAAAAGTAATCTTATCCTTCCTGCGCTGCTGGGCTTCTGCTGGGAACCGGTCGCACTTCTGCACTAGGTTAAGCAAACACTTAACTAATGGAACGGTCGAACACGCAGTACGGAGACAAAGAACATCCTAGAAGCTATTTTTCTCTTGTTTCTTGTCCGGATAAATTTGCACACTTCTGATGATACCCTATGAAACAATGCGAGTAGGCATAACCTAATAAAAACACTCGATGACATTAAACTAAACCGCAGATACCCTTCACCTGGAGCCCTTTGGATGGGCATTCGCTTGATTTCTGCCATTCAGCGTGGTGTCATTAGCTTTGATAACTGCGCACATCGGTTAGGTGAGCGTTATATTCGCAGTGGTGAAATGAGTGGTCGGCTTGGCTGCGCCGTGCGTGCAATGGTTTTACAGGCGCACTGGCTGGCAAGGAAAGCTTCCGGAATTTCTTTTCTCTCCGAATTCCTCGACCGTTGAATAACGTTCCTATTTAGGCCTTTTCTGAGACCACGTTGCCCAATTAAATATGGATTTGACGATACGTTCTACAAGCTGTACTACTTTATGTGAAGTGCGCTAATCCACTACTGACAAGAGGCAGACAAACGCTGTGCTTAACAGCCCTCACGAAATCAGGGTAGACAAATATGCGTGTGTCAAAGTGAATATTACGGTCAGTCCACCAATGCTCGTATTACTATGCTATCACACTCTTATGAACTTGCGCCTTTCACATGAACCATCCTACGGTACCTCTCAAACCTTGGCGTTTTTAGCTGTGTTATACCATTATGCGTTTATGGCATAATGGAACTAAGCTCCTTCAGATACGATTCCAATGTGTGAACTATCTTCCAAGTCTATCTGATTTTTTACGTTAGAGTTCTTGAGCTCAGCAGGCACGCAAGAATAACGATGTCTATAAGTTTATTATCCGTTTTACAGAAGACAGAACTTGCAATTTCAGAGCTGAAGATGATATCAGGGGTCCATTGCGCCGCCGTCCCATAGTTTCAGTGCTCACGACAATCCGAAAAGCTAAACACAAGTTAGACGCGCTAATAGAAGTTAAGCCTCACTTCGATCTACGGAAGTGTAAAACTAGTATTAGTAGTCTGTTTTCTTCGACACCTACGCACTACTCTCATCGCCTTGCTCAGGGCAATCAACTCAGGATACCCTGATTGTTAAATCCTAGCCTCATGTTATCGGAAAAGTCAATTAAAAATAGTTCATACTGCAAACCATAGTAGGCAAGATACACGTAACATTGCAACGAATATGAAGCAATCTACTCACACTTAGACATATGAACTTAACAGCGGACGTGTGATCTACTGCATGATGGTGGCATATAGGACTGCAGCGCAATAACTGCTAATCGGTACAATGGAAGTATTACTGGTGTGAAGCACCCGAGTGCCAAGTGGCTATGCATTTTGTAGTGTAGCCGAAAACAAGCTCTTTCAGTATTTTGTAACATTGGATTTTACGGTTGTTTTAACCTTCAAAGCGTCTACCTGTTTTACTGACTGCACATCCATTGACACAAAGCGTTTTGGTGAGTACCTTGCTGCACCGTTTCTTACTCTGGCTGAATCGCTTCCCATTTTTGTAGCCCGCGCAATATACGTTGGGTTCAGCCGCCTCCGACTTCTATACCGTCTCGTATTTGACAAGTCTCTTACGTGTAATTGCTTACCGACTAGTATCCCAGGCTCCGCCCAACAATCTATAAAACTGAATCCGGAAGCAATAGAGGAGCTGTGTCTTGTGTTGCCTTGCTTACAAAAGTAAGTCAAACGTGGCAAAAGGAGCTAGGAATGATGTGAGAGACGGCAATCCATACACCTTCCCACCAGATTAAAATTTTTCATTTTTTTGCCATTCCTTTACAAAAGTACATCAGAGTAGAATTGAACTGATTTCTCATTTTTACGTCTATCAACAAGAAAACAGATGGGGTAGGCTGAAGAACGTTTTTATAATTTGGAACATTTAGATGAAGGTACTCAACATCTGCGAGCAATTTGGGATCAACAAAAATGTTTCATTTTCCAGGGGAATGAAGCTACTGGTAATTTGTTGAAACATTTCTTACAGACTGTCCTTTTGAAACTTTCCTTCACGATACTTCCACTTCTTGACTTTAGCAGCACAAAATTTCACTCCAGATTTGAAAGTAAAGCCTAGACTTTATCCCAATGCTAAGTAGCTGTGGTGTAACATAAATTTTCCATGCCGTATGCTCTGGTGGCTGCTGGTGTGTGGGTAGCGTAACGGACACGGAGCTTGCGGAAGAAAGGCCGAGCAATCAGTATCAACACTTTTTAGGGTCACTCAGCTTAATGCGAAGTGGATGGGTTGAACGAGAAGCTCAGAATCAATAAATCTAGTGTGAACGTGGTAGAGAGTTGCCCCGAAAAAGAAGGGAGGCCATGGCTTGAGGAAGATTGTACAACAGGCAACCTTTGACCAGTTAGGTTTCACTTATAGTACAGGGAGATAATGAACAAACAAATGAAAACCAACAAGATCGACTGTTCGGTAGGGATTTACGTGCAATATTATTAATTATGCCCACCGTCTTACCTGCATTCCAAGAGGTCTGAAAGACAGGCAGTTGCATGGTGGCTCAGGTCAATCTCCAGGGACAGAATAAGCCTTTGCCTAACTAGCGCCAAGTTTTGGGTACCAGTAAGTAAGCCAATATTCCTGCACTTAGACGTTCAAAACTTCTCCCTTCTGCAAACAAAGACACAAAAGAGTAGGAGCAATCTCCATAACTTTATGATCTGTCAAGACATCCTATCGACCACAGGCTATCTGGTATAACACCTATCAATCTCAATGTAGTTCCGGAAACAGTGCTGACCAATTCATATCTAGACCTTTTTAAAGGATTTGACCGTATTACGTACCACGAGAGCTGGGGTGAGTAAATTCCAACTGCGTACCACGCGGCTCGTGAAAATTGTCGCCAGTATAACCGGTCTGAACTTCTGCTGCATAAGCATCAGAGGGTGTCTCCATAGGTGGCTTGACATTGCTATTTCAAACAGATCAGTAAGCTTACTGTCATTGAGACCCTTGATAATAGTATGTGTTACTGACATGTCTCCGCTTAATCTGCACCGTTCCAATGAGAATAGTCCTAAACAAGCTAGTCGACCAAAATACGACATTTCACGCTAGACTTCAGTCCTTCCAGTGGTCGAACTTTTACCTACTCTAAACAAGCAACATCTTTTCGAAGCTACGGGCCACAAACCTGATTAGAGTACTCTAAATGTGGTCGAAGCACAGCTTTGTTTAAATGAAAAAAGACCGGTTTAGTATTGAACAACGCTGTCCTGTGCCGAGAAGCTAATGTCGCAACCTATAAGCAGCATACTGACACTGCGCCGAAGGCCTGTAGCTATCCACCATGACGGCGCCCATCATCCCCATCATTATACATTAGCTGTAGGTGAGAAGTACACTTCGACAACCCCGCAATACATAAAGTTAAGGTATACGAAAGAGCAAGATATTGAAAATTACAGAATGCAAAAAACTGGTTACAGACTACACAGTAACATATTATGCGTCAATATAGAGATCGTGTTTGGAGGAGCAGGATAAGCACGGTGGTGAGGAACAAAGAAACTCAAAACACAAATGTCATTGAGGTCGGCTTCTTGCCATGTCAACTAGTGCATCCAATCAAACGTGTCCGTCGTCCTTCGGACCCCAGCCGGACAGTCGGGAGACAACAACCGACGCCAAATCCGAAGTGAAGGATTTCCTTTCTCTTGACCAAGTCATCACTTGGCCATCCGCTGTCTTCTCCCATCCACACCCACAACACACAAACAATGCACCACTCCGGAGTCGATGAGCTGGCATGCGCTACACGTAGCCTAACCATCCGAGCCCGGTGTGTGATGTTATCGTGTTGAGCCGTTCACTCGCACTTCCTGCACAAAATACACGACGCCAAATACATTTATGGCTCATGCGGTGCTCCCACCAGACATTGGCTAAGCTGCGAAGGCAGTGATGGTGGAAGGTGGCTAGCCCCTTTAAATCTATCGATCTGCTGGGCCAAGTTTCAAAACCGTATAGCAGGGTTGAAGGAAGAGCTGCATTGTAAAATCTGTCCTTCAGGGCGAGTGTGAGCTCGCACCGGTGCCACAGGTGGCGGAGATTGGAAAAAGTGACTCAAACTTTTGCTATATGGTTCGTAGTCTCAGGTTTAATCCCACGGGCGCTAATATAGCTACCTAGGTACATGAATTCCTGCACGACTTCTAGCTGATCACCACCAAGAGTCAGCGCAAGTGTGTGGGTCCCTGCCAGTTTTTACAATTTGAGGCTATGAAGCATAGCCGGAAAAGACTGATAGCCATTGCGAATGTGTCCATTGTTAATTAATACGTTTGAAAGCTGTCACAGATGGGTACAATGTCGTAGGCGTACCCCAAGTCAAGAAGTCGTTCACCTGATAGAAGCTCCACGCCTTGCAAGTCATGTGCAGTGAACGCAGTCTCCATGTTTTTGTCGATGGAGAAGTAAAAAAGAGAAGTGAAAGTGGGCATGCTTGTCTCACACAGCTGACGACACTGAGGGGCGGCGAAACTTTGCCGCGTACAGCGCTCTTATGACAATAGTATATTTTTGGGGCACACCTTCCCTCAGTAGACAGTTCCAAAGGGCATATCATTCAACCGACTCGAAGACACTTTTTATTTCGCGAAACACGACTACGGTGGCTCTCGGATAAATATGGCGGTGCTCCAATCATTGACGTAGTATGAAACTGTGATCAATACAGCCGCGACTACAACGAAACCCGGCTTGCTCCTCGCGATTATGGCTTTCAGGTTTGCCAGTAAATTTGAAGTACGACAGAGGCTAGTATCTTAGAAGCAATTGTGATCAGACTAATCCCTCTATGATTGTTGCATTCAGAACGTGAGCCACCCCTAAAAGTTGGAACTATTGTCGAGCGGTTGCAGTCTGCTAAGGCAGTCTCCAGCTCCCACAGCTTCATAAATAAGTTATGTAGTTCATCTGCAAGAGCCGGTCGCTCGAATTTGAAGAGAGCTGGATGGATTCTATCTGGTCCTGCGACCTTAGTTACTTTCAACGGTCTGATCTCACATTCGACCTCTGCGAGTGTAGTCTGGTCCATGGGACCACCCAAAGAGAAGAAAGTTCAATGGTCGAATGCGAATTTAGTATTTAGTTGATTAAGCTGCTTTTCAAACTGTTGGGCCCAGCTCTCCATGCGTTTTGACAAGCTGTGGATCGGCCGTCCACCCTCATCACCCATGGTCGTGCTAACATCAGGCTTTCTGTCCGTTTCGCGTATCAAACGGAATAACTTCCGTTGGTTACCAAGAGTAGCGGCCATTTCCATCTCCGATGCGGGATAAGACCATCACGCTTCCCGGTCTCTGTTCAGCCTAGCATGCAGCTTTGGTCAAGTCCCTTGCTTTGTCTACACACTGCAATATAAGAGACCCAGTGGAAGTTTGCACTGTAAACCTGGGGTTGCTGGATGTCAAAAGTTGACATCTGTTCATATTTAATGGCAGATACCGTAATTCAGCTACGGTAAATAAGTTTATGGACAACGTGTCTATTTCCCCTACTGACGAACTTTATGTCGTCCTCTAGGAGGGAAGCAAGGTCATGTTTAAAAGGAAGGAACAACAAAGGTCGTAGCAATAAACCCTGGGAGACCCCGCTATGAGCCGTGCTCATACTACATACGGCTTCTGATGTGGGTAGCTCAGATTACTCATTCGTTATATTAACTGTTTCCTGAGCGTGGCAATGCTGTTGCAGACGTTTCGTCACCAGTCAAGTTGACATCACATGTGCGTTAGTGCTTGGCATACTGTAGCGATAGCTAAGTAAGAATGAACAGGGTAGTCAAGCGCGTAGTTTTTGTAGGTCTTCGGTGGTTTGTGCATGTGAAGTTTGAAAATGGACTCTTCTACCCATGCCCCATGACCGTGGCCTATTTGCCACCGCAGCTGAGAATGCTGCCTGAGCTGTTTGTATGGAGAGCTTTTCCATGAAGGTCAATCGACCGTGGTCGTAGTACTCTGTTGGTATGCGTTGATTGCGTACAACTCAAATGGTGGATTAATTGAATTCTTTATGGAGTGCACGCTGTTAAGAATGCTCTTGCCTGCAAGAATCTTTGTGACTTCCAGGAGAAAATGATGACCACATTAATCCTCGTGAATCGAAAACAATGAATATGGATCATACAGAAAAATTGTACCGGCGCGAAAGGCGAGTATCACTGACGGAACGGACAAGCCTTCAACACTAAAGAAGATGAAAAGTAACGAGGACACCGGAAACGGAATTCGACAAAGCAGCTCGAGGGATACGGGGCAAGCCGGAAAGTGGCAACGAACGATAAATGATGTTACGCCCAGGCCGAGAAGAGCGGGGAACGTATTGGTGAAGAGCCCGAGTTTCCGGGGAGATACGCGTTTGGTCGCGCCTCCAAAAATAACCACGAGGAGAGCGACGCAACCCCGATTAAGCAAATCAAGAGCATTAGAACGAATCTAGTCTGGTCAGAATAGGACGCACGGAAGTGAAGATACGAGGGCAAATCGGCGAACGCCGACCGATCGGATGACGGAGATCGGGGCATGAACGTGACGCTGGGCGAAAGGACAATGTGTGCTGCGTGGTGGTCGTGACCTGTCCGCTTTAAGTGCGCGCGTGTGTGCTAGCAGGTGAATCAGTTGAGTGTTGGCGATGAAGACTGTGCGCCCCCACCATTGTGCTCGCTATATTGGTGCCGTGACCAATCGGAATGAAGTTACCCTGGCCAGCTCAATTTGCGGACGCAGATGCAGAGCATTTGCTTGAGGAGTTCGAGGCAATTGCGGCCTGCAACGGAGTCAGGGGTGATGCCAACTTGCTCACGGCCTTGGGCACGTTGTTAACCGGCAGAGCGAGGGCGACGTATCTGCTCACACGGAGGTCCAAAGCGAGGTGCTCTTTTAGCGAAGTGAAGTCGGCATTGCAAGCGGAGTTCGGGAAGGAAATTGATCGACAACAGGTACTGGAGCAATTGCATTCGGCAAAGTGGGTGGAACAAGAAGACTTGATGGTGTTCTTCCAGAAGCTGGATAGAAACTTGGCGGTCGGGATGCCTGAGTTAGACTTGGCCGCGAAGCAACGACTCCTTAAAGGACAATTCATCCAGAGCCTACCCAAACCCCTCCAGGACAAGGTAAAGCTGGCATCAATGGTTGGAGTGACCAAGGCAGAGGAGCTCGTAACAGTGGCTCAGAGTCTTTTGGAGCCAGTGACCATGAGAAGAATCCATCCATCGGAAATGGAACGCAAGGTTGACCAATTGACAGAGATGATGCATAAGCTAATGTCGAGGATGATGCATAACAGAACGAATACGGAAACAAACGTGGCCGCCGCTGTTTTAGGTGCAACCTCATAGTCCATCTGGCCAGATACTGTACCGAGCAAAGTCTTTCTCACCGTTTTTCCTTATGCATACCTGGTAAGTGAAGAGTCCCAGTTCTAGAGGACACTATTGAAGGGGTGCCAGTCCGTGTTGTGGTAGATACAAAGGCAGGAGCGTCAATTACAAAAACATTCGATAGGGTTCCATTAGCTCAATCGTGGATCGCAATGCAGACGGTCGGGGGCCACCAGTTAGATGGATCAGTTGTACAACGGTTGCGATTGCGAATAGGAAAGACATGCGTCAGCCATTTGATGTTCGTTGTGGATGGGGTAACAGAAACGATAATTGGCAACGATATTCTCAAGCGGCTAGTCGCTAGAATCGATCTAGTAAAGGACATGATAATCCTGCGTAGCAAGACAGTCAGCCTTAACGCAGGAAGAACCAGCCAACTGTGTGCCGTAACTGTTCGGCCTGATTGCCCAAATCGTGCAATAAAAGGCAAGTTGGAGAAGTATGCGCATTTGCTCACTGAGGCAAATGATGATGTCGGGTACTGTAACTGGATAGAACACCGGATACCGCTGGTCCCAGGAGGGCGATGCAAACCAATATTCCGGAGAATACCACTAAAATTCCTACCTGAGGTACAGGCACAGGTTGCAGAGATGGAGGTGAAAGGGATTATCAGGCACGCAAAAACCCGTATTCCTCACCAGGGTTGCAGACGAGAAAGGCGGACGGTACCTACCAAATCCGCATTGATTTCAGGAAACTGAACAAAGTGACGGTGAAGGATGCGTTCCCTATGCCACGAATGGAGGAAAGTTTTTCAAGTCTTCATAATGCGAAGTGGATCTCGTTGACTGACCTCTGCTCAGGATATTGGCAGCTACCCATCGCGGAAGAGGATCGCCACAAAACAGCTTTCAGTGTAAACGGTCAGCAGTCCGAATATTTGAGCATGCCATTTGGACTGTGTAACGCCCCCGCCACGTCCAGACGACTGCTACTAATGATAGTGGAAAACCTCCAAGGTGCGGTGGTTTACGGAGACGACATCGTCATATTCTCCGCGACAGAAGACGAGCATTGTAGCAGAATCGCGGCCGTACTGCAACGGTTAGAGGAAGCTGGAATGAAGCTAAGCCGCAAGCAAACACAAATAGCCCAGAGGTCGACTGCGTGCTTGGGTCACATCGTGGGGAACGGTCAAATACGACCGCTGGCAGAGAAACTGGAGACCATCCAAAAGTTCCCGATCCCGAACTCCAAATGTCAGCTTCGTTCCTTCCTCGGAGTAGTGGAATCTGATTCGAAATTTGTCCATCGTTTTGCGGAAAACATCAACCCATTATTGAAACTGCTGCAGAAAAACTAGCCATTAGTGTGGACAACCGAAGCAGAGGAGACTTTCAACCACACATAGGCATACTTGGCAGAATCCCCAAAGTGCTTACGGATACCCAGTCCAGAGGAGAAGTTTACGGTGGCGGTCGATGCTAGCAACATCGCAATCGGTGCAGTGCTGTCCCAACCATCGAGTGTAGTAGAATATGCCAGTAGAGTGCTGACGAGTGCGGGGCAGAAATACTCCACGACGGAGAAAGAATGCCTTGCTATCGTTTGGGCCTACCGTTTTGGGCCTACTTAGAGAACCTACCTCTTGGCGAATGAATTCCACGTTATGACGGACCACAAACCGCTTTCGCAGTTGATGACAACGAAAGATCCTCGAGGACGTCTTGCGCGATGGGCATGTCGACTCCAAGAATTTACCTTCACTATAGCGCACGTAGACGGGACGCAGAACGTACTACCTGACATGCTGTCGCGGCCGTCGATGGACAACATCATGCCAGACACAGCAATACCGGTGTGTGCGGTCACAGCAGAGGAGAGCAACCTACTCGAAATGCAAAGAAAGGACGAACTGGTGAAATCATTGTGCAGCCATTAACAATTGGGCACCACGCCGGATACAACATCGGATGAGACGAAGGAACACGTTAATATCTGGGACCGACTGCACAATAAATGGCAGTTTGTTGTTGACAACAAACGGAAGGAAGCTGCTCTTTATCCCAGCAGATCAACGAAAACGGCTAATCCAAATGGTTCATGATAACGCACGCATGGGATGTGAGAAATCTTTTGACTTGTTACGGAAACCAGTATTTTGGCCAAACATGAGAAGGGACGTAGCGGCATATATTCGGGGGTGCCCAAACTGTCAAACTAGCCGGGAGGCGGATGCGCCCAGACCGCCAATGCAATCGATTGAAGTTACCAAAGCGCTACAGTGCTGGGGGCTGGATGTATTTGGACCGTTGCCGCTGAGCCGATCAGGTAACACTCACATCCTTGTGATGATTGATCATTTCACCCGATGGGTCGAGGCCATACCTATTAAAGACCAGACAGGCGAAACCGTGGCACAGACGTTCGAATTCAATGTACCGGCGCGGTATGGAATTCCGCATTGCGTTGTCACTGACCAAGGTCCATGCTTTGAGTCAAAAGCTTTCCAAGCATTATTAGCGAAATGGGGCATTCAGAGATAGCGCACTTCACCGTATCACCCTCAAACCAATGGGATGACAGAAAGGTTTAACCGGACAATGAAGACATGAATCAACTGCACAAATTCGTCATGGGAAGAGGCACTGTCCGAAGTACTACTTGCTTATCGAACCATTATGCAGTCAGGCACCATGATTTCGCCCTTCGAATTGCAATTTGGGAGAGAGCCGAGAATCGCACTAGGTACGTGATTGGTGATGGATTGCGAGTGCGAACATCCAGCAGTGCATTACAAAGAACTACAGATAATCGCTCGAAGGAGAACAAGCGCACGACAATTACGGAATAAACGGAACTATGACGCACAATGTTCGACAGATACATGGAGACTGTTCAACCTAAGAGACCAAGTAAGACTGCGCAATAATGATCCACCGGCCTATAGAGGACCAGGTGCGAGCAAGTTCAACCAACGTTGGAAAGGTCCCTATACCATAACCGAAAGGAAAGGAGTGAACGTCAGAATTTACGATGGGCAGACAAAAGGTTGGGTGAATACAGCTCTACTGCGACCATGGTATACGAGGAAACCAGATCTTCGAGAAGGGGCGGGTGCAGTGATACGAAAGGCGAGAATCACTGACGGAACGGACAAGCCTTCAACACTAAAGAAGATGAAAAGTAACGAGGACACCGGAAACGGAATTCGACAAAGCAGCTCGAGGGATACGGGGCAAGCCGGAAAGTGGCAACGAACGATAAATGATGTTACGCCCAGGCCGAGAAGAGCGGGGAACGTATTGGTGAAGAGCCCGAGTTTCCGGGGAGATACGCGTTTGGTCGCGCCTCCAAAAATAACCACGAGGAGAGCGACGCAACCCCGATTAAGCAAATCAAGAGCATTAGAACGAATCTAGCCTGGTCAGAATAGGACGCACGGAAGTGAAGATACGAGGGCAAATCGGCGAACGCCGACCGATCGGATGACGGAGATCGGGGCATGAACGTGACGCTGGGCGAAAGGACAATGTGTGCTGCGTGGTGGTCGTGACCTGTCCGCTTTAAGTGCGCGCGTGTGTGCTAGCAGGTGAATCAGTTGAGTGTTGGCGATGAAGACTGCGTGCCCCCACCATTGTGCTCACTACATTATAGCCTACTTATACACTGTGATCCGTGTGGAAAACATTCATCTCGTTTGTACGATATAGTGCTTATTCCATTCGCTGCAGTCGAACTGGTAGACTACATGGCTTTGACTGCGTGCTTTTATTTTGTCCTTTGGTCTTTAATTTAACCCTCTTATGGTAGCACAGTCTGTGTGCTACACTGACTTCGCTAATTCTCTCAGGGAACTTTTTGCTACAAAGAAAAACTGTTAAACTTCATCAGTTGTGGATGTCGTCGAATTGGAGTCAAATTTTCTGTGGAACACGATGATAAACGAGTCAAACACTTTACTGAAGCTCCGATAGTGGACCTCCATTACAACACCGATCTCAAGGTGTCGAGTCATTTCATCCAAAAATCAGGTTTGTACGTGTAGCATCCGCAAGCAAGCACGCACGCGCAGACGGGACGTGAAAGCTTGGCCGATACAAGCTCACTTGACCTTATCGACTCATGTGAGACTCGAACACACAACATAAGCATCACGTGCACCACGGCCGAGGAACGTCAACGGGGCTGATTACATGCTATACGATTGAACAGCGCCTTGTGCCCTACCGTGATACGTTGTTAAATTGTGTCGATCTATCGTCACTTTTGACAATTTATTTTCCTACCTAATCTCGGAGTTTTCACTATTATTTGTTGGGTCGTTAATTAGGTACTAATATGCAAGTGTATTTTCCTATAAAACCCCAACAAAATTTGGTGACCCCGACGTGACCTAAAATGGCATCCGAAGACAGCTATTTGATGTCCTCTGTATCACATCAACCAACGCACAGAATTGACACTGTTTCAGTCAACCTCCCGCCATTTTGTCATCATGATCCAGCAATCTGGTTCTATCAGGTCGAAGCACAATGCCATCTCCGGAATATCACACAACAGTCAACCATGTTTTATCATGTGTTTTCTGTGCTTCCACCTGAAGTTGCTGCGGATGTTCGTGATGTGTTACAAGCCCCAGATCAAGTCACCCCTTTCAACACTTTGCGCGACACTATCATTAAACGGACAACGATATCAGAATATACGCGTCTGGAACAGCTCCTCAACGGTGCTGATCTTGGTGAATGTACACCATCACAGTTACTTCGTCGAATGTACAACACTTTGGGAGATCACCAGCTTGATTCCGCTCTTTTCATCCAACTGTTTTTGAAGCACTTCCCTTCACATGTACAAACAAACCTAGCACCGTCGATTGACACCGTCCCCATCGACAAACTGGCGACTATGGCTGATCGAATTTTAGAAGTTCAACCAAATTTAACTTCTTTGTCTTCGATCAACTCAGCGACGGAAACACCGTCCATTGCCAACCAGATTAAGCTGCTTTCCGAACAAATCGCTGAACTTAGAGCTTCACACTCTCGCCAATTTCGATGTTTTTCACGTCGACGATCAAACAGCAGAACTTATCGATCGAATTCTAACAACAGACAGTCTGACAACTACTGCTGGTACCACAACAAATTTGGTCCTAGAGCAAGGAAATGTGTTTCCCCCTGTTTGCTCAGAAACTCCAAAAACAATGCTCCGCAGATGCCGGAAAACCGCCAGGCCGAGTGTTAGGGACGTAACACTCGTGGCTATCAAACCCAATCTTGCCGTCTTTCTGTTGTGGATCGTACTTCTGGACTGAAATTTTTGATTGACACTGGAGCAGACGCTAGTGTTATTCCCCCACAACCCACCGACACTCTCCCTCCTGGGAATTTTTATGAACTTACTGCTGCAAACGGTACGAAAATACGTACGTTTGGACAACGTTTGCTGACACTTAATTTGGGATTACGACGTGAGTACCCTTGGATTTTTCTTATTGCGGATGTTCGCCAGCCTATTTTAGGTGCGGATTTTCTTACACATTTTAATTTATTAGTTGACTTGAAAAACCGTAGCCTCCAGGACGGTATTACTAAGTTATCTGTGTGCGGTGAACCTATCATTTGTTCCCAATCTGTGCCATTGTTATTGTCCACTCTTCATCCAACCTCCTATTCTTCCATACTTAGAGATTTCCCTAACCTGCTTAAACCCAATTTTCACCAGGCTAATCCCAAACATTCTGTAACCCATAGGATAGAGACTCGTGGTAACCCCGTTTTTGCTCGCCCCCGACGTATGCCACCTGAACGCTTGCTCATCGCCAAAAGGGAATTTCAACACATGCTCCAACTGGGAATTATCAAACCCTCTCACAGTACTTTTGCTTCACCCTTGCATATGGTCCCTAAGTCAACGCCAAATGATTGGCGCCCCTGTGGTGACTATCGAGCCTTAAACAACTCCACTATCCCCGATAGATATCCGCTTCCTCATATCCACGATTTTACTGTAAACATTACCGGTTGTACAGTTTTCTCACACATTGACATTCTCAGAGCGTATCATCATATCCCTATTCACTCCGATGGTGTGCAAAAGACAGCTATTACCACTCCTTTTGGTTTATTTGAGTTTTTGCGTATTCCCTTTGGTTTAAGGAATGCTGCTCAGACCTTTCAACGTTTTATTGACCAAGTTCTCCACAATCTGGATTTTGTACTCTATTATTTAGATGATATTCTCGTCGCTTCCAAAACCCACTATGAACACATTACCCATCTTCGCATACTGTTTCAACGCCTACAAGATCATGGCGCAGTACTTAACGTTAAGAAATGCGAATTTGGTGTTTCCTCTTTAAATTTTCTCGGACATACTATTAATCAGCATGGCATTACTCCCGCACAACCTAAGCTAGACGCTCTGACCTCATTTCCGTGTCCCACTTCTCTTCATCAACTGAAGCGTTTTCTTGGAATGGTTAATTATTACCGTCGTTTCGTTCCTCATGCAGCCACCATGTTGATGCCTTTGACTGACCTGTTGAGAGAAACTCACTCTGACTTTCATTTTTCAGAACAAGCTCAACAAGCATTTAAGAAAGCCAAATGTACCTTAGCGAAACAATGTACCTTGTTTCATGTGCGCCAAGGTGCCCCATTGTCTCTCCACGTCGATGCATCTAACACTGTAGTAGGGGCTGTTCTTCATCAAACCGTTGACCACCAGAAACAACCACTTGGTTTCTTCTCCAAGAGACTTCAGCCAACGGAGACGCGGTATAGTGTATTTGGTCGAGAACTTTTGGCCATCTATCTAGCTGTGCGTTACTTCCGACATCTTTTGGAAGGCCGTGAATTTTGCATCTATTCAGACAATAAGCCTTTGCTTCAGCCTTTTCTGCTAATCCTGACAAATATTCGCCACGAGAGATTCGCCAACTTGATTACATCTCTCAGTTTTCCACTGACATCGGGCATGTTGCCGTCAACCTGGTTTTGACTGCGTTTCCGCAATCGATTTACACCAGATAGCGAAGGCTCAGAAGACAGAATCATCCGAATCATTCTCATCACCCTCTGAGAAATTTTCACTTGTGTTAAAACCACTCCCTCTCTATTCACATCCTGGAACAATCGAATGGGATGTTTCGACGCATGTACCACGTCCATTGGTACCACCATCTATGCGCCGACAGGTTTTTGAAACTTTTCACAATGTTTCACATCCAGGAATCCGCCAATCCATCCGTCTCATCTCTGAACGGTACGTATGGCCAAACATGAACAGAGACATTAAGGAATGGGCTGCAAATTGCCTTTCCTGTCAACGTTCTAAAGTCATCCACCATACACGCTCACCTTTCGGAACCTTTAGCAATCCCGATGCCCGCTTTGCTCATGTTCATTTGAACATCGTCGGTCCTCTTCCTGTGTCAAATAGCAACGCGTATATCCTCACTTGCATCGATCGCTTTACGCGTTGGCCAGTCGCTATTCCTATACCTGACACTCACACGGAAACAATCGCTCGCAATTTCATTAACCACTGGGTCGCGACATTTGGTGTTCCAGCCACCATTACGACTGATCGCGGTTCCCAGTTTGAATCCATTCTTTTCTCAAACATTACCAACATTCTTGGATGCCAACGCATTCGTACCACGGCATATCACCCGCAAGCAAACGGCTTAGTGGAACGTTTGCATCGTCACATCAAAACAGCTCTAATGGCTCACAACAACCCATCTCAATGGTATGATTTTCTACCACTTGTGTTGTTACAGCTACGTACAAGGTTTCGACAAAACTTTGCAATGCTCATCTGCAGAACTTGTTTTTGGAACCACTTTACGCCTGTCCGGCGAATATTTCTGTCCGTCTAGCACAGAACATCCACAACCATCTAATTTGCAACAGAGTTGAAACTACGCATGTCAAAACTCTGTTACGCACCTCCATTCTCAACCAGTACAAGTTCTTACGTTCCCTCTGACCTAATGCATTACGCTTATGTTTTCATACGTTCAGATCGTGTGCGCGAACCCCTTCAACCACCGTACGATGTACCCTACCGAGTCATTTCTCACGGGCCTAAGCATTTCACTGTTCAACTCCCAACTCAAGCCCGCACACATCGAAGCTGCAGTCAATCCCTCGAAGCACGCCCCTACTACGAAATCGCAATCACCAGTCACGCCTCCGAACTACGTCACACGTTTCGGTCGTGATGTTGCGAGACCCGACCGACTCAGACCACTTTGACGCTTTGCAAGAGAGGAGTATGTGTAGCATCCGCACGCACGCACGCACGCACGCACGCACGCACGCACGCACATGCAGACGGGACGTGAAAGCTTGGCCGATACAAGCTCACTTGACCTTATCGACTCATGTGAGACTCGAAACGACACACAACATAAGCATCACGTGCACCACGGCCGAGGAACGTCAACGGGGCTGGTTACATGCTATACGATTGAACAGCGCCTTGTGCCCTACCGTGATACGTTGTTAAATTGTGTCGATCTATCGTCACTTTTGACGATTTATTTTCCCACCTAACTTGTTGGGTCGTTAATTAGGTACTAATACGCAACCGTATTTTCCTGTAAAACCCCAACATACGACAACAATCAAACGCTTTCTACTGAAGCCATGCTGTTCCGTCCAAATTAACTTGTTAACATCCAAGTGCTTGCAATCTCGGAAGCTAATAAACTTCGACAGGCATTTAAGCAGAACACTTGTCAGACTGACAGCCCTATTATTGAGCGACAAAGACTTGGGCCCTCTTATGAATTGTCACCACAGTTGCCTCTTTCAAGTCCTGTGTTAGGCTGCCTTCCAGAAGACAACTGCATACTGGTCCAAGACGGGATACTGGAGAACATCAGCAAGCGGTTTGACACTTGCATGATAACTGTTGTCCAAACTTCCCGATTTACAATTGTTTAAACCCCCCAGCACCACCAATGCAGTAAATACAGCATTCTGCACTTCACTTACACATAAGCAATGCGACTGCGAGGAATCACTCAGCCATTGTGCGTACGCTGCAATTCCAGAAATACAAGCAAAAGCACCCCCTTATCTGCATCTTCCACAACCTGACTACTATCCTTATTAATTAGGTTAAGAATCTCCTCTCTCAAGGAAGCTCCTAACCATAATTAGTCACTCGCGTTCTGAGTTAAGCTGAGTTCATAGCGATATTTAGCTCGTCTCTGCAATTAGATTGTAAAATGGTCGTCCCCAGTCTGAATTGACGCTTGATTCTCAATTTGAACTCGAGGTCGCTGGCCCCCCATAGGAGAGAGAAAGAGAAGACTGGATCGGACGAGTAAAGAAACAGGGTTTGATTAGCCAACCACATCGTTCGTTATAACGGTAAAATCGAAGTTCGTGAATAGCATTTAATGCTCATGTGGAAGAGTCCAGAAGGGTCAACTTACGGCCATTCAAGTAATGCCACATTCGTGTCAATTCACCCGATCGGCAATCTATTCACCTGAAGCAGTGCGGGCGAGTTTGCCTCGCCTGCCATGCCTTGGCACCATAACGAAGATGGGCGCCTCGGTTGTTCGCTTAGAGTCATCGTTCCCAATAGATTGGTGTATTCAGTCATCGTTTAGATAGCAGTAATTGTCTAAAGTTCCCGGATTCTTGGAAACCTTTACACCAAGCAGTACGGATCCGAGGCATCCGAGCGATTCCGCGCTGCCACTAGTGGGGCTCATTTCTGTTTCTTTCAGGATTCAAGGGGCAGATTAATCCAGCTATTGCACGAAGCCAGGCTTGGACATGCGGCATTTTGTTCTAACGTGGCTTGTTCCTAAGCAAGAACCCAAGGAAGCTGAATGGCCTTGTCCCGCAAATAATTAATATCGATTTGCCCGAACCTCCCCATAAGTCGAAGTTTTAATGGTAACTTCTGCACATTCAACGTAAAGGTAAGAACACAGTGATTGCTGGTAGTATGTCTCGTTGTTACACGGCCATGTCTAGTTTCAGCGACACTTAACGTTGAGGGGGTAGCGTCAATGTGATTTCTATTCCAAGGACATGTTGGACGAACACATCCATGTGTATCTATTTAACCAACTTCCACCCCAGAGTACCTGTTATGTTGACGTAGTGCTCTAAGTTTGCATGTAAAAGACTTAGGGCAACAAGTATAAAAAAATAGCGTAGCAATTGCCGATTGATTTAAGACGCTGCCGAGCTCCTTATCCACCACTGTGGTGGTGGTAGGGCTGCGGTACATACAGCTAATAACTTCCAACCTGCCTCCACTCTCAAAAGAATAAACATCCTGAACCTTTGACTCCGTCATGTTGAACGGAGCTTTCTAATGCCTATAATTGCTTAGAACAATCAACTTCACTCTTCGACAACCCCGTCGCTCAATTCGGTTCACTCTTTGGCTGCGGAAGTCCACCAGAAAGTCGTTAAACTGGTCATTGGACGACAGCTGGGTCTCAGAAAACGCAACCACGTCGGCAAGCCCGTAATGCAGCGTCATCATCTCACACTTATTCCTGACTCTACAGTAGTTTGCGCAACACACGCGCATATGTCTTCTATGAGTTCTCTAGAGTTCCTCACAGGCATGGAACCCTATAAAACATGTGACCTTCTGCAAAGCAGAATGAAGACCGAACAGTAAGATAAAAATTATTATTGCTGAGCAACGCTTTAATTTTCTGCGTGGCTTATCACTGGCTTCCGCGTGGGCCTTGCTTTTGCATTCATCGGTTCGCGTTCCTCGCTTTTGGATCGTACATCCAAACGCAACCCGTTCGTGACGGCGATCTTGATTGGCTTTGCGAAATGTCTCGCGATTTAGTATACCAGTTGTCTGTGTCCTTCGTCAGGTAATTTGCGATCTGCGGCCTTGATATTCGTGCTCTCGATTTGAAACCTGGCGATGTTGATTGGTTTGGTGTCCGGCATGTTTGTTCACTCGCACAACCAGCGATCTTCTGTCCACGGACGGTCCGCACCTCTGATTGTTTGAAAAGAATACAGTTAATCCCAGAAGTCGTGTCCCTTTTTACTCTGTTACTCGGGGACCAAGGCTCCCGCCTTCGGGTGAGAGGAAAGCGCACTGAATTGCCAACTGTCCTATAGTAGATGTTGGTCCATCACAAACTGTCTCCCACCCGGTCACATAGGTGGGAACGACCGGAGTGATGGCCGCATGCATGCATCTGAGTACAGGTGTACATTCCAGTCTCGTCCATCGTGAAAATGCTGGATGGGCGCGGATGGTTGAGTTGAAGTCAACTACGACACGACACGGGGCGTTCACTGATCGATACATACCGCGTTTCGGGCTGGTTGGAGGGAATGCAGGCGTGCAAAAGCAAGACAGCAGTGCACCATTATCGGGCTATTGCGGTAGAATTGTGGTGACGCTTGGACACAGCTAACTGACCTGTGCAAGGAGTGTTCAATGGGTGCTTAGTGTTCCCCCCAGATAATGACAAAAATGACATTGGCAACGCTCTTTTAGACTGAAAGTTAGCTTCCATCAACCCACCTTAGCAAAATAGGCATTCTTTTCCATTAGGCCTAGCAAATATGAAACGTAACGTTTTGAGAAATGAGTCTTAAGACTACTCGCTCCTGACAATACTGTCTTTTAGTTGTTCCAGTAAAATAGGAGTTGGCTTATAAGGTACTTCTTTTCAAATAACCTCATAGGAAGAAATGTAAGGATTCAAATCTGGTGACCGAGCAGACCAATCCTCTGGGGCTCCGCGACCGATCCACCGGTGGCCCAACGCCTCGTTAAGATAATCCCGCACGATCTGTGCATAATAGACAGGTGCATCATATTGAGTTTTAACGACTGAAGCGAAGTGTTGAAGCCGCCGACGAGAATCGGTGGTTAAAACATCGCTATATTGTAGCTCCTACGTTACTTGCCAGCGACAGTTCTTCTGCCATGTGTGAACCATGCTTAACAGAGGAACAGCGGTACTCATAATTGAGGTATTTGTTAAGCACGAGGTTAACATCATACGTGCAACAGAAGTACATGACCCTGGCTTGCAAGAAGGGCCTAGCGCAACCCACTGAGCTTCAACGTTTTCGTCCACCGTCGTCAAGTTAACAGTAAACACTAACAGCGACGCCTGCACCCTGTCGAACAACTGAGCGATCGCGCGTTTCGCACATACTTGTCTTTTGCCGTTTTTTCGTGGCGTTCATTCGACCCCGAAAAATTATGCGCACCATTATTCATCTCAACAATGTGGTATTGAAATCAATCGTTATGCTTTATACATATTTTACATGAAGTCTGTTTTTCATGAGCAAAGAAATCAACCAAGTAGATGTTCAAAATGAAGACCGTTTCGCTTGCAGAACAGTATTCACTGATGCTATTCGCTAGCACTTGCTGCAAAGTGACCACCGATATCCCACGACATTCGTTGACAATACTCAGTTTCACTTACTTCCGTCAACAGCTTTGAAATGACACAAATCTGCAACATTTCTTTGTAGGAGGATGCTAACAAACCTGAAGCGTTAGTTCTCTTAATAAATCAAGTTACCCATCACAAAAGTCAGCGAAGTAGATGTTCAAAATGACCATCGTCGTTTTGCTTGCAAAGCAGAACTCGCCGGATGCTATTGGCTAGCACTTTCTGCCATGTGTCCACCGACATACCGCGGCATTCGTTTACGATGTTCCGTTTCAGTTCCTCCAGACAGGTTGGCCTGGTTTTATACACTCGGCGTTTCAAGTACTCCCATAGGAAGAAATCCAGGAGGTTCAAATCAGCAGACCGTGCAACCCAATCCATGGGTCCTCCGGGATCGATCCAACAATTATCGAGTCTCGTTAAAGTAATTACGTACCACCGCTGGCTGGACAGACAGCATATCCGGCCGTGAGGTCACTGATGAAATCATTCGCCCTTTCTCGCTAATGCGTCGATAAGTTGCATGTCTGGGCTAGCAATAACCTAAGGCAATGCATCGCTTCGCGCGTGCAACATGGTGCACAGCTCACGACATGGACTGGGTTGACAGACAGAAAAATTACCGGATCATTTTTCTTTTCCAAGTATGGGATGAGTAACTTGTTTTTTAACAGGACTAATCCTTCACTTTTGTTGGAATCCTCCTACAAAGAAATGTTGCAGTCCAGGGTCATTCCACAGGTGCTTGCCGAAAGCTTGTTCAGTACAGTTTGGAGCGCTGGTTGTCAACTGTTAATTTTTTTGGAAAACTTTCTCTGACTTCAAGTTTCACTGCCCAATTTCGCCTTTGTTTGTCAGTTTCCGAATGGGAAACATTAGTTCAGATAGTCCGGGTCAGAAACGGCTGGGATACTTCACCATCCCTTTCAGCCTGCTCACAGGTTTCACATCTGTCGGAGGTGGCATCAATTTTATGGCTCTGACTTTCTCCGTATCTTGCTTAACCCCCCCCCCCTCCATGAACTCAAAGCCTATCTGCGGAAAAGCACTTCTGTTTTGCTTACCACAAGCTTTTCACTTTTCAGTTTAATGTCCTTGTCCGCACAGCGCTTTAGAAAGCTGCGTAAGTTACAGTCATGCTCTTCTCGGGTGGCCCCGAAGCTGGTACGTTGGCTGCTACACATAGTGCTCCCAGTAGGCCGACTAGTGCTTGCATTAACTGTTTCTGAAATATTTCGATATATACCTTCAAACCAGATGGTAGGCGCAACCATAGAAAACTTCCAAATAGCGTTCTAAACGTAGTTAAATAGCTGGACTCTTCGTCAAGTATAACGTGCCAAAAAGCAGTAGCAAGGTCAAAGTTGTGAATAGCTTGGCCTTGGGCAATACCGGCAGGACGTCATCTAATGTTAGCAGCGTGAAATAGTTTATTCTGAGCGCGGCGTTTAGCAGCTTAGGATCGATGCACAAGTCTAAATTACCTGACTTCTTGGTGACTATCGCAAACTGCCTCACCAAATCTAATGGTTCACCAAATTTGGATATACTGCCCAAACGGATTAAGCGTTGCAAGTCGTCTAAGAACTTCTCACGCAAAACAATAGGTACTTTCCCAGTTGGCAATGCTAGTGGTCTGGCGCATTCGTTCAACGGCAGGTGAGCTTCCCCTTGGAATTCCCTTAGGACACAGACAAACGCGCCAGAAAAATTGTCTACGATCCCATATATATATATATATATATATATATATATATATATATATATATATATATATTGTTGGCGACATCAGGTTTCGGATTTGCCTGTCACTGTGGCAAGCCACAGGACGCCTGCGCATACAGAGGGGCCATGGGTGGCTTACGCTGCACCACCCACAGCTCCATCCACACACCCCATATCCAGTGTAAACCCGAAGGAATAAGACCGGGAGGTAGGTGGATGGGAGCCACGTTTCATCAACGGAGCCGGCCCACACTCCTTCACAGGCAAAAACAAACACGCTGTAGTTGGGAATCAATCGCACACAAGGCGGTGGTTGGACCGTAGTCCGCTCCACACTCAGTGCACGGAACCACTCTTTGATCCTAACACGGCCACAGGGACCGTGCACCCCGTCCCCTCCAGCAACGACCAACTGTCTCTTGGAGCCAGTATGGACGAGATGGTGGGTAATAGACAGGTAGGCACCTTGTCAACATGCACATCAAGCGCAGCCACACCGGGGATGTCAAACAACAGCCAATCACTTGAGAGAAAGATAACCAAGAAAATAAATCGAGTAATGCATAAAGAAATGGTGACAGAAATGTTAAATTAATGAGAATATGAAATAAGTTGTCTACAAACGAATATGAGGTAAGCTCACGAGGTCAGAAAGTTTATTTTACGGAGATGCTGCAAACACGAAAATGTTATCGAAATAACTACAAGTGGCTTAAGTGACGTGTTCAAGTTTATAGAAGAGGGTATAAGTAGGCATTTATATGGGAAAGAAAAGCATTAAGGCAATATTGAAAACCCACCACCTGAAAAAAGAGACTTAGCATGCAAGCACGCGGTTAGTAAATCGAATGCAGCGTCGGTTCTGCCTACTTTCTCTGCATGACCCGTCGTCCTTCGGTAGTGGTCCCGAGTGGCCTCGCTCATGGGTCACTAGGCCTGCCTGACTCAGGCACTCGCGAACGCATGTGCTACAGCACCATGCGCTCGATGTCGATGGAGTACAACCCACCGGTACTTGCCGCTTCCGTAATTGCCACTTCGGCCACTGCCTTCGTGATTAGATCGCGTCACGCACGCCGATAAACCGCCTTTGATTCCCATGACTTGCAATCAAGATTAGAACGTGAGAGGCTCACTTTAATCATGTCCTGTTAACGTAACTTTGGTTTCCCCACATGCCACTTCCCAATACTCAGCTGACCGTATAAGAGTTGTTTCGGTATCCGCGTCGAATCCATACGCTACACATGACCGATCCACCTCAGGTGTCTCAGTAAAAGTATGCAGTCCGCTGCATACATCCCACTTCGGAGCAACACTTCCGTGTCTGCAACTCTGGCGCCCCAGCCGAGCCGCAAAATTCGTCGAAGGCACTGCTGATGGAACCGCTCGAGATATCGTACATCCCGCCAAGACATCGTCCACGTTTCACTGCCGTATAGAAGAACGGACAGCACCACGGATTTGTACACCATCAGCTTCGTGCCAAAGGTAAGGTGATGGTTGTTCCACACTCGGTACGCAAGCTTCCCGAATGCCGCCGCTGCCTTCGACACACGGATACGAAGCTCACGGTGAAGCTGCTGGTCAGTCGACATCACACTCCCAAGGTAGCTGGAGCGGGAGGTGTTTTCCAATACTTCGGCACCAATGCTGGTTCGCGACAATATTGAAGATTGCACATCCGGTGAAGGCTGAAAGAGACAGACAGTTTTGCTAGTGTTGATGGTGAGCCCGAATTTGGCCGCTGTCGAAGCCTGAGCACTAGTCATGTGCTGCAACTCATCCGCGCTGTGTGAAAACAACGCACAGTCGTCAGCAAACAGCAACAAACGGATAGTTGTCTCACAGACTAGAGTTCTCGCACCGAAACGACGGATGTTCAGCAACCCACCATCAATACGGTGCTCCACACGAACACCGTAAGCACAAACGGCATCCAAAGCACAAAACATCATTACATGAAGATAAATAATAAACATTGCAGGAGCTGAGACACAGTCTTGCTTCACACCAGAGACAACTGCAAAGTCATCCGAGGTCTCTTCATTCAGCTGCACCCTCGCCCGCATACCACTGTACACACATTCAGTCAAACTTACAAACTTACGCGGACAACCAAACTTACCCAACACCAGCCACAATGCCTTGCGGTTCACCATATCAAATACCTCGGTGAAATCAACAAAAAGCGAGTACAATGGCTGGTGTCGTTCTCTGCACTTCTCCTGCAACTGACGAGCCGCAAACACCATATCAATAGTGCTGCGACCCGAACGGAATCCACACTGCTCTTCCGCCACGTTAGGTTCCACAACCTGACTGACGAGGCGATTGAGCAGGATTCGGGCAATCTCCTTGCCCACACAACTCAGCAAGTTGATGCCATTAACATTTATTTTTGACATTTGCATGCATGGCTCGAGGGATGAGCTGTACAGCAATATGCTGAGAGAGGACGAATGGCCCGGCAGAATAGGAAACACTGATTGAAATAAAAAAAACTTCAAACAGTGGTCGGAACCGCGTCAGTTGTCACCGTGTGGGATTGGGTGCATGTTATGTAGGGCGTGATGACGCACCACGCATGTAGGTGTCGTAGACCTTCAGAGTCAGACGAAGAGTAGAAACACAGAGGTCAGAAATATCAAGTGATATCATCCCGAGTGCGGTAAGTTGTTTGGCTGAGGTGGAACATATCATCCCTTGATTATTGATAACGACGGGGTGGTGGACAATATTTGTCGTCTCAGGAAACTGTTCACGCATGTATCGCGATATGGCTGCGGCATTCTCCCCTGATCCGTATTTATCCACTTCAGTTTATAAGTACAATCCATTCGGTACGCCTCACAAATGGCCACGTCCACAATATGAACCGTAGAATTTCTAACCGCAAGCAGGTCTGGCTTGATGAAGGAGGTGGCTGTCGGAATCCTCGGCTCCATAACAATGTTAATGCTTCGGCGTCGCAATTGCCTGGCAATCTGTTGGGCAATTTCATTGTGACGTTTACAGCGGACATCATGCGTCATGCAGCCCGCCTGAAGAACATGTGACAGAGTCTCTTTTTGTCGGCAGCTCCCGAGGCAGTTAAGAGAAGCCGGGTTATTTGTAGATCTGCCTCTGCTCCGTCGCGTTTTGGTGGAAAGAACACCCCCCGTAGTTGGACACCCCGTATGAAAAGACGTGGAAATATTCTGGTGGGGTCCCTCAGCCAGTGGTGAGCGGAAGGTGACGTGACCACATTTCGCAAGGGAGAGCCACCCACTGAAGCAAAAGAAGTATCTCTCCAGGCTTCCGCAGCTGAGCTTTTATCCATGACGACGCGATTATCGATGGTAACAGTGAAGCGCGCTAGACGATGGATGGCAGCGGCTGCAGGGTCCCGGATCGCCCAACTGGTCACTGGATGGCAGTTGGCTAGGTGTCGTTCCAGCCTCTCCTTCCGTAGCAGGGGAATACTCGTTGACAGACACGGAATACCCAAACCAAAGCTCGCAATGGGAGCGTAAAGATATGCAATGGAGGTGTCTGACTGCAAGCGCAGCCATTTTCTGACGGGTGATCTGACAATGCGATCCAACCGCTTCAATGTATTCCGGTGGACCACTGCCAGAGCTAACTGATGAATATGCTTGGGGAGCAGACAGGTCCTCAGAATCTCAAGTCGTTGTTGTGGTTTAAGCGGTGCCTTGGTAACTTCGTTAAGTTGCACAGTAATATCGTCGATTACTGTTAGAGGGAGCTTACCCTTCCAGTTAAAAGGCAGGCCCAACATCTTGAACTTTTCATCGGGCTGAATGGAGGAAATAAAAATAGGACCACAGTCCAAAGCATTTGTATCCAGTATGGTTCGTTTGCAAACGCCATCAACAATTATATTTACCGAGAAAGATTTTAGATGGTTGATGTTGAGGCCGACGCACTGCAGTCGTTGATGGAATCGCTGAAGGTGATCTCCCAGAGAAATGCGGTCTTGAGCAAAGATGATCACGTCGTCCGCGTAAGCAAGGTACTCAATCGGGCCAGCCGGTGATATCCAAGGCGAAGTGGCGACTCCGTGTAAAACTTCATCTAGGGACATTATGAAGATCAAAGGCGAAAGCGGATCTCCTTGCCGGACCCCTCTATCAGGATGAAGTCTGACATCATCAAAGATTGAGGACGCGGAGCTGTAATACGATGCCAAGTAATCTAATAATAGCGGAGGGGCTCCGAAAGCAGCTTCTGCTCGAAGTAAGGAGTGATGAGAAATGGCATCGAACGCCTTCGAAATATCCACTGCCGCAAATGAAAGGGGGGTATGAGAAGAATGAGAATGGCGAAGAGCAGCATGGAGTATGGACGGGGCTTCGAAAGCGCCATCTTTACGAAGAAAACCAAATTAAAGGCGGTCGTTAGGGAAAGTCGGAACCCAACGATCAAAGAGGATACGATGAAGAAGGCGCGTGAAGACAGATGAAACTGCGATTGAACGGAATTGGTCAGGGGAGATGGGCTGGGAAAATTTGGTGCGAAGGTGATTCGAGCAGTGTTCAGGTGGATGGGAAATGGGTAGGAAACAAGAAGACAGTTAAGAAAAGAAGTTATAAAGTAGGGATCCATCCTTGAAATATCAGCTGGCTTGATGCGGTCTACACTGGGAGCCGAACCCCGCAACTGTTTGAGAACACTTTGCATCTCCTCCAGGACAATTGGCTTCACCAAGTCATCATTAGCTGGAAGGAATCGACGTGGTGCGCTCTCATCATTAGCAGAAGGTCTGGAGAGGACATTCTTCCAATGTGCAGTAAAACCTGGAATGTTCTCGTCCTCATTAAGAAAGGCAGTGCGCCATCTTCCGTCAATCACCGTACTTGCAGCGTCTTTCCTGCGGGTATGATAAAGACGTTGAATATGGCCATATTGTAGACGTCGCCGGTGCTGATTGTTTCGAATCTTAACGGTATGTACACGTTTTTTCGAAGGCCTCCATCTGTGTGGAAAGAGAGTAGCACACACATCGTTTAGGGCCTCACTAAATGCTATCCTCGATCCATCAGTAGCGAATGAATTCACCAGATTCCGAAGTATGCGGTGTTCTTCCTTGGCATGAGAGGCGCAGTTGCAAAGAAGCTGTTGGGCAGCTAGCAGCAGAGTGCGGAATACTGGTGTTGGCGCAGACGCAATGGAAGCTTCGTAATTAGAATTGGAAGCTTCTGGTTGATCCTGTACTGCATTGGCCGTGGGGCACCTAGTGGACAGAGGGGCCATAATACCAGCTGAAGTTTCGCTAGAGAAACTTATGGTAGACGACTGCTCCTGAGGGCATACTGTTGCCTCTGGAACTAACGCTGCAGATGAGTGAGACGAGGTTGAATAATCTATCGGAGCAGTGGGGATGGTACAGTGAAACGCAAATCAGCGTCGGAGGAGGCGGTGGTCATCGCAGGATTGCCTTCGTACGATTCTCGAGGGGTTTGTGTAGACACACCCAAGTTAGTAGTTAATGTGGGCTGAGGTTGATGGAATTCATCGGACATTATGGTTGAGAAGGGTGACGCTCCTACGGTTTCATCTGGAGGCGTGATTGGATGTTTGGTTTCAGTCGATGGTTGCCGAAATGCACGGGAAGTGGACGTTGTGTAGTGTTGATGAAAGAACCATCTAAGTCGTTGCAAGCGTTTTCTGATACCGTCCCTGGTGCTAAAGGGGAAGACGCGCCTCAGTCGTTCTAAAAGGATATTTAAGGAAGGAGACGTAACCGCAAAACGTGAGGCTGCTAAAAGTGGGGATTTGTCATCCCTGGCTGACCAGTTGTAAGATTGCCTCGGTAGTCGGGCTAGACAGTTTGCATTGTAACCGACAGGATGCTGATGTCTCCAATGCTGAGACAGGCCATTTTTAGTCGAAAACGTACGGTGACATGTTGGGCATTCGAAACTGGAAGTATTCCTGGCAGCGGCTGTGGTAAGTAAACTGGTAGGGTTCCTGAAATGGGCCGCCAAATGGCGCCGCAGGCCGCTCCTAGATTTAAACGTCCTCGAGCACAGCGAACAAGTGGGAGGCTGGAGTACGTCAGAGATCGTCGCCGGATCGGAGGCGGGAGGTTTGGATGTTGATAAAGTAGCTTTGGCAGGAGAAACTCTTCGTCGTGGTGATGGCAGCAACTGAGGGAGGCGATCAAGTAGTACACATGGTTGTCGTGATCCCGATGGTAGGGCTACGGGTGATAAGGGTGAGTGTGTGGGTGACGGGTGGACGCGGTTCGAGAGCTGGCTATGGAGTCGGCAGAGGCCGGTCCGTTTGATTCGTTGAAAGAGTAACCAGCAAATCCACTGTCCTGACTCTGCAGGGCAGGGGATGAAGGGATACAGGTGGGAGCCTGCGCTGCGGGCCTTACATAAGCCCCTATTCGCAGCTCGGGTGAGAGGGGTGCATCGAGTTAGGCGTGTATAAAATGGCATTAGGGTCATTGGAGGGGTTAAAATCTGGGGCGTTGGTGATAAAAGGGTTGTTAGGGGATCCGGGACGACAGCGGAGGTGCGAAATAGCCGGCTGGCGACGAGTAAAATATTTCCAAGTATAAAGTACTTCCAATTCTTTGTTGCTGCCAGAGGCAGATGATAAGCTGGATGATGGAACAATGGAACAATGGATTTATGCGGGTATAAAAGCTAAAGCTTGACAAATCCCGTAGGGTGATCATTGCGAAAATCGTAGAAGTGTGAAAAATTCAATGGAAACCAGTTCAGTAAAATCGTTTAACAACGAGTCACTACAAGCTTGTGGACTCACCGAGTTTGAAGTGTCAAAATAATAATCCACTATAACTCCGGAGGGGAAAATGAGGTATGGAGTATTTGGTTAAAAGAGTCACCACCCCTAGAAATTCGCATGGGGCAAATTGTTTGAGTTTGAAGCTTCAAAATATAAATCCACTGTTGAAATTTGCGTGGGGAAAATTATTTTTAAAGTATGTATTTTGGATCTCTCAAAATTAGACTGTACTTTGGGAGATAGTACAATGAAGTGAGTGCACTATCAACTCCATTTTTGAACTCGATCAGGTTGGGTACACCGACTACAGATCCTGGGAGAGCATTCCAGGCTTGGCAAACACGCACGGAAAAGAAATTCCGTCGACATTCCAAACGGCTGTACTGCACTGCCAGCTTCATATGATGGCCTCTCAGATTGTTGTGGTTACTGAGCTCCAGCAGATGGCGGCAGGTATGATTGGGGTCTGTCAGAATCTGATAAGCCAAAATCAAATCTCCCCGTAGTCGTCGATATTGACCACTAAATATCCCGAGCAATCTCAGTCTGTCTTCGTAGCGTAACTGGCCTAAACCTTTCACGTTCTTCGTTGCGCGTCGTTGAGGTTTCTCTAAATCAGAGAGATCTTTCCTCAGCCACGGCTGCCAGACTTGTATTGCATACTCCACGTGTGGTCGTATGTATGCACCTAGAATTTGGTGAAAAACGGATGGATCAAAGCGTCCAAATGTGCGCCGGAGAAGGCCCAAATTTCGAATGCTCACGTTCGATGCTCTCTTTGCCTGGGCTGAACAACCAAGGTCGGACTGAATCAAGACTCCTAAATCCTTTTCCTCAGCAGTTGTGTGAAGCACATGGTCACCCAGTTTATAGAAAAATGCTGATTGGTGACGTAAGTGTAATACTCTGCACTTTTCTGTGTTGAGTGGAAGTTGGTTCTGAACTGACCACGCATACACCTTATCCAGATCCTCTTGAAGTTTTGCGGAGTCGTCTGGTGTATTGATCGCTCTCCAGACCTTGATGTCGTCGGCATAGAGTAGGCAGTTGGAAAGAATGAGGGCCGCTATGTCGTCAATATACATCAAAAACAATTGTGGCCCTAGTACCGGTCCTTGTGGTACACCACATTCGACTTGGATTGGGTAGGACAGGGACCCACGCACTTTTACCTCTAAGCTCCGGTGGAGAAGAAAGCTTGTGATCCATCCTAGGAGCGGATTACCAATGCCGAAGCTCTGAAGTTTGCAGATCAGGATTCCATGGTCTAGTCGATCGAAGGCCTTTGAGAAATCTAGGTAGACCACGTCCACTCCTGCACCGCTGTCAATTAATTTGGTCCAACTCGATCTTGCTAGCAGCAGATTTGTGGTGCACGATCGATTCCGTCGAGAGGATGCTGAGCCGGTGGAAGGCGCAACAGGAGCACAGTGGCGATGTGATCGATTCTCTAGAGTGGGTGACACGGTCTCTTTGGATGCTAGGGATATCACAGGAAAGCTGGGTGTGTTTTGCTCCGGACTGTGTTTACTGATTGTGTCCTCAGTAATATTATCGGTTGCACCCGTCGTGGGTGTTAACGACTGTTGAGGTTGGTGGCGATGAAGGCGGCGGCTTGGAGGGCGTTTCCATTTTAGAAATTGGAGCCGTTTCCTTATTGCTATCATCGTTCGGAAGGGGAGTTTAGTTTGTAAAAGTGGCAGAAGCTGCGCTAGTGAAGGTACAGATTCGCCTAAATGAGCTGCGTGCAGTAATAACTGAGCATCTTCCTCCGCAGACCAGTGTACTGAGGATATGGCCGCTCGGGATGACAGCATGTCTTGGTAAATAGTGGGGTGTGCCTAGCGGCAGTGAGTGGTAAGCGCTCTTGCTGAGGCGAATTGACGATTGTATTGTTGGCATGACATCACCGGAGCACCGTGCATACGTAGATCGTTGGGATGTCGTTTGTGGTATCCGGTATGCCGAGTAAGACCAGCAGCCGTCGAGAAAAGAGCGTGACAGATATTACAGGTGTAATTTTGCAACACAGTGTGAGGAGTCGAAAGTATGGCGGAGGTTGTCATTGTTGGTTGTGGAATGTTGTTTGTTACTCCGTCGATGTGCAGTAATGGAGAATTCATATTTGAGATGTGTGAGTGAATATGTGCACGGTGCATGAATCCGCGGTCGACTAAAAGAGACTATCCATAGGGCTCAGGCCACAATAAATGAAAAATAGGAATAAAAGCGAAAGCAGAATAGGGGAAGGGAAATGGTGTAGGCGAGAAGGATAATGGAAGAATTTATAGAATGCACGAATTACCCCAAGTAAAATATGATTGAGATCTAAACACGAGCATAAAAATTCTCTAGCTAGTCGGTCAGGTCAAATATTGTTCGCAGCATGCGTACAACGACAAAAACTGACAAATAAAAAATAGCGATTGCCAGAATACTCCCGAAAAATACCAAGGTAGGTGGACAACACTTGAAAGCCCAGAAAAATACCCCTACTTCAATCACAATTTATCAGCAACATCTGTAAAACATCAAAAAATAAAAGCTCCTCTAACAACGTGAGACCCATGACGATCGTAAAGCGTTGGCGAAACTTCGCCCAATTAAGATGAAAACTAGGCATGCGGGGTCAATGTGGCATCAATTAATAACACTATAGGTCGGATAGGCCGGCAAAATCTTTGTAGAGTGTTGATCAAAACTTAGCCTAAACTGGCGAGAAGCTATTGGGTGCGATCAATATCAAAAGTCGGTTCATCAAAAAAGGAGGCTCATCAAGAGGAAGCTAAAAGTTTGGAGTTTTCTAAAAATACAAACCAACATGCACAAAAGAAATTTGTAAAAAGCACAAGCAATGTATACAGTATACAATAACAGCAAAATAACTGTATGTACGCATGCTGAAGGAATAAAATGCCCTTAGAGAATATCCTTATAAAAGACATTGCAGTAGGAGGCTCAGCCGGAATATGACATATAAAAAACAAATGTAGGCTAATCCCATGAAATTCATGAGCGTAAGGTGACTTAAAAGAAAGAGCATAAAAAACTACATAAGATGGATATAAAATGTAAGAACAACGTGGCCCAAACCCTACGGAAAAACCACTTTAGTCATACTCACGGTACATGTTGGACAAGTGAAAACGTTTGTCACAGTTTTTGTAAAAACAGTTGTGAATTGGTCCAAAATTCTTGTTTCAGTAAATTCAGTGCACACTTTCCAGCAAAACAGTGTATAATAATCCAAATTCCGTTGACTTGGCAAGAAGAACTCACACAAAACTGCCGGAGCACAGTAAACACGTCCGCCACACAACTCAACTCGATTCGTGCAACATTGCTTGCTACCTTTGCCCTTGTACAGTGGTAGCACAAGGGCATCCTTCAGCTCAGGAGGCACCTTCTCCTCAATCCATACGCATTGCACCAAGTGGTGCAGTGCAGTCACCAGCGCGGAGCCGCCATGTTTCAATACTTCAGGTGGGATCCCGTCGGCCCCAGCACACTTGCCGTTTCGCAGCTGAGTAAGTGCCCTCTGCGTCTCATCCAGTGTCGGCGTGTCAGCCAGACTCGCCTTCACATTGTGCTGCTTCAGGCCGTTCAATGTAGGCCAATCGGTCTCTGAACGGTTGTTCAAGAGACAGTCAAAGTGATTTCGCCAGATCTGCACTATGTCTGCAGTCTGTGTGCAGGTAGCGCCTGAACTACCATCGATCAGTGTCCTCAGCGGCTCCAATCTCGGTCTATACACCGCGTTCAAGGAGTCAAAGAATTCTTTGTGTTGGCGGCGTTCGGCGTAGCATTCATCTGCTTCGCCTTCTCCGTCCACCATGCATTTTTAATGCGACAGATCTCGCGGGTCAGTCGCCGTCGAAATTTACGAAACTGACTCTTCTTCCCCAAGTCACTGTGGTCTGCCACATGTGCAGCAAATGCTGCATTCTTCTCCGACACCAATGCGCCAAGCGTCGCATTGTTCTCATCAAACCAATCAGGCCGCTTACAGTTTACGCGCCCGATGGTCTCCTCGGCAGCAGCTGTCATCTGGTCGCGGATTTGCTGCCACAGGTCGCCCACTGTGGCTATACAGTCCACATCACACAGGCGAGCAGCCATCGCCTTCTCCAGCTCAATACGTTTCGCCACAGTACCGAGGGAGAGAAGGTTAAATTTACACCGGTTCCCGCTGGAGCGCAATACATAGATTTACGCAAATATATGTACAGTTTGGTCCTCACCAATTTGTGATCGGTGTCACACTCAGCTCCACGCGGTACACGTGTCATGCGCACTTCACGCATATCACGCTGACGTACGACGAGATTGTCGAGCAGGTGAGCGTGACCACTCCGTGGGTGAGTCCAAGTTACTATATCACTCGCACTCAGTGCAAACCGAGTGTTCGTGATCGTCAGGCCGTGAGTGGCACAGTGAGAGCAGCCTGTCACTGTTCGCATTCGCTGAGCCAATGCCATGCGGACTGATAACATCAGTCCACCCCGGTGCATCACGCCCAACGCGCGCGTTGCAATCACCCAGCAGAAATAGTCGGTCGCTCCTCGGCACAGATCGTATCACGGAGGATAGCTCAGTGTAGAATTGATCACGCGTGTCATCAGGATAACACCAGCTCGGACCGTACGAGCTTATAAATGTGGCAAACTTACCTCTTCTGAGTCGTAGGGGAACAGTCATCAGTCGCGCGCTGATGCCCGTTGGTTCACCCAGCAGCTGGCCATGGAGGCGATCGGATATTACTGAGGCGGCGTTTCCCACCTAGTAGAATGTGTAGCCAGCACCTGCTTCATGCAACTAACCTTGCTCAGCGAGCCGAGTTTCACTGAGCGCCGCAATATCGATGTTGTAGCGCGCCAGTTCCATCGCCACAAGTGCAGTGCGTTGCTCCGGGCGCTCGCTGGAGTTCCGGTCCAGTGGTGTGCGCATGTTCCAACACCCGATGCTGAGTGCTTTATGCGCAGGCCTACGATTGCATTGGTGGGCAATCGCACACGAGATGGTCGTTGTGCTTCGGAGGTTTACTTGAGGGAATCCGTCCGGAGCCTTTGGCTCAATAGCGTGACCCACAAGACAATGCGGAGCAGATCCAGCTCCGGAATGTGATCGCAAATATATATATATATATATATATATATATATATATATATATATATATATATATATATATATACGTAGCACGTGCCTAAGCCACTGAAACCATTACAGTGAGATTATGCGGCTTGGCGGCCGGAAAAGTTTGTTCGTTTGGAAAATCTTTCGGCGCACATTACTAATGGGGTTACCACCATATACAATCAATGCTTCGAAGGCAGCGGTGCTCAAAGACAGACTGCCTCTGAACGTCCTCTGCGCAAACAGGCCGTTTCGCAACCGTAGAGCAGGACTGCTGTCAACACAACATTGTAAACTTGTCCATTCAAGGATAGACTCAGGTCGCGGCGACACCAAAGATGGCGTAGATTAGCAAACGCAACCGGCCCTTAGAGAGGCGCAAGAAGTCCTCGTCCGTTAGACCATTAGCGCTGATACAGCTTCCGAGGTAAACGAACTTGTCTACCAATCCCAGAGATTGACCTGAAAAATGTAGGACGGGAGCAGATTCTAACCGGTTCTCTACGAAGACCTTACACTTCGAAGGGACGAAGGTCATTGCAAACTGGGAGACAGACATCACCAACCTACACAGCACATTTTGGGCGGCCTGTAGGAAATAACATATTCGGTGACGTCATCTGCATACTCCAACTTGCGAAGTCGGTTTCCCGGAAACCGTTCGATTCAGCTGGGTCCACAGTGCTCCTCAGCGCTCTCCAGGACGCCATCAATAGCGAACGTGAACAGGAAAGTTGATGTAGAGCAGCCCTGTCTCACGCCACTGGTGATGCTAAAGGGCGGCGCGTGTTTGCACTACACCGCACTCTGCCCGAGGTTCGAGAGTAGATGGCTCGAAGCATGTTGACGTCATTATCATTCATTATACGCGTCTGCTAGAGATGGGAAACACCTCAGCTACTGTGCCGCAATACATAAAGGAAAAGGAAAATAAATACAACAGGTGCATGCCAGCTGAGTTACCAGCAACGGATAGGCATCGTTCCGGTAGGCTACCAGCCGGCTACTTGGCAAAAAGAAAAATTATGATGTTCTACGCTATGAAATGAAATCGTACATGGAGGAGGCTAAAAGGGATGGGGAGGGACAAAGAAACTCATAGCAGGAACGCCACTGAGGTCTGCTCCTTGCCATGTCAGCAATTGTATCCAGCCAAACGTGTTCACTGTCTTTTGGACCCCAACCAAGGAGCCATGAAGCTCCAACCGAGGCCAGCTCCTCTGGACCAAGTTATCGCTTTGCCACGCCTCCTCTTCTTTCATCCACATCCCCGGTGAGCAAACCGCGCACGTCGTGGAAGTCGGTGGGCTGGCATGCGCAACACGTGTCCCAGCCATCGGAGCCTGGTGCGTGAAATGACGGTGCTGAGAGGTTCAGATCCTTTTCCTGTGCCGTAAACAAGGCGTCGAATACGCTCGTCACACACGCGGTGTTCCCACCAGATTTCAGCCAAACTGCGAAGGCACCGATTGTCCAACGTAACTAGCCTGTTTATGTCTGCTGATCCAAGAGGCCAAGTTTCGCAACCGTACAGTAAGTTCAAACGTACCACTGCATTGTACACACTACCCTTCAGAGCGAGAATCATGTCGCGCCGCCGCCATAAGTGGCAAAGGTTAGCAAAAGCACTTCGAGTTTTTGCTATACGTTTCGTGATCTCTTCTTCGACCCCAAGGGCGCTGGTAAAACGTCCCAAGTAGTTGAATTACCGAACGACTTCTAGCTAGTCCCCACCAACGGTCAGCGCAGGAGGCGATCCCTACCAATCTTGGAGGAACGCTTTGCATTTCGGTGGCGCAAAGCAATTTCCGAAGCGGCTGACAGCCAGTGCTAATCTGTCCAGTGCCCCTTGGCACGTCTGGGAGCTGCCACAGATGAGGGCAATGTCATCTGCATACTCCAAGTCAAGAAGTCGTTTTCCGGGGAGTAGCTCCACACCTTCCAAATCATGTCCTGTAAATGCAAACTCCATGGCTTCGTCAATAGCGAAATTGAAGTGGAAAGGTGACAGCAGGCATCCTTGTCTCACGCCACTGGAGATATTGAAGGGCGGCGACAGATTGCCGTAAGCCCTCACCCTGCCCGTGCTACGCGCGTATAATGCTCGGATAATATTTACATATTTCTTGGGCACACCTTTCCTGAGTAAACAATTCCAAAGGGCACATCGATCAACCGAATGGAAAGCACCTTTGATGTCGAGGAACACGACTACCATGGGCCGCCAATATGTGTGACGGTGCTCCAACAACTGACGCAAGGTGAAGATGTGGTCGATGCAGCCACGACCCCGACGAAACCCGGCTTGCCCCTCATGAATCTGGCTTTCACGAGCGCTAGTCATTCTGTGAAGAATTATGGAGGCGAGTAATTTAGAGGCGATGGGGATCAGACTGATTCCTCTATGGCTGCCGCATTCCGAACGCGAGCCACCTTTGAAGATGGGAACAATAACGGAGCGGCTCCAGTCGGTTGGGACAGTCTCCTGCTTCCACAGTTTCACTAGTAATTCATGTAAAGCATCAACAAGAGCAGAGCTTCCAAATTTGAAGCGGGCTAGAGGAAGATAATCTGGTCCCGCGGCTTTGTTCAACTTCAACAGTCCGATCTCACGTTCGACTTCTGAACGAGAGGATGGATCCAAAGGGACAGCCCACGGATCAGGGCGATCACTGGCCTGAGAGGAATCGAATAATTTCGGCCGATTAAAATGCAGTTCAAAATGCTTAGCCCAACACTCCAAACGTTTTGACAAATTGTGGATAGTCTGTCCACTGGTCACGTATAGTTTCACTAACATCAGGTCTCCTGTTGCCTGTATCAGACGGAATAACTTGCGATGGTTACCTAGGCCAGCGGCCACTTCCATCTCTGACTCACGAAGGGACAACTAGAATTTGCGGTCTCTCTTCAGGCTAGCACGGAATCTTGACCGGAGCTCTTTGCGAGTTTCATTGTGTTCGCTTCCAGCTGGGATATGCCGGGGAGCGTCGAAAAGTTCCAGAGACTATGAAGAGACCCAGCATCCATGTTGGCTATTAGACATACCACATGAGGATTGGCCTGCTGCTAGTAAGCTCTGGCGGACATGTGACCAGTGACCATCAATTGTTGACGTACTTCTTAGACACTGCCATTCTCAAGAGGCAACTCCAGAAAGCAGCTCGGTCAACTGAGTCAAAGGCATAAGGTGTGAGTAAGAAGACCACTTACGTTGGCCCGCCGATTATTTGAAGACGCTCGAGTATTTGGCAGTATGTAAACATGTAATCGATGCAACTCCGGCCGGAGCGAAACCCAGTTTGCTCGTCTCATATGTTTTGTTCACGTACCAGGCTGAGCCTGCGTAAAAGCAAGTCAACGTGCATGTTATATGCAACGCAGGTGGGACAAATCCCACTGTGCTTAGCGCAGTCCGTCCGGGTACCCATTTAAAAGACAGGCATGATATCCACGGAACACCAATCAGACGGGATTGCTTCAGTGGTCCAGACTTTTGGAGTGGGGAAGTTAGCTCCCAAACAACTGATGGACCTCCAGCTTGGAAAGGAGCTAAAGGGGGTTCGCCCGGGCCAGAGGCCTTGTAGCGCTTTAGGCAGCGGAGCTCATGAGCAACCTCAGCCTCAGAAGGTGATGAGGCGCTTACACATCAGGGAGCACAGCGAATTCCCAAATGAGGGATCGCCGATGCTGCAGACTAATTGAACTGCTGCTCAAAGTGCTCAACCCAACGCACAAATTGACGTTGTTATCAGTGGATTCGCTCGCCATTGGTTTTGTACAAATCTTTGCTTATAGTCGACCTTTCCCCGCCAGTGGATCGGATCAGGCGGAAATGCTTTCGGAAATTCCCCAAGCTGGCAGCCTACTCCAGATCAAGGAGCCGTTGTGTCCACCAGGCATCGCAAACCGCCAGATGGAGTTAGTTAAGTTCAGCGTTAGTGGTCTTACGTAGAGTATGATACTCAAAGCCAGGTAGGATTGCCCAACGAGCTTCGATAAGTTAGAGGGATAGTGCAGAGATCCAGTGGTTGACAAGACTACTAGTGAAACCACAGCCCAGGGTCGCAGAGTTGTGCATGGCGCTGCCGACGTGTGCCCAGTGCATTTCAACGTCAAAATGTGAGGCGCTATTGAGATTTGAACTCAACGGATCCTGAAATGCACTGAGAACGATTAGAGCAGAAGGTTTGGCCACGTCAAACCGTTTTCAGCGACGCCTTTGGGAGCCACCAAAACGTAAACTAATCTTAGCTACCCCAGCGCGTGATCCGAAGGTAGGTAAGTACTCCAGATTGATATGTAATCCCGAATGCAACCACGCTAAAGCCAACTGTTAGCGATGGTAATAATCTGCGTCTATGGCTGGCCAGGTAACGGAGGCTCCCAGGTCGCGTGTTGTCGCCAGGGTGACCGAAAGCTAGTATTCGACAGGCAGAGCTTGTGACCGGCGCAAAGCTGAAATCGGCGAACACCGGTATCTGTTCTGCGAGTACCATGGCCGTGTTGACCACCGAGTTCGCGTTCGTCAACTTCAAGCCCACCGACCTGTAAATTCAAGTCCACGGTGAGTACCACGATATATGTACGGCGCATTTTTCGTAGGTTTGACAGCTGACAGTAGAACCTATCTTTAACTGACTCCGGGCTGCAGTCTGTAGAAGAGTATACTGTTACGACAAGCAGGCTACGTCTACTGGCTGCACGGCTGGAAGAACGCACTGAGGTTCCAAGTAGGATAGCGCAGACTCGACTGTTGACTGGGATCTAGTCAAGTAGCGTGGCCTCAGCACATATGCTTAACGCAATCCCCTGCGGACAATACCAGCGGCTTTGACGATTGCATCTCCAGATAAGTGCAATGTGAAAATGACCGTGGAACTCACAGACGGCGAAATCAGTCGTAGCGTCGAGCTTGGTTCCCGCAATTTGGTTTTAGCGAGGCAGCCGACATCAATGGCATTAGTCTCAAGCGTGTGAGCGAGGGCTGCATGTGATCGGATCTGCAGCAGCTTCCAAACGTTAAAGGGCGCCCGCTTGCATTGAGAAAAGGTCAGTAGAAAAAGCTTACCAGTACTACTTGGCGGCACACCCTGCGACCTAACTTCCAGATCCGTATGGCAAGAACACTGGCCCAAAGCGGCTCGACGCTGTGGAATAAGAAACGTAGAGGGATTACCCAGGATGGAAGATTTGAACAAACGTGGAATAAAGTAACCGAACTGTGGGGTTGCAGAACGCGATATAGAATGTTCGGCCACCAGCATGTTGGCAAAACGTAGAGAGAGAGGGCAGGAAGTCGTTGACGCATTTGTCCATATGTTGTTTGGGCACGGTACTTCCCGGTTGCACAGACCGAGAAACTGGGTTGACTTAGGGGCCTCTATCTGGAGATTTGGTCTGAAGACCTGACCCGCTAGGCAGCGTGGTGATTGAGGTACGTGGCATACCGATGGAAACCGGCTACTACAATGATGATAACGCGGTTTTTGAGCAGGAACAAACTTCTCAGGCTGCCCAGGGAGTCCGCATGAAGCAGCACAAAGACCAGAAGAAATTTCCTAGGTTGGTGTGCCTGAACAGTGCTAGTTGGTAGAACATAGGCTTAGCATCCAACTGAGCCAGGGTTACGAATTCCAGCCACTTCTTTTTCTACATTGTCTAGCTATCAGGCAGCGAGCTTTCTGTCATTTTCAACAGGGCTTGCAGTGAGATCGCTGGCCGTTCACCAAGGGCATGCGAGCTTCGGCTTGTCTTTTCGGGAAACATTTTAGTCTCGTTCGGAAGAAGAAGCTGTGGGCCCCCAAACCACTTGGCAACTATCCTTGTAATTTGCAACATATCATAAGTACAGTCACTTTGCTTCCCCAATCTACTGAACTTCGCGTCTGAAGCTTATCAGCGCCCCACCTGTATTGTCGCGTAAGGCAAGCCGATCAATCCACAACGCCGCTTTGTGTGGGTGTGTGCGTTCCACGGTGAGACATTTGACCACCGAACCCGACAGCCTGCGCGACTTCGCTTGAGTGAGGCACTGAGAAATCCATCTGTCTCGGCTGATTGACTTTGGTTGTTGGCTGAACAGCACTCAACGGGTGCGCGTGTGTTGACGTGTATGTGTGTCACGCACCCGCCTGAATCATAGCACATTATCCAAGGTAAACGCCAATACCACAAAGGCCGCTGGGGATACACCTTGCTGCAAACGACAATAGGACAACCAACATACTAATGGTATGACGTCGCCATGTTCCGCAGAGAATTGCGGTAAGGTCCTTAAGTTGGGACTAACCTATTCTGGCTGCATTGGCTCGTATTGTCCGCAATGTATTGGCAAACCTGTTCAAGAAGTGACACAGACAAACAAAGTTGCCTTCACATTTTGGTTTTGTCCAACATGTCAAGTTAGTCCAGTTGTCAACTATTTATCTTTGCTTATGAAAAGGTGCGATAGGATGTCTAAAATAATCGCGCATTTTGTAAATGGTAAGGTCGCTCTCTCAAAGGTCAACATGGCCACGTCAATATCTCAATCAGCCATGATAACCACTGACTCTAATCCGAAGAAGAGTGCTAAACGCTCCAATCACATTGCAGCGGATATGTTTCTAAATTCTTTGGGTCACCACACTCTAATAAGTGGACAAGCCTTAAACATGACTTATTTCATTCCTCCAAACATGGCGACGCTTCACCTGGGAAGCCAGCCATGACGCTGACAATTCAGAGCCGGAGGCACTCTGGTGCAGACAACAAACAGGTAACGTACGTCTCGATCGCCTCGCTAAACACACCGGGAGCGAAACAACTTGGTCCATCTTATGTACCGAGTACACGTGCGGCGACGCAGCTTTGACCGTCAACTCTATTGGTGCCTTCTACACGGCCCAAGTTCCCCACAACCACTTTAAAGCCGACACTCAGTAAACAAAACTACGCTACATTAACTCTCGTGGGCACCAATGTTCCCGAGACCAAATCTGGCACAATAAAAGGCAAGTTGCTAGACGATCGCAACAAGTGGAGTTCCATCGGCGATGCGATCGGTATCCGGGTTGAGCCTATTATGCTGTGATGCCTATCGCATCACCCGACCTCAGTACACTCTGGTGAACCTCGAATTCTTCGAATAACATTGAACTCAGCGGAGGAGACAAAGGCTGTCTCGCTCTCAGCAGTTCATTCTCGTAACTCACCGAACGGAGTGCGCATATTACCCGAACGCCCTTAGAAAGGTCGCTCAATGGAAGCCGGTGACTAACGCGGCATTCCTAGTAGCTATAGCATAAAATGCATATTTGTTCATGGTGTTCCCGAGCTTCTGGATTCTCCTGCTCATGATACGCAAACACATGGTTGAGAGCAATGATGCTACATCAGCGAAGCACTCTCTGGACAACGTTGTTGCCAAATCCTTGACAAGAGTTCCGGCATCCCCTAACTACGAGGGCTGCGGTACAAGCTTAATAAAAATGGTATTACGCTCTGAGGGAAGGAAGCAAGCGCTATTGAACAACTGGTCAAAATTTCGAGCCAGACTGACACCCGAGATCCAGCTAAAGGCAGCAGGCGCACGGCCACGAGTCGTAAGCAATTCGATAGAACTTGTAATCGCCGTAAATTCTTTGTCTACACAATCCTGCGGAGCGACAGACACAACAGCACCCACAGCACGCAACTGGACAGAGCGCAGCACAAGCGGACCTTCTGTTTAGGAACGAGCAACAATGCCATGCAACTTGACTGAAATTCATAAATCAAAGAACGATGAAACGTCGACCACCTAACGGTTGGCTTATGAACAAACATAAATTTGGCATCCATCAACGCACTCCTAACAACTATAACACTATCCTGTATTTACATAAACGCCAAAGGCCTACTAAGTAATTCGACCGAACGTAAAGAAGTCCACAACTCACAACCGCGGGACTTCGTTATGATTACAGAGATCTGGTTAGACCTTGAGATCACCGATTCTGAGGTCAATCTATCCGGTATGCTGCTGTTTTAGAACGATAGATATGGCACGGGTGGTGGTGTGATGCTTTATTATAATACAAATCCCTGATGTAAAGTTGTCGATCACCCGGAAATACGCGCTCCTGATTCGTTTTGGTGAGTATGAAACTCTGTTATTTGACTATACACGCTATGCGGAATATTCTAAAAGGTAGGATGATAAAATGCGTACTATCATGCACTATAACGTGTTATCTACGCTTGTAAGGATACAGGCCTGCCTCGTACTGCCGAGAATAAGCTATTTATTTATTTCTTTAGCTTGAACTTTCTTAACCGGATGTCCTCCAGACGTTGCCTGAGAAACGTACACAAGGACGTCTAGCACACTGGTAGCGCATGACTCGGAACAGAAGTCCCTTAACCGTATAATAAAATATAAGTCATTTCTGAGGAGCAGAACACTTAAATGTATGTCCCTGAGGGATTTGGCACGGCGAGCTCATAACGACTGCCCGAATGCCGCAACCTGGACTGCATGCTCGGCACATCGTAACTGCTCTGTGAAATTGATCCGCAAACACAAGGTCACGCATCAGCAGGAGTTAATGAAACGCCTCTGCACGGACCGTAAACTTCGGTACAGGCACGTTAACGGCCTTCGAAAGCTGAAGAGTGGAGTTCCAGCACTGGTCACGGCTGATGGATGCACGCGGTCTGCAATGGATGCAGCCGATCTCTTACAGCTTCAGTACTCCAAAAGTTTCAAGGAGATAACCAACCGACATATTCTCCTCGTTTATATTACTCCACCGGCGGGTTTATACGACATTCACTGTGAAAGCTGTGTTGAAGAAGTTGTTATCGTCGTGTATCCAAAGTTTTCCTGTAATCGACAACATTCGACCGAAGATTCTGCAGGTAATAGCTAGTAATCAAGCAGGACTACCCGCCGTCTTATATCAGCGATGCCTAGAGGAGAAGCAAATCCCAATGTTGTGTCCCAATACGCACGCTAGGCGTCTGCGCAAGCAGTCTTGAATAAATACGTGCCGAACCCACTACGGAAGACAGAACAAAGCGCGGACACTATATTCACACAAGTGAGTCAGATTAGGTACAGGCATAAGCACATTGATCCATCGATGACGCACATCCAATCATTTGCAGGCTACCGTGCGTGGCGTGACTGACGTGACTGAAAGTGGCGGTAAGCGCTACAACATCACCCCCCCCCCTAAATGAGCGCATCAGCGTGAGTGACAATTGAGCTGCTAGACCCACTGCTTTGACCCTCGTTTCCGAACTTGATACCGCGCTTGGTTGAAGGGCTGAGTAAAGCTGTCTGGCGTTAAATCGGCGGCCGGCTGCAAGGTACGTTGCTGGCCCTAATGTCCAAGTAATTTTGATGGAGCGCGATAATCCTGGCTGCCCTTCACGTACTGCCTTTCCTTTAGCCGGACTAACGTTACGGGGTGCAACGGAATGGATTGCTTTTGGTAAGAGGAATGAGAACGTCGGCGACGCTCCAGTTGATGGGGATGGCTGTTTTCCGTAACCGGAGTAGCTGCGGTTAACTTTGTGCGTAGCTTCCTGCCGGACATTAGCTCCCCTGACGTGTGATCAATCACGCTGTGGTGCGAGGTTCTGTTGGTAGACAGGGTCTTGACTACGAGATCTTCCCAGTGCATACCAGACAAACGTGCACTCTGTATACTTTTCTTTAGGGAGCGATTTGTGAGCTCAATCATTCCGTTGGCAGCTGGATTGTACGGGAGGGTTCGTACGTGTTTCATATCGTGAATTTGTAGGAAATGCCGGAACTCGTAGTTTGTGAATTGCGCTCCGCTGTCCATCACACTGTCTTCGGGAAGCCCAAATCTAGCAAACAAATGTCAGCCACCTTATAACGGTTGAAGTGTTCACATCGCCAGAAAGGTGAATCTCAAGCCACTTACTACAAGAGCACTTGGCCAGTAAACAATTTCTCTGATGCTGCGGTGCAGGATGGAATTGTCCCATAATGCCAGTCGCCACCTTCAACCAAGGTTTCAGTGGATAAACGATAGGTTGGATGGTTGTATCCATCGGCTTAGGGCTGTTGTCGGCGTCCTGGCACACATCGCAAGACCGGACACACGCCTCAGTCACCAAACTTGTTCTTGCAGTCGGCGCTTCATTCGTACAATACTCGGATGTCTCTCGTGTGACATTGGACAATCTTTGACGTTAGTCTCTGTGGAACTAGGAATCTCGATCCTCGCTTGAGGCAACCATCATTGCCAGCTAACTTGTGTCCTAAAACACAAAACGCCAGCAGTGTACCACTTAGCTTCCTGTAGCGAGGCCAGGCTTGAGAGAGGTAACGGAAAACAACTTGTACATTTGCTCACTTTGTTTGACTACTTGAAGCACTTGCTTAGTTACGGCGATAAGCTCACTTGAATGTAAAGCGGAAACAATGGCTTTTTCTACATCGTTCTCATTCTTATCGGAATCGTCCAATGGAAGACGCTATTCGTTGGTCCTGAACGGACGTGACTGTCCAAGCGTAGTTGTTTTGTGCCTACTGATCTCTATGGCTCTATCCCAGAAAAGCTTCGAAGGGTCTTCCAGAAGCAGTGTTTCTCGTATACGATGATCCGTGATGCCGAATATTAATTGCTGTGTCAGCATAACCCCTTCCATTTTATTCTTTGTATTCTGGAGTAATCACACGTTTTTGCTGCACGGATCAAACTATAAACAAAGTGTTCCAGGGGCTTTGAGTCCTCTTGTCTCAAACGGCAGTAGTTGTAACGTTTAGCAAAGTCATTAGATCGGGCGCCTTAAGATCCATATAGTACATCTAACGCCTTTGTGAGCGTATCGACCTTTTGTAGTTCCAGTGCATCAAAGTAACGCTGGCCCTCACTTCCTGACAGGTGACGAAGACGTTTCACCTTTTAGGTCTTGTTGTAAGTAACATGTTAAGAAGGAATACGCGATGCGAACAAGCCAGGATCCCATCGCCGCGGCATGCGATCCAACCTCATCCACCCTGATTGGGGCGAACAGAGAGCCAACCGGGAAAAGCGGCCAATTAACGCGAGGGCGGCGTTCCTTTATTGGTTGTAAGTTGACCTTTCCAGAGCTTTCCACATTCGCTTTAAATAGCATTCACGAAATTTCCATTTCACCTTTATAATGAACGGCGTGATGCGCTAATATCATCTTTGTTGCTCTGCTCGTCCGATCCGGTCTTCTCTCTGTCCAGTGGGGGGTCAGCGACTTCGGGTTTGATTGGGAATCAAGCGTCCATTCAAGCGAGGGACGAACACATCAGCTGGCGACGGAGGTGGGATCCTAATCAAGATGTCTATATCGGCTGACGAGTTCAAGGCCATTCTGGTGCAACAACAAGCACAATTTGTGGCATCCAAACTCAGGCTGATCGAAACGCTTACGCGCCAACTCTCAATCCAGACCAGTTCACTGTCTACAACCGTCAAGCCGTCAGCATTGGTAGACGCCATCACTAACAGCATTACCGAATTTTTGTACGACTATGATGCTGGTTGCACCTTTGAATCTTGGTCCAAGCGTTATGAGGATGTATTCCGCGTTGAACTTGGAGACCATGATGACGATTGAAAAGTCCGATTGCTGTTAGCGAAACTTGGAACAGCAGAGAACTCCAGGTATGTCAATTTTATTTTGCCTAAGAACGCTCGAGACTGCACTTTTGCGGAAACTGTCAAATGCTTGTGCCAAATATTTGGAAAGCAGTCATCCATCTTCAACACGCGATATCAATGCTTGAACATCACCAAGGTGGACGCTGATGACTACATCACTTACGCTGGCATCGTCAATCGCGAGTGCGAAAAATTCGACATCAAATCCATTACGGCAGATCAGTTCAAATGCCTGATTTTTATCTGTGGCCTACATTCCCCACGGGATGCAGAGATTCGCACCAGGCAGCTGAGTAAACTTGAACAAGACCAGCAAATCACTCTACAGACCATAACTACTGAATGCCAACGATTGCTGAACCTCAAGCTTATGCTGGAGAAACAACAATCAACTCCAAGTCTTAGAGTATTAAAAACCACCTCAAAGAAACCGCTTCCAAGTGAAACAGGCCATGAAAAGCCCAGAGAGATTCCCAAGCCGCCGACTGCCTGTTGGGGATGTGGTGAGTGGCATTTTGTTCGAGTGTGTCCATTCTTGAAACATGTTTGTCACAAGTGTGAGAAACGGGGCCATAAGGAAACGCACTGCCGATCCAGACTGCAATTCAAGCGTGCTAAACATACGCGACCGCATTCAATTGTTCCCAAAAGATTCAGCAGCTATAATACGGTTCAAGCGGCCTATTCTGATGAACATGTGGCTCGCGGAAAGTACATCAGAGTTCACCTGAACGGGCAACAAGTGCGTCTTCAGCTAGATACGGTCTCGGACATCACAATTATCTCCAGTAAAACTTGGCAGTATATTGGTGATCCGTCAATTAGCCGAACGACACATGTTGCACATAACGCTTCAGGAGGTCAACTTACTCTCATTGGTGAGCTGCAGTGTGAAAAGGTTTTTGGCGCTGCTCGGGCAAACGGTGTCGTGTACATTACTGGAATGTCACATTTGAATCTTCTTGGACTCGACTGGATCCAGAAGCTCCATGTGTTTGACATTACCCTGAGTAAAGTCTGCAATACCCTCCGGCTCGGATATATGAGCCCCTCTTCGGAAGTTGACGAACCAAACAACAACGTGATCAAGCAGCTACGAAGGAAATTCCCGTCTGTGTTTCGCAACGACTTGGGAAGATGCACAAAGACCAAAGTATGCCTTACTCTCAAAGACGGTGCCAAACCCGTATTCCGACCCAAAAAACCGGTACCGTACGCTGCGCTGCCGATTTTTGATGCGGGATTTGATCGTTTGGAACGGGCCGGCGTCATCCAACTTGTGAACTATTCAGCGTGGGCAGCACCTATTGTTGTCGTCAAGAAGACCAATGGAACCGTTCGTATCTGTGATGACTATTCTACGGGATTGAATGCTGCTTTAGAAATGTACCAGTATCCTTTGCCAGTATCAGAAGATTTATTTGCCAAGCTTAGTGGTGGCGCTTACTTTGCGAAGCTAGATTTATCAGATGCTTATCTTCAAATTGAAGTCGACGATGCTTCGAAGGAGTTGCTGGCAATCAATACACACCGAGGTCTTTACCGGTTCAACCGCTTGCTCCCACGATTTTTCAACAGATTATGGATACCATGTTAGCTGGGTTATCAAGAGTCGCAGCTTACTTGGACGACATCATAATTAAAGGGTCTACCTTTCGAGAGCTGACGGAAAGACTGGAAGCTGTTCTCCACCGCGTTAACGATTATGGTTTTCACTTGAAAGCAGCAAAGTGCAATACCGACATGAAGTGAGTAAAGTATCTTTGCCTCATCATCGACAAGTATGGCCGTCGTCCAGATCCTTCCAACATAAGTGCCATAAAACAGATGCCTCCCCTGACAATGTCGCGAATCTCAGATCATTCTTGGACTTGATCAGTCATTACAGCTCTTTTGTGCCCGAAATGCACCGGCTATGAGGACCGCTGAATGATCTTCTGGTAAAGGATCGCAAATTTGTGTGGTCTCCTGAATGTCAATCCGCATTTGGTAATGTCAAGTCTATATTGTGTTCTGACCTATTGCTAACGCATTTCAATCCAGAGCTGGAGATCATAGTTGCTGCTGACACGTCAGACTACGGAATTGGAGCAGTCATATCCCACCTTTCCCCAATGGCTCGGAGAAAGCTGTGGCACATGTAGCCAGATCACTCACACCGGCGGAACGTAACTATGGACAGGTCGAGAAAGAAGCTTTAGCTATAGTGTTTGCAGTCAAGCGATTTCACAAAATGCTCTATGGACGAAAACACACGCTGTTCGCTGACCACAAACCCTTGGTCGCAATCTTTGGATCAAAGAAAGGCATTCCAGTCTGCACGGCAAGTCGTCTCCAACGCTAGACAATGGTTCTACTTGGATACGATTTCGTTGTCAAATATCAGTCGACACACAACATTTGTCAAGCAGATGCGTTATCTTGTTTAATTGGTACACAGCATCAAAAACCAGAGGATTTAGTAGTTGCTCAAATCTCCGTAGAACCCCAAGCACATCAAGTTGTGTCTGGAATTTTCGGTTCCTTACCAGTGACGTTCGAAATGGTGCAGGAAGCGACCCATCATGATTCTACCCTACAACAAGTGATCAATTTCCACCACAATGGCTAACCTAAATGAGTTACAACGCTGGAGCTTCAACAATTCCACTAACGAATGGAAGCACTATCAGTCGTCAGCAATTCTCTGCTGTTTGCAGATCGCGTCTTGATTCCTCTCATCCTTCAGGAGATTGTCCTCCGACAATTTCATACTGGCCACCCGGGAATGAATCGCATGAAATCGCTGGTACGAAGCTATGTGTATTGGCCCTATATGGATTCACAGATCGAGAATTTAACGAAGAAATGTCAATGATGTGCCAGTGCATCTAAACAGCCAAGGAAGACGGAATTTCAATCCTGGCCAATACCAACGGAACCATGGTCAAGGGCACACGTCGACTTTGCCGGTCCAATTGACGGCCATCATTTTCTCATCATTGTCGATGCCCACAGTAAATGGCCGGAGGTGATTCCAATGGTGAGAACCACAGCAGCAGCCACTGTCTTCGCTCTCCGATAGGTATTTTCTCGTTTCGGTGTTCCCCAGACGTTGGTTTCGGACAATGGTACACAATTCACCTCATCTGAATTTGTCGTCTTCTGTCGCAGAAACGTGATCGTCCGTGTAAGGTCTCCACCTTTCTACCCACGATAGGACGGACAAGCGGGACGCTTTGTGGGTACACTCAAATGAACCTTGCTAAAAATGAAGGGGGAAGGTACTTTGGAGGAGATTCTTGACACATTTCTTCTGACGTATCGCACAACTCCGAATCCGCAGACACCGAACGCACTATCTCCGGCTGAAAGTTTGTTTCAAAGAAAAATCCGTGTGCCGCATGATGCCCTCAGACCCCGGAAGGATCAGTTACTGTCCCGCAACTGTCAGATGGAGCGTCAATTCAACATCCCACACGGTGCTCGGAAGCGAAGCTTTAATGTTGGTCAACAAGTTCTGGCGAGAGATTATCGCACCCAATATCCTAAATGGGTCATGGGCCGTGTGCTATACAAACGTGATAACGTGATCTACGGTATCCAGGTTGGGACGGCAAATTGTGTAAGACATGCCAAGCAGCTGTTGGAGGCAGGGACTGGCGAACAACTGCAATAACATGTACCAGCAGCGCAGTTGCCTCTGGACATACTGGCCGACGCCGGTGAAGCGAAGACTACCCAACATGCCCCAACACAGCAACCACAACATTCGCCCCGAAACCTAGCAGCACAGTGGCCGAAGTGGCAACGCAAATTCGCGTCACCCATGCAAGTCAACCCCAAGCTGAAATCGTACAACATAACTCAAAGGCGAGAAGTGTTAGGAAGGAATACGCGATGCGAACAAGCCAGGATCCCATCGCCGCGGCATGCGATCCAACCTCATCCGCCCTGATTGGGGCGAACAGAGAGCCAACCGGGAAAAGCGGCCAATTAACGCGAGGGCGGCGTTCCTTTATTGGTTGTAAGTTGACCTTTCCAGAGCTTTCCACATTCGCTTTAAATAGCATTCACGAAATTTCCATTTCACCTTTATAATGAACGGCGTGATTCGCTAATATCATCCTTGTTGCTCTGCTCGTCCGATCCGGTCTTCTCTCTGTCCTGTGGGGGGTCAGCGACTTCGGGTTTGATTGGGAATCAAGCGTCCATTCAGGCGAGGGACGAACACTTCATAACAGGTGACGGCAATTTGTAAAGGATGTTTTCCATTGAGTTCAGCCGCTCTCAGAACCAGACCAGATCGCATCCGGAAGAAGAAGATGGAATACCGTTGTAGAAATTCGCAACCGCGACGCCAGTGTTGTGTCCCAATACGCACACTAGGCCCCTGCGCAAGTTGGGGCCTGAAACAATACGGTCCGAACCCACTAACGAAGGCAGAACAACGAGCGGACACGCTCCAGACACTATTCACATAACTGAGTCAGATAAGGTACACGCGTAATGACCTTGATACTGATTCATCGATGACGCACATCCAACCATTTGCACGCTGCGGTGCGTTGTGTGACAGACATGACTGGAACTTGCGGTATACGCTGCAACACCCACCGTTAAGGAAGTGAGGGTTTAGCAGTTCCATCCACAATGGAGGTAACCTTCCTGACTCTACCAAATACTATCCAACAAGGGTCCTTCCTGTACTCTCCAAAGTTATGGAATCAGTCATCGCAGATGCGCTAATGCGGTATTTAGAAAGCCACAACATAATAGCCCCAGAACAAGTTGGCTTCCGTCAAAAGTGCTCATGTACTACTAAGCTATTAATTGCACGTAATAGTTGGACTGAAGCCGTTGTTGACGTGGCAGGTGTCGATGTCAGCTACCTGAGATTCTCAAAATCGTTTGATTGCTTAGACCATCGAATTCCCCTTCACAAGCTTCGGAACTGCGACATTTGTGACCTAATCCGGATTTGGATGACCGATTTTCTACACGAACGTCGGTTGAAGGTGAGAGTCCGAGAATCTCTGTCAGAGGTAATTGTTGTGAAGTCTGGTGTACCAATGAGGTCGGTGCTGGAACCTCGTCTATTCTTGGTGTTCATTAACAACTTGGCGAGATTAATCGCTTCCGATTTCCTATGTTTCGCGGATGATATCAAGATATGACGAAGGATCAGAGGACCGGATGAGCATTAACGGCTCCAGTGCCATCTTAATATGATGTCGAACTAGTCAATTCAAAACGCCCTACCATTCAACGTAGGCACACGTCGCGTTGTTCAATTACGCCATAGGCAGGCCTACATGTGTGTACTTGGGGCACACGGATTGCAGACCAGCTCCCAGAATCGTGACCTTGGTTTGCTCGTACAGGGTGACCTCAACTGTTCAAAACAAGCTGAGATAGCTGCGAAAATATGAACCATCACATCGGCATGCTGCGAAGGGCTTTCGGGGATTTGACCCATCATTCTTCCCTATGATGCACAATGCCTACGTGCGCCCGCACCTTGAGTACGCTATCCAAGCTTAGGAACCTTGGTTGAAGCGCTAGCTATAAGCATTAGAGGCACCACAATGAAGAGCAACGAACAATGTAAAGGGCCTGCGTACGTTACTGAAGGCTGTGCGATCTCATATTAGCGTACCAAATATTGAGTGCCCCCAACTACGTACGCCGTCATTTGCTGAATAGTAGCCACAACACGCAGCTCAGGGGTAACTGCTTGAAATTGTGGGAACAATATAGCCGTCTAGAGTGTCGACGGAAGTACTTTTCCCATCGGGTTTGTCACCCCTGGAAGGCACTCCCAGACTCAGTTGTCTCCTCCACTAGGTTGGACATTTTCAACATAGGTTCGGATATTGCTCCTAGCTCCCAATGTCTTGTTACCTAAATTACTCCATTTTGGATTACACCAATCATGCCCTTCTACAGGATTTATGTGTCACATGGACCCAGGAATGCGGCGCATAAGTGAGCGACCGTAGTTTGCTTTTCGCACGTTTTAGATCAACCACTACTGCGCCCCGTGTATTTCTGCATGCTTATACTCGACTTTTAGTTTACCCTGACATTGTTTCTCAATATATTCTTCTCGCTAGATGCTCGGTAGATGACCTACTTATATTTTGATTTCATCATATTCACCCCAATTATCCTACGGGACGTGCCAAGCACGTGCTTTTATCCCGTGATAAATCATTGTTCATTGTCCTCCGACGCCAAGTAAAACGAGCGGCTGTTATCAAAGCAGAACGAAGACTTGCAGCAACACGAAAGTTTGCTTGCTGAGCAATGATTTATTTTTCTGCGTGGCTTCTCACTGGCTTCCACGCTGGCCATGCTTTTGCATTCATAGTTTCGTGTTCCCCGATTCTCCATCGCAATGAGGCTGCACATTATCGTAGTGCGATGGTTTGCGTGCCTCAGAGGTACACTGAGCTGTGCTGGGTGGTGCTTTTTTGCACCTTCAGAGCCACTCATACCAGATTGGTCAATGGTTAGAGACCAGACAAAATCAGCCTCCTGGTCCTTCAGGTTGGGGGTTGGAATGGGGTGGCTCCTCATTTCATTAAACGGGCTCTGTAGTCCAGTGCCAAAACCCGCTGCCTTGCGGTAAGGTTTTTGAACCAAAGGCTTTGGTTGAGAACCAAATCGTTCTCCTGTCCAGGCCTGGGCAACCTGAGATTATTATGCCCACGCAATACAATGAACCTTTCCTACAACAATTTCTTGATGCTCTAGCCGTCGCAGAGGATAATAAACGACGCTCTATCTGCTGCATCGAGCAGGTTGGATGGGCGTTTGGATGCTACTGCTCAGACCTTCCCGTCTTCTTATATCCCTTCTTGCGCTTCTTCATCCTTATCGTCCCGCTCCAACTTTACTTATATCCCCCACATTTTCAATCCCTCAATTCTTGGCCCTCCCCCAGCTTACTTCAATAGTCGCTTGTCTTCTAGTTTCAACTCACACACAGCCACAGAACGTCGCTCCAGTCCAGTCAACAAGGCCATGTTCACCCAAGCGGACACCGTCATTCACCTGTTTCCTTTTGGAGTCCTCGCGTCTCGCTAAGACTGGCATGCCTCATTGTGCGCACTTTGCTCCAGCTTGGCCAACAGGCAGCACTTGCCCGCACACTAGAGACCCTATCGATCGATATTTGCTGTTTAGCAGAAACGCGCCGGCAAGGTTCGATCTCCGTGCTTACCCTGAGATCCCCCACATGCGACACTGGCGTCACATTCTCATTACCCCTGTCTGGCGATGATGCAGCTTCAAATGCCGATCAAGTTGGCGTCGGCATAGTTTTGAGTCCCCGAGCTGAAGCTGCCCTGATTGATTGGATTCCAGTCAACAGTCGGATGTGCGCCGTTAAATTAGCTGCTTCATGCCATGCAACGAGGTCGCGCAGAACAAACGGTGCCTGTTTGTCATTGCGGCCTACGCCCCTACAAACTGTAGCACTGATTCGGTGAAGGATGATTTCTATCATCAAATTCACGGTCTCCTTCGTTACAGAAGAAGCACGGAGACTGTGGTGTTGGCTGGCGATCTAAACGCCCAAGTCGGAAAATTGTCCTCTGATGAGCTTCATCTGGGCGGCCAACATGGTGTAGGCTCGCGCAATGATAATGGTGAGCGATTGCTACAGCTGTGTGAAGATGCGCGCCTGTTTCTCGCGAGCACTAACTTCCGACACAGCACTCGCAGAAGCGTGACTTGGCGGCCACCAGCCTCGGGCCAGCCATGGATGCAAATCGATCATATCGCGATCAGTTACCGCTGGAGAGGCTGTGTCCAAAACTGTCGCTCGATTTGGAGCACAAGCGTGGACTCTGACCACGCACTTGTCTGTGCCGACCTCCGGGTGCGTTTCGGTGGACGTCCGCAACGTCGATGTGGACGGATTGACACCAGCCAGCTGGTGAAGCCAGATGTTCTGAATATGTACCAAAGTGCGCTGACATCTGGGCTGAGCAGGCGCCCACTAAACACCGTTGAAGATCACTGGTCGCATATTCGTCAAGCGTTGCTGTTAGCAGGCATGTCTTCATGTGGCAAAGCAAATTGCCAAACCGGACATTGGGTCTCTACACAGTCTATGGAACTTATGAATACTCGCCGACGTATTCCGGCTGGAAGCAAATACAATGAGGCTCGCAAAAATCTCAGGGCAAAACTACATGCTAGCCAGAAGAAGGACCGTGAAACCTGGTGGTCTCATCGTGCCTCTGAGATGGAAACAGCCGCTGCCGTTGGTAATCATCGTAAGTTATTCCGTCTGATACGGGAAACAGGTAGCAGGAGACCTGGTGTTAGCAAGACCATACGCGAGGAGAGTGGGCAGCCGATCCACAGCCTGTCAAAACGCTTGGAGCGTTGGGCTGAACCCTTTGCAAGGCAATTTAACCAACCTGAGTTATCGGTTTCATTTTCGGGCATTGAGCGCCCTTCTCCCTGGGCCATCTTGGATCCGCCCTCACGCGCAGAAGTCGAACGTGAGATCAGGCTGTTGAAATTGCATAAGGCAGCAGGGGCTGATAGAATTCCCCCAGCCCTTTTCAAATTCGGTGGACCTGCTCTAGTAGATGATCTACACAAGTTGCTAGTAAAACTTTGGGAGCAGGAGACAGTCCCGACAGACTGGAACCGCTCCATCATTGTCCCCATTTTCAAAGGAAACTCCCGTTTGGAATGCGGCAATCATAGAGGGATCAGTCTGATTTCGATTGCCACTAAATTGCTTCCCTCTGTCATTCTCCACAGACTGACTGGCACTCGTGAAAGCCAGATTCGTGAAGAGCAAGCCGGATTTCGTCGAGATCAGGGCTGCATCGACCACATCTTCACATTGCGTCAAGTGTTGGAGCACCGCCATGTTTATTGGCGACCCACCGTTGTCATGCTTCTTGACATAAAAGGTGCCTTCGACTTAGTCGATCGATGTGCCCTTTGGGACTGTCTGCTGAGGAAAGGTGTGCCTGATAAATATGTAAATGTTATCAAAGCGCTGTACGCGCATAGTTCGGGCATGGTGAGGGTTTATGGCAAACTGTCGCCACCCTTCAGTATCACCAGCGGTGTGAGACAAGGATGCCCGTTGTCACCTTTCCTCTTCAACTTCGCTATTGATGAAGTCATGGAAACAGCGTACGCTGGACGCGACCTAGTAGGTGTGGAGCTACTTCCTGGTGAGCGACTTCTTGACTTGGAGTATGCGGACGACATTGCCCAAATCTGTGACAGCTCCCAAACATGCCAAACAGCACTGGACCGATTAGCACTGGCTGTCAATCATTTTTGGCTATGCTTTGCTCCATCGAAATGCAAAGTACTTCTCCAAGATTGGCAGGGACTCAACCCTGCGCTAACGCTTGGTGGGGATCAGCTAGAAGTCGTTCAGGAACTCAAGTACCTGGGCAGCTATATTAGCACCCGTGGGATTGAAGATGAGATTACGAACCGTATAGCAAAAGCTCGAGGTGCTTTTGCCAATCTCCGCCATCTGTGGCGCAGACGCGACATTACTCTCGCCCTGAAGGGCAGAGTTTACAACGCAGCCGTCCATTCTACTCTCTTATATGGCTGTGAAACCTGGCCCATCAGGTCGACAGACATAAAGAGGCCCGTCATATTCCATCATCGCTGCCTTCGCAGCCTAGCTCATGTATGGTGGGAGCACCGCGTGAGCGATGAGAGTGTTCGACGTCGCGTATTTGGTGCAGGAAGAGCGAGTGAACCGCTCAGCACCATTATATCACGCACCAGGCTCCGATGGCTGGGCCACATGTTGCGCGTGCCAGCACACCGACTCCCGCGACGTACATGGTTTGAGCGTTGTGGGTGCGGTTGAAAGAGGAGGGGAGGCCAAGTGATGACTTGGTCGAGAGAAATGAAAAGCCTCACTTCGAAGTTGGCGTCGGTTGGTGCATCCCGACTGCCTGGCTGGGGTCCTAAGGACGGTGAACACGTTTGGTTGGACACACTTGCTGATATGGCTTGGAGCCGGCTCCAATGGCGTTTGTGTTGTGAGTTCCTTTGTACATCCCCCTCCAATCACGATCTCACTTGTTAGGCATAATATGACTCTCTTTTACGGCAGCCAGCTGTTAGCTCTCCTGAACGATGCCCATCCGTTACTGGGGACTCAGTGGGCGTGCCACTGTTTGTTTTCCTTTTCTTGTCTTTTGTATTGCGGCACAATAGCTGAGGTGTTTTCCACCTCCAGCTAACGTGTAATGATGATGATGATGATGATGTTCCCCCATTCTGGATCGTACATGTAAACGCAACCACTTCGTAATGGCGATCTTGATTGGCCGTCTCTCGATTTAGTGCACCAGGTAAGTTGCGCTTTGTGGCCTTGATACTTGTCTTCTCATTCTGACCCCTGGCGATGCTGATTGGCTTTGTGTCTGGCATGTTCCCTCACCCGCCCAAACAGCGGTCTTCTGCCCGTGGACGGTCCGTGCTTCTGATTGGTTGCCTAGTATATTAACCGCCATACGAAGTGGTGCTTATTAGCAGCTTAAGGTGCCTACTTCTGACAGAAACACGAGGGTAGCCTATTTGCTAGTACTTTCTGACCAATCACATAACCCTCAGCCTGTGCTTCAAGGCGGATAACAGGGTTCTGAAAACTCCCCCCGAGACATATCCTTCTTTGGCTGCTTAGTCTCGCTTGCCTTGTTAACAAGACGCTTGGTCCTCCTTTTCATTCTCATCATTGCAGCCTTTCTTTTATATCCGCTAAACTACTTGCACAACTTACCTCATACACTTTTGGACTAATCTCAGCAACCATCAACGCATCATTACTCTCAGCCACTGGAATGTTTCCAAATGCTGTGTTTCAGTGGAACCACTGTTGAGGTAACAGGTGCAGATACTACTGCTCGTGCGTATATCATCAGGGAAGAAATTTTAATCACTTCCTTACTACTGCCCTCAACCATCTTTACAGAATCCAAGCTATCTGGGGTCACCAATTGTTTTGCAGTCACACCCATAGGTCCCGTAATTTGTATTTTATTATTTGTGGGAAACAATCGTACTTCGAGGCGAACTATTTCAGAAGATGTGTCCGAACCGTTGTCAATGGCCATGCATGGCATTCGATGGTCATCCATACAATGGAACTGAACAAGGCACAAAATTACTGCTACGGTCGATACAGTAATATCATTTTTCAGTGAGTTTGTTACAGAGATGTTTGTCCCTGAGGCTAGCATGTCTGGTACCACTTGATTTTGGCCCCCAAGCATACATACTAACAAGCTAGCATAGCCAAGCATAGGTTCCGGTAACTCGGATTCCCGAATTCATTCATGGTAGGTCTTGCGAGACACTTTGGTGCAGTACACCCCACTCTCGCCAATTGCCTACTCCCTGGATCCACCTACTAACAACGTCTGCCATGCAAATGGACCAAAGCAGAGATCGCGACTAATTTACGGATTATCCCTCATCATCATACTGCTCATCCTCAAGTTACACCCATTCCACTCAGATTTATTAGCTCCGCAAGTTGGTATGAAATTAGGGGATTATTCTTAACGCTTCAACAACGCATTAACTCTCGGCAATTCGGACGGAGTTATTATTGAAACTCAAGCGCCAAACGGATTCATTTTCAGGTTCTTGTTTGGATAATTTTATTATCACCTGTAAGTGCTCGTTCCAGGCTATACGATAGTCTAAACTCCTGCTCATTCAATACCGTGGTCAGGCCATACACCATACTTTGCAGCCACCAGTGCACTGCCGTTTATCACCCTCAAGGCAGCTAGTTTCCTGATTTGTCGCAACCTCTATTGGAGAGACCGACCCATTGTCTATTCCCGCATTGTGTGATTAGCGTGGGTCACGCCTACCGTTAGCTCGCTTACCGAGTTCAGAGGAATAGTCGCCAGGCCACGTGCACGCGGGCATGCAAGTATGCCTGTGTATGTGTACGTAGAGGACGCCTCAGTTCTTTTTTGCTTAAACAGGACTGTGCGCAGTAGGAGAAACGAAGTCAAACTCATGGGGAAAATATAGCGAGACGCAGACGAGCAGAATTTGAAGCTAGGGGAAAACGGTTCGATGCGGTATGTTTTGTTCTGGATGCAGCACACTGCATCTCAAGTGTGCTACTGTAAATGAAAGAGAAATGAAGAACAATAAGACAAGCTCTTATGGGGGTTGCACTACTTGTATGGTTGTCTCACTTAATATAAGCATAGCTGGGTTGGCGCAGAAATGCAATAACCCATTGGACGATGGTCGAAGAATGTAAGCTGACTAAATGCTACCCTTCGAATCGAGCCACAGCCGGGCTCGGCACCCAAGGCTTCACAGCGGAACATAGTCAACGAACCATAGGGAAGCGTAAAACCGTGAAGCTAGATACACGAACATCTCCAATCCAAAACAAGCAAAGAAGCTAATTCCACCTACTACGGGGCTTTCCATGCTGGCGCAATCAATATTGCGTGAGAGCAATTCTGTGGAGCATGCTATACCGGTAACCGCTGTAAGCGTGACTACCTATGCGTCCGTTGCCGCTGCCCAAACATCAAGAGCAAATTCCCTGGCTACACCTTATGCAACACCACAGTGCGCAAGAAGTGCTACACATGTGCCCATTAATCTACTGAAGATTCAAATCCCAGTCTTTCACAAACCGGTTAATTCACAATGGGCCCATTAGCCGCTGACGATCGTAGGCTTCTGTGTTCTTGCATCTAACGCGTACTCCCTAATCGGTAAACGGTTGAATGACCGAAGCCAGCGAAATTTCATATCTCTACTAATAGGCATTCAAGCTAAACTGGCTATGGTACGCATGGTACAACGCCCAAACTCGACCCATTACGGGCAGCCATGGTAGCAACGCGTTAAGCTACAATCAGCAAATGATATTGTGGCGGTTCTTTCGTCAGCCACTCGTCTTCGGACCGACTTATTAAAAATGCGGTTTTTCCCGACGTCGGAGCAAGTGTCAACAAAGGAAACAGAATTCTGACAACTACAAACATAAGAACAACAAAAAGTCGGATTTTATTTGTGGTGTACCGGAGCTTCAAGCATCTGATGATTGTGAAGCAAAAGCCCATGTTTGGAAGCAATGATGCTACCTCCGTCAAGCGCTCTCACTCGACAACGCGATCGCCAAAGCAATCATAAGACTATTATCATCAAAGTACAGAACGTGGGGCTCAAAGGTAGTGAAAGTTTTACTCCAGTCTAAACGCATATTGGAAAGTGCACTTGAAACCTGATGTTAGTAGCGTAAGAGGCTACCCTCAGGTCCACGAATGAAAGCTTTCAACACCAGATCCCAAATTACCGAGAGAGAGCAAAGTCACCAGAGTCTGATATTTAGTCCAGCAAGTCTTAATTGTGACAACTATGGAGCACAACCAACTGTGGAAGCGGCAGGGAATTTCCCAATACTTACTGGTACCGGAACTTCATTCGGTGACCATTTTGCCAGTCAATGTGAAGCTGCGCAAAGTTAGATGTCATCATTTAATCGAAAAGCGATTAGTTGCTGACCTCACAAAGCTCGGAATTGTCAATAGCACCATCAGGTACACTTCTAACTTTTTAGGCTCTTTTCTGTATACTAGTGCTCTGGGAATCTGCAACAGAGTATGTGTGGTTCAGTCTCGCCAAGCGTCGGTGTCTATGGACCTGATAATGAATACTGAGACTTGGCTGAAAGATGAAATCACGGAGGCAGAGATTGCTCTACCTGGGAGGTCCGTCCTATGTAAAGATCGATCCAGTAAGGCAGTTGGCGCCATTTTGTACTACCGCAGTGATCTATATTTCCAAGTCTTTGACAACCCAGTGCTTCAATTTATGGACTTAATTTGGTACCGCTTGCAACTAAGACTTGGTGATACATGTGTAGTGATAAATGTGTGATACATGTGTGTGATACATGTGTAGTTGCCCTCGAATACCGTCCGACCATGTCGACTGTGTAACTGGACAACAGTCTACCTTCTGCAATAAAAACCGCCCTAGCACAGCCTAACTCCCATGTTAGCCCTGTAGAGGAATTCAGATTGCAGGCAATAGACGTTCCAGACTCTCCTGGAAAACAGTTTAAATTTGATCTACGATAATTATTCGTTGGCTTCCCCGTTCATAACCACGTGACTTGGAGTAAGAGATTCAGTTTGGGGATCAAACCGGCCATTTTGATTTCATCTTCACCAATGAGGGACTTATGGTCGACACAATGATAGTGAGCAGTCCCCTGAGGCGCAGTGATCAGACAAAACAGCTTTTCCGATACGTCTGCCACCCTGAACAGTCCAACAGGGAAATCGAAGAGGTCAGCATAATAACACGTCACAACCTTTTATCCGACCTCATCCAGATCACTGACAGGTCGTTTCTAGCGGAATAAACCCCTGCTCTCAGTTAGGGGAAACGACCGAAATCACTACGCGAGCACAGTTCATCCGGTCCAGATAGTTTACGTCACAAGTCATTGATGGTAGCTACCACGAGCTTCGATGAACCACTATCTACGTTTGTGTAGTGCTCTCTTGACGTGACGCAGGTCCCAACAATGTGCAAACATGGGATAGTCACCCCCATTTACAAGGGAGGCAATCGTGCTCCGCCTGCAAAGTACCGCCTGGATATTCTTCTTCCTGTAGTTGCTAAGGCCATGCAATCTGTTGTTGCAGATGCAAATATGGGATGTTTAGAAGGTGCTGTATCATAGTGCAAGAGCCTCATGGCTTTCGCTAACATTGCGCATGTAACACAAATATTTGGTTTGGCTGTGCTAGCTGGACGGAATCGGTCAACGCTGGAGAAGGAGCCGACTCCGCACAATATATATATATATATATATATATATATATATATATATATATATATATATATAATCAGCAGTCTATAAGACAGACATAGAGCCAGCGAAAGCCAGGTAACGGAAGTAGTATATACTGAGACCATAACGAAAAGAGTGTTGCAAAAATAATCTTTGTGTTTGGATTTTCTTTTTTGTTTTTATCACGCTCCGTTTTATTTTTTTGTCCGTTTAATGTTTGCTATGTGAATCAAGAAATCAAGACAAACATTGGTACACATTTTGCATTAGGTAGGGTTCTGCGTCAACTCGGAAAGAGTTTCCAGCCGGCGGTGTTGTTTATCTTTTATCCCCCAACCCGAAAGACGCACTGGACGTACGACAACTAAACTGGAAGTCATCATTTTAATCGTTTATCGCCACGTGATAGGCTGCCCACTGCACGATTTCTTCCAGCCTGGTTTTAGCGAGCGAAGAGCGCATCGGGGCAGCCGTTCGCATTGCCTGCTTAAAACGTGGCCCAGCCATCCCAGCTGGTGCAGCTATACCAGTCTGTCAAGTTGAAGTCCCCTGTTACTCAAGATGCGATGTCTAACATCATCGTTGCGCACTTGGTTCATCCACCACACTCGAGCTATTCTTCGTAGATATCCACTGTCAAAGGTCGAAATCCGACGCAAGTCATTCACACGAACCTGCCAGAAGTTACTCCCGTACAGAAGCACCGCACGATCACGCATTGTAGACCCTACCCTTTACCAATACTGAAACGTCACGGCGTTGCCACAGATGCTTCACGTTGGCGAATGCCGAAAGGGCTTTGGCAATGCGGAGGGAAATCTCTTATCCAATGATACTATTAACAGAAACACAGCTTCCCAGGTAAACAAAGTTGTCCACCCGTTCAAGCTGCGTATCTTGAAGGGTGAGCACCGGGGTAGGTGGATGCCAATCTAGCACCGGGACTTCGTAGGTACAATGGTCATTCCATATTTTGACGCTTTAATCGCCAAACGGTTTAAAACGTCTTGTGTGCTCTGTGCGTCACCATCAAGCAAGGCACTATCATCAGTATAATCTAACTCGGTCCCGCGTTGCCAGAAAGAAGCTCAACACCAGAACCCTGAAAGCCCTCGAGAGTGTTTAAGAGGACGTCCTCGATGGCAAAAGTGAAGATAAACGGGACATGTGGCAACCCTATCGTACACCGCCAGGGAGGAGAAAAGGTGAAGAGAGCTTACCATAGGCCCTCACTTTACCTGAGACATTGTACTATAATGCTTGAAGGTTAGCGATATACTTTTCGGGTAATTCATTCCTTTGTAAGCAACACCATAAAGCTGGCCGATCGATGGAGTCGAAAGTGGCTAGGATGTCCAGAAAAACAATGACGGTGAGTTGGCGGTAAAGATGACGCGTTTTAAGGAGTTGGCTGAGGGTAAACAAGTGGTTTATAGCCCCTCGACCGGGGCGGAAACCAGCTAGTTCTTCACAGGAGCGCAATGCTCTAATCGGGGTTAGTCTGCGGAGTATAATGGATCTTAAGAGCTTGGAGGCAACGGACATTGGACTGATTCCTCGGTGGTTGGCGCATAGGGTACGGACACCTTTCTTGAAGATCGGGACGATAATTGACTCGCTCCAAGCGGGTGAAACTGTTTCTTCACACCAAACCTTAGAGAACAGAGCGATTAGCTGGGTGACAATTACTTCGCCCCGGGAACTTGAATCGCTTCAAGTGTCGGCTCTCAAGGCAGACCTCAGCTTCAGTGGGTGGTTCTAATGAGACGTTTCAAGACGCACAACTAGGTGTAATCAGTAGGCTCGCCGGCGAAGGAGGCCAGCTGAATCGAGTGCGGAAGTGTTCAGCCCAGCCGTCCATACGCCTGTGTAAGTTGCTTATCGACGTTCCGTCAACCTCGCAAGTGACCTCACTGACACCAGGTCTTTTGTGATCAGTGGTCCGAATGATCTGGAAGAGCTTGCGAAAGTTTCCAGAATGGACCACCGTTTCCATCTCTGAGGCGCGTTGCGACCACCACTTTTCGCGATCAGCACACAGGCTTTGCTTAAATTGTTGACTGAGAATGCCATGCAATGCACTGCTATTTGAACCAGTCGGGATAGCTCTACGACGATCAAACAATTTCAGTGAGTGTGCGGAAATCTAGCCCCTCAGAGGGCGCTTTGTGATTCCGTAGGTTGAATGCGTGGAAGTTAGCATCATTTCACGCAGCAAACTCCAATGATTTTCGATGTCTCGAGGTGGAGCACCAAATAATGCATGCGATAAGGAAGCTTGATAAATTGATCGAGTAGAGATGTCAGCTAACTTGCTGATGTCGAGAGCATGCAGTTTTCGTTTTGGGGAGCAGGCGAAGTACACGCAGATGTCTGCGCAGACCAAAGCAGAGCTGAATCGAGGTAAGTAGACCAAATCGATCTGCAACCCCGGACGCTGCCTCGCTATCTAAAGCTGACTTCAATGTGATCTATTTGTGACCACGGTTGCGTTGGTGAAGGAGTCTGCCAGGTGGCTGCGCGTCTTTTGGTATGCCTAAATTTCGTACTTAAGTGAAAGAGACGGTGGTCTTCGCATAACGTAAGTAGTCTGTTGTTGTTGTCAGAACGGCTATCATCAAGCGCGTAACTGCCAACAAGATGACGTTCGCACGGGAGCAGGCAACCTACTCGTGCATTGAGATATCAGTCAAGGACGATGACATCTGACTTTTTGGCCTTGTTCAAATGGTTGTGGAGACCACGATAAAAGTCATCCTTAACCGATGCACAGTTGCAGTCGGTTGGAGCGTAGGCAGAAATGACAAATAAATTGCGCCTCTCTTCATGATGTCTGTTGATTCTACATGGGCCTTGAAGCCGAACCGCACCAACCTGGCTGTCGATTGGAAACCAGTCGAGTAATACAGCCTCCGATTTGTCACTCAATGCGATACGGACACCAACTAAGCCGGCGGAGGCTGCCTCCATGTCACTAGACAGACCTAGGTAATATGTTGTCTCAAGAGCAGCTGGGGACAACAACTTAAGCACGGTACTGGGATCCTGTAGTCGAGTCTCCGAAAGGCAACAAAGATCGGTGACGAGAGATTCCAGAGTGCGCTCCAGGCCAGCCTGTGGTCCAATCTGTAGGAGGATCCGAACCTTGAACGTTGCCAAATAAAGGGTAGCTGATGACCGGAAGATTTGGATATCAGCGAGACGAACATTGGAAGTAGATTCAATGGGTTGTAGATTATCAACAAGAGAAAAGTTGGCGTGTGCTGGCGAAGCATGAGTAGCAGCTGAAGTAGCAGCAGAAATAAGCGACGTAGTAGTAATTGCGAAATTCATGGTTTTCACAGAGGGCGTGATAATACCCGGTTGCCCAAGCCTGGTTGGAGGAAAATCAAACTAGCAGACGATCAAACAGCACTTCGGCGTGATCTCGACCCAGAACATGCTTGGGTTTAACTCGACTAAGTGCTTAATGATGAGCATACGCCACTAGAGTACCTAACAATATCGACTGGGAGAACATGTCTTACAGTGCGCTTCTCATGGAAGTGATATTGGAATGCTCGTACAGGAAGATCTCGGATGCTCAAAGCATGCTGAAATGGCAGTGAAAAAGACAAGCCAACACTTTGGCGTACTACGGCAGGCGTTTGGCCATTTTGATCCTACCTTCTTTTCAAAAATGCCCAACGCTTGCGTGAGACCACACATTGAATACGCCATTAAGTGTAGCACGGGTGGCAAAAACGTGACCTCACTGGTCTTGAGAAGCCACAACGGAGGGCGACGAAAATGTGAAGGGATTGCATCACTCATCTTACCAGCTTAGAGACTAAGAGTTTTCAGTGATCAATGTCGTTTGAGTGGTGATCTCAAGTTGGTGTATCAGATCCTTAAGTATTCTAAACACCCATGCCGACCATTAGTGGAATTCAGCCACAACAGCGCATTGAGAGACCACCATTTGAAAGTGGAGACACGGTATAGTCGTTGGAATGCTGCCGGAACTTTCTCATTTCCTGTGTCCCAATAGTGAAACTTACTTCCGCACGTAGGCATTTCTGCTCTACACCTTCCGAATTCGAAACTCGACTTGATGATGCATTACACTACCTGTAATACATGCGTTGACCCGAGTTTCGCAGACACGCGGCAACATAACAAAACAAGGCGTGCAGTTGAAATTTGCAGTAAATCCACCGCTACGCGTTTTATTTTGTTTCGACACATGGAAGTTTGATCTCCCTGTTTAGTACTGAAAATTGTTGAGCGTTTGGTTTTCTATCCGTGATAAATCCATTGTTCCCTTATCCTGACAATACGAAGAATATATTGCACCTACCTTCCATCCTACTTCCGTCGAGCTTTTGTTTCTCGTATAATCGGGTACTCATTATTGTAGATAGTGACATTCGTTGCCTGTCCGTCGCAACTACAGTACTACGAATGTAATAATCAAGAGACGATTAAATCTCATTAGTGCACCCAATTAACGTTCGCACCATATCAAGTCTTCGCATACCGTCCTCAATTGAGTCCCGACCGGCATCCAACCGTCGCTCACGAACTACGCAAGGGTAAATATTGGCTAGGTAAACACACTGGAAGCATATCCACCTCAGGTTGGAATTGCGAACATCAGAGGCAATCGAGGCTTGATGTAGCCTTGAGCAATTATTAAGGTACCACAATGAACCCGAGCCACACTGATTTTCTACAGTTATTAATGTGTCGCAGTTGTGCTCCCCCCTCACTTGCGGTCCAAGTGAGACCCCATGTGCAAAACACCTAGGCAGTTTAGGTATACAAGAAATACAGATACGAGGAGGTGCTATCATGCGATAGTAAAAAGAACAGACATTCAGAACATGAAACAGCAAATTCAATAGACGCGAAAGCCAAAAGTACTAGAACAAACTCACGGGGTTATGAATAGAGTAGGGGAAGATCAATCCAAGGGAGTAACAAAAATAAATCTTGGTGGGAAGTTCAAACAATGTATGATGGTAAGAATCTTGACAGCAACTCCAAGGAGCAGCGGAAGCGGAGCACAAGACGAGATATCCGTATGCACGAGATTCATTTTTATTTGTGGAATGAAGACCTCGTCTGCATAATATTCAAAAAACACTGCTTCCAAGCTGGGTGTTAAAGAAAAGCTTGTGAGCAGCGACACTAAAAGCACGCTACGGATGTCACCAGTTTGTCAAAACATGGTCAAGATACGACGCTTGAATGTTATTCACCTTGTGACAAGAATACATGTACGAAAAACTGAACTCGTTGTAGGCTAATTTAACGTTCCGTGATGACGCCTGGTAGTTCGGGTGAACGGAACCGACGGGGTGCAGCGAACATGAGGCAAATTAAGCGTCTCACACGTTGGATGCCCACGATCACACGGACCAGAGTCAAGGAGTAATCTGGTCCGCATAGCGCGAACGAAGTGTGGTTCCATTTCTGACAACTGAGAGCGGATTAGCCCGAACTGCAGCAAGCAGACTACACGCACATGCCAGCGAAGTTTAACTGAAGACACAACGGCTACTAAGACGGCGGCTGGCAACCACTGGGTCGTTGTCTTGGTTAAATTTGTCAGCGGCGGTCTTGGGTTGCAAAGATTGGTATCATTTACCGGGTAGTTGCAAACATCCGCTACCTTCTTCAACGGACTGAATTACATAAACTATGAAGTGTGTTTCGGAGGGGTTCATCTTCTGTGACTAGGATGGGCGCTACCAATGCCATAGTCAGTCAGTAGCGACAATAACCAGTTTAGTGGCATCAATCATTTGCAATACCATGACTTGACCTGTAAGATGCCAGCTAGTTAAAAATTATAATGACATAAGCCAAAATGGATGACAACCACGGCACACTTTCGTACAAGTTGGGTTATTAGGATAGCGAATTTACCTGATGTGACAATAGCTGATGGTTTGATTGAATTCCAATTGGATTGGGGTTGAAATGTCACTGTTGGTCTGCTCATTTCCTGCAAGAACCACTTGCAATCTAGAGTTCTACTGCCTTGATCCTTATGGTTGTGTATACTTTTAAAGTATCCAGTCCCATCCGTCTGTTCAGAAAACCGGTATACACCGACTCCCCACACGAAGGAAAAGGTGCGGAGGTAAAGTGAGTTAGCATTTCCTACATTCCTGACTGTTAAGGCCCCAAATTTGCATAGGACGCCGTGAGGCGCGATAGACCAAATGTACCTATCTCAGACCACCAGATGCTTTGCCACACGGTGCAGTACATGGAAGTACCTAATATTAATCTTCGGTACCCACTATTCGCGGTCACTGACGTGACAACCGGATAAGGTTAGTGATGTCTCCTCAGGAAACGATCACTTCTTGTACTTACTTAGGACAAGTTGGAATTCTTTTATTATTTTCATCATTTATTTGGAGCATTTAGCGTACCAGTTTGGAATCACTATAAACTATAGGCACCTTGAGGAGAGGCAAAAATGGAATATGACATCTACATTTGTATGTTCGCGGCCGCGGATGTATCACACTGGGCGAGAGAGTTTATGATGCGCTGGGGCTCGTGGTGACTAGAGCCTGACAGATGGTCTACCCACTGTTCATACTGTTGTGTTGTGGGCTCATGTCCCGGAGGCCTGAACGCACCTCAGCACCATGTGAACATGAGGTCGGACTTGCAATATCCGGTCTTCTCAGTGGCCATCTGGTGAGTGAGCCCACTGGCATCAACACGCGAATGATGACTGTTCCCCTACGACTCAGAAGAGGTAAGTTTGCCAATTTTATAAGCACGTACGGTCCGACCATGTGTTATCCTGATGACACGCGTGATCAATTCTACATGCAGTAATCCTCCGTGATACAGTCTGTGCCAAGGAGCGACCGATTATTTCTGCTGGGTGATTTCAACGCGCTCGTTGGGCGTGATGCATCAGCGGGGACAGATGTTATCGGTGCGCATGGCATTGGTTCAGCGAATGCGAACAGTGACAGGCTGCTCTCACTCTGTGCCACTCACGACCTGACGATCACTAACATGAGGTTTGCACTAGGTGCGAGTGACATAGCAACACGGACGCACCCACGGAGTGGTCACGCTCACTTGCTCTCCCATGTCATCGTACGTCAGCATGATTTGCGTGAAGTGCGCATGACACGTGTACTGCGTGGAGCTGAGTGTGGCACCGATCACAAATTGGTGAGGACCAAACTGTACATATATTTGCGTAAATCTATGTATTGCACTCCCGCCGTGAATCGGCGTAAATTTAACATTCTCTCCCTCGGTACTGTGGCGAAACGTATTGAACTGGAGAAGGCGATGGCTGCACGCTTGTGTGATGTGGAATGCATAGCCACGGTGGGCGACCGGTGGCAGCGCATTCGCGACCAGATGAGAGTTGCTGCCGAGGAGACCATCGAGTGTGCTAACTGTAAGCGGCCCGATTGGTTTGATGAGAACAATGCGACAATCGGCGCATTGGTGTCTGAGAAGAATGCGGTATTTTCTGCACATGTGGCAGATCCCAGTGACTGGGAAAAAGACTGAGTTACGTAGAAATCAACGGCGAAGAACTTAGGAACACCGTTGCATTAAAAATGCATGGTGGACAGTGAAGGCGAAGCAAATGGAATGCCATGCCGCCCGCCGTAAAAACAAGGAATTCTGCACCACTTGGTGCGACACGTGTTGATTCAGAAGGTGTTTCGTGAACTGAAGGATGCCCTTGTGCTACCACTGTACAAAGGCAAAGGAAGCTAGCAATGTGCGACGAATGATCGTGATATCAACTTACTGAGTTTTGCGGACAAGGTGATTGCTCTAATCCTGCTCAACCGCCCCGTCAGTCAGGTTGTGGAACCTAACGTGGCGGGAGAGCAGTGTGGATTCCGCTCGGGTCGCAGCACTATAGATATGGTGTTTGAGGCTGGGCAGTTGCAGGAGAAGTGCAGAGAACGACACCAGCCTTTGTACTCGCTTTTCGTTGATTTCACCAAGGCATTTGATACGGTGAACCGTGAGGCATTGTGGCTGGTGTTGGGTAAGTTTGGTTGTCACATTAAGGTTGTAAGTTTGATTGAATGTCTGCACAGTGGTATGCGGGCGATGGTGCAGCTGATTAGAGAGACCTCGGATGACTTTGCAGTTGTCTCTGGTGTGAAGCAAGACTGTGTCTTAGCTCCTGACCTGTTTAATATATATCTCCATGTAATGATGTTTTGTGCTTTTGATGCCGTTTGTGCTTACGGTGTTCGTGTGGAGCACCGTATTGATGGTGGGTTGCTGAACATCCATCATTTCGGTGCGGGAACCCTAGTCTGTGTTGCTGACAACTCTGCGTTGTTTGCACACAGCGCGGATGAGTTGCAGCATATGACTAGTGCTCTCACTTCGACAACAGCCAAATTTGGACTCACCATCATCCCAAGTTAAACTCGGTCGCTTTCAGCCTGCATCGGAGGTGCAATCTTCAATGTTGCCACAAGTCAGCAGTGGTGCTGAAGTTTTGGAAACCACCTCCCGCTTCTGCTACCTTGGGAGCGTGATGTCGACTGACCAGCAGCTACACAGTGAGCTGGATATCTGCGTCTCGAAGACAGTGGTAGCATTCGGGAAGCCAGAGTACCGAGTGTGGAACAACCAGCAGCTTACCGTTGGCACGAAGCTGATGGTGTGCAAATCCATGATTCAGTCCGCTATTCCATACGGCGATGAAACCTGGACGATGCACCGGCGGGATGTGCGATATCTCGAGTGGTTTCACCAACAGTGTCTGCGACGGATGCTGCGCATCGGTTCGTGCGATAGGGTTGCAGACATGGAGGTATTGCGCCGTAGTGGAATGCCTGCAGTTGACTGCATGCTTTTTCTAAGGTACTTGTGTCGCAGGTACCGAGGCAGTTACTATATCGTCAGGTTAGTGTTGGGAAGCGGCATGTAGGGTAACCGAAGCTTCGTTACGGGGACATGATCAAAGTGAACCTCTCACCTACTAATCTTGATTGCAGGTCATGGGAATCGAAAGAGGTTGATCGAGTGCAATGCGCGATCTGGTCACGAAGGCAGTTGTCGAGGTGCAGCAGAAATCTCTCGTGCACGCGGAGAAGAACTTGCACTTGCGGAAGCGACAAGTCTACGTTGCGTACTGCATCGAAGTCGAGCACATGGTGCTGTAGCACATGCGGTCGCGAGTGCCTAAGTCAGGGAGGCCCAGTGAGCCACGCGCGAGGTCACTCGGAACCAGCGTCGAAAGGATGACGGGTGCTGCGGAGAACGTAGGTGGAACTGGCGCAATTTTGCTAGGTACGCTGCATTCGATTTACAAACCGCGTGCTTGCGTGCTGAGTTTAGTTACTTCAGGTGATTGGTTTGCTATATTTTGTTCTTATAATTTGTTACCATCACTTTATGTCTATCTGAATAATCCTCTATTAACTTACACATTGCGTTTAAACAGAAATGGTTATTTTCCTCAACTTGCTTCGCATTTATTATATGTGCTTTTACTCGCTTTTCTGCCATCTTGAATGTATTGCGCATATGTTGATAATCCATTAATTCCACGATGTTATTTTGTGAATACTTAAGTCCGTATATTGCTGTTTTAATCAATTTATTTCCTTTGACATTGACATTCCAGTTGACTGGCTGTTGATTGCCATCCTCCGGTGTGGCTGCGCTTGCTTGCATTTTGACAAGATGCTTACTTGTCCAATACCCACCACCTGGTGTATACTGGCTCCTGGTGACAGTTGGTCGTTGCTGGAAAGGATGTAGTTCGATATCCTCTTAACCGTGTTAGGCTCGAAGGGTTGTTCCATGCACTCAGTGTGGAGCGGACCACAGTCCAGCCACCGCCTTGTGTACGCCTGATACTCCAAATACAGCATGCTGCTTTTTGCCGGTGAAGGAGTGTGGGCCGGCTCCGTTGACGAAGCGTGTCTTCCATGCACAAGACTCCCGGTCTTATTCCCTTGGGTTTACACTAGATATGGCATGCGTGAACGGAGCTGTGGTGGTGCATCGCAAGCCACCCATGGTCCCTCTGTAAGTGCAGGCGTCCTGTGGCTGTCCTGTCGAAGCCACAGTGACAGGCAAATCCGGAACCGGAGGCCGCCAACCATGTGTCACTCAGAACTCTGTCCTTCCTTTCATCCACCGTCAAGTTTATCGGAGTACTGGTTGCAGTAATGTCATACTATAAAGGATCCAGTGCTGGCAGCGTTCTGCGGTAGACGCAACCTTGTCATTTCATGTGTCTTGGAAACAATTCAGGTATCTGTTTTCGTTAGCCACAGTCCTAGCAACTGAAATTGTTCTCATCACCTCAAAGTAAATGGTAGTCCGAACGGAGTTTGTGTGTCTGTATCAAAGTACCGAACAATACAAGCCCACCTATTTACCGGTCACAAAACACTTGCAACCATTAACTTCGTCTTCTTAAAATCTCCTGCAAATAGTTGCATTTTTAAAAAATCTCCTTATGGTCTTCTTCAGAAGTATAGGTGCATCGCTGAAAACATGTGTGCACATTGACTAATCGAGGACCCGGTGCTCAGATCCAAAAGTCTAAACAAGCTTGGAACATAAATGAAACGTTGATTTTTTCCCTGTATGCATTTACAATTTGGGTGCTTGTGAAATCTCTGAGTTTCTTCTCATTAGGTTTTTGACTTCACAATACTTCGCTCTCCTCCAACTTTCAGGGCACCTGTAGTGTGGACGGTGAGACAACAAAAGATAAGACCCAAGTTTTAACCGCGTTGATGACTACACGCTCACTATTTCCGCAAAAATCAACAATACCGTTGAAGTTGTACTGATAGATCACAGTTTCCTGTTCGAAAAAATTGACACGCTTTGATTCAATCGTTAGCACACGTATCTGTTTGACCAAACCGCATCGCTGGAGGTGCGTTTCATGCATGACAGGGCGTTCACGTGCACGAACGAATAGGTGGAACCTCAACGATTCGGCTCTGCTCAGGTTTATCGATCGTGAAAGTTTAGTGGAATGTACTCACAATCAGTGCAATTGGGACCAGACGCACGTGGAAATAGCTTGTTATGCAGACAGTTGCTATGGTGTCGAAAGTAAGGCAAACAAACTATGGGAGAGCGCATGTCGGTAGTAGGAGTATAGCGGTAGCTTCGATTGAGTAAACGCTGTATTCTCCCAATGTACTACAACTAAAAGGCAGGTTGTGTTACTATGCTCAAATTTTGTCCTTCTGTGAACAAATCAAATGCTCAGAAAATGTAAACTTGAATAGTCTATCTACGACTGGTTCCCTTTTACCTCTTATCTCCTCTAAGAACCATAGATTGAGAAACGTGATTATGTTAAATATACCCTAAATAAATAGCATCGAAGAAACTAAACCGTCCTCCTCACATCCTGCAACATGAATCGATGCAACTGCTTTTGTCCGAGACTTCCGAAGAAACTAAGTATGCAATTGTGTTCGATTCTTTTGAAATCTCTATACGAAACAACCTGTACAACTTTTATGAGATCCTAACAGGTCATTATTACAAAAATTGAATTCAAAAATCATATGATCAGACACAACCCACCACCACTAGAGAGGCGCCTTGTTCTTAAAATAGCCTCCAGTTGGACTAAATACCAATCCACTAAGCCGCCAAATTAACAGCGATCTAGATCCTGACAGAACAGTAACACTAGTATTCCTGGAAGATTCCCAGCTTATTACAACTCGTATCTGCAGATAGTACAGTAAAGAGCAATGCACAAACTAAACCGTCGAAAAACCCCCGACAACCACAGAGCCTAAATCATACCTAGATAACAGCAGAAATCAATCGAATCTCGCGTGGTTCCTCTACAAGTAGTGCCCGCATAAAAGATGCTGTGTGCGCTGTACCGATGTTCACTCCAGTACATAACGGTAGAAGAGACTTCAGCACTAAGGTCGTAGGAAACAAGAAGGAAGCATTCCTCAGCATATCCTGACATAAATTTACAACGTCACCTCAGAGAGTTAAACATAAAACGGGGTATTGCTCTCCTGCAACATGCTATGATAATGTCCAACCTTCAAAGACTTCACAACAACACACCAGACTGTCCGTATGAGACGCTAAAACAGTCAGAGAGAAGTAAGCCATTTCGTGACTGAACCCGCAATCTTAAACCAGGCTGTAGGATCGGTGTTGGAAAATTGACTGGTCACATTCCCATCTCATGGCTCTGACCGAATATGATTTAGCAGAGCGCTAACACAACATCGCAACCGGTAACAGCAATATGAAGAATTACAGGACCTTGATTACTCAATAAAATAACATCCGTCAGCCGCTAGCTTATCTCCAGCCGTCATTCCTTCCTATGAAGCTGTCTCAAAATCCTTTGTTTAGGACACCACTTCCCCCAACATTACCCAGCACTGCTAGGATTTCCACTAACTGGTTTGCTGAATCAAGTAATGCTTTATTTATTAGAACACCTAGTACGTTCGAGTCCATAGAGCTTAGAAACTTCGAAACCACGAATGGTTCATTTGGTGGCTGGCGACTAGCAACGTTGCTATCAAACAGCTCCACTTAACCCTCCCAGACTCTTCTATTTTGATACATTCCATGGATTCTGTTGTTATAATCATTCTTTACCCCTTATCTAAATTATACCTACTTATAACTTCCGTGCTTCTTAAAACGCACCCGTTTGTTTGAATAATTAATACATGGTGCAACTCAGACAAAAGCGGTCATCGTCTTAATGTTATTGGCTATCACCCGTTTTGAAGAGACCGTCTGAGTGAACGCAGAGGCGGATCTGCTATCTACAATCGGACTGACATCACAGTGACCCCCATCGATCAAATGGCTCTCAATTACCTTGACAATTCATTGTAATTGGAAATCCCCACCAGTGATCGTCTACTGGTTTATATTTATAGATCTGCTAAAGCTACCATCCAATAAAGGGAGCACTTAGTTAAACCTATACTTCCTATACCTATGCTTCATACAACCATAACTTCGTAGGTATAGATTTCAATTTGCCCCTTATTGACTGAGGAGGTCCGCCGAAGGAACGTCTGGGAGCTTCGTAGTAATAATTCATAAAATCCAGATCATTGGTTGTACTCAACATTCCAAAGAACCCACAAGAAAAGCCAACACATAAGATCTGATATTCACCATTGGCATTCTGTCCGTTTTCGTAACTATTAACAACCTACTAACGACCGGCGATCAAAATGCTGTCCTCTGTAGCATGAATGGCAAAATAACAAACAAACGGCGAGTGATACGCAAGCTTGTTCATTGCATCCGTTTCAATGACGGGATAAGTTTCTAGAACCTGATCAGTACCCTGACTTGAGAGACATTTTTCTTAATGAATGATCCAACCTCAGCCACACACACATTCATAAACAATCTTAATATCTGAACCGACCTACTAGTACCAACGTTATGGATAAACTCCCAGTAGTAGTCAATACCAGTCCTGCATCAAAAACATTATCAAACTAAAGGAACTTAAGCCACAATATCGTAAAAATGATAAATTCGCAATTTATTGCATATACCCGATACTCTGATGAAGATTGAAGATCGAGCACAGTTGTCAACAATCACCGACGAAAAGAAGTCTTGAAATATTCGAAGAAGGCACAAACATTGGTAATGCTTCTTAAAAGGAGGAATCCAAACTTTACTATGAAAAGCAAAGCATTGCTCTACAAGTTGTCTCAATAATAGATGATAACAATTTTATATATGCAGCAGTAAACACTTTTATGCACGTTCCTTCTACACTGATATCATGATATCCCATTCGCTTCTAAAACTGGATAAGTGAACTCCTTTCGAACATTTCCGTAAGCCTGAGTGATGTTCAGAAGAGTATACTCACCATAAAACCAACATTTCAGCCCTGGGGCCGGATGATATCCTCCCAGCTGTTATCATGTTTGGAGGTAAAAAATACCTGTCTTTACTGATGCTAAATGTTTTTACACTTCTTTGAATAGTGGGTACATCCCTCCATAGTGAAAAAACAATGACAGCCCCGAAATACAAAGATGGCCCACGAAATACATTGCCAAATTATTTCCTTATTCATCATTCTGCAGCCTCTTCTGAAGCGAGAGTTCAAAATGGTCTTATTCAATTTCCCAACTCGATTAAACTTGATAAGCAGCACGCAACACGGCTTTCTGACGAAGCGATCCAGCGTAACATGTTAACTACAATTATTTGACCATATGGTATAGCAATTATCATCATCCTAGTAGTCATGCAAGAGGTCTTCGATCCTGTGACACATAAATCACTGCTGTCCGTCTATTGTAACGTTTGACCGTAACAGAACCCACTCCGAACGGGCAGCAACAACACCGCTTTGGACAAGCTTTATTAAAACAACTGGCAAAGCTAACTAACCGGGATGCAAAAAGATCAATACGCCAACTCCCTGAATGTACATGAATGGTGAGCGGTCCAACTGAACGACTCGCGTGCGTGTGTGCAACACAAGCACGTGACGGGACAGTCACGAATGTTAAACTATCTAGTTGTCAAGCGCAAACGTAACACACTCCTTTAAACGGAACTGAACAACACACTATGTTTGATTCGTGTGCTTTTCGTCGGGTTAACCCCGAGTTTTGTACTAAGGCTCTGATTCGCGTTGAGTATCTTCGATGTGTTGTTGTAGTTTCTGTTTGGACGACAAGCTGTTCTTAAGAGGTAATTTGGTACGTATCCAGCAAGATGTCCAACGGTAGTGAAGCTTCCTGTTTTTGGGGCTTCCCTTGAACTTCAACATGGGGTCTAATATGGTTGACATGTCTAGTCCATATGATGAAATACACTTGTATTCTGTACAAAACACTTGAAATACGTTCAACTACACGGCCAGGAATCCAGGATAATCTTCTGTCACGAAATTTATTTACGTACACACTTTCACCAGGCATAAACTGCCGAGGGCCTGCTCCATAATGGCGATTAAAAGCCAATTCCATTTGGACATTGCGCTCTCCCTTGTGTAGCGATGGCTTCAAAGCATCGAGGACAGTTCTGACACGCCCACCGTGAAACGCTTCGGATGGAGAAACTTTCTGGAGTATTGCTGGACCTGGTGTCGTAGGATAAATCCGCAAAAAATTGTCGATGATTTCCTGGATATTCCCCTCTCCCTCCATTGTAATCAATGCTCGCTTAAACGTATCGATAAAACGTCCAGCCTGTCCGGTTGATTGTGGATGCTACGCTGGAATGCGTATGTGTTCAATGTCGTGTGAGTTGCGTAAGTCAGCAAATTCTTGAGAAGTGCAAATTGGGAATCATTGCCCGAACCAATCGCTTCGGGAACACCGAATTCTGAGATAAGATGGCGTAGGTGTAACAAAACAGTGGAATTGGTTGCGTATCTCATTTGAAAAATTTCGGGGCACTTTGAGTAAGCATCGACAATTACCAGATAGGGAGATCTTCCAAGGGTCCGGCAAAATCAATTTGGATGCGAGACCATGGTCCACTTGGAGTTTGCCAAGAATGAAGCTCACATTTGACAGGTAGTTTTGCTGCCATACAACAGCTGTTACAGGAACGAACAACATGTTCAATATCACGTTTCATGAATGGACAGTAGACATAGCTGCGATGTATGGATTTCATACGACTGATTCCCAGGTGACCTTTGTGGAACTGACTGAGAACCTTCTTCTGTAGAATCTTAAGAATCACAACTCGGTCAGACGACATCAAGCAACCAGCAATGGTGGTTAAGGTAAATTTTCTTTTACGAAACTGCTTATCCTAGCTGTCCAAGGGGCTTGAGCAACTAACAATGCATTTATACGGATTAAGAAGCGTTGCTTTATAAGTCTCGTTAGATAATTGGTGGGGATATCGAACTAACAATAATGACAATAGTGATAGTAAAACAGTTAGTACTTTAAATAGGAAAATAAGGACATCGTTTGCTCCACTGTAGTCCTGCAATCCGCTTAGATGCACAGCACCTACAGTTAACATCAAATAAATCTATGGTAAACTTCAGGTGTATGATCAAGACACAGCGCTAAGTGACGAAGTGTAAGTGGCTGAGTGCATCGTCCAACCGTCTTTTAAATACTGTTAGTGCCGGTGCAGGGACGAGCGATTCTGGGAGAGCATGTCACGGGTGACAAACATGAATAAAAAAATTTTCTGCCGCACTCCAGACGGCTATACTGTTCTGCGAGTTTCAGTGAGTGGACTCTCAGGGTTGTATCGGTGTTGTCGCAGTAAAGCGCGGCACACATGATGTGGGTCTCCCAGAATCAAGTATACCATAATCAGGTCGCCTCGTAGTCTGCGATAGCTTCCGCTAAATACCCCCAATCGTTGCAGCCTCTCCTGGTATGAACGATTGCGTATTCCAATTAGGTTCTTAGATCCCCGATGTTGTGGCTGCTCCAGTGCATTAACGCCGTATTGTAGCCATGGTTGCCAGGCTTGCATTGCGTATTCGACATGGGGGCGAACAAACACACTAAGCATTTGTCGAAATATAAAGCTGTTTATTTGTCCAAACGCCCGTCGCAACAGTCTGACGCGTATGTTTCCAGTCTTCAAGACATTTTCGGATTGAATGGAACAGCCATAGTTATCTTGAACTAGGGTATCCAAGTCACGTTCGACAGTTGATTGCTGCAGTATATCCGTTCCGAGCATGTATGAATATCTGCTTTGATGTAGGGTGGAGAATACCTTACATTTACACACGTTGAAATGCAGAAAATTTTGCGTCCACCATTGATGTACCGTAACTAGTTCTGTCTGAAGCAGATGCCGGTCGGCGTTCATCTGGATTCTGCGCAAAATTTGGATATCGTTGACAAAGATTAGGAAGTTTGAAGCGATTCCCTGTGAAAGGTCATCAATAAACACCAAAAACAAACGCGGACCTAGAACTTAGCCCTGCGGCACACCACACTCAACTTGTATGGGGTCCGCTAAAGAGCTGCGAATTCTGACCAGTAATTGCCGTTGAAGTAGAAAGTTGGCAATCCATCTTAAAAGAGGGTCGCTGATCCTGTAATGCTGGAGCTTGGAAAGTCTAGCTTAGAGGGTCTAGACGATCGAAAACCTTTAGAAAACCTCGATAGATCACATCAACGCCTTCTCCAGCTTCAGCTGACTCGGTCCAACTACTGCGTGCAATTAGTAAATTCGTAGTGCATGACCGCCGTCGACGGAAGCCGTGCTGCTCAGGCGTGATGATGTTACAGTTTTCCAGATAACACACAAGTGCATCGGTAACTATGGATTCCATGATCTTGAAGAGCGAAGGGAGTAGGGTCACTGGGCGGTAGTTTGAGGGCTCAGTTCTGCTTCCACCTTTGTGAATCGGGGTTATTATTCCGAGCTTCCACATAGCGGGGACTTGATTCTGGTGTAAGCAGCGCTGGAAAATATGAGCCAAAGTTCCTGCCAGTTTGCTTGCTGCTGCTTCCATTGCCTCTGGAGCAATTGTATCGACACGTAACGAGTTGCGTTTTCGTAGAGACGTCAGCTTTTGCAATAAATAAGTAAATAAAGCATTATTCATGACTACGCGAAACATGCCACAGAGGCACGATTAATTGGATGCAAAATGTACGGTAAATCCGTCTTAAGTAGTACAGAGATAGGTTTGCTGGGCAAACGTTTGACACATGATAGGACACAGGTGAGAGCCTCCGCCTTGAATGTGATGTGAGGTAGTCCTGGCATAGAGACGACAGAGGTTGGAAGATGGCTTGGTGGCAATACCCTCTGAAACGTGGGAGCATATTGCATCCGCAGCGCGTTTGCTGCTTCCACAGCCTTTCTTGATGGGCCATCGGCAGTCCTGAGCGGAGGAAATCTTTGTCTCACCTTTCGTAGGCTATTGGCTTGTTTGTACAACTGTTTGTGCTTAGCACTGAAGGGGTTAGCGCGGTTCTGTTGATATGTATCTTTGTTTTCTCTTCGCAGTTGAATGTTGTGGTTATGTTGGACTACGTAGTCGTCCCAAGTTTTTGGTGCTTAAGCTTCGCTGTACATTCGCCATGGTAAGTGTCCTGAAAATGGCACTCTCAGGATTTGCAACGATTTGCAGGGCCTAAATAATCGGATCGTCGTACAGCGATTCGTGTTGACGTCCAAGGAAAATCTCCCTGTAGCTTAGCTGGTGCAACCCTTTTCTCCAGGCTATATTTGAATATATATGCCATTGGCCAACAGTTCGGAGCATTTTACTGTCTTCCTGGCTCCCGATGGCTTGGTTCAGTACAAAGTGTTGCCATTGGGTTTGAGTTTTGCTGCCGATGCCTGGCAAACTTCATGACTCAGGCCTCGGTGGGTATTGAGGGACACATTGCATACATGGAGGCTATCTGGGTTTTCGGCCGCTCACAAGAAGAGCGTGATTAAAGGTTACACAAAGTCCGGCGTCTCGGTGCTCTTGATTTATGTCTGAGTGCAAAAAATATCACTTCAGTGCCCCAAAATTCGATTTCTGAGGCACAGCCTATCGCGTGATGGTATTCACCCAAGCAACGAAAACCTCTGGACCCTCAAAGAAGCGCCAACAGCCAAGAACGTAACGGAACTGAAGGATTTTTTAAACGTGTTCATACAAGGTGCAGACTTTATAAAAAAATTTTTCTACCCTATCAGATTCATTACGACAACGAACAAAGAAAGGAGCGTCGTTCACTTGGAGAAGCAACAAGCAAAACGCTTTTCAGGAACTTAAACGTATGGTTTCATCTGCTCCCTTAGTTGCCATTTTTCAAGAATCATGCCGCAGAGTGTTAGTCTCGGTGATGTTTTGTCACAGCTGCCAAACAGAGAGGAAAGGAGTGTTGCTTACGCATCCCGGAAACTCTAAGCTGCTGAGCGCCATTATTCAGTTGGGGAGAACAAAGCTCTTGCTTTTGTGTAGGCTTATGAACAATAGAATTTTTCCCGGTCGGTCGTTGTTTCACTCTACGAACTGATCACTCCGCCCTTAAAGTCCTCCTTAGCAATTGATCTAAAGGCTCTTGTACAATGCGGATAGATCATTGGTATACTAGACACCTTAAGTACGATTTGCAGATTATTTACCGGCCGGGTTTACAAAACAAAGTTGCTGATGGGTTATGTCATTTGGCCGTAAGATTGGAAGGTGACTGGGAGAGACTCAAAGAGGCAGTATTAGTTTCCAGCCTTGGCTTCGACCTAACAGCGTTGACTATCGAGGAACTATGAATGGAAAATGTCAACAACCCCTTACTGCATCAACTCGGCGAGTGTGTGCAACAGGGACGGCCTAGGAACAACAAAATCACCGGTGAGTGCATTCCATATTACGCAACTCGAGATGAACTGTCAATGATAGATGATTGTCCGGTGCGTGGTTCGCTGTTTATAGCTTCCGCATCACTTGGTAAACAAACTAATTGCTTGTGCACATGAGGAACACCAGGGTATCATTAGGATCAACAACCGAGCGTACCTTTACTCTTAGTGGCCACGAACGGCATCTAGCCTTGATACATTTGTGATGTACTGCAAAGCTTGCCGCCTAGCGGACGAAAGTTCTCTGCCAGTTGAAGCCCCAATACAGTCTATTGCTTACCCGATGGAACCATGGGTTAAGATCGCCATTGATATTATGGATCCTTCCGCCACCGCTCCTACGAATAAGAGTACTCTAGTTGTAGCTCCATGTTATTATAGTAAGTAGCCTGAAGTCCACATGTGCGACCAAGTGACTACTTCAGTTGTGTTACGCTGGCTTAAATACTTGTTCAGTCGTTTCGGACTACCGAAAGAAATAACCACGGACAGAGGACCAAAATTTTGTAGTCATGAGTTCCCAGATTTTCTCCAGTGCCCTAACATAAAACATTGCAGAACAGCACCTTACAATCCTACGGCTGATGACATGATTCAGCGGCTAAACCGATATGTCAAGGAAGCTATACATGCCAGCCAATTAGGAGGGTCAGGCTGGGAAGATGCTGTCCTAACTACTGTATTTTATTACAGAACTTATGATCAAAGGCTACCGGAAGAACGCCGGCGAAGCTGATGTTAGGAAGGTCCTTACACACCAAACTAAATGTTGCACACAACCTATCATCTGCTGGAGGTGCAGAAGTTTTAAATCGCATAGCACATCACCGAAATTCCCACGCCAGACCGTCAACTCCTATGTAGTCTGGAGCATACGTTAGCGTTAAAAAACGAGTCACGCCTAAATGCCTCACAGCTCTATCTGCATCGTTGCGAATAAAAAAGAGACCAGGTCCAAGAGCCTCTCGATTGGAAAACGGCCTAATGGCCAAGACACCTCGGTTCCATACAGCCCATGGACCAGATACCCAGTCTCAAACTGTATGAATACCAGGCCAAATCGCCACTACTGTGGTTAGCCACGCTGACCTACCAGACCTTCCATGCCTGTCGATCGATACAGGCCCGCGTCACACGGCTGTTCGGAAGGCGGTGGTTGTTGTGGACGCTTTATCACCATGTCACTACCCTTGTTTCACTGGCTGGCTGAAACATAGCAACTATTTTCCCATTGGTTGTGTAAATTCCGGACGGTTGAAATTGATTATTCGGTATGTGGAATCTGTTGTCACTTGATTGAGTACGGATGCACGTCACGCTTTTTGCTGTCGCATTCTGCCTGCACCACATTGCACGGCTATGTAAGTCATGCAAGTGAAAGCTGAAGGGAAAGACAGAGTCCACCTAGCCTCTCAACCCTTCCCTAACACACAGTACTTATTGCTGGATCAGGTCAGTCCGATATCTAGCTTTATGAAAATTTAGGCACCACACTTTGATTTAACTACCAGCTTTGTGCAGAATATGTTAACCTGCTCCGATAACGCAGCTGTAGCTTTACAGACTGCATTGTTGTAGTTCTGCTAGATTTTTCCCTCTTTCATTTAGTGTAATTGCTTCCAATATGGGATTTCTGTTACAAACAAATAACGTCGTGTACATATCTAGTCCATTATGCACGACTGTATATTACTCGGTTGATGGCTCCAATTACAATATCCCCTACCATGTTTCTTCACTTTCCATGAACCGATCGTCGTCATGGTACCCCCCAATCTACACCAGAACAAGACACCTGAATTCGCATTTGGTAGGCAACGACAGTGAAAGTTCCAAGTGAAAATTTCCGCACAAGATACCTATCATATCCCTGCATAAACTGCAAACATTGATAGCTTTGCATGCGTGAGCATGTTGCACTTGTAAATACGATCCGTCCCTTTGCGGGTACTGTGTCTCCGTACCAAGAGAAGTATAAATTATTATCATCCCGATTGCGCCCACTTTCTACTAAACGTGTGCACATGATATTCACATCTTAGAGGAGTAGGTTGATTGGAAACACTGATACAGTTTTTGTTTTTCGCTATGTACAAGTACTTAGTGGTCAGGTGAGGATGCAGCGAAATAACTCTTCCTTGTTAACGTCACCACTCGCAAATTGCAGATGACCGAAGTTCAGCGTTAATCTGGAGACAGTATGTTCCATAAAACTGCCTTGCTTTGATGTCATCAACAAGTTTCCATAGGCATTAGAGTCTCGTATGTGCGGTTGTGAGTGAGCTCCGCACATCAATCGTGCGAGTCACGTTGCGGGGCACGTGATCAATGAGTCGATTGAGCGCAGCTTATTGGCTGCTCAGCTGCATGGAACGATCATTTCTCAAACAGGCTAACGCAAGGGGCGTGAGCAAACAACGGAAGGAGCTAAGTGTAAGGGGATAAGTAGAATCACCGATGAGGTCAAAGCGCCTCCCTATTCTCTCGCGGACGACAGAAAGAATACATTACGGAGGTGTTATTGTTCAATAATTCGCTTAAGATGTGTTTGAACTACTAACCTGAATCGAATGGTTCTAAAAATATGGAGCAACTGTCCACACCGCCGCTTGTATACCCACATCGAAACATCTACTAGGTGAATTTCCCTGTTTATTTCATGGAATCTCCCGAGGAACAGGTAATAGAATGAACATCTGATCAAGCTGAAGGTTTATCCCTCTTAAGTGCACAAACCACTTTATTGCCTTGGTATGTTGTCTTGGATGTTTGCCTTGGATGTTTAGATAACAATGACATGTACAGAGAGACGGAACAACCCAATTTAGCACATTCGAAGGAATGGAGAAACCCATTTACATCGCAGCGGGTTGCATAATGTCTCGAAATCTAGCAGGTAATCCCCAGTTGAATATTATGGGTTCGTTCCAAAAGATGGTAACAACGTGGCTGGAATTTTCAGGGACCTGAATTCCGCTATGACAGCAATCCCACAGAGACCGATGTCATCCGTGTGTGCGACTCGTCAAGCTCTTGACATGTGTACATATCCACCTAGTGGGGTCTCGATCATGGAAGAGCTATCAGACCTGTGTGGTGAATTCCGAATGAGGCCTCACATTAGACTTTGCCACATTAAGAAGGAATCAAGTTACTGGAATTTCCCTTACAGGGGGCTATTTGATTGCTTTCTGAGCTTAAGCACTTCGGCTTGCTTCCAGCAGCCGGGATTAACTTTACTGGCACCACGGGACCATTTTCTTTGGTGGGTTACGGTGTAATGTTGTCACTAGACTTATACGCTCCATCCGGATACGTAAACTTACGGACTATCATACAACTTGCCACGTTAGCCTATGTCAGTCTTACATTTGTTTCTGAGCACCTCCGTCTCTGTCGCTCTGGAGCGACATGTTGTCATCTACGGATTATTCGGTATGATCTCACATTATCATCGAGGGAAAAAGGATCAAAACGAATATGCGGGTTTCAAGCAACGACCCTTCAAGTACACCGCACTTAACCTGAGTTGAAAGCTTTTCAATTTAGTCTTGTGCAGCTGCCAAATCTAAACGGATCTGGTACGGATACTTCCTTGATGAAAGCATCCAAAATTATTTTTGGTAACTAGTGTTTTATTTGACAAATATTTCTTGGATGTAGTAGCTGTTGGATGTAATCATTCCAATAGACAGCCTGCGCAAATAGTTTGTCAAATGGTATGGTAACCTCTATTTAATATCACCAAGGAACTATCTGAGTTTGACAATTGGCCGTTCACTTGCCTTGCGCACGTAAATCTAATCAGGTGCTCATTTTATCTTTACGAGCAAGGTTTCCAAGCTTCACCTGACCCTGATAAATAAATGTAGCAAGCACTGCCATAGGATCCGGCAACTAAAAACTCATTTTCACTGAGTACTCAACTGCCTTAAATCGCGCCTATATTGTTGGATATGTTAACAACTGTCGAAGAGGTTGTCTCACAAGAAAGTGGGCACCATTTATGTCACCAGTATCCATGAATATTGTACCGTGACCGATGTCATTGATGTTGAAAGGTCTTGAATGGAAGAATGAATGGTTCGACCGACAGCCAGTGATAATCAGTCACTGATTTTAGTGCTAATCACTAAAGTTTACTAGTTATGTGTACATCTGAGTAGTCATTTTCCACACAGAATGCATTTTGCCGATCGGATTTCTGTAAGTGCGCAACTACGTGTTTCAGCAAGAGTAAGAGAGAGGAATGCCAATGCAAACTAAATCCCCTGCATTATTTGTGGTAAGCAAGCAGAAAATCTTCGATGTTGAACACCGGTGTCAACATAAAATACAATCCTGTGTTTTGTAAAGCAGTCATGTGGCGACAATGATGTCCACAAACCTTAACTCAGCCCATTCCGTCGAACAACATGTAGGTAACCAGTAGCTGTATAAGTGAATAGTTAGTAGTTTTGAAGTAGATAGGTAGACAGCTGGTTTTAAGTGAACAAGTCCATATGTTAACTCTAGCTGAGGGGAACTCTGTCAATTCAAAACATACCTATACAGTGGAAGTTTAGCATTACTTATAGTTTTCATTGTATTGATTGCATATGAGGTATTTACCAGGCTAGTGTCAGTTGGGAGCAAGGTGCCCAGTTTCAAACTGGCACTGAAATGTCCGTGCAAACGGAAACCTTTTTACTGACCTCCCGCCTATCCAGCCAGTGGCTGAGTGCGTGTTCATCAAAGACGAGAGGCTAAATTGCATCACCCAAAATCTAACGACTTTGATTACAATGGGGTTGAGCTGCCAAATATTACTCCTGGCTGTTCATTCACGCCAGTGGCCGTCACACCACAAGAGACTGAGTGCAGGATATGGAATACGATATCTTCTAAGCGAACCGGGATCCGAATTAGGGCTACGCGTCACACTTTAGAAAGACATTTGGTACTGTAATTGGTACAATATAAACGCAACTCCTCTATGTAGAGAATAGTCAGCAGAATTCCCTGCGAAAACGAGACAAGTGTCAACCGAAAGCCGCTTCGCTCTGAGCTCCTTTCCCAGTTCTGATTAAATCTAGGTGCGTGTTGACAAACAAGTTCGAAACCGGCCTACGACTCAGTGTTCGAATAAACTGATACTGAACTGGTCTATGGATATTTGTTTGTTTTCCACACATTACGAGTCAACTGTCTTTACCGGGGAGTTAGGGCCCCGTGTAACGGGCGATCCAAAAATTACGTCATTACTATAATTTACTAAACTAGGCTCTATTCTCTCATACGTACATCTCCTGGAAAATAATCATCCATGTTGTCTTAGCAGATTAGCTCATGTAGTCCAACACTCCGTTGTTACAACTGTTCGACGAAACCGCACTCAGAAGAGTTTAAGTCCCACAATTTGTAATCGGCGCCGCTTTACCCATGATCTCGCTCATATCCAACCAACCACCATAATGACATCAAAGTTATGAAGCATCAAAAATTCATATTTGTCAATCCCGACTAGCATCACCTACCTTGGTGTCACAGCTCTCAATCCGAGTGACCAAGCTAGTGAGTGATTGAGCTCATCAAGGGCATTTCCAACTTTGCGTTCCATGTGCATCCAGCGAAGCTACTACTATCAATCGCCCCACCGGGAACAGCACGTTAACTAACTTATCATCCGTTTTAGCTGTGCTCTTTATGGTATATCATGCTAGTTGGGCACCGCATCACTGCTTACCACAAGATTCCAACATCTGACGAATCGGGATGGCTGTCAATATGGACGATGGTGTTCACTGGCTGGACCAACTGCTTAGAGGCCAGATAAGTGAGGCAGTTGAGGATCCCTAATTCGAGCATCTCGACTTCGAAACCTGGGACGCACTCGTCCGAAGTATGGAAGTATGCGACATTTCTCTAGCCTATTCTATTTTCCTTATGCTTGGGGATGCAGGTCGACGCGACAACGATTGTTTACTGATATTTTGAATTAGGTACACTAAAACTCTTTCTCTGTTGTATTCATTTTAATCGATACAAACGTCCCTACCAGATGTACAAGGTTTGTAAACGTACTCCTATCCAACACGACGTATATCAAATCTAGTGCCCAACTAGGATTACCCTTGTAGTCGCCAGAGTAATGATGATGGTAGCGTGCCTTTTTGCAAAGTTACACCAACTATCGGCATCATTTGTTCTCTTTGTATTCGTTTGATGTGCACATTGCACACGTGTTGTTTGGCGGGGTAAGTCTTGGTATGTGAAAGCTTTTAAACGCTCGATTACTCAAATCACTCGTACGACCGTTCACATTCCATCCTCCCCCAGCACGCCTGCCTTATCAGTTTCAGTCTGGCATACAAAAGCGGAGCAGGAGCCGAACTGGCGGAAAAGATGAAACAATGGTATTGGCGAGAAAATGAACCGCTATCTTTACTCCGGTTATAATTCAATGAAATGGCGGCTACTTCAAACTAGCAAGTATTTCTCGGATACTCAAGAAAGCTATCGCACCTAAATCCGACCAGTCAAGGTGACAGGTGAACATGAAAAACCAAACAAGAGAGGGACGGGTATCTTAGTAACTACATTGTGCTCTGTGTTTTGTTAACTAGGACAGATTTCTTAGCGCCAAATTTAGTAAGTGTTGTATGTATTTGAATGGTGTAGCGGTACTAAATCTGCAGCGAGACGTTTTTCACCCTAAAAACTACAATTGTTCTGGCTTCTCCGAATACTAGCTTGTGTTAGTTTATGTGTTAACTGCGGTAGTAACCGGAAAAGATAAATGTACGCAGCTCCACCAGTTGAGGTCAAATGTCAGATACCCGAATGGAGTTTGAGCGGGGAGCGCTTCTGTGATCGCGCTAGTGGAGAAGTCGTTGCGTTTTGTGAGCCGCACAGCCACCTCGGATCACAACCAAAGATCGAACGTGTTTCAGCATCTGGCGGATCATAGTCACGTGATCAATACAACCCCGACATGGGCGAAACACAGGCCGGGTCACATGTGCGCTGTTCGCGTAATCGACTGGGCCTATGTAAAAGCATGGGAGGAAGCGCTTTGGACGCAACGCATAAGACCTGATCCCTCGGGGATCGGCGCAATCTGTTTGACCACATTCCTTGCAGAGGGACATGACGTCCAGCAAGCTCCAAGTAGACAAGATGATTTCCGTAGACCAAATCACTTTATTGACGGGAAACTAATTTAAACACGTGAGCTTCCATCCTTGGAGATAGTGAAGGGTAATTTGTAGAGACCAGGAGATTCTTGACGCCTCAGAAAGCGAAGGTCGCATGGAACCGCCTCTTTGGACGACGAAGAGGTGCTTACACACCACGGAATACCATGGATACATGATAGAAAACTCGAGGACATTAGCGTAAGTGTTGTACTGTTCCTTCAAGTTTAGTGCTAAACGTACCAACCGGCCTTGGGGACAGTGAATTAGATCACCGCTGGTTTCACATAGTATTTCGTTTTCAGTTGGAGGGTCGGCAAAAAGAGAAAAGTCTGAGAAGTCCCTTGAGAAGGCAACTTCTTTCTTCGCGATGACAGGATGCGTCCACCAAGCTCCGCCATCTTACCTGGTGAGCTATCTGAGCTCGTTGTTCAATGCTCCAGGGAGAGTTAGGGGAATTGCTATGTGGTTTTCCATAAGTTGAATAACTGAAGCGGTGATCTATCAGTTGCTTGCGTGCCTAGTGAAAGCACCCATGACGTTGGAAGGGTTGTGCGCCATATCCCGGATATTTGTCAAATGTGCCTCAACATCTGCGAGTAGGGGACTCTTCAGATTAAAAGATAGTGAATTCCGATGCGAACCCTGATCATTTGCAGCGGCAAGTTTGGCTATAGCAAGCAGTTCCTCGTGAGTCTGCTAGGTGCCAAAGAAACCCAGGGCAATTCTGGCACATAAAGAGCGTGATCGGAAGTAAGATAAGTACTTTAACTTGCTTTGCTGTCCGTTAAAAGGCATCGTCAACAGTAACTGGTGACGATGTGGTTAGTCTGAATCTACGATTTCTGAGGCGAAGTACGTCGCCAGGTGACTAGCTAGCGCCACGAGTGCTGAAAGTTTGTACAAGAGGAATAAAGTATGCTCAGCACAGATCTATAGCATTCGAGCTCCCCAATCCGTCCTGCGAGTACCATGGACATGCAGACCGCGGACATCGCATTCCCAAGAATCCATTCCACCAAACTGTGCGCTTAAGTCCCTGGCAAGAGCAACGATATCCGTGCGACAATAAGTATGGAGTACGTCGGAGAGTGGACGGCAATACTCACCTCTAGCTGAGTCCGGGCTTCAATCCCTGGGATCACACACCGTTACGACAAACAAACAGTGTTTGCTTATCTCGCGACTAGATAATCGTTTGAACATTTTCAGCCGAATTGGGCGGAGTTGGCTATTATTTGGAATACGTACAAGTACTGTAACTTCTGCGCACGTACTAAACACAATTCCTATATCGACATGGTCCGCGGCCTTATCCCTTATTTCCCCTGATAAGTTTAACGTGAGTGCGTCCTGTAAGCGATCTGCGGATTACAGAAATTTCTGTCCAAGTGCGTTGTGCGCACATAGACCTTTTCAGTCACACAGGTAGGGAAAGTAGATTAACGTGTGTAACCCGAGCCAGCGCCTTAGTTATTAAAGACTACCCTCAAAGCAGAGAGGCGATCTAAGTACATTGCGGACCGTCGGGAGCCAGCAACACTACTTTCAAGTATCAACAAACTATTCAGGGCGCTCGAACAGCCCGTGTATAGCAGTACAGAGGCCAAGAATAGTTTCCTGGAACATCCAACTCGTTACTGGATGCGAAAACATTCGGCACCCAGGTGGCTGATTCATCTACGTCTTGTTTGATATCAGTACATACAGAAGCGAGTGGGCGGCTAGGTTGTTCATCCAACTTCCGGTCGGTACTCGATTCCGGTTACAGTGTGCGTGTCAATGGCCCTATAGCGAAAAACATTGGTCTTGTTCTAGTGTTGTGTCATCTCTTGTGGTACTCAACGGAAAACCAGGTGGCCAGACACGAACTCCCAACGCCCTGAGATGCTTCGCTGAGTGTCGGCGACTGCTTATAAATTGCACATGCGAATCAAACGAGACGCATCTACACTTTCCTTCATTAAGAAAGCATTACTCGATTTGCAAGCTGTATAGACGCACGACAGTGTATAAGGTGCCCGTAAGCCGCTCCCTATGTAAACATCTCATTCGCAGCAACGTCTTGCATCACTACTTCTTTGCCCATAGTAGTACAACTTGGTAACACCGCAGCATTAGTATACGCTTAACTGTGGTGTCACTGTTAGCTTTGGCTGTTGTGGTCCACACCTTACCGACCTACGGGACTCCTAAAACATTCACTTCCTTGTCCATAGTAAATCATACTCGATGCACCTCTCATACATTGCTTTGAGACGCATTGCGTGCTGTCCGTGGAACAAGCTCTTAGACCAACCACGTTGTCAGCTGCATTACAATCTTATTGCACAGGACGATACGTCGCCAATGGTAATCCATGTCGCCAGCAAGCTTCCTGCGCTGTTGTTGCCGTCCCATTGAAGATGTCTGTATCTAGCGGTGCGCATGTGATTCCGCGGTTTTGCCAATGTAAGCTGTAACCCCCGCGCCTCAAGGCGCCATTCGTACTGTGCCCGTTGCCCCGTGCACGCCGTATCCACAGCATGCGATAGCTCACGAGCACAAGCGCATGGGATTCAAGCTTAGCAATATCGACTGCCGGCCGTGTCAGAATGCGAGTAGCCAGTGACCCTATTCGACAACGGGCTCTGTTATAACTGTTCTATGGATCCCACCAGCATTCCTTATCACTGACACAGTTTCATGTTAGTCAGACACTAACACGTTACTACACCCACCCACCTCCATTAGGTAATCCTTAGCTGCTCATGTGACAAGTCGCACACGAGCAATTCTGCTGAAGTGAAGCAATTACACCCCTGTGCCCCATACATGCATACACGTTGCTCTGCGTCCAATATCCTGTTGGCTGGTAGCGCTCGGCCAACGAAACAGCCGCACGACGGTGCGCGTATGTCAGTGTCACTTGAATCAACTTGATTCGTTTACAGACCAACCTGCTAGGATAGCAGGAATCGGAGCAGTTCAACTGGTTACCTGTACGAACTGTCAACTCAGAAATGGAATATAGAGTTTCAGATCCCAGAAACTGATCCGCGGACCCCTTGGGGGTGCGCGGGCTGCTTTCAGGAGGTCCGTGGGATTCTCCGAAATGTTCTAATTTCGTTAAACTTTCGCTGAACATGATCATTTTATTTTCTATGTTGAATACCAACTTGCTGTGGAAATTTGTTAAACCATATCTGACGGTCTGCATTAGCCTTGTGCGTAACCCATGTAAAACCCTGCTTCTAAGAAGCTTGGCAGTATTTATATGTCAGTGAACGAAACTGTCAAATGTCTGAAAATTAGTGCGGTACTCCCACAAGATGAGATTGGTAGAAGCTGGATGGGTCATACTATTTCCGTACAAGCTCACATAACCCAGACATCGTACCCCGGGTGGAGGCGAAAGGTAAGGTTTAAGGTATGATCCTCCTTGGTAGTTATTACGAAACACGCTGTCCTCCGAAATCGATAAACCGGAAAACGGGGACCAGTTGGAAATATCCCACCTCCCAAAGCCCAGAAGAAATGAATGGAGATTTCGGTATTTGTCGAGTGTGCTCATTTGCTTTGGTGAATTGGGAAGCAGTTATCTCTGCATGGTTAAAAAAGGCGGCCTCGTTTTCTACTTTATTTTATACTTAATTCCATGTCCAACTTATCATAGAAAGCAAATTCGTGGTGCGTTTTAGACTCTTGTGTTGAATTTTTTATTTCCATTTCAGCATTTGGACAGATGACATCAACGTGAACCGTAGGCTGAAGACTGGAACACTGCTGAATATACCACAGAAACATTCACCGTCGAATGCAGACATAATCGTTGAGCCATCTAATGTGCCTAATAAGGATGCAGAAACTGAAATGTTCGGTGAAGCTGTACTATCTGATGCTATGCAAAATTAATCCTTGCCAACCGGAGCCTCTGTACCAGTAAACAAAATACAGTGACATTTATTTTTGTGGAGTCCAACAATTGCTCACAGTGTGTCTAGTGTAACAGTTATTCCGAATAGGAGAGGTTTTGGTGTTGTTCCTCCCACCTGTTCTTCCAAACCTTTCCAAGGTGTCTTTAAAAACGCAGCCGCATTTTGAAGATACGCATGCGGCCTGTAAAGACGGAACAAAGGAGTACTCTGAGTGCAGGCAAGGTGAAGTGTTGACCATCCAAAAGTACATGCTTCCCGCGGTTCAGACTATAAATGAAAAGGCTACTAAAGCATCTTAGTAGTTTATTGTACAGCGCTGACATGAAAACCTCATACAATAGTCGAGAAACCTATCAAGTCATGTGCAGTTGGTATGATCAGGTGCATGCTGGATGAAAAACCAGCGAAGCTGCTGTCTGTAATACAACTGTCAAAATACACAGTACCTCAAAGAAGTACGACACTAGCAACTGTTGCTAAGGAGGAGTCAACCTCCCGCATCAGGTATACTACTTTGCTCTTCAAATGCTGAGTCGACAGATGTGACAGAACTGACTACGCTTGTGTGATATCAACACTTACTATTCCTGGAAGAACAAATGCTTTGGTGTGAACTTCTATCGAGGAACACTAACCGTGTTATGTTCAATATCGTGAATAATTTTATGCAAGAAAATAACATTCCATTGGACAATTGCATCGATGTTTGCACTGATGGGGCAAAGCAATGACAGAAAGGTTGCTGGTGTGGTGGCAAGAATCAAACCGTCTCGAAAACCTGCATAAGTACCCAATGTATTCCTCATCGACAAGCACTTTACACCCAAGCACAAATGGAAGATGACGCGGTGAAAATAAATAATTTCCTTAAATTTCGGTCTCTGAAGAGCCGACTGTTCAAGATCCTTTGTTACGACATGGGGAGTGTTCACACATGTTTACTGATCCACACAGAAGTAAGATGGATGTACTGTTGCAAAATAATACTGCGTTTGTTAGAATTACGCAAAATAGTCTTTGCTTTCTTCATGAATCGCTATCGTGATGTACGGCTCCGAATAAAGAACAGAGGATGTTTGGCAAGACTTGCCCATTTGTCTGATAACTGCACAAATAAATGACATAAATTTAACACTGCAAGGAAAATCCGCGATCATATTCAATACAAATGACAAAATTCGAGGTTTCAAAAGAAAGAATTTTGAGCGTTTTCTGTTCACATTGCAGAACTTGACAGCCTTCCGGTAGTAAAAGACATTTTAGAATAGATGAACGGATGCAGAGAAATCCCAGAGGATTTGTCTGATAAATGGTGCAGCATTTAGAAGATCTGGCCATAGCTTTGTCTCAGTATTTCCACAACGAAGATGAGGACAAACAGAAAGAGATTTCATGGGTCAAGAACCCATTTATTTGCACGAAAAGGCCTCCTGCTTCCACACTACTTCAGTATGAGAAATGCGTCGACATGTTATTAAGTCCTACCCTTCAGGAAGAGTTTCATAAATTGTTGCTGTCTGATCTCTGATGTAAAACGAAGGAGGAGTATCCTGTCATAGTGAAGACAGCTGTCGCCGTACCTAGCCAATTTGCCACAGGTTGTCTGTGTGAACGCGCAGTTTTGCATTACACTTATAGAGAACAAATTATCGCAAATAAACTTGAAGCAAAACCAAAGGAAATTGCAGCTTTCCTCAGTACTACTAAATATAAAACAAGTCAGCGCTGCGTGTCAGAAACAGTTTCACCCAACATATTAAGGATTACCGTATGTTGCCTCTGCTACCTAAATTTAACACCAGTTATATTTTACTACCATAAACTAACACTCGTATTTATTCCGTGTACAGTAATACAAGCATTCAAGACACTCCGCCTCATTCTCATTTTATTAAAGTCTAGCCTTGTGGTCAGGGGGTCCGCCGTGCGAAGTACCACTATAAAAAATGTTCATGGGCCAAAAACGTTATCCTTGATAATGGACGAACTCGGCATTTCCAGATAGGATGAGTGGGCTATGTAACCAGCATGTTGAATACTCTGAAGTTTGAACCAATCTATCTGCAAGACGATCTCAGTTGTTCGGCGCAGTCCTTGAGAGCGTCCAAAACCACGAACCCACATGTTGGTCTGTTACAGAGGGTTTTCGGGCGCTTCGTGCCTCTGTCTTCCCCCAAATGCCCAATGCATTTGTGAGACCATATGTAGAGTACGCGATCCAGGCTTGACAACTCTGGTTAAAACGCGATCTGGCTGCGCTGGAGACCGCCCTGCGAAGGGTAACGAAAAATATGAAGGGGTTATCCCACCTACAATACCATGGACGACTGAGAGACCTGGGAGTGTACAGCGGCAGATACCGCCGCCTACGGGGTGCCCTCATCCTGGTGTACCAAATCTTGAAAAACCCGGTCATGTCTGTTGCCACCTACTGAAGCTTAGCCGTAACACGAAGTTGAGGTGTGATAAAGTGAAACTTGCCACCCGATACAGTCGGCTGGAATGCCACGGGGATTATTTGCCCCTTCGAAATTATCAACCGTGGGATGCTCTTCCGATTTTTGTCTGTTCCTCGTCCATGCTATCCATTTTAAAAAAGGACTTGAAGGTCTTTACTTCACCTACATTTCTTGCGCTGATTTCTATTCATGGAGTGACGACAAGACCAGGTGAACATTGTGCTCACCAATCCCACGAACTCGGGGTCCAAGGATATACCTTCGTGTGAATGTGAATAAAATGGTGAGTTCACACATACCTTCTTCACTTTAGTGTAACGTTTTTGAACCAACGTTATTCCCACAAACCATCCTACGGGACTTGTCAAGCCTTGGTGTTTTTATCCGTGTTATACCAGTGTCCCATTTTTCTACATCTGACCTCCAGTGCGCAATGCCTGCTACCGGTGCAGCGTAAAATACGCTATTCAGGCGTGGTACGTTTGACTAAAGCGTGAACTCGCAGTACTTGCTATCTTACAAATCCGGACAAAGAAACTTTTTGAGATTTTGTCTTCTCGCTTCGCTTCCAGTAACGGCTGATGAAACTCGGAGGCTTTACTGGACGCTGCGGGCAGCCACGCAGGAACCACCATATGCTGAACAATCCCAATCACGTGTCACCACCTTTAAAATTTCAGCTGAAGTACTTAGTTGCGAGGCGAACACTTAGCCTTTAGTCAGTAATGTAGTCCTCATATTGTCAATCAGACTACGTCCCTCCTTCGCATCTGCCAGCTCTGGAACTAAGCTTCAACCTCTGTTACCTGTACCAGTCATAAATTATTGTTCCATAATTACCTCAGCTGTATCAAGCCAAAAATTGCCATTGTTATTAGCACTTGGAAAAATCAAAAGACGCTACACTGTGCCTTCACATCCACTGCTTGCAGCCACACCATTTACTTCGGAGTGACTTAAAATTTCTGTTCCGTAGGCATAAACTAATGCTCTCATGAATACCGGTTCACGATGAAAAGGAACCACTTGCTGTTCCTGTATTTACTTACAAGTTCCGTAGACGCATAGATCTGTGCGTGCATGAATTTGAGTTTTGCATTTGTTTGTCATCTACACGGTACTAGTAGTCAGTAGCAATAAATCACGGAGCGGTGGTCAATGAGCAAATTGTTCAAAGCACAGACCAACGAGGTGACTTCATAGCATGCCTATATCGAAAGCCGAACCAAAGCAGTTTTGATACAAGCGGAGGAGGTAACTGCATGGGTTTTTCCTGGTCTTTACTAGGTTCACTGAACTGTCAGCTGAATGGAGTTTAAGGGGTTAACCCGCAAACAAATGGGAGCAGAGGAGTGTGGGATTCCCAACCCGATAACAGAGAAATACGCTTTATTGCAAGGTTCATTATACCAAGGAAGAACAGGCATAAGTGGGTTCATCTGCAACATAACCACACTGGACTATCACTTTTAGTGAGTGAGCAAGCCGGTGAAATGTTGTGTTCTTTTTTGGTTTGTTCTCTGATACATTCCCCGAACTTTGGTTTTGTGATTGTGATCGAAAAACAAAGTCTACAAACTGAAGCCCAAGGTCGGTCAGCTTAGTTGCTAACTTATCGATTTGCGGTAAACAGACAAGACAGTTAAAGCCAAATGCATTACACTTCTGTCGATGTTCTGAATAGGTTTCAGAAAAGGATTGGAAGCAAGGGCAGGTGGTTGACACATGGAATTCGTGTACGTGGGAACATGCTAGGGTCGTAGCCGTTGCAACCATGTATACACAGCATGCACACAAGTCTTGAAGCGCAGGATGTTCACCATTGTCGTAAGCCAAAGGGTTGAATTTCCTCACAAACAGTTTCTAAAGCGTCCGATAACACATCTGCAACAATGTATAGTACTAGTGGGTGCGGGTAGGAAGAAGCAATTGCCATCTTTGTTCTGTTTCACTGTTCCGTAGTTACTAAGTATTGCATCCGGAAACTTTTGCGACTGTAATCAAACTGGTACCGTGACGAAGTCTGCTTACCCAAACGGATCAATGGCTTTTGACAGCCTGACATAGTTAGAAGAGCAAATCGTTGCATAGCAGTAGGATGTAGCACTGAGTTCCACCAATCTCTATCTCGCGTATTTGTGGTCTGATCAGCGTGCGCCGGTGCGCAGACATCCGAACAAAGTGCTGAAGTGTGACCGACGTGCTCAACAGTAAAGGCCCATTTCCATAATCAGACTATGTTGATACCACGACCAGTTTAGCTAGAATGAGATTGATACGGTGTCGAGCTGCTCAAATAAAATATACATGGCAGTTTTCAAATAACTGGTATATAAACTAACAGATATTCATTTATACCTGAAGCTATCATTAAGAGAGTTTAAACCATCTCGGGGTGTACTGTGTGATGAAATTTTGGTCTATCTCAGTTGACTAAAGCACCAGGTCACTTAAAGTTTGTAATCGAGACACATTGTGTAAAGAAAAAGTGCATAATTTAAAGGCTTACTTTTTGTGGCATAAGTCATAAATGATAAGCGCTACTTGTCATTTGTTACCAAGTCCGTACAGGAGAATCATTTTATATTATCAACTGGGTCGAGTATATTCATGCTTGTATTAAACTGAGTTTGCTGGACCGGCGATGAAACTATTGGAACTGTATGTCATTTAATCGCATTTCAGAATCAGCTAAAAAAGGGACTAAAATCTGTTTAGCTAACCCTACTTTTCCGACTGAGCAGGAGATTTTCATGTGTTCAGCGATGGGACTGCATATATTCCTTCAAAATCAAAATCCGCCTCAGCCATGTTCTTTCCAACCGTCATATCTTGAGCATCAAGATGCGCATCTTGAGCATTCATTCTGTCCCTGGACTCTGCTCGGACCTACTCCCCTAATCCTCATCGTATAAACGTATAAATGCACTCATTCGAACAGGCTCAACGAGCGCCAGTAAGTGTATTCTGACGTGTGCAGGTCAAATTTGTTGCACATCACAGATTTTGCACCCTATCCACAGAAAAAGACGCTCGCAATCTCCTGACTCCTGAGCCGTCTCAAACGAAAACCATATATGAAAATGCTTAATACAGCTGTAAACCGCCAAGTAAAGAAGATATGCTACAACTTAGCTTTTCTTGCTCGGTTACTTTGTTATACCTCAGAACGGTTTTAAGCTTACTCTGATCCGTAACACCCCCTGACGCATCGCGACTTGTTAAGGACACGCTGACAGCATGACCGGTCAATTACGTGTGGAGGCAAACGAAAGAATTAACCTTGAGTCGGTCATGAGACCCGCTATCTAACACTAAGGAACGGACGAGTGTAACCACAGCGGTCAGATGGATTGCATCGATCGATCCAAAGAGCGAAGTTGCGCTTATTCTTTGACTTAGCACCCAAGAATATCAGAACAGAAGTTCAATGTTCCACTTAGATTAGTTATTCCCCTTTTCAGGTGTGATAAGATCTCATCAAACTGGGTAACGCCAGGCTCTGGTTCTGCGCGTGTTGTAGGGACATCCTACTGATCCACATAGCACTAAAACTATAGTTGAATTACGGGTGTCCGGCAGAAATGAGTGAACAGGTGGCGAACACCAAAATGGATTCAATAGAAGTAAGCTTAAAGGCGAGTGCTCCCCAACAGAAGCCTAGCTAGTCAGTTGAAGGACAGTCATCCATCGAGTTGAACGTTAATCATTGTGTCAGCGCTATCCAAATAGGTCTAAATCAAGCACCCACACTCCGATATGGAAGATACGACCACGACCTAGTAATTTCCTAAACTGTTCCGAAACTTAAGGTGGGTGTTGACAAGGCTGGCGCTAGGAACCTGGTTGAAGCCACGAAACTCAAGATTTAGTTACTCCCACAAGTTCCATGGCGAATAACATGGACGAACCAGATGATACACAGTAAGCATTGATTGTGAACCGGGTTTTGTTGCAGTCGACCACAACCCAATAACAGAGAGGGTAAGCAGTATACCGCACTGTGCACCGTCAGTATAGTGCATCGATATTCCATAATTGATTTGTGTGAAAACGACTAGCTGAGTTTAGCTAGTGGAACATCTTAAATGACATCCTATGTGTTGTGTCTGAGACCGCCAACCAGATGGTGTTCCCTCGTTAATTAAATTCAAGCCACCAAATGTGAACCAAGACAATGTGAGTTGTGCTGAATTCAGCAGATGAAGCAGAAACTGTTCTGTTGTCAGCAGCCCGTCACCAGGTTGGGACCTGTTTCGTCCGCATCTTCCCGGAAATACCGTTGTGCAAGTATAAACAAGCGAACCACAGTTTTGAAGCGTACCGGAAGGAATCCGTAGGCAAGATCATCCTTGTTCACATTGTTCACGAGACAGAATGACATTATGGGCGCGAAACAGCAACTCACAACAAGGAACAGCCGTGCTACGTTGGCGAAGTCCTAAGTAAACGATAAATTCGCTTGGGGCCTGAGCAGCCAGTAAAGCTTCCGGGCCAAACCACAACAAAGGCGAAAGTTGATTACGATAATATTTAATTAGACGTTAAAATGCAATGCGGGCACAACATCAATACCCATTTGAGGCTGAAACAACTGGGTCTTTGCAAGGTAAACAAGGAGACTCAAATCACTGTACTTGCGAGTGTGCAGTCAGATCACAAACCCCAGAGGCCGCGATCGGAATCTTACAGGCCTGTCTATTGGGTCACATAATCTTACCCAATGACGATTTTGCTGTACAGCAGGGCGACTTCAAAGGAGGGGGTTTTGTGTCACTGGGCCAGTGAGTGCGAAGGCCTGAATGAACAGCTGGATGGCAGCTGTGACCCACGGTGCAACTTGTACAACGGGAAGCGAGCAATTGTGACAGCGACAGTTGGAATGAAGCCACAGGCGGCATCAAATAGGAAGACGAAGGTGTGGCTTACAAGTAGATGGTAGGCTGAATTTCAGCGGATGACACAAATGCCAATAGTCTACTATCAAAACATCGGCTTGCATGACAGTTTTCCCGTTGAGGCTCTCCTCCAAATCAAAAGGTTTTCTGCTCTTTGGGTATCCCTTAGTTTCTTACTCTGTTTCAGCTTATCACCGCTCCATCCACTATCGAAAAATACAGGAATTACAGTGGCCCGCCTGCACTCTCCCACTTCGGCCTGTTAAACGTACAGTGGTCCTCCCTGGAGTAGATCGTTTCTCACTTACAGAAAGTCAACAGATGGAACTACCACTTTCAGTCGACACTTCGCAGCTTTCTATTGGACACTGCTGGCATCCAATGCATCGAACAAATGCACAACACATGATCATTCTTGTAGAGAGATTTAAGATCTTGGATACACCAAACCATTTAACTTCCTTGATCCACCTGCAACATGACTTCGCGATTTTACCGGGCGCAGCAGCTACCGGCTTATTCGACACCATTTCCTTTACGACCCACTTAACGGAGGATATTACTCCAGACGGTTTCCATACTTCACGAAACAACACCTTTTTTCCGGTAGCTGAGTCATAACTGTGACCCTTCATTAAAAGGTCGGAGTACAGCAAGACACACACAAATAACACGACAACAAAGCCGTTAAAGGAGAGCAAACTTAGGCTTGAACGAAATCATATGCTAATGAGCTACCAAAGCTGGGATCTTGTGCGCGCTGTAGGAAACCAACTAGGGAATTATTAGAGGACTTTGGAACTCGCAAGGCGTTCTATTCACATTGGGTCGCCTGAACCTAACAGAGACAAATATCTTCTGGATTGTCAAGCAGACTGGACACGCCTGCAACGTCAGTGCTACCTAAATGGTGGGCCAAATTATTAGCAGCTTGCGGAGCAAGCTGGGTATTGATCTGTTACAACCGTGATTACTGGACTTCTCAGCGTACGATATAATGATATCCAAGTTAGGGTACGTGAGTATTTCAGCGATAAAAGAAAGTGATTACGCATCAGTACATGATGTGGACTTGAGACACACGACTGTGTTCTAAAACATTGGTATTGTCACCATCCCATATACTTTCGTCGCATCAGATCCAATGACGCACAACACATACGGCCCAAGTGTTCCCATAGGTCACTCTAGTCGCACAGGAAGTAAACCAAACCGTAATTCCTGTCACGAACCGCAGGTCGCAAATTTTAGACCAGATTCGTGCGAATGCTATCCATTGAGTTTCAGATGTAATAACGGTAGATGTTATCACGTACAGCCTAACTGGTCACCTTTTTCATTCGAAGCGCAGGAGGCAGCGTAAGATAGTTGACCGGCGTCATGGACCGTAGATTCAGGAACAACTAACTCTGCTCCCGATATCTCAACAACTTGTAGAACTAAAAAGCCAAAGTCACCAGTGTGTGCTTGACTCCAATTCGCCTCAACATAAAGCAGTATGTCGGCGAGTAAAGGACATTGTAACACATCCGTATACGATGCAGTTACGGACAATCACATGTGTCTAAAAGCGCTATAAATGCCACCGCGTCAACTTCAGTTAACAGTTTTCCTCTCCTGATAACCACTGCCATCTTCTAAGAAAGCAATAGTATATGGCAAATCAAAAGCAGCCACTGATTCAGGCTGATATGGGACTGTGGTAGACGCATCAGTAAAAGTCCCGAAGTGCTCTAAATTTCCTACTTTTGGCAGATGAGTGGTGTACAATTTGCATCCATAATTGCGATCCTCATCCCGAAACCGCCACTACCCGCGATTCATAGGTTGACCAAGCCTAATGAAGGGGAATTGTGTGACACTCATTCTCTTGGTGCAAAACCGCCGAAAGCTTCAACCAAACGCTCCAGTTATTGATAACGCACATTAAGAAATCCAGTAATATCAGCAGTTGGCTCCTGAAATCAACACAGGCTAGACGCCACTTAGCTAACTAAATTTCTAGTGCCACCTGTTCCACCTTAATATCCAGCAACCTTAAAGGGGCAACAGCGCAGTGGAAACTAGCCATTTCCCCACTCTTTTAACTAGCTTCCTATCCAGAGCAAGAAAACAAATCATCGACAAGGGAAAATGTTTGACATGCGTTGGTTATTTACCCTATCGAATGAAACCCTCGGATGCGAGGAGAAATTCGGTGTTGCCCACCCGCAAATACTGCACTCGTATAACGCGTTTCGATGTTAGTACGTCTCATCAGATAGAGTTAGCAGACATCGAACCCGGGACCATTGGGCTGTTAGTTGTGACCGCTACCCCTAAGCCACCGGGTCACGACGGACAATTCTTGACACAACGGTTTAATGAACGATGTCTGGGGGTCATTTTGGAGTACACTTTGTGTGAACGGATTGCGATGTGCTCTCTCAATGTGGACCGCGATTTCCATTGAAATGAAGCTTTATTCTTTTCATCACGAGGACCGTATTTGATGCAAATGTAAATTGGGTATTGCCAAGTTTCACTTCAATGGGAATCGCAGTCAACGTCGATATTGTGCGTCGCAATCCATCCGCAAATTCTGTACTTCAAATTGACCCGCAAAATCTGCCGATGATTTACTTGTTCTTGATATGGTTCAGAAAAGCAAGCGTCTGTTTCCGCTTCTACAGTAATCCAAATGAATCTTATGGAATTAACAAAGGGTGTGGCTCTGAATCCAGATCTTCGAGTATTAGATACCACTTCCACTCAAACGATGAACGTTGTTGAGTTATTTTGACTCCATAGATAGACTGCGAATTTTGAAAACGGACCTGGAATCGCTGATGATACCTTTGCGGGAATACCCAACATGAAAGGAGGTCACTAGGAGACAGTACCATGAATGGCCGTTGCACTTTACGGATGGCTATACCAACATATATGCTTAATTTATTACTTCTTTTGAATGCTAGAACTATCACAGCACTATATTGATACCATTAGGAAACTCGAAGTATTAACTGTATTATGCCATTATTTTGTGCAAATGATCAGGACAAGCAATCGATCTGTCACGCAAGGTTGAGAAGTATACCATTTATTTATTTATTTAGTTCTTGCTCTCCAATTCAATTGAAACGGAGAAACATGTAAAGTACAGTAAGAGAGGAATTCGTCTATGGTTTTTGTAAACTGTAAAACGCAAGGCGTAAATTAAAACAAATCCAAATTTAAGGTTAAAGTTGGGAAACCCGCTGAGTGGTTGGATTGCGACACGCAACCTCTACTGTGACTTTGTTTCACTTTGAGGCAAACCCCGGTCATTCCGATCGCAAGGATCGTATTCGAAATGGAAATATTTGGGTGTTGTGCCTTCCAACACTGGCACACCACGACCGCGGGTTCGTCCCCGTTTGGACTCGTCAGATGGTGATAGTCTGAGCTGGAGTGAAACAGCGCCTAGTAGCTCACGTTTGACGCACTGAACACTACGCTATTGAGATCCGCGAGCAAAGCTTGGCACATCGGAAAGGAATGCAAAGTTGAATTTGGGGAACCCGGTGTGTGCTTGGGTTGCTGTTCGCAACCTCTATTGAGACCTCGGTTCACTTTGAGGTAAATCTCGGTCATCCCGAACGAGAGGACCCTATCCAACCCAGCTCAGGCTATCAGCACCTGATGAGTCCAAGCCAAGAAGAAACCGCAGTCGTGGTGTACCAGTGTTGGGAGCACTTCACCCAAATATTTCCGAACCCAAATATTCAACTATTGAAATAGTATCGTAGTTAATTTTTGGCTTTGTTTTGCACTGGCCGGTAACACCACAAGCTTGTTAAACATCATGGCGCAACCAATCCATAGGATACATAGGTCAGTAAATTACAAGAAAACTTGTCCAATGATTGTTTACGTTGTGCTTTAACCCATGTAGTGTTAACAAGGGTATTGTGATACTGATACGGGTTACGCAGTAGACTATCAAAGGAGGGCGTCTTCGATTGAGAAATTTGGAACACGAATTTCGTTTTATAGTTCCAAATAAGAATAAACAAACAGGGGCGTTGCTAATATATGTTATCCACGAGTGTTTTTAAGGCAATTGCGTGAATGTGAAATTCGTCCAAACGCGGCTCTAAGCCACCAAGAAACAAGTTTACCTAGAAATGATGAGCACAAGGAAACAGTTTAACGTTGCTATCCATTAGCTGATTCTTTTCTTCTTGTTTGCTGAATGAAATTCGTTAACCTTCGCAAAGATGTTGGGAGAAAAACGACTGGTTCCGTATCAATAAAGTTCCGACGTACCGTCACTAGTGAGCACTAATTGGCGAGTTTCGGCCTGACTGTTCAAAAGTTGTTCATAATATGTCATCGCCGTCACTCAATCAATTGCAAGCGGAAGCCTTATCTATCGGTTTTGACTTCAAAACTCCACCACGTCAAATTCATAAAACTTCCGTTGACGCTAATTTCGTGTATCTATATAGTTAACTCGCTTCCTTGACTACGACACCAACCGATAGTGACACGTGGTCTGGAAACAAACTGGTGGACATATCGTATAATTTTTTCCACGATCCAACACAACAGCGAACGTACCTTACTGCTGAGCTCTATAAAGCGCTCCGTGAGCTGGAACGAATGAAAGACGTGATAACTTGTAATCCTGAAAAGGGTTCTGGCGTAGTCTTTCTAGACAGGTCAGATTATCTATTCAAAACGGATATAATACCGTCAGACATGACAAAATTCAAGCCAGACACAGTCCGGTTGGTCGAGAAACAATTGTCTCGAGAATTATAGATCCTACTGTTACATAGTTTCATCTCAGATAATGGATATAGAACACTAAAGCCATTAGGCACGCACACTGCACAGATTCCTGCTTTACCAACGGTGCACAGTGCAGGACTACCCATGCGGCCAATACTTTCTGCGGTAAATTCGCTGTAGCATGCCATTGCTAAATGGTGGAACTGTAAACTCGAACCAGTGAGAAGGTCCACAGTAAAACATACTCCCCATTTTGAAGGCATCAACTTAGCACACAAGCACAGGGGTTCACTTGGAGTTCAGTCGCTTTTCACCAATGTTTCGTTGGAACAGACTTTTGATCATCCATGTGAGCTTATCACGAATTCAACATTGGACTGAAGTTGCCCACAGAACTGTTAAGAAAGCATGATCATGCTGTGCACCAAAGATGTCAGTTGTTACTTACAACGAAAAGCATATCGACAGATCGATGGTGTGGTCGTGGGCAACCCATTAGGCCCCTTGCTGGCAGACGTATTCATGATTACGATTAAAGAGAGATTGGACATCATCAAATCCGTAAATTTATATAAACGTTATGTTGATGATCTAGTGTCAATTATAGACACAGTGGATGATAGTTCTCTTGTAACAAAAGCCCTCAATGGTGTGCATCAGAATCTTACTACGACATTTGAAACTGGACATGACAGTTGCCTCCCATACTTAACATTTTGCTCACACGAAGACCGAATAGTTCGATAAAAAGACCAGTCTACCGGAATGTGACTTTGGCAGGTCAATACCTAGTTTAAGAGTTTCTCGCCAATTCATCACAAGCGCTCTTTAGTAAGAACCTTGTTCCATCTGGCTCATATGATCTGCACCACTGACACACTGGAGGCAGAGAAAGAACTGCTGTTTGACGTGTTACAATTTAATGGTTATCCATTGTAATTCATAGATCGCTACAACGATTCGACAAAACGATATCGAGGGCTAACGGGTCAATAAACAGGTTTAGTTTGTGTGGTCTTTCAACTACGACCACTCCATACAAGTCACTGCTAAAAGAATAAGTGCCTCAATGAAAAAGATGTACAATTCAGCAGAGCTGCGCTTGCTGGTGACCACAAGACCAATAATTAAGTGTTCATTTAAGACACCATTGTCGAAGCAGTGCATGTCCCATTGCGTGGACAAATTCACGCATAGCTGTGGTGACAGCTATGTTAGGCGCACTACTCGAACTCTGGTTGTTTGAATCAAAGAACACATTCCAAAGCGGCACCTCAAACAGATGGAACATGCGACGATCGCATGCATTGAATTGAGAATCAAGGTAGTATCCGCAATCCGAGGCATTTGATACGCACCGGTCATGAAGTGAACCAGGATGAGTCATTCACAGTCCTCCTACGCAGTCAAATGCCATACATAAGCTACTGGAGGATATTGTTATCGATCGACAGCGCCCACCACTGTGCGTCCAAAAACAGTGTACAGTGACATTAAGCCTACTGTGGTAGAGTGCAACGCACAAAGCGGAAAACATTGATTCATACTTGCATTCACGGGACGTTAATTTGCATTCCATGTTCGTTGCTTGTAAACGGTTGACGAGTATTCACGAAATGACAGTGTCATCCTACAGTCTTCTTTTTATAGCTCGATTTTGCAACATGGTTTAGATGGACAGCGGGTGGAAGCGTTGTACAGGTATTCAGATTTGCAGGTATGCTGATCGTCACCATGTTGATAACTACCATCTAGGGATCCTCTAGGTGATCTCAAGTGGAATAGAAAGAATCAATGTTAAGGAACTGATCATTTTCTGAAGGATGCATAATGATAGCACAGAGTTACTACGGAATTTATCAGCATAGGTTTTCAATGCTAACCGGCCGACTGCTCGTGGTAGTTAGACCGAAGCGGACGCAAGTGGGACCGGGATCCATGCCATTTATCTTTACATTTATAAATTTCAGAACCGCCTGGGACCCCGAAATGTTGTTTATAAGTTGCAAAGTTATAGAATTTGGAACCCCCATTTTACGATGATCAGTAAGTTCTTTCTTCACTGGCAGCTATAGGTGCGAGATCTGGGCTCAATGTTGGACGCAACTGAGGTTGAATGCGATGCTGCACCAAGATCTGCTATGGGATCGCGCTTATTCCTTGTCTACGACAACAGCCTTGACCATGTCATCCAGTCGAGTTTATTGTTTTTCACCACTGCTATAGTGATATTGCGGAAAATCATGGTCTGCACTTGCAAGATTTGGACGGTGTTTCCTACTAGTCAGGAATGAACATATTCCCATCTGCCCAAGAGAAACGCAAAGTAGTTCCTCTGCGTCGTCAGCCAAATGACCACATATTTCAGACCAACTCAACAGTGCAAGCCTAGGATGCTGCTTCAGGATGACCGCGGTGTTGTAGAGCAAATGTTGAATTTGTCAAAACCGGAGATCAACACGCCGGTCTCTTATGTAGGGTATTCGGACGGTTTACACAAATGATTAACATGTACGTGGAGTACGCAGTTTATGCATGGAAACGATGAATAAAACGGGATCTGGTTGCACTGGAGACCTCTCAGAGAGGAGTAACCAAAGGGTCTGAGCGTCAATTCCATCTGCTATACCAAATAAGAATGAAAACCTTTATGGCTGTACAGCGGATGTACTCGCCGTCTACTGGGTAATCACAAGTTGAACTATTCAATTTTGAAAAACCCAGCCACGTTTGCTTCCATCTTCTGAAGCAAAGCTATAACACAAAACAAAGGAACGGCAAACTGAAGCTGACCGCACAAAACTGACGGTTGGAATGTCGCCGAAAATTTCTTTACTTCTCTGGATCCTTCAGCCGTCGAACAATTCTTACTTAGTTCAATTCTGTACCCACCCTATACATTGAAAACGACTTGCAGATGCGTTACAGCGATTGCATTGCACGACACAACTCCAACCTTCTGAGTGACGGTAAAAACTGTGCTCACCACTCCCCTATGAAATTTGGGTAAGCGGGTTTACATGTATGTTAATGTGAATATTATGGCGAGTTCACAGCTGTGCAGTTTACTTTGTTAACAGAATTTTTCTTTGAAGTAATAAATTTTACATAGCCCATCCTAAGGAAGTTCCAAGCCTTGCTATTTGTTTTATTACGCCACTGTTCCTTCCAAAATAATCCAAGTGGAATCAAGAGTATACCTTAGGAGGAATGAATATGTAGGTACAGTAGACGTGAATTCTATTATAACCAATAATTATCCTCGCTGGCGAACAAATCGATCAATCATAGACAGTAGTCAGCCCTATGATCAATTTACCGTTGTCTCTAATGCTAAGTTCTTAGTCTGAATCAGTGGTTTCCAACATTTTTGGGGCCGTTACCCACAAAGTGGGTTCACTAAAAGCTGTTACATCAAACACTTTCGATAGCCAAGTACTTAATAACTATTGCACATTTCGCTTTAAAGTATTGAAAATGATTACCGTATGTAATTACATTTAATCAGGCAAACAAAGAAAATCCTCATTCTGAGCAGTGTTCAGTAAATCAAGTGAGCAGTGAACACTTTCTGGCATATTTGATGCGATTTCAACTAGTGTGCATCGCGTCCTGTAGTGGTACTCAGTGATTCTGATAACAAGCACTCTTCTTTGAAGCCGTCACCTTTTATGCGCTGAACATAACCTCGGAACAAGATGCAACGTCGGTCCGCTCATCTGAGTGTATGAGAGAAAAACGCATGATTTTCTTTCCTTAAGTACCGCGTCCAAAGTATTCTTGCTCATGTCATGGATGTGACTTTGATGGTGCTGTTGAAAGCAATATCACACTTATATTTTCAGCATGTTGTTGTACACCAGCGGTTCTTAATCTTTTCCAGCTGTTGCTCACAAATCTGTTTTATTAGAAGCAAACCTTCTAATTTCCGGTTCAAACACTAAGTAAGGAAGAACTATGGCGCTTTTTGCTTCCAAGTACGGGAAGTGATAGCCATTTGGAATTAAGCTTGATCAATAAAAGAAAGAAAACAGTCATTTTAGTGCAACATTGTATGCAATCAAGAGGCGAAATACGTCAGTGAAACGGTTGCTATTGTTTAGCGCTAACAAGTTCTGGTATATTTGGTGCGGTTTCAATTAATGCACACCATAAGTTGTTCTCCGAGTTCACTCGATTCCTTGCTTTTGTTTTCATGGTCACCATTGTCGAAAATCCACTTCACATCTATAAGTTGTTGCGAATGGGATCAATATTCTCGATTCTCTTTCCGATGACAATGGATACTCATCGTATATCCTTGCCCAAAAAGCTACCAGTCATGTACTTTGGAAATCTATTTTCATTTCGCTATATTCGCACATTCATAGGAATTGTGCTTTTACTTCGACGTCCGTATCTGGAAATAATTCTTCATGCAGTAGAAAGTCTCTTAGCACCCAAGCTTTTATGGGCGATTTTCTAAATCAGGAAAATATTTGCTGATAGAATGTATCACTGATGACAAGTGGCAGGTTATATAATCTTTGAACGTGCATTTTGCATTCCTTCCAACGAGCACCATTGTTAGTTCTGGAAACATTAACACTTCGTCAACCGTAGCTCTTCATTAGTAAAGCTGCAATTTGCGAAGAAAGCCGGCTACCCTATCCTGAGCAGTTACAATATTAATCATATTTCGTTGCTAGCTGCAGTTCAGAGCATCTATTTCTCCGAAGGAATCCGTAAGACATGCTGGTTTGGAAATAAATACCTTGTCTGTTATTATGTGTAATCCATTCTCCTTACCCTTATGCAGCTCATTCCTTTCAAGAAACATTGCAATTTCTTCTCGAAGGTCGAGCACTCGGTGCAACACCCTGCCTCGTGATAACCAACGCACTTCCATGTGCAATAACAACACGTCAAATTTGCCTCCAAATTCATTACACGGCTCTTTGAAAACACTTGTATATGTCGCGCTACCGCGGATGAAATTTATTATTTTCACTACGCTGGTTAAAGTGTCCAGCAAAACAGGCGGAAGAGTTTTCACTGCTAAAGCATAACGATGCATTATGCAGTGGCTGAAGGTAAAGTGCAGAGCAATTTTTTTGACTAATGTTTGGAATCCAGTACGGAAGCCCAACTTGGACGGTGCTCCGTCTGTATAGATAACTGCCAACTTCGATCACTGTAGATTCTTTTCGTCGAAGAAGCCCTTCACTGTTAGAAAGACATCTTCGCTACGTGTACTTGTGTTCAATGATTCTGAGACCAAGTACTCTGCTTTGAAGCCGTCGCCTTTTATGTACCGGACCTAGACATGTAGCTGGTCAGAAGATGCTACTCCGTCGACTTGTCTAACTGTATTGCCAAGATAGGATTTGAATTTATTTTGTTGAGCATTGTGTTCCAAATATTCTTGCTCATCTCCTCAATACGAATTTTGCTAGTGTTGTAAGAAGGTGATGTCCTACTTATCTTTTCCGCATGTTACTCTTCAAGCATGTGCATCACAACACCATTTAATGAGATGCTCTCTTATAGTACGCGGTTTCTTGTTTTTGGCGATTCGAAGAGCGATGCGGTAGGAGGCTTCAAGACCAGCTTCAATTGACTAAATAAAGCAGCCCGATGTATCCAGATGCGCATATGTACGGATCGAACTAACAAATTGACTGTTACCATTTTGTGATTAAGAACACTGAACTACGGAATTGGTTCCGACCCTTGTAACCAAATTACCGGATGTGATAAAGTGCCGCTCACATGCTCGAAGCAATGAGGTTTGCCAGACTTGGTGGGATAAAATGACATCGCCACACACTAGGAGCACCTGTCGGTTTTCAACTTTTTAATCAGATAACGTTCCACTGTTATGGAAGGTGAAAAATAAAACATTCCGACCAAACAATTTCGCGCAAAAAAGCAATAGCAGCAAAATGTGCGGATGCTTCGCCGTCACGCGAATTCTCACACACCTAGGCAATCAAGATCTCGTGACCTGCGGACTAACAGGCAAACACTACATATCTATCAGCCACCCGGCCAACGCATACAACTTCGACAGATATGCCATAACCTGTCTCATTTCGGTAAACCAGTAACAAGCAGCTTGAAGGACATGCATAAGAAGAAACGGCCGGGATCTGCTCTAGTAAAGTACTACTTAGAAGCAGCCAGTCAAACTGCTCGCTATTTAGATATCCGAGTGAGAACAGCTAGGGATATCAGGGAAAGTCAGTATAGCAAACAAGCTGGTTTTCGGTGATTCATCACCAGGCTAAGTAGAATACATGTATTAGGTTGGTAAGAAGGTTATCGCGTTTTTTAATCTTAAACGTTAACTGCACGTATCTTGGGTTAGAACTAACATTTTCATTCGAAATAAAAACCATCGAATTCACACACTTTTCACAACGGGTACAAGTTTATTTATGCCGGATGAATAAAACTCCGCAGTTCGGGGGCGATGAAATCGTAGAAGGCGGTTTGAGCATCTACTTAGGTATTAAAACTTTTCTGTCGTAGGAAGATATAAAGGTGCCTGAAAAAGTGTTAATCTGTAAGCTAGAGTTCAGGGTAGTATGGTGCTTGAAGCAATGTTTCGTAGTCCAGCTCGTGCGGTTATCGCAAGGTTGTATATGCGACGTGCGACCGAGGGTTATCATGGCGAAGAATGGGCCCCCAAATGTTGCTAGTGCCAGTCAGCTATGTTGCAGTTTTCGGAGCATTTCGATATTTTGTTGACAATACTTCTCCATTGTAATGGTTTCGCTTGGATTCATCAAGGTGTGATGGAGAAAACCACCCGCAGACGACCAATCAGTTACCATAACTTTTTTTGAGTGCAATTTCGGCATTAGGAAGTGTTGTGGAGCTTGATCTGGGTCCATTCGTTGAAACATTGGTCCTCGATTGTCATAAAAGATCAACTTTTCATAGCAAGTTACAATCCTGTCAAGAAACGGGTCGATTTTATTACGAGGAAGGGCAGGTGACTCATCGAAACGACGATTTCGTCGCTTTTCATACAATTCGTGCGGCAGCCTTATCAAGCTTTCTCGACATTCCAGTAGCCCGTAGATGTTTTAGAACAGTCACATGCGATATTGGTAATCCAGTAGCATGATCTCGAATAGTTTTAGACGGATCTGCTTTTACTGTCCCTTAATGAATTGTAGTTCACTTCCAATGGCCGTCTAAAATGATCTTCATCTCCAAACCATTCGTAACCTTTCAGAAATTTCGGAAACTATCATAGTGCACTACGGTTATTAGTGGCTCCAGCACCAAGTACACTGTTGGTATTATGAGCCGTTTCCGCTGCAGTTCGACCAAGTGCAAACTGTCACAAAAACTTGTGCGAATTTGTCTTCTGTCCACGTCGCATTAAATGTTCAGTAAAAAGGTAAAAATTGTTGCTGAGCTATACTGTCAGCATAATTAGCTAGAAAGAAACAGGCTTCCAAATGATACATAAGTTCAAAACAACTTAATAAAAAATACTTAAAAGCTCAGTTGTTGAAATAATATCAAAAATAAGCAATAACTTTATTACCATCCTAATACATCGCTAACATAAAACAGGGCACTACGCGTATTAAGAATGGAGTAGACAGTTGAAGGGAACACGGCTGTCTCCTGATGCATATCTGTGAATGTGACGCGGGTATTGTTAAATGACTGGATTAGATTTACAAGCATTTGCACAGCGAATTCTTCCAAAGGCAACTTCGGTAGAGAAATCGACTAAAGGCTTCAGCGGTAATATTCTGTCGGCCAGGGATATACTGAATTTGGTGTGCGTAAGCGCATACGATGAGGCACCAGCGGATCATTCTGGGCAATGTCAATGTTGAGTAGTTTTCGTGTCACAGCAGCAAAACGAGGGTCGTGTGTTCTGTGTGAATCACGAAATTCTGGCCCAGAATTACTAATGGAATCGGATGGTACCAAAAATAACAGCAGCTGCCTCGCGATCGAGCTGTATTTACTTCTTTTCGGCTGCAGTTAAGGTCAATGATGCGTAAGCAACAAGTCTCTGTGAACTATCAGGTAGTTTGTGTGGCAAAACAGCGCAAAAGCTGTAAAGTGAGGCATCACAGGAGAGGACAATTAGCTTTCGTGGATCATAATATACAAGAAAATCAGCTGATATCAAGAGATTTTTACTGCGCTGAAAGCATTCGTGTGAACCGCGTTCCTTTTCCACGGTTGATTCTTGCGTGAAGGATGATAAAGTGGATGCAAATAACTTGATGCTGATGGTCTGAACCGAGAAAAATGAGTGGTTGCTCCCAGGAAAGATAGTAGTTCGCTCAGCTTTTTGGGAGCTAGGGCTTTAAGTACCCCGCTAAATTTTTCCTTCTAACAGGTAGAACTTATCGGTTCACAGTTTATAACCAAGATAATGCACATTTGAGACAAAAAACACCTCTCAGTCCAGAGTTTGATAACCTTTGAAAAACGACATCCAGAGTGTACAGATGTTGGCAGTGTTTCGCCCTGTAATTTGTTTATCATCCAGGTTGGTACAAATTTTGCTATGTTGTTCATCAGTGAGTCAATAATCCGCTGAAATATGATCGGTGCATAGTTTATTCTGCACGGTATACGTATGTAACGGAATAACCTCAAATGAGGGCTTATGGTTGTGTACGCCCGCGATTCCTCATCCAGTTCAATCTGTTAGTACGCATGGCTCAGGTCGAATTTTGTAAAAACCGCACCACCACAGAGTGACTCGTCATTATCTTCTATCCTTGGCAGCGGGTATTGGTCAATCCGTAGCGCTTGATCGACCGTAATGTTGTAGTCTACACAGATATTTACGGTCCCGTCACTGATTAATAAGGGTACAATGGGTGCTGTCCGGGGTGAGTACTAAACGTGTTCTATCTTACCTGCTTCATAGAGTAGGAGTAGTTCCGCTTCGACTTTCTCCTGAAGTGCCTAAGGCACACTGCGCGCCTTCCGAAAATTTTGGCATTGGCTTTAGTTTAAGTATCAGATGTGTACTGCAGGTTTTCCACCTCCCAGGTGTGGTTCGGCCGAACAAGAATACGCCTTTCAAAAGGTTATCGCATATATGTAGATGAGCTTCAACAGAGTTGACATTCGACATGGGGTTATACAAACGTTTGTTCTCGTCGCGAGCAAGTATGTTTGTATCTGACCCGTCAAATAAATACACACATACATGACTAGTAGACTTGAGGTAATAAGTAAGTGCAACAACAATTCCGAGAACATTTACTGTCTTTTTGGTGTGCGGTCACAGTTGCACTTTGGATCGGTCCAGTTCTGGCAGCTTTCATAAGGCATTCGATCCTATAAATTTAACCGTTGGACAATCATCAGTTTCGTAACCACAGTAGGATAGTATAATTGCAATGGTACAACAAACGGTTTTCCGCTGACACTTCGCGTGTAATAACTGTTGTGCTGTTGACTCAGTTCCGATTCAACTTAGCCAGACAATTCGCTGCTTCTGTGAAGGGATTTCGTTTGGAAAGACCGGCCTTTAGGACGTGACACTTCTACACATTTTACACAACGAATAAAGTTTCTGAGAGAAGTTCGGACTCGGGTGGCACATACCACAACGATAACAACGGAAAGCTCTGCGTTGTATGAGGTGAGACAATGTGCGGTCCCGATTTATCTGGAAAACTCTGTTAACATACTATGTTAAGGCCTGGTCCGCCGAAGAAAATGCTGCGAGTTCTCGAACAATGTTGATAAGTAGGCAAACTGTCACAAGCTTTCTCCTAAACTCTAAGCTTTTCATCTCCTGTAAGCAACCGCACTCGAACTTTTTAATGCAGGGCACTAAAAAATAATGTTTGAACGAACATTACTTCTTCGAAATGATTCGAGGGAACCGACTGTATGCGCAGTCTGGTTGGCCTAAGAAGATGAGAGATATGTTCGTTCACAGACCCACTCGGCTATTATTTCATCGTACTGAACCTGTAGCGCGTCGCACGAACGTGTTGCTGTTCACCCCACACCTAATGAAGAGAGAATACAGTCTAAGTTTGGTTTCATGCATAGGTGCAAAATATCGAACTGTCCCTGACACTCGTGACCGAGTTGGCGGTGCAGTAGTTTGATTGTCGCAGCAGCATAGATGTAGAATGTCAGTGTAGATCGTAAAATAGTTACCCATTGCACCCAATGTTGTGCGTTGGATCCCTCAGTAAAGGTGTCCCAAAAGGCCGTGAGGGCGGAAATCACGTTAACTAAGAGTAGTCCAATTAACTCCGTCTCCAAATTATTACGCATCGTGTACAATCAAAAACAAGTGCGCAGTAATGGAAGTATATCATAAGACCAATTACTCATGCGTGTGTACAACCTTTGGTGGATAATCATACACTAATACGCACAGAGTTCGAAGTCGGTGTCTTGATTATGTAGCATGGCCCGATGACTGCAATGAAGGGACGAACCACAAACACGTGATGATACACACACAAACACACACACGCACTGCGCGGTCGACCCAGATAACACAGAACACATCACACACGAATAATGCTCATAAGGAAGAATACCCACAGCGAAAACTGCCAACACCGGAAAATGTCCACGTGGAAAAGTGTCCACTTAAAGTACCCATATTTCAGCATTTTAGGAAATTCTCCATAACTGACAATAATATTTTTTGTGGCGTTAACATGATGTCAGTTTTGGCTTTCGCCTCTTACAGCTGCCGAAACATTTTTCAGGTACAAATTGTTACATTAACACCCAAGCTGCCTAGTAGTTTCATCGCTTGGCACGTACTACACTGCGCTACGTGCAAATGTCAGTGGGGTTTATTTACTAAACTCATTGGAGAGAGCATTGCTCTCTTACTGCAGTCTCAACGAATCAACGGATGAAACTCACTTTGTGTAAACAGACCGAGTTCTTAGCTAGCCATGTCTTGTCCTATTGTGACTGGTGATCGAATGCCTCTAACGATTAGTCTGGTTTGGTCCTGATTGTCCCTTTTCTGTTACGCGGCAACCATGATCATGTATTGCTCATGGTCTTATGACATTCAAGTGTCAAGTTACACGAGTTCGATATACTTTATCCTGGTTATGTTTCCTATACTTTCCTTGACCTCATTATAGCGAGCGCCTACCCTATATTCTGTACGGTAGTAAAGTGCTTGTCAATTAATAGTGAGCGGCATCAGATCATAACTAATAACAGTCCAGACTGCCGTTGACGTCCCCCTTAGGTCGGGAGATTAAACGGTAGTGCCGTACTTTTCCGCGCATGTGATGACTGTGTGCGTTTTTTTAATTGGGCTAAATTGCTACTTGTGACATTTCTGTTAGTTGGCCATGGTTAATCAATTTGCTGCATTAAGAACACTGTAGCTGACGTACTTAAACATTCGTGCTATTCCAATATCTGTGGAAAATGGATTAATTAAACTGAAATATGCGAACACAGCTTACATTTCGGAACAGACCTTGGGGTTTCCGGGTTGAGACGATTTGCCCAGAACTCAGAATTTCGACCAAGTAAGCCAACCTTTAGCGTTCTGTCACGGTAGCGTGCGGCTGATCACCGCGAAACTTGCTACCTGCAATTGAATAGGAAAGGGATTTATGGCTGATATTCACTCCCATCTATCGCATTTATATCTTCAGGCTAATGCTCAGTCACTTGCTTCACATGTTTCACAGATGCAAGTCATGAGAAAGATTTGCGCTTTACTTACAACACACGCTTTTGCTGTGAAACTGGAGGACGTAAGTTTCTAACCTTTGTAACCAAGCCAATTTGCCCCAAACGCTGCTGTGGAATATGACACGCCATCGGTCCATGAACGGTGTTGAGGCAGTTCACTGCGATGGCGCTCGCTCATGAAGTGCAGGACATTAAACCAGTCGGTAAATGCAAATGAATGTGCACCGAAAATGAGGCAGTAGTCTGGTTTTACTGCATGGCGGAAAAGGAAAGGATCTTATCTGCCACGTGGAATCTCTTTTCTGACCGTCTGGAAGTAGCTAAATTGTAAACTAGACAGATGGGCATGTGTCCGATGTCGTCTTGGACATCATGCCTTCCTGATGCTAAATACAATGAGGCCGATAAGGTAAAACACTCAGAAATTGTCTGCCCCGTCATACGAAAGCATCTTAGTGAAAGCCAATCTGAAGTCGGATCCTGTTAACCAAACAGTGTCGAAAATCGAGATCTCGATGGTTATTGGTCTAACGTTGTACGCAGAAGTACAACGGGAATTCCAACCAAATTTTCATCACCAGACAGACTTAATAAATTATAACAGTAATAATAAATAAAGAAGTGATGCAACGTAAGAACCGAAGATCCAAGCCACCTTTAAAACTCAAGCTACTAACATCTTTCCAATAACTGACCTTCGCGAAATGTTCTTTATCATGTGAAGATAAGACACCGTATACCGTGGCTTTCACTAGCTTATTCCTGTGTAACATTTTGCTACAAATAAGTTTGCATCAGTTGCAATTTAAGCAGACATGAAGTCGGGAGAAGGCAACAACCGTACTACGCTTGCGATTTAAATATATTCCGTAATGACTAGAGCATAGAACAGAGGGGATTAAGTGGAGCACAGTTTGGGCGGTGAAGCTAACGGACAATATCGACCTCGTGATTAAGGTTCTCATGTCCTATCCGCAAGTTAACAGATTAAAACCGTGTGAATCTGCTGGATATGCTATGTTAACAGCTGAACAAGCTTCTCGCCAGCACCTGACAGTGGCCTAGGTGGTATCACCAATGCAACTAGCATGAAAAACGAAGCAGTTGTTAAGACCGACGTGCGACCTACGTCAAGCTTAACCTGAGTTAAGAAACTGTTGATTATTAACTATATCGAACGCAGTGTAATCAAGTCGGCTTGCCGAAAGCAGGCCCTCGCCAGTCAGCAATCCTCCACTCAAGAGTAACTATACTCCTTTCATGATAAATGTTTGATAATCTAGGTTTTGTCGAATGGTGTGCAGTGCCGTTCTAGAATCAATAAACATGTGACTGAAAAGATCTTGGGAACAAATTTGACGGAGAGCGTTACTGCTGCTGAATATGGAATAGTTAATTTTGTCCAGCTTCTGGGAGAAGTGTGTGCTTAAGCGAACTCGGCACACGGCCAGTGAACTATGAAGCTAGTCTGCGCCACCATCATATACTAAGCACAACTACAAAGGCCGGATGGAATGTGCGGAGTTGGGTTGGGATATTGGGAACAAGATGCAACATTGTTCTGGCCAAGATAACAGTTGTCCAAAAAGGAGAAAACGAATGACGAGGACGAGCCACTGGACTCGGACAGATGGTTAGTATGAACTCGCCAGGGAAAATGCACTGAAAATGAATAGTAGTTCAAATTTGTTTACAACACAAACTTGTCCTGTGTTCTTTAATATTAGATTTCCAAACGCAGCGCAGTCACCGTTTTCATTATCGAAGAGACATCTTGACGCCTTTGACTGGTAATGTGGAAGGAGAAAATGGCCCATCCACTTGAATAAGCTAGATACACGGTTCAGAATAAAAGGGATATTGCAATCCAGACGAAGGACGAAAAGGATGTCTGAATTACGCGTGCAGCTCAACAACATCTACCGAACACCAAGCAGGATGATCACGGGCCTATGTCTGTGGTTCTATTTCAAGACTCGTGATTTGCTGGATTCCCTTGCCACAGTTGAATCATCGGTGAAATTCTGTCCTATAACACTTGAAACGCAGGGTCGTCCCAACTCCTGAATACTCGACGAAAATGCTCGGGTAACAGTTAGTGATGACAGAAACATTGCTGTGGAGTCACCTCGTGAGAGATTTCATGCCCATATAGCAGTCAAAGTTGACCACTTGAAGAAAGTACGGGACGTACACAGCGAAGCGTTTAGCTACCAAACGACAAAGTAGCAGCAAGCAATAAAGCTAATTGCAAGCGATAGCTAACGAAAGCTGTTAGGGTAGAAGCAAATAAGGCAGTGTGGAGAATTGCAACATAGCTTTGTGATTTTGTAGGATTCATTGCTGGCGCGGCTCCAGGAATTTCTCCATATATTTGCAAGCTGGGGTTCTGCTCTCAAGGTGTATTAGTAGGATTGCAGTAAGGTACACATATTCAAAAACATCAGAAGCGTCTTGGCTGTCTAAACCTTGGCCCAGTGTCGTCAAAAAGATCGGTACAGCAATTTTCTTGTGCTGACAAAGTAGACAACATTTGAAAGAGATGAATTAATTGTGGCATTACATAACCACTTGACGCGATCCTTGTTAGTCCGACCAAGCAAGCGTCGGTGGTTCTAGTGCCACATCACGGGTTGTCCAAAACGACTAATAAAGTAGTACTGAACGATGGGAGTTGCTGACAATGTTTCTTACGGTACTCTTATTTTCGGTAATTTAACTTGCAAAATGACAACCTGGTAAGTAATGTAAGCTGAAATTTTGAGATGGGGACAATAGTGCCTACGTGATAGCTGGAAAAGTACTAATGATTGCAAAGCCTAAAGCTTGAATACCTTACTTAAACGACAAATTTTTCTTTCTCAACCCTTCCAGACTGCATCTAATTTTCGTAGTTAGCCGACAACACACCTTGTAACACACGGTTCTCCAAAGCAGGTGACCATCGGAAAAACACTGAACCTTAACGTAGTGCGCTGGATTGTGTGCCATAACGATCCAGTGAATTACGTTGGGGGATGCACTTTGCACCTTTATATTTATTTGTACCAGTGGTATATGGTTAGAGGCCAGACATATTCAGCCTCCTGACCCTCCAAGTTGGAGATTGGAGACAGCGTGACGCCTTAGTCCATAGAACGGATTATCTGCAGCAAAGTGTCAGACTCCACTGATTTTTGAACGAGAGGCTTTGATTGAGAACCATAGTAGTTCTCCTGTGTAGGTCTGAGGAAGTCGAACATAACCTGCCCACAAAATACTACAAACTTTTCTTCCAATAATTCCCTGATGATTTAGCTGTCGCACAGAACAGTAAACGGTGCCCTATCTACTGAATGAAATTGGATGTGTAGGAGTGCTAATGCTATTTCTCAGGGATAGCCATCTTCTTATACCCCTCAGCTGCACTTTTCAACCTACATCGTCACCTTCCAACTTCACTTTTATCACCCTCGTTCCCACCCCAAATTCTTGATCCGCCCCATATTACTTCGATAGTAGCTTATCTAATCGCAGGGTGTCACTGCTGTCGATTAGGCAAGTCGATGTTCAACCGAGTGGACAACTTCATTTCATCCACTCACGTTTGGATGCCTTTGAAAATCAGCGCGCAATCTTTGTCACAGATTGGCCAACAGGCAGCACTTGCCCGGACAGAAGAGACCCTGTCTACTATCGGCCGGGAACCTTCTTGTAAGATTCGAGCTCTGTGATTGTCCTGCCTTTCAACACACGTGACACTGGCGGTAATTGTTCAATTTGTTCTTATGGAGACGATGCAGCTTCAAATACCGGTCAGACAAACATGGTTCCTCGGGCTAAAGCTGCCTAGATCGATTAGATCCTAATCAACAGCGGGGTGTGCGCCGTCAGATTGCCTGGCTGATGCCAGGCTTGGACACCGCAACCGAACAAGCGGCACTGGTTTGTCATTACTGCCTACGAGCCTACAAACTACAGCATTAATTCGGTGACAGGGGGTTTCTAGCATCAAGTTAATGATCACCTTCGTTATAGAAAAAGTATGGATACTGGGGTGCTTGCTGATGATTTAAGCACCCAGGTGGAAAACTGTCCACTGATGAGCTATATCCTAGCTGCCAACACTGCGTACGTTCTCGTAATGATAACGGCATGTGGTTACTTCATTTGTGTGAAGGTGCTCGTATATTTTTTGTGAGCGCTAACCTCCAACACAGCACCTGCAGAACAGTGACATGGCACCCACCAGCCTCGCAACAGGCATGGGCACAGATCAATCACATCTTTATTAGGTATAGTTGGAGAGGCTGTGTGCAAAACTATCGCTCGAGTTGTAACACTAACTTGGACTCTGTTCAGCAACTTGTATGTGATGATCTCCTAGTTCGCTTTGGGAGAAGTCCACAACAACGCTGTGGAAGCATAGACGTCAGTCAACTGGTGAAGGCCGATTTTCCGAACGCGTAGCAAAGTATGTTGGCACGTGGGCTTAGAAAATACTCACTGAACATAACTGAAGACCACTGGTATCAAGTTTACTAGAAGTTATTAGTGGTAGACATGTCTTCATGTAGCAAATCTGATTGCAAATATGGACATTGGGTCTCTACGCAGTCTGTCGAAATCGATGCTTGCGACATATTCTGCAAAGAACCGAAAACCAAAAGACTCGCAAGGACCTTAGGGCAAAACTACTAGATTCCCGAAGAGAAACCGCGAATCCTGGTGCTCTCATCGTGAATCGGACATGGATGCCATTGGCGGCCATCCTAAATTATCTCGTCCGAAATAAGAAACGGGTTGTCGGATACAGGTGTTATCGAGAGTTTATGCGACGAAAGCGAACAGCCAGTCGACGGCTGCTTGAACATACACGCCTAGTAAATGTCCCGGAATCTCTCGGTTTATCCCTTTCAGGAGCCTCAGTTTACCTTTTACATGGATGCAGCAACAACCCAGTCGAAGAAATTAACCACCAGTTTTACTCGTACCACTTTAGATTTCGAATTTTCATCTGAAATACCACAGACAAAAGGGGATTACATGTGGTGGTTCGGTGTTGCTCCTCCCAACCTTGACACGCCATAAGCAACTCGGATACGGTCCTTGTGATCGTAATAACCGAGGTCTACTTTAATTAGGACCGAGGTCTGAATAGAGATTGCGAGTCGCAATCCAACCACACAGCGGGTACACCAAATGCCATTTGGAATTGCCTGTGCTTTCAGCCTACCGAAGCTACATTGCTTTTCACAGCCATCCTCGTCTATACACATAGTCTTCGTTTCTTCCGTCAGAGCTGGTGGCAGAATAGAGTGTGTTACTGTACCAACTAGGTCGTTCCATTGGGTATTCCCAACACACAGACAGACGTCTTCAAGTGCCTCCCTGGCGGCAACAACACAATTATGTGCTTCACCTTCACCGTTAAAATGATCACCAAGCAGGTTTCTCATTCCTACTGCTCCATTCATGGGATGAATTTGCAACAGTTACGTCAGATTATCAGACCTTCGGATTGGGATACATTCTTCTCCAGCGAGGCCTACACAGCAACGGAACACTACTATCATCACCTTTAGTGAGCCGTAACCGCCCTTGCGTCACAAGAAAAGCGGAGCAGTCTTGTCCAAAAGGATGCATGCAAACGTTCCCTCAGTCAGAACTGATGGCGTCCTACAAAAGACAGGAAATGTTACAATCATCGCTGAAGTCAAACACTCACAGTTGATGCGGAGAACACATGAAGAACAAACTGCTCTACTGATAACTTGTAAGCCAAAAGAGCTTTCCAGGATTCTCCGTCGAATAACCAACGACTGCTCATCATTGATCTATGAACTGCTCGAGGAGGAAGACCGCTCATTCTAAGATCCATTCGCCATCTGTGAAGCATTTAGCTTAGTGCAGGGATGGTAGAGAGACACCTGGGGACTGACCCTAGAAATACACACTGGTGTAAGGATGAGCAAGCCTCCATCTATAATTTGTGCCTCACTCCACAATATCCACCACCCAATTAATTCTATTCCGCCGTCCTCTATTCTGAAAGCTGATGGCATCCCTCATCTGCCATAAAGCAAGGAGGGCCTGATATGCCATTGCTCCTTTTGAATTTAGTACGTCGGTCGGTGGCCGAGTGGTCTGCACGTTTGCTTTGCAACCATAAGGTCACCGGTTCGAGTCCGCGTAGGGGTGGGAGTCCTCGCGGTATACTCAGTCCGCGCGTGACTGGTGGTGGTCGCGCAGCAGCGAAGCACCGTTACGGCGTATAAGCTGACACCTTACTTTTGAATTTAGTTACCATTTCCCTGGGATCGAGCCGCTTTACAGACTAAGAACAAACTACGCTTATCATCCCTCACCACAATGGCGACACAAAATAGAAGATTGACAATTACAGACTAAAGCAGCACATTATTATAATGGCCAGATTATTCGAAAAATTGATTAGAAACGGTGCGATGAATTTCATCAACTCACTGGAGTTGATAAACAAGTCCCAACATGGTTAGCTTGAAAAGAGAGCGTGCACAACCTGCCAGCTGCATAATTGGAACTACATATCTAACTCCAGTAACTCGACATCTTCTATTTTAATTATATCCTTGGACATGAAAGCGGTATTTGATCGGGTGCCTCACAGACGGTTACTGATAAAGATCGTTTCACTTGGAGTCTATGACCCACTACTCGGTTGGCTATCCTCATTTCTGAATGGTCGCTCTCAGTCACCTTAGGCAACCATCGCTCTTCCCCTCGTCCATTTACCAGCAGTTGTAAAAGGAAGTGTGTTTGACCCCTTGCTTTTCCTGCTTTATATCGATGATACCAGCCTGGTTATCAAACATGGTATGCCGTTCTTATTTGACCCACAGAATATACTACTACTACTACTCATTCAGGATGACAACGATTCCATTGCTACATGGTGTGATAAGTGGATGATGATGAAGATCTAAGCCCAAAAATCAGCTACCATATGTCTCGGTAGTTTGATATCCGAAGGCTTTATCACACTAACCAGTGAACGCGTTTGTGTACTACGGTCTACACGCGATCTCAAAATCAGATATTCCTGTACCTTTAATTTTTCTGAACAGACTGAGTACCAGATGGCACGAACCAGAAAAGCTGTGGCTAATATATCTCATAAGGCGCACACAAGCTTAGACAGAGCTGAACCTTTTAAAACTCTGTGGCAATATGAGGAAATCTGACAGAGCGGGAATAGAAAACCTGAATCGTTCTTTTATTAGCCAACTATTAAAAGCAAAATGCAATCAAAAACTATCGGGAACGGTGCCAGCAACTCCATCTCGGCTAAGAAAACTAAAACATAGCTTACTGTACAATCTGATTCATGACAATGCGTAGTGCAATCTACCCACCTTAACACTGCAGCACAATTCTACGCAGGACCACCGCAACAACAAATTTACCCTGGTTATACCACAATGCGGAACAAAATTGCAGTTTAACTTTTTTGTAATCAGATATGCTTCTGTGTTGAATGGACTCCCAATCACAACCAGATTGTGTGAGACTGTGCAATCATTTCACAGTAAGCTGGACAGCCACCTCGACCTGGACACCATTATGTCCATTCGTTTGTGGGGAAGATTATTTTAAAATCTATTTAACTAATGCCGATAACTAATGGGTGTAACACCACAACTTTTTGCAATGAAATTAACCCCCAGTGTTCGCAATATATTCAAACGACAATAGAGCATTCTACATTAGCATGAAACACATGCATCTAAGATACATACCTCGCCAGAAATACAGACAAATAGAGGAACATAAGTATATTCTGCCCATGCAAGAGCACGGGATTACTTGTACAAGTATGATCTGTGCCGTGTGAACATAACATCTCACTTGATGAGGAATATACCTATTATTATAACTTGTCAAAACGCTTGGGGTGGTTTGCCCAGCCCTTGAGTAGCACTTACTCGGCCAGTTAACGACTTGTTTATCGGCCAGTAATCGCACGTTTCCACGGACCGTCCTTTAGAATCCGCCCTCCTAAGTAAAAGTTGAACTTATGATCAGATTATTGAAAGTTAATAAGGTAGCAGGAGCAGATAGAGTTCCTTCAGCTTTCTTCAGCTTCACGGAACTAGCTCTTGTGGATGGTTTTCACAACTGACTAATAAAGTCGTGGGCGCAAGTGAAGGTCCTAACAGAGTGAAACCGCTCGTTTATTGTCTCAGTTTGCAGGAAAGCTCGAGTGAGGAATGCGGCAATCATAGAGCGATAAATCTTATCTTCATTACATCTGTGTTACTTCCATTTTGTAGTTCGTCATTAACGGCACCGTGAACACCTGCTCTGCAAGGATCAAGTCGAATTCCGCCGATGTCGAAGCTGTAATGAGCACAGGTTCACAGCATGTCAGTTGTTGGAACACCACCATATTTATTAGCAACCTACCTGTTAGATGAGAAATATAAATCCAAACGTGCTTACTTAAACTTTTTTAACTTACGACTCCCTTTGTTGCGCTCGTTGAGTAGGTTGTTTTAACGTGTCACTACCTTAACACAATTGTCTGTTTAGTCGTAGCTATTCCTTTCGAATCATAATCCTACTCTGACGCGAACAACATTACTCAATTTCTACGTATGAATCTGATTTGTCCCTTACTATAGTCCGTCCTTATTGGCTTTATATGTCCGCACGCTTTCAACACTTTGATTGGTCATACATTTATGCATAATGATATTTAAAGATGTCGTTTCCCTACGAATAGAAAGTTGAATCTTGTTTCTGATCGTTCGCATTCCCACTACCGTGTGTGAGAGCATCCACTGGGCCAGACCAAACATCATCGGTTAACGTGTTGCTAGACATCAAAGATGCCTGCGATTTGGATGCATCTATGTGCCCATTGAACTGTCTGCTCAGAAAAGGGGTAGCCAATGAATATATGGATGTCATACGGACACTGTGCGCGTGTAGGTCGGGCAGAGTTAGAGCATATAACAAAGTCTCGCCGCCCTCCAGTGTCTCCAACCTTGTCCGATGTCACCATTCCTCTTGAATTTTGTCATTAACGAAGTTATGGAAACTGCTTTTACTGGGTACACGTATGAAAGGCGGAACGGAGCCATCGTGATCGACTTCTTGACTTGGAGTCCACCTACTTCAATACGGTCATCTGTGGCAATTCCCAAACGCGCCAATCAGCTCTGGCTATCAGTCGTTTCGGGCTATGATTTGCACCGTCGAAATGAGAAGTCCTGCTGCAAGATTGTCAGGGATCCACCTCTGCGCTGACCCTTGGGGGAGAGCAGCTAGAGGTCGTTTAGAAATTCTAGTATCTGTCCATCCTTAGTAGCACCTTTCGCCTGCGAGACATAATTCTGGTCCTAAAGAGTAGGGTATACAACCTATCCATGCCTCCAACCCTCTTGAAAGGTTGCGAAACCCGTTCCATCAGGTCGATATACTTAATGCGGCTAGTTGCGTTTGACTATCACTATCTTCGCGATTTGGCTCATGTCTGGTGGGCACACCGCGTCAGCAATGAGCATGCTCGGCGTCTTGTATTTGGTTCAGAAAGAGAGAGTGGACCGCTTAGCACCGTTGTATAATACATCAGGCTCCGATGACTGGGCAAAGTGTTGCGCATTCCAACACACGTGCGTTGTTTGCGCGACCGCGGTGTGGATGGAAGACGGAGACGGGAGGCCAAGTGGTGGCTTGGTTAAGAGGTATGAAGCATTTCATTCGAACTTGGCATCGGTTGGTGTCTGCAGACTGCTGGGCTGGGGTCCCAAGGACGATTCGCACGTTTGGTTGGATATACTATTTAACATGGCGAAGAGCCGACCTCAGTGAAGTATGTTACGTGAATTTCCCTGCCCCTTCCACTCCTACTTAACTTTCCTTTCCAATCACAATCCCACACAAGATGCCTACTATGATCCTAAGCATAATATTACTTGGTTTTGGTTTTCCTTTTGCATCCTGAAATGCTTAGTATCTCGCTTTTGTCACATATCTTCCTACTTTCATTGCAGTACAATATCCTAGGTGTTTCTGGCCTTTATCTTACGTGTAATGATAATGATGCAAGCAGGGGAAATGCAGTAACTACTGGTCTTGGATACACTTAAATAAGTAGACGCATGAGACACGGAAGAAGACGGTCCACCGAAATTTGACTAACACCGAACCAACTTTAAAATCCCTCAGCCATCACCCGACAATTTACAAGCTTAGTTGCGCAACCTTGACTTGCTTTGAGTTGAGTTGACATGTGGTATAGGTTCAATCTAGTCGAAATAGGCTTCAGTACACCGTAGATGAGTAGACCAGAGATATTCCGGTTACGCCCCGGATTTAACAAGATGTGTGCTCGAGATATTTCATTGCACTTAATCATAGTTCTAAGAAAACAGCACAACTAAACTTTGCATCTGCGAAGGGTAATAAAAGATGCAGCTTACCTACATAGTTGCTTCGTGATGATTTCGAAACTAGTACGATCAACGTTGCCCGCAAGTCAGCAGAAACGCTCGTGAAGCATCTGTTCATGCTTAGGGATAGATTGCTCTACTGAGGAACGCCGAGGGAGGTGTGCGAACTCTTTGTGTACTACACTGTACGCTGTGTCAAGAAGGCAAAAGAAAGCATTGGCACAAACTTACCTGAGTTGAGCCCAATTGTCTGCTGCCACGACGGTTTCTCCCTAAGATTGGTTAATGGTATACTGAGGGGTCAACTCAGTTCCGAGAATGTAAACGCAAAGCGCTGATCAAAAACTACTACGTGTTTGAATTCCTTTCGGTCAGGTAAGCAGTGCAAAAGTAATAAGCATTCGCATCTGGACGATATCTGTGAACCGTTGCGAACCCGATCAACTGTCTCCGGCATGAGAAGACAAAAAGCAGTCTGTCATGTCCCCATAATTTCACTTAAATCTATGAAAACAAAAAGAACATGTGACCTGTAATCAAATATATAGGAAAATTGATGTTACAGGTGGAACAACTTTTCCAGTTTGCATTACTATGGCCATTAGACTAGCAACAAAGCGTCTGTAGGTAAACAAATACCCCAGTGACTTCCGCAGTTTCGACTACTTTTCGTAAATGGTATATTTTGTTTCATTTTAATCTGTTGCCATGCAGTCACTATTTCAACCGGCCGTTGATAAGAAGTCCTGAATAATATTAGGTACTTGAAGTGTGCAACGATCTGAGACACAATACAGAATAAAATATTGTCCGGGTCCTTGATCGCTTTGAGTCTTTGACTGTCTGTGTGGCTGTCGCACATTCCATTTCGCTAATGGCCTAGGTTGCCGTCCATCCTGTGCGGTTACTCGCAAGATTTTCATTTCCGCTGCTACGAGAGGAGAAGAACGGGTTACAGGGGGAGATGAATAAAAATAGCCTTCTTTTTAGCTCAGAGTACTTGTCTTGAAGACAACTTGGTTGCTATCATGCTATGCAAGAAAGCATTGCATATGCTGCAATTAAGAGGGTTACAGTGCACGTTTATTTCTTACGACGTTCTCCTCACAAGCTGCCGAGGTAACGACCTATGATCCCTTAGTTTTCAAGGTGCTGCATATATTTGCTTAACGGCTACCATGAGTGTGTTTTGGAGCCAGCGATCGTCTCTGAGGGCTCCATTGCAGCCCTTCAGCCAAGCCCTTATACGCCTTGCCTAAGCTATACTGTCAGAGCACTGTTTGAAAATTGCATATCTCCTAAACACACAGTGCTAGGGTTACCCAGGTTGACATTCAATTTTCGCGTAAACCATTTCTTGTATTATTCATTTTGGTTAATTTAAGTCTCCTAGCTTCTCAACTGCCTTCCTTCCCCACGGATTTATGGGCACCGTAACCAGCACTTCTGTTCTTCGCTATTTTAAATGACATTTGTTGCTTGCTGATAGCAGAGACGGATGAAGTAACTGGTAGTATTCAGTGGACGCTGCCCGTGGCTGCGAGTGGACATCCTCATGGTACTCTGAATACTGAATGATTCCAGTCATGTATGCCGCCACCCTCTGAAAAGCAGATGGAAAACCGTTATCACGGGCAATTACTCAACATTAAGTCAAGATTACCAACGAACTCACTACTTCCTCTGGGTCTGCCAACCCGGGGACGCCCTTCTAATTTAGTCGTTTGTGCTCCTATCTTTTCCACTTTAAAGAGTGTTTGGAAATCGTATTTAGCGTCCTGCATTTTGTTACATTGACGGATACTCTGGAATGTATTCCGGTTAATCAGCATTTTTAGTTCTAATGTGCATCGGTGCACAAAAATCAGTGTAGACGAGTAAGCGACCCGACTGTACTTTGCAATGTGCAATAAACAACACGTCGGTATCCTGTTGAGGACATTCTGGAGGTTTGATCCATCTGTGCCCACAGATGCTCAACCCATAGGTGTGACCTCATGCAGAACACACAATGCAAACCTGGCAGCGTTGGCGAAGGCAAGACCTCGCAGTGCGCACCACTCAAAGCGAAGAGCCACGAATTACGTCAAAGGGTTGTCCCACCTTCTGTATCAACTTAGCTGAGTACCATCAGATTTCACAGAGGTCAGTACGTGTCGATCAACTAATGGCCAACCAGAGTCTGAGGAACAAAACCACGTTGTCGCCACCTACTGCAACTTAACAACAACACGAAGCTGAGGGGCCATCAGCTTAAATTCAACAGTTAATACTACCAGTTAGGATGTCTCCGAACCATTTACTCCTTTCATTCATGTCAGCCAGGAAACGCCTTCCTTGTTTACGTTGTTTCTACTCCCAATTTAACTATAAGTTGTTAAAAATCTCACTTAGGAAATATAGCCTGTGTACTTCGCGATACGATGTAAGGTGAACAAATGGTGCACCGAAGAGCATCACTGTGCACTATGGAAACAGGCTGTTTAACGCATGCCTCATTGTGAATGCTATGGTGAAGCCACCAAAATGCCTTTAATTGGATCACTATATTTTCTTTTCGCCACTTAAAAGATCATATTCTGGTTATTCTTCGGAACTTGTCATGCATTTGATTTTGGTCCGTAATACGCCACTGCTCCGTTGTTCTAATATGTTGTTATCTTGTCCCCTCACCGATCCCAGTTTTACTTGTCCACTTGTGTATGTTACTAGTTTGCAAATATTTTCCTTATCAACCTACGGGACCCGTCAAGCATACTTTATTTTACTCGTCATAGACAATTAATCCACCACAGGGTATATCTGATTTCAATCCTTTCTGTTTTGCAAAAGGACGAGAATTTAGAAAGCTACTTCCAACCTCTCCGTCATTTCTAGTAGAAGTTCCCAAAGTGCCACGTTTCTATTCTTCTATTCAACATGATCAATAACCTCATCACTTTATGGAACACAATTTAGTACCGACATAGAAACAAAAGCCGGAACATCCCCTAGGTTGGTTTGGGTAATAATCACATGTTAAGAACAAGTGTGGCCAAAAAATAGACCGCACAACTGTGTACTCATCATGCAGGTCACACGAAGACAACTTGGTCTATCCCTACGCACCACGACAGACGGTTTCATCCTTGTTTGGATTCAACAAGTTGTGATAACCCAAGCTTGGAATGAAACTCATTACATAGTGGTTGGCGGCTATGGCTATTGGCGTTAGACCATTGATCGGCGCAAGTAGAGCTTGGTACAGCGGTTAGAATTTGACTGACTTGAGCAGGAACATCGAAACCTTCCACTTCGGATACGGTCCAAGTGTTTGGAATGGCACTGACTGACTCCAAAGTCAAACGTGGCCACAATCGGATTGTGTGTCGAAACCCAATTCACTCGGCGGATATTTCACATCTCGACAATCAATAACGATTTACTTCGATTCTATTGACCCGCTAGTGAGCACGAGTTCCGTAATCTCCCGGAGAATAAGGCTTATATTTAGTAATGTAAAAAGCCTAGTGCATAGGCAAGTTGTGTTTAAGCTACGGATGATATAAATGAATAAATAGATAAATGCGTTTTTCTCGGGCAAAGCGAGACATGCCTATATAGGCATGATCATGGGGTTTCCTATGCAGGTAAACAAAAAAGATAGCCTGCTGGTGACAAATCAACCAATTGTGCTACGCGGACAACTTTGACTGACCCTTTTTGACTTGACATATTGGATAAGTTCCAAGTGACAACGAACGTGACGGATATTCTTTATCCTAGTGCTTGCCGTAAACGGATACTCGCAATAAACTTGGGATAATAACGCCATAAGTACAAATGTTAGGGATCACATATTTATCCGGGTGGTTTCTAAATGATTGCACTAAGTCTCTGCTAGCTTCATTGCTGCCAACTTCTAGTGATTATTAACAGTTCGATGAAAATTTCAGTTGCGCATGGCTAACAGTTTATTCAGTATGGTCATGAAATCAAATTTGATATACAAATTTCGGTTAATGAGAAAAGAACAGATGTGTAGCAAAAGCTGTTATTAAGGCTGCACATCAAGGTCTGATGCTGTCGTACAGCGTTAGCCGTTTCTCTGGCATGTGTTTGTTCCACTAGTAAAATGAGTGAGGGGCGTTATACTTAAGTTTCCAGGTGCTATTCATTTGGTTGGTACAAAATGTTCTCTATAGGTACAGATGATGCGTTATCTCCCGGAGATAACTGAGGTACTTTGTTTACGCTACAACAATCATGTGTCCTAGGGATCAGGAAAACAACGGCTTTGTGTGCAAGCAAAGCTGCGTCTCTGAATACTGTATTCTATCAGCATTGCTCCCGCTGAGCTCTGGTGACTTTAAGGAACAGAAACGCTTGGTTACCGATGTGGCTGTGAATACGAACTTGTAGTAATCTAGATCAAATGAGTTGTTATGCAACAACTTCAAGGTACTCCACAGGGGTTCTGCGGATTTCCTGGTGCGTGATTCAACCTACCGAGTTTGTGTGTTCAATAACATATTCGGTAGGACCCAATGGTTAAAAAATAGAATTATGTGAGCGCTGGGCTCAAATCGGCTTTCTATCATTAGTTTGCCTAGTAAGAGCTCTTCACTGGTCTCGTCGTAGCTCAACTACTGATGACCTGTTTGTCCCTCTGAATCTAGTAGGCACATCGATATAACAGGAACATGGAGTGCCTCCAATACACCCCATGCAGGTTGTCCTTGAACTGTCTATTGAGCGATGTAAGGATATCCAGATAAGGAGCCCCGTATCGGGGAGACGAAACCATTATCAAGGTAAATCTCAGCTGATAATGAGCCTCCGGGGTGCATATCGGGATCAATAAACTTCCGACATAATGTGATTAACGCTATTTATAGTTGAAGACGGTACTAGATGGAGTCGTTAACCTATGTCTCCGGATAATTTACCCGAACACAATGGGTTGCTGCAGTAGCCCAGTTATCTCCTTACACCTACTGTAATGATCATTCGGAAAAAAGGATACCCTGTGCCGTAGCCGCGGCGTCCGTATCTTCTGAGTGCAGCCAGCCTTTAGTTATGGTCATGGATTCACAGCTGTACGATACCTAACGAAGTCCAGGTACAGCAAGCATTCTGAGGAGGTCTTCGGCTTTATCGTTAATGCTGGAATGTTGCTCGGATCGTAGTGGCGAGCTAGACGATGTGTTTAGAGAATGTGATTGCACAAAACCATAGTGAACACACCGCTACTCTATTTTTGGGGAGGTTCTGATGAATGAATTTGTGAGTGGTTCAGCGTCTTCTTAAATAACTGCCCAACCAACTCTTAGTGCAAATCCTTTGGCGTGTAAACAAATGCTTCAACGGTTGACACTTGCTTTAAATATATTTCACGTTTTTCTCTACCTGCCTGAAAAACGCCACCTGTAGCCAGGGCTCAGTGATCTACTACATTATCCTTCCAATTACGTTTCGGACATGTTACTGGACTGAAGCAACACCTTCACTCTCCTTGGGTTATTTCGTTTGAAAATTGACGAGGTAAGCATCGATTGCTCCACAGCGTTTTCTAAAGAAGGCATCGTTACTGTTAGTGGCCGTGTGTTTATCGTTTCACTCATCATGTGCGTCAGCCTCGCAGGCATTCAGAACGAAGATAGACTTGGCTACGGATTCTCTCCAGTAGTTTATCAAACCGAACTTCCACTGTTTACGCTGGCTCCACTGCACGAAAATGATGGCCGAGTTGGACTGCTTCCGGAGATAAACCGTAGACAGCACTTGTTATTTCATTTCTTAACCCGTGTTCCGCACAGCCCGTTGGCATCTATCTCCATTCAAATGCCCTGTGGCTGCCTAGTCGTAACAACTAAGCGTCTATGGATAGAACTCAAGTAACCAGTTATCCAGTTGCCAACATTTTAAAGGAATTGGAAGCTGATTCAGAAGCATGGTACATGTTGCCCGTGGTCCGCCAAAGTATTTCCTTATGTGACGCGGCAATGCACGTATTGTGGTCTATTGCTCCGGTTTGTCTAGTGGACACAACTAGCGGTGCCTGGCACATTGTGCTTCGTCCGCCCCGCTGGCCTGCACGCGGCTGGAGGAAGGCCATTCACTGCCTTCACGGTTCAACTACCACTCTTGTCAGCATGCCTCTTTGCTTATTGGGAGCTTGAGATAGACGAATCGCTGGTCGCAACTATTCAGAATCGGCTTAAAATGGATCTTTTAGACGTAGTTGATTTATTAATGGCATTGAAATCACTCTTCCTTTTAACTGGTTATTCAGCCTTGTTTCTTAGGCTTGAAGCGACTTCTACTTACGAACCATGGTGGGTAGAGGTGCAACTTTTACTATGGCGGTACTTATATTGCGTCAGGGTTTGGTTCTATTTAATGATGTTTTGATACTATTTCTTTGAGGCTTTGCCTATCGACGCCAAATAACAGAAAAATAATGGAGCGCGAGTCGGAGTTGATTCTGTTCATAAGTGTTTGCGGCTAACTTTATTTTGCTTGCCTGTTACCTTAAATCGCCTTTACATGTTCTCTACACGTCTTGGCCTGAAGAAACCCTATGTGATACTGTCAATAACGGTAGCAGTGTAATCTACGGCTACATAGAAACCGGGCCACTTTCCCCCAACCCAAGAAACGTTAATCTAGTGTAATGCCAATCCCTTTGACCACGAGATAATTCGAGCATTTAAACCCATCGGATCCTTGCGGGCTGACCTGGTGCTACTCGCCAAACATGTGAATACGACTGATGGGATAAGAGCGATGCATATGTGCAACCATTGCTTTCTACTGGTACCGGTTCAGGCTTGGAGTATATTCTCTTGTGAGTCGAAAGGTTTCGCCGACTTTTCTACAAAAGTTGACAGGCTGTCCACTCCTCTGAGGTTACCACCTGAAACTAGCGAGTCCTGGAAAGCGCTGCTTGTTACGGGGAGTGATGGTGTCCGCAGACTTCTCGATGTTGCAAAACCCAACTTTTGGTTCTTTCATAGAACAAGCTATGATCTAGTCAGTACACCTGTGCGCGCATGTCTCTCACATATTTAACCAAAGCTATATGTGTTTCAGAAGTGCGGATTTGTTCCGATTTTAATCGCTGCTATATTCCTTCGGATTTACGCTAGTTGTGAAAAGTGTCCCCTTGTGGACGCATGCACGCTCTGGCTGTTTCCCCGTCAAAGTTACCAGCGTTTCTGGAAGCAGATATCTTCAAATATGATATCTCACGAATGTTCGCCAGGTTGTGGTCGAATGACAACCAACAGATAGTTGTGTTACTTACCGTGACAAACGTCACTAACGTCACCAACACCACCGACGACGGTTGACAGTCGTCTGATGGCAACGGATGAGCAGGCACCTGGCAATTACGAGGTTAGGCAATCGGTACCCAAACTGTTTGTCTAACTAGCCCAGCTATATATATTGCCTTTAGCATGAAGCGATGGATCCTCTGGAACCGCGAATATGGTGGAAGTCGGGATAGGATCTGTACGTTAGGACGGTCTCCAAGGTCACCCTGGAAACCAATTCCGTTACGAGTCAGTCACACTTTTAAAATGGACATTGTTAATTTCGCAGAGGCTTTTAAAATATGTTTTAACTTTTAGGTAAGTCTAATGTGTTTACTTACACAACCAGAGTAAGAAGGTTCCAGACTGATACCTTGTGGACATTAGATTGGTTGTTGCTGTCTCACGTGAGATCGTATGGTAACAACATCGCTTTGATACAAAAAAGTACTCCTTGTGAGTATGTAGACTAAACCACATTGAAAACTACATTGCATTTCAATGCAAACAGACACTGTTAATGGTAAAATGAGGCCAGTGGCATCCAGGTACCTGGTTTCACAGATATTTCTGGTTACGACATGAAACAGTGTAGTTGCTCACCTAAGTTGATTATTCGGAATAGCTTAGGGGAATACATTGGATTTGAATGATCAGGTTGCAGCTTAACAAGGTGAAAAACATCTGACAGATGTTAGACCAAATCTTTACGTCCAGTTACATGTAAAATGCACCACAGTACCACGTCATCGAGCGTCTCAATTGGTGAAATGATTATAACAGAAATCAGCTAACAATTCTATTGCGTTTCCTGATGATGATAGTGACAGGTTTAATGGATATAGTTTATTTTCAGTTCTGTTATAACTACTTTCTTCGATTCTATCGCATACGGCAAGCTTACGTCTGTTTACAACTACATTAAGGATGCGATGAATAGATGGAGATGAAGAAAACTTGCACCGCACGCATCTTCCAGTAGTTAAATGCTAACACCTAGTGACATTTACGCTGCGGCTAGTTTACTTCGCTTCCGCATAAGCGTACCATTCTATCGCAAGCACATCTTTCCTTTTGAGTGACCTGGAAATAATCCAACAGCATTATGTTCCCTATCCGGCATAGCCAAGTGCATATTTCTTCAAGCACTGAAGCCTACTTATTTGATTGTCCGTACATTGCCCATCATATCCAAAAGGTCGGCGCTCGCTGCAGTCCAAAGCCTTAGAGATGAATCCAGAAACTGGCCATCCAGTACAGTCAGCTGTAATGCCGTTGGAATCAATGTTCCCTTAGCATTTGTCAACCGTGGAATACTCTGTCGACTTTGTCATTCCTACGCTCACGCTACTCATTGTTAAAAGACGACTCGACGATGCATTGCGCCATCGGTGTTCATCGATTGTAAAAGCTGTTCATCTAGTGATAGCAAGACTCGGACAAACATTCTGCTCACCATCCCTCACTAAATCGCGATGAACGGCTTCACTTCTTTGTTCACGTGAATAATATGGTGAGATCACAGACGCGCGTTGCAGTTTACCTTCCCTTTTCTAACCTATGTAATTAACGCAAACTATCCCAAGAGACCTGTCGTGCCTTGGCTATTTTACCCGTAGTATGTCATTGTTCCACTGGAATACTTTCCGTTCATTAGATTATCACCCGCAGCAATCGGAATTAATCGGTCAGGTAGTGCTTATCGCTTTGAGTTATGGACACATTTTCAAGGTCATAAATGGTAGATGAACAGTTCTTTTGTCTGACCAAGCTTGCTGCATAAGGAACCAGCTGAACTTTATAAAGTAAATAAATAACTAAATAAATAAATAAATAACTCTTTTATTTCTTGACGATGCAAGAGCGTATTCCCACATAGGGAAAGAGCAAAATATCTACAGATTTTGCATTTAGTCCCCTCTACATATTAGATAGGAAAGTGCATTATGTTATATCCATGTCAGTTTCACACATGTATGTTGTTCAGGGTGAAGTGTTGAAGATTGTGGTGGGGTTATATCCTCCGTTAACGGATGTCCCGTCGATCTGAACCAGCGCAGTCTGACCAAAAGGCGAAAATGGGACTTCGTGGATGAGCCATACTTTCAAACTACTGCTGACGCGCAATCCAACTTCATCGATCGACTAAAACACATTCAGAAGTCCAAGTTCGTAGCGTAGGGCCAACAACTCCCAGTGTATCGCTTCCAATTCCAAATGAATTGTTGAGAGAATCCCTACTATTGCGTACGCAGAATGTGGACCTTATTTCCGGTACACTCCGTATCGTCAAATTGATGGCGTGGCAATGGGTAGCCCCTTAGGTCCTGTTCTCATTGATTTGTTTATCCTGAGGATAGAAAGAAACATTTCTACGGCAGTAACCCAGGTACCCTACTACAAACGACATGATGATACTTGGGCCTTTTGTTCACCGGAGAAACAACCCGCCCACTTGGTAGAGCTCAGCAACGGGGCACACACTAACTATACCATTTCCCGGTCAAGTTTTCCTCTTGGGCAACCGAAATTATCTGAGGGGGCATTCAACATGAGTCTGCTCAATTAATTTGTTTCGTGCGTACGCCAGTCACTTGTGCAGGTGTGTAGGTGTGCGTGTATAGCCCGTCGCCTTCAGCCAATTGACCTCAGACGCACTAAGTCATAGGGGTGCCGGTGGGACGGATCAGCTCCTATGCACGGAAAAAATTAATTGCGTAGGCTCATGTTGAATGCCCCCTCAGATTATTTCTGTTGCCCAAGAGGACAACTTGGCCTGGAAATGGTGTAGTAAGACGCGAAATAGCTCGGACTAATTGCTTAGCATACCTGAGCATCTTTATCGGCCGCAGGTTTGTTTATTTAAATTCGATTTGGTCCGGTCAGTACTTGCACCTCATCAGCTTCACACAAGTGCGGTACACTTATGAAGACTCTAGTTAGTCACCTCAGATGAATTTGTCCGGCCGACTGTCTGCACGATGAACTGGTGTTAGTTACGGCAAAAATTATGGTGAACCGTTACCCTAGAAGAGTTATTGAGGGACAGCTAACAGCGAGGGCCGAAGGACTTGGTACACACATCATCTAAGAAGAAGGTATATCCCGAGTTACCTTTCAAAAATGATTTAACGCCACTGTAAACAACTAAGCGTATGATTTCGGATACACAAGAAAGTTACTATGATGCCCAAGTTGTTGTCATCAACCGAACCCCATATTTGCCAATACCTCCAACGAAGGAAGCTCAGCATATTGGGACCAACTTACATGGTGTATCTAAATGTGTGTGTGACTGCTGAGACAGTTACATAAGCAGAAATGAGAGAGCACCAGTTTCCCAAACAAAGGAGACTGTGCCGGGACGGGTTCAAGGGAAAATTGCCCAGATTCCATCCCACCTTCAAATCTCGTTCTCGTGCAGTCCTCCGTCTCCATCGACGGGCTGTTTCAACTAAGGGTGAAGTGACCAACACAGGTCAGGTTTCTTGAACGAGTGCTGGATGCAGGTTAAAATATATGTGAAATCCTTACATGTACAGTGCTAAGACATTTTCAAGAGATCTGTGCCTTTATTTATGGAGAAAGTTACAATATCTGCACAATGGAACAGCGTTGTAGTACGAGCAGAAAAACCATGCTTAACAAGACCGTGAAATGTAAATTTTGAGAAATCAAAAAGTCACCATAAAATTAAGTGTTTTGGTGCACTCATCTTACACTTACAAAGAAGTGCCATCATGTGAGCGTACTGAAAGTATAAATCCACTGGTTGATTTTGGTAAGACACAGTTGTTTACGTTAAGTAACCTCCTGGCTAACAAACATTATAACAAGAAATGCAAATGTATACAGTATTTCAGCCAGGCATACTATGTTGTCAGTTTCAAAGAATGACGTTTTAAGTTGGTGTTCCGGTTCAGTTCCAGCAGCGGGCGACATATGTGGATTTGGTTCTTCAGAATTTGGTAAAGCATAATGAGATCCCCACGAAATTTGCGATCTCGGCTGCTGTACATTCCTAGGGACTTCAGTCTAAGCTGGTCGGGTAGTTGGAAGAGGCCCCTTACGTTTTTGGCTGCCTACGTTGACGAGTCTCGAGAGCAACAAGATCCTGTTTCAGCCATGGATGCTACATTTGAATGACGTATTCCACGTACGCTCGCAAGTAGGCGCTAAGCGTCTGTGGGAAGATTGAAAGTCAAACCGACCAAATGCCCTGCGAAGAAGTCCAAAGTGTTGATTACTGGTTCTTGACGCCTTCACTTCTTGTTAGGTGCACCCGAGGTCTTCCTGCACCAGTATACCCAGGTCACCTTCTTTCCGTAAGATGTGGTCTCCAAGCTTGTAAACTCTCACCGGCTGATAGCGCAGGTGGATCACTTTGTACTTAGTTGTGTTGAAGTGGAGTAGATTTGTCGTTTACCATCTATGAAAGCGATTCAAGTCAAGTTGGATGGAACCATGATCTTCCTCTCTATCAATCGTTCGCCATATTTAATGTCATCACTGAGAGACAGGAAATTAAAGGCAATAACTCTTGCTAGGTCGTTGATTACTCAGCCATAAAAATATTAAGGACTGTTCACCACCAAGTATACATTTAGTAATTATGGCTACTCAAAACTCCGATTGATGAGTAAACGATAAGCACCGATACAAAGCGAGTGCAGCGCACACAAAATGTTTCGTCGTTGCGGCTGATACACCTGCAACCTCTAGACACACTTATCCAGAAGTGATTTGTATATTTACAGTGTATGGGTTGGCTCCGAACGAGCCACGAGATTACATTAGCACTTCTTCCTGTCATATTCCATCTGGTATCACTTTGAAGTAAGGCGTTTCGGAAATACTAAAATTTGCATTGTAGGCAGCCAATAATCACCCCAATTAACTGGAACACTACGACTACGGGAAGCCATTTAGAGAAAGGTGCAGAAACCGTCATTTTACACTGAGCTGTTGGCGCAAATTAAGCAGATAATATAGCCAAATCTCGATTTCGCTTATAGACAGCTCCTTGAGTTCGTTAACAGCAGTGGATTGATAACATGCTCGGTTGGATTAGCCCACCCATCGCCAGCGCCATAGCATTAGAGCCATGATTTGTGCAGACAAATTTGGCGTACTAGCAGCATTGGTTTGTATTAGAAGTGACAATTTCAGATCATGTGTTTGCATTGACTGAACTTTGTGAAGTTTTTGAAAACCAAGCTAGTGGATAACTTGAGCATTTTGCGTAGTAGTTTATGTCGAGGGTTACGAACTAATTCCGAAAGCAATCGAAAACCAAGTAGAGATTGATGGACCGCGGTGGGCGATGTAACTGAGTTCGATAGAGCAAGGTATTCTGGATCAGAGTAAATCCATCTTGACCAGACCACAACACATATTTTTCTGTTCGGTGACGTTGAAATAGCCCCAGAGAAGCTAAATGGCTCAAACAAATGCTTCCCATTTATTAAAATGAATCAAGGGAGGCATAATCTGAGTAAAGAATTCTTTTCGGCAATTCTCATCAGACTCAAACATTACATGATGAGGAAAAGTGCACCCAGGACACAATCACCAAGGAATTGCAGAGAATCGGCGACGCGCTAAGAGAGAATGGGTATCCAGATAAATTCATCCTCAAACATTTGAAAGAACGCAAGATAAAACCACCGAGGATGAACGTACCCAAAAAAGAACTAATTGTGCATATTCCTTTCGAAGGCGACAGTGCGGCTGATGCCCTGTCCAAACGCCTGAGAGACGCTGTTGAAAAGACCTACTTCGCGGCTCGCCTACGTATAGTATTTTACAACAAGCCTTTATTCGCAAAACGTTTGAAAGACAGGCTGCCACCGGCGACTCGATCAATGCTTGTTTATCTTTACTCGTGCTCCTGTGGGGCACGATACGTGGGTCGTACCACGAGGCGCCTATCTCATATGATTCGCGAACAACTCCCAAAGTGGTTTTACAAAGGCGAAGCGAGGTCCAGCAACAGTTCCATCTTATCCCACCTACTAGAATGCAGTCATGCAGGGACGGAAAATGATTTTAGAGTCATTTATGCTGTTCCTGAACGTTTCACGCGCAGATTCCGGATGCATCTTCTGTCTATTGCGGAAGCTATCTACATCCGCCACCTCAAGCCAAAATTGTGCGTACAAAACAGTTTGTACGTTCTTTGCTTCTACCGTGGCCTACAACTTCGGCTATGATTTCCCTTGTACATACTTGCCATTCCCAATGACCCCGTGATTTATTGATTTGTACCCGTGGAATTAAACATTCTGTTCAATACGCAGCCCAATCCGGCACATTTAGCACTTTTCCTCATCATGTAATGTTTGAGTTTGATGAGAACTGTCGAAAAGAATTCTTTACTCAGATTCTGCCTCCCTTGATTCATTTTAATAAATGGGAATTTTTGGATTGCTGAGGACCAGCATTCCCCGTGATTCAGTCAAACAAATGCATTTTAGCCACAGACAAGGAGACATCTGACTTAAATTACGGACTGCTGGAGAACTGCTAGCATCACACCAATAACAAAGAAGGGACAGAGCAAATTTCGACCAAGTGTTTGTACTTCGGTAGCTTAACTGTGCTCGAAAAATCATTCTTGGGAAGATGCAGACACGAACGCGGTCAAGTGATCCTCTTCACCTTGTCTACCGCAGTTCGAAGTCAAACCAAGATGCAATAGCTCAACTTATACCTTCGATTCTTTCATCCCTGAACCATGGAATCAAATTCACCCAGTCTTCTTTTCGGACTACAGAAATGCATTCGCCTGTGTAGATCAAATATTGCTGTCGGAAGATCTGCTCGGTGCCTTAATGCATTCTAGCTTTATCCTTTTATTAGAGATAATTTTGCCGGTAGTACTCAGGTTACCAGACGCGGAGGTAGTAGCTCCTCGCCAGTAACCAAAAACTGGTATTCTTCATGGAACTGTTCTTTTACCAGTTCTATTTTCCACTTATATCAGTTCAGTACCATCTCCTGAGGAGACGGCCATAATGAATTACGCGGATGGCATTGTTCTAGGCGTCAAGCAATTAACTACTTCTTCTGCAGTCAGATTACCAGATATCCCAAACGAATTCACCTTATGGTCAAGGGTCCGCGAGCTGTCACTTAACGTGTCAAAGTGTAACGATGTCTCCTTTCATTTCACAACAGAAATCGGTATCAACAGATTCTCAAGTAATGCCAGAACTTCCACACTAACAGCCAAGGGTTGTACTCATCCACATCAATGCTATGATATCACACTTAGCTACAATTTGTTCTGTCCCCATCGTATGAACAAAACGTTCACAAAAGTCAGGAGATTATTCTTCTACTCCTCACGTCTGTGAGCTTCCTCTGCTCCTCACGATTTGATACTTCGTTTTGTCAGTTTGACTTCCTCCACACTGGAAGTACTACCCAGTAGTGATTTCTTTTTGTCTACCATGTCATAATCAACAGCATCAACAGCATCATTACGTCAGTCATTTGAACTGATGCTTCCGTGTCATACAACCATGATGGCCTAAGGAATAAAGAATAATAAGAGGGTAAGAAGGGGGACTTACCTTAAACAACTAATGTTCTAAGCAAATATTCATGGTCTTCGCGCCTACACCTTGTGTAGACAACAGTCCGTCACAAACAGCTGGCTATCGTGCAAAGATAAGGCGGCATCAACGAGACAGCTTCCTTGCGGCTTTCATTGCCCCGCGTCATAATCAGCCATTACCCAGCAGATAACTCAGCATCAAGCGCACTTTAAACAGGCGATCCGACTAGGAGACGGCAGAAGCGCGCCACTGGTGTCGGTTGTGAGCCATATCCTGTAAAGTCTTTAGCCAAGCACAAGGAGAGGCACGTGGATTCCAGTCGGAAGGTGAGACAGAACAACGGCACCCAGTTAGGTTCTAAGTGACTTCATTTCACGCTGCCAAAACAGTTTCTGTCCACCTCGAGTCTTGCACCACCCTACACCTGGTAGACTAAACAACGCCCTCCTAGGTAAGCGGTGACCAGGCATGCGTAGCACGTGCCCGAGCCAACGTAACTTATTCAGTGCTATCTGCTGTTCTAGGGAGCTAGCATGATTATCACTACCTAGTACTCGCCTACGCACATCATCGTTGCGGACACACTGGTGCCATTTGGCACCAGTAATGCTTCACAGACAACTATGATCAAAGATCTGAAGCAGCTTCAGATCTTCAGACCGAAGGGGCCAATTCTTACTCCCATAAAGCAGGACAAACCTAACTGTGTCTTTGTATACACGGCCTTAAAAACGAAGGGAAGCTCCCTTCTGCCGTCAAATTTGCCGCAGGTTCAAGAATGCAGTTCTGATCTTTACAATGCGTGAGCTGACTTCAGTTTCTATGCGCCCATCGTTGCTGACGCAGCTTCCAAGGTAAGTGAATTGATCAACCACCTCGAGTTCCTCGTTAGCAAGGGTCAATAAGTCATAAAGTGGCTGGTGGTGCTGCAGCAACACTCTGCGATTCGAAGGTGCAAAGCGCATAACAAACAATGGAACCACTTTAGGTAGGATATTCAGGGTTGATTCTGCCACCGCAACATCGTTAGACAGCAAGACGATATCGTCCGCATAATCAAGATCAACTAACCTTTCACAAGGCAACACCCCAACGCCTGCATCTTGAGAATCTGCAAGGAAACTCGCCATAATGGAGTCCACGACGAAGCTGAGCAAAACCAGGGTAATCGGACAACCCTGACGAACGGCACTTGTGTTTGTAAAGCCATCCGACAGGGCACCGTAGACCCCGATGCGGTCTGTAGTCTTCGAGTATAGAACACGTCAGATGTTCACATATTTCGTGGGAACGCCTTTCCGCGCAAGTAGGTTGAACAGATTGGACAGATCGACTGAATCGAACGCCCTCTTGAAATCGAGGAACACAACTATTGTCGGTCTGCGGTATGCGTGCCGCTGCTGTAGCACCTGCCGCAGAGTGAACATATAGGCTATGCAACCACGTCCAGGGCAGGAATCTGCTTGCTCTTTCCTATTAAGAGGTTCCTGTTCCACAGTGTGGCGACGAACGAGAATCGAGGCCAGTAATTTTGTTACAACTGGCGTTAGGTTTGTACCTCTGTGGTTAGAACAGTCCGTGAGACTGCACGTTCTGTATATTACCACTATGATCAATTCGCTCCAGTTAGCCAGGTGATTCACTTCATTCCAGATAGGTTCGAATGGGTAGGTCATTGCTTTTCAGAGGACCTTACCTCCATCCTGAAATATGCAGGTGAGAGGGAAACCGGGCCGGCGGCACGAAAACGATTTCGGGCTCTGATCACGTTTCGGACTTCTGCCTCCGACGGAGGCTCTAAACTAACCGACCATGGCTCATGTTGCAACAGCTGAATAGGACGAGCTTATGAGGCAGGGGACAAACTGAACTGCTTTCTAAAGTACTCCACCCAAAGAGCTATAGGGCACTGCTTATTTTAAATCAGTGCAACCGTACTGTCTCTGATTGTCTCACTGATGTCTAGTTTCCTGGGAACAGTTGGAAGAGCTTGCGGTAATTGCTTACTGCTCCCACCTCCTCCATTTCTTGAGCCCGACTGGTCTACCAGACTTCCTTGTCAGCATGTAGGCTCCTCCATAGTTAGCGCCTAATAGACCGTCTGGTCGCATTGGGCTCAGAGCCAGCAGAAAGGTATCTTCAGGATTTTAACAGGTTCACCGACCTCTGGGATATCCACTGACCGGTGCGAAGACGATTGATAGTGCCACAAGTAGATGCTGCTGCGTCGTGCATGACTGCCGAGATCCTATTCAATTGAATCCCAATGACGGTAGGAAAAGAAAGCGAAATTTCGGTACGCCTTGCGTCTTGATAGGACTGCCTGACCGAGAGCTGAGACAATTACTCGGTTGCTAATCAGAGGAGACACTTGCTGCACCTGCCGGTAAACTTCATGGAAACGACAGCGTACCAAGACATGATCTAAGTCGACGCTGGTATTCCAGTACGAGCGGCAATCCAGGATGGATCCACGGTACCTGTAACTTATGGCAATGAGATCAATTTGGGTCCATCGCTGGCCAGCTACAGGAGGACGCCAAGTGGCACTTCGGCGCACACTGTGTCTACAAGCAGCGCTACTAAGGAACAAATGGTGTTCCGCACACAGTTGCAGCAGACGCTCGTTGTTGTCAGTCCCTTCGGAGTCAAGCACAGAAATATCACCCAACTGAGCTTCTGAAGAGCTCAAACATCCTGCTTTTGCGTTCATACACCCTACAATTACGATAATATCTGAACTAGTAGCACTGCGTATTAGTGCGTTCAGTTCGTGTCATCGCCGGCATTTGAATTGCAGTCGGAGGGAGCATAAAGCGGAAATCAAAACTTAACAGCCTTTTGTGCTATTTCGTGAAGCATCCTTAGTTGATCTCATCAAACAGGCTGTGTATAAACGACTGTTCACCGGAATCCAATCAAACAACGATGGCTCAACTTTGAAGCTTAGAACAATACCTACACCAGCTTGACCAGAGAGTGCTGCATCGGCGTCTCCGGATGCGTGCAACCAATAGCGAGAGGACAAGCCGGGAACAGTTAATTCAAGAACCCCATTAGGGTCATTGATTCTAGTTTCGGACACGCGATACATATCAATACCCAGTGTGTCCAAGGTGCGTGCGTGTGCAGCCTGTTGACCTGTTTGTCTTAGAGTGCGAACGTTGGATGCCGCCATGGAAATGGTACAGCGTGGCCTTATAAGGGACTTTTGCCGATAGTCGTCCGATGGGTGTTGTGGGAAGGTAGCTTCGGATGGTTCTACTCCAGTGGAATTTCGGTTGCTGTCAATTAATCTGGGAATTATGGAAGAAAGGTTAGTAATGGGGGTCGGGATGGAAGTAAGAGAAACAGGTGAAAAACAAAGGCGGCTCCAGCAGCAACATGCTTTCGCTTATCCACCCTGCTGTATGCAACAGATAAGGCGACCCTTGATAATCTGCTCGACAGCCGATGCAGGATGAAGTTTATGTTTGAGGAAAATGTCATGGTTACATGTGGGCTGAGATACTGTCAGGGCGCCCCGACCTAGACAGGAGGACGATTAGGGCACTCAACCAAGGGCTTTGGCTCAAAAGCCTGTTCGCAAGGCAGTGGGTAGTGGCAATGATTTAGTTTTAAAGAAATGGACGCTATCCCATTTTAACCCCCCACAGTGGAGGATCAGGAGTCTGAGTTTGTCTGACCTCTCACCATTGACCAACCTGGTAGGAGTAGCTCTCAAGGGGCCCGGAAGCACCACCCAGTATAGCACAATGGGTCAAGGAGGTATGCAAACCGTCGAATCACGCTAAGGCCCAGTCTTGTTGCGACTGCCGTCTGCCACGTAGGCGTTTCGGATTACTACCCAGGTTGTTAAAACACTTGTCGCGATGTAGCAGTGTAAAGCTGACTTTGGTTGATATACTTGCATCCACTAATGTTAATTCATGAAAGAGACTAGCGTCAAGGGTATTTGTCTGAACAAGCCGCCTCCTTCTTTGTTTATTGTCTGAATAAGTGTCAACCTCCTCAACGAGACAGTAGTACAAATCCATATATACCCGAACACGAGCTTACCGTTGGTTAGTTATTCCTTATCTAGCGCGACTTACGCTCGACCGTATAAAACTTGTCCCAGAATTAAGCAATCAGGTTATGCCACGATGGCATAGCTATTTTCATTTATTAGTTCACCTTTTCGGAATTACGGTTACATCATGCTACATCGCTGAAAGCGTGTGTAATATCGCTCAATATTCGCCAGTCCTCTATACATAAAGCACTTTCATGAGGTGGCTTGAACAGGCGGCTGTCAAATGTGTTTGTCTCCGTATCTCACATCAATATGTTTTAGTACTATTCGTGTTCAGTTTGATCCTATAATCTTACTGAGCACTGATCGCTATTTCCGTGTCGTCCCACACTACTCGCACGCTGCAACATGTAAATCAGTGGACGAGTGTTTGTGGATTGCTCAGGAAAATGGTGAATGCGTATGTTGACTAGACTGAGTCACGTTCCGGAGCGCACAGTTCTACGCGTTCAGAACAATTGTTCCACCCTAGTGTTACAGGGTTTCTTTTAATAATCCGAGACGAGGCGCGTACTCGATGGCGGATATGAGCAGGCAAAAATGTCGGAGACAGCGGACTATATTTGATGGCTCAAAAGATGAGGTGAACGGGGGAAGCAAGAGAGAAGCGAACGTCAACACTGTACCTCACCGAGCAAATGAGTGTAAGAGGATACGGATGAATGGTAGACAGCAGTAAAATAAGAACGAGGATTTAACAATAGGTCGGCAGTATAACTGTACGTAAAATATAAGTTATCTATTAAGGTGCGACAATTTGCTCATGGGTTTAGTGTGATTGCCGAAATGCAAGTGTTAAAACCCCCACAGAAGTTAGACCATTAAATCTATGCTTTCAACTTTGGACTCATATATATAAGGTATGATTATTGTCGCACTAACTACCTATTGTAGCATAGGCTAGAAGTATACGGTTCCTGATAAGCGAAACTACTCCTAATTAAGTCGCATAAAACCATTCTCGACTTGACGGAATACCACTATACACAGTTCGAATGAAAACTTAACAACTCTGTTGCTGTGATTCGAATTGACGGTTGTGGAGTGAAGAAAACAGGCAACTGAAACACCTTATCTAACGAGGACTAAACTATTTCCAACTGAGTTTAGTCCAATTGAAGGTGGTAACTTTAAGCGTCAGTTCAGTTCGTCGGAGTTCCTATGGAAGCTTCACGCGGTACTGCACCCGAACTAAAGTCCTTCGACTGCTGTAAGGCGTCTCCAAGCTTGGTGTTAGTCACATATTTGGTTCATACAGCAATATAATTGAAATTCGTAGTCAGTTTCACCAATGGCCGATAGTTACTAGCATATAGTTAAGACACGCTCTAAAGGTGACTGCTGTTTGGCCGATTCAAATAACCTGAGGCGACTTGTTTGGTAACCGTGGGACTAGTAACATCGCGCCATCGATAACATCATCACTTTCCACCTAAGTGGTGCAAATGCATGACGTTTTTGTTAGCTTATCGTTTGACCTCCATTGGTTCGTTCGATCCTGGTGTAAACTGACCATCTGACCGGGTGCATTAGGCTTCATAGAAAACTCTTGTCTGTTCATGAACGAGGCCCACTTTGGGATGGGGTTAATTCAAGACATTGGAAGTATACGTATAAAGGTATTAGTAGTGGTTGAAGTCCATGACAGTAATACCTGACTGAGCGGTCTCACAAGGTTTACGCTCAAGATATTTGCGTGTAACTCCTACTTATTCTGAAACACAAACATCGAACGTATACCTATTTTGCTTAGATTTATCGGATCTACAAAGTATGTATTAAGTTGTCGAATTATTCTTAACTTTTCGAAATCTTATTTACATGGACAATTTGGACGGAGTTGTTACCGAACCTTGCGCGCACAACTGTTTGATCTTTTAAGTTTTGTCGGGGAGTTAACGTACTCATAACAGCTTACTCCAGGCTTTACGGATAGTTTTAAATTTGTGTTCACTCAAGATTGCTTAGCTGCTGCTGTTGTCAGTTTATGGCTGTTTATCCAACCCTTCAATTTATCCAGTTCTGTAACGTGTGCCGAAACAGATATCGAATGGCGCATCACTTTCCACTTGCTTTTGTGGCTAGTGTGCATCAGGTTTCGTGTCACCCGGCCTGCTCATTTCAAATGACCAGTCATGTAACTCTTCATGTGTGTGCTTATAGAAAATTGCTACGCTTCCTTTCTTGGCCTGGAGAGAACTAGCACCTGAACATGACCCAAAACGATGTTCAACGCTGAACGAAGTCTAGCGAACCGCAATTGAACAGCATTTGCAACAGCCGGAGATTGGTTCGGACCGGTATTTGGTGTTATGGATGCAGCGAACATTATTACGCCAAGTGAAGTGAAATAGCTGAACATCAAAAAGCTCCTGTTGATTCTGCATTGATTGTATGGCTTTCCTATATTTTAGCTACTTCGCTATTTTGGCATTGCAGTGCGAGAAACTAGTGGTGATGGCCGAGGAACCTATACTTCGGAAATGTTCCTCATCGCATCCAATCGTAGGCAGACTCAGGTCTACAAGTGAATATAGTGGCCTAGTCAGGAGTAAACATAAAATCAGAAAACCCGATACAGAGTCAACTCCAATCCAATACCACCACTATTGTTTTATCCTTTCGTTTGGGATGATCATCTTTCTTACCTTTATTAGAAGCTATGGCTTTGTGACTCTACCCGAAAAATATTCCGAGACACCTAACCTCTTTCTGCCTTGCAGCTTTCTCATCCGTTAGTCCTCCAGGCTTCGCTGCCCTGCAGACGTTAATCGGCACGAGCAAACTCAGCCCCTCATCACATTCCCGCCTCTCTGCTGCGCTTTATGACTTTCTTTCCCTAATTACTCACGGTGATATGATAAAACCTCAAGCATGCTAATTACTACCTCTTCTCCTAAAGCCTGAGTGTATAGTTCATACTTGTTCTCTACTTCTTATCCATATAACCTCTGCACTTAGCTCATCTCTAAGCTTCATCTGTTATCGCCTACTTACTCCGACACCTGTAGTGAACTAGGGCGAATAAACGACTTACACAACGCGGTAAGCCAACTCCTCACTTGATACTCCCTCACTTCTATCCTGCCGCTAGCCGTGAGCTAATCAAGGGCATATGTTCCAACAATTTTAGCTGTTTCCACTCAATCTGTCGTCCGTTTAAATCGGAAATCCCATGTGAGCTGCTGACAAAAGTAGTAGCTAGCCTGCCTTGGATTTTTCTCAATGCAAGCGACATAGATGAACCACTATTCTCCGTTGATTCTACGGCTTATCTTGTGGCACTGTGGCTTTCCACTTTCGACGGTAGGACTTAGTCAAGCGAGCAAGGTGATCTTGCGCCACGATCCATACTATATATCACGAAAAAATATTATACGTAGCGCAAATATGTAGCTAAGTGTGCACAGTTTGTTGTCCTACATCATGTACTCATGAGGTTTCTTCGCTACTTTCACTGCGGATGGTGTTCTATTGTATATCTACCTTTCTTTGCGGTTCTCTCTCCCGCGACCTACTAAAAAGGGTTGCTTGCATATAATAATCGGAGCGGTTGATATATTGAAGGATTACTTGAATTAATGCGACTTACTTGCCAGTGTTTCAACATATCCTCCTGGAAATATTGCTTTCTCGGATGGCTTTTCTCTCCGATATGAACAACCGGGTTACATCTCCCCAGTCTATGAAAAGAGTACTTGTTATCACTCTAACTGGCATTAAATCCTCGTGTGCAATACACCTACATCGCCAGTGGTGAATTAACTCAGACATATATGTTACATGTACCTTCGCTGGATGTATTATTCTTGCTGTGCATTGACTTGGTCTCCTTGCGAAGTTCACCCATTCCTTCTAATCCTGGACTTATGACGAAGTGCATGAATTGCTCATTTAGTAAATGGGCTATAACTTCATGCTTAACCAATACATTAACGGGATTTTCCGCAACACTGACTCTCAATGTATTAAAAAGGTCAACCTTACTATTTTTACAAAATCATGTAAAATTCTGCTTGATCGATTCCGAACACAAAAGATACGTCTCAACCACGAACGATGGCTTTGCTAGGGGTGCCAACAGTCAAGCAGCTGCCAGATTAATTCGGTGCGCAGTTGGTAACTGCGATTATCATATAAAAGTTAGTAAACCCACTTGGGATGCATCAGACTAAAGAAGAGAAGGAAAATCCAACCACAACGTTTACCCGCATCAGCCACACAGCACGTTTGTGGAACGAACAATGGTAGGATCCCTGTGAACGCACCCTTCAGCAAATGTTCACTATGAGGAAATAAGACAAGACTTTCATCACATCTCTCAATCTCCAAGCAAAAGAATTTCTGTTTCCGCACATAAATCTCAGAAGCTTCTACTCCTTTATCAACAAGTTTACAAGTATTTATATTGTCCTTTTAATTGAAACCTAAAGGATTCGTCGATGAGCTCTGCAGCAAAATTTCGCGGGTAGACGCTCACATGCGAATTTACACCATAACAACTTCCGTTCCACTTCATTCGGCCTCAAGTACTCATAAACCACTGCGTTCAACAAAGCTTCTGTTCCCTCAACCTGCATATGACCGCTGTATTGTACATAGCTGCATCACTATGCTCATGCATACACAAGCGTGCATCGTAGTATCGAGAATAACTATTTATTCATTTACTTATTTATAAGTGATATGGCATGAGAGTGGATCTGTGAAGCAAGTTACTTGACACACCGGAACATACTCGCTACGGTTGATGGGATGACTGCACACGCGCTCGTTGCAGCTATGCAAAAAAGAAGTACATTCTATGGCTACATTAAACGCAATCACACAGGGCGCCAGAAGTTCCTTTGTTGCGCCAGTCACTAATCAAAAGCTTCATGACCAATTCCCTTTCAAAGCCGTACGCTCCAGACTAATCCTGCAGTCGCTGATGACTATATTTTCCAGAGTTCTCAAACCTAACGTCAACTTCATAAAAGATAAGCTGCTGGTTAACCGAATGAAGTGGGATTCCAAATATGTACTAATAGGCTTTCTAAGCCAAAGTGGTGCACATTTTACGGCGTACATACCAGGCACACTATGGCGAACCGCGGCTGCTGGGGTCGGCCGGTGGCCAAGTGATCTGTGCGCCCGGTTTGCAACAATAAGGTCACGGCTTCGAATCCGCGTAGGGGTGGACATCCTCGCGATATAATAAGCCCACGCGAGGCTGGTGGTGATCAAGTGGCAACGAAGCGCGATTGCGGTATACACCCGTACGGCTGCTAGGGTGACGTTCCAATCAATAAACGAATTTAAGGCAGTACTTTTGTCAGCCACACGCCTTCAGACTCTCGTGTGGAGTTTGGATTTTCGCCGAAATCCCTTGGGGCGGGCTTCAGCCAAGGAAACAGAACTCTGATTACTGCAAAAATCTGAAAAATGAAGAATCCATTTTTATTCATGGAGCCTAAGCCCTTCAAAGCTCTGATAACCGTTAAGCTCAAACCCATGATTTTTAAGAATTGCGCTACATTCGTCGGGCGTTCTCACGGGACAATATCATCGCCAAACTGACCACAATACCATCCTCATCATCAAAGTACAAATGATGGGCCTAAAAGCAAAATATGCGTTTCACTCCAAAATGCAATTAAAATGGTGGCTGAGCTGGCGTAAGAGGTTCCTCTCAGAGCCACGCTTAAAAGTGTTAAGTGCCAAACACCAGATGACCGAGGGTCAGCGAAGCCGCTGGGATCACCGGCGGTCTTATCTTCGCAACGAGATACCACAGGGCAAAACCAAATGGTGAGGGAAAGCGGCTTTCCAAATATTTACAGAAACCAGAACTTGTCATCATTCTGCCAGCCAATATGAATCGGCCTAACTTTTAATGGCAGCTGCAATAGAAATACCATTAGTTGCCGGCCTCACAGGGTTCGGCTAATTCTCACCGCTGGCACTTGGAATATTATATATGCGTCTGATGTTCGAAGCACCCTCCTGTATGCGTACAAACTTTCAGGGTATCTTCAACAAATTATCCGGGGTTTAATCTCATCAAGCTTTGATGTATATGGACTTGACAAAGATAACCGAAACCCGGATGAATGATGATGGTGATCCACGTTTACTCCAGGTAACACTACAAGCAGCTAATGATGCAGAGGAAGTTCTCTTGTCAGCTACTCGCCTCCGTACCACATCATGCACAGTTCGAATCTTTCCAGATGTTCCTTGGAGCGAACGTCAAAAACGCAAACAAAATCCGGACGACTTCGGTAAACGACAAGACGCCAAATCTGTTCTTGTTCACGATGTCCCCTAGCTCAAGACCTCAAGCGATCTAGAGGCCAAAGCGCATGACTGGGATGAATGGCGTTTTATTCGCGAACTGCTCTCACTCGAAAACGTTATTGCTACTTCGACATCAAGGTTACCACTCTCACCTAACTACAAAGGATGTGGTCCCCGAGTGATGAAAATATCGTTGCATTCCGAAATGATGGTAGAATATGTGATCAATACGTGGCGCAAACTGCGTCAAAGGCTACCATCCGAAATACGTATAAAGACGATGGGCACTGAACCACCAACAGGCCATGTCACACGAAGCAAGCAACGTACCAATACAATTCTGCCGCCATGTAGCTCAGACCAGAGACAATGCCAAAACACGCTGCCGGCTGAAGGGTGACAAGTTGGTCACCCACTTGTCGGCACTGAGAGCTCAATAAAACGACCTGAACTGGCCCTAGGGTCTGCAGCATCGGTCCTACAAAAAACCTACCGGCAGCCGGCCCCACAAGGGGCGGAGTAAACTCCAACCGAAAGCCAGAATCTACAAACACTCTTCTAACCACCGATGCCATCACCTGCTTCTATACTAATGCACAAGGTCTTCACAGCAAGCTAACCGAACTTCGATTTCGCCAGGTCTCCACGCCCTGGGACCTAGTTATGGTCACGGAAACCTGGCTGAGCACGGAAATCGCGGATGCCTAGATTGCGTTACCTGGCATGAGTTCCGTACGAAAAGATCGGCCTAGCAGAGGAGGCGGAGTGCTTTTGTATTATCGATCCGACCTACATGTTGAGATCATTGATGACTCAGAAGCAAACATCAACGATTCTCTTTGGTGTCATATGCATCTGAGACGTGGCGATGTGTGTTTGCTAGCAATAGTTCACCGTCCTCCAATGTCTACCTTGGATATGGATCAAGGCCTTGCTGCTGCGATGAAACGAGTATTGACACGTCCACACAGTCACGTTCTTCTGGTGGGGGATTTCAATCTGCACGCACTCGAAGTTCCAGCATCGCTCAGCGAACAGTTCAAGGCTGATTTGCAAGTACTGATTACCGACGTACCACTGTATAACAATGTCACCTCCCCCACTCGTTTCAGAACGGGTGACACCCCCTCTGTCTTGGACCTTGTGCTCACCAACGAGGAACTAAGGATTGACACAGTTACCATAGCTACACCACTAGGTCGTAGTGATCACGCGACGTTGCACTTTCGTTACATCTGTTATTCGGAGTACGTTAGAGAGAACGACGAGGAAACTTATATGGTTACACATTACGACATCTTGTCTAACCTTGTTCAAGACACCAACTGGTCCTTCCTGACCGAGAATCCGCCCGATGAGGCTTGGATGGTGTTTGTCACCAAATACACTGAGCCAGTGGCAGATGCATCAGAACGCAAGGCCTTTCGCCTGAAACAAGTGGATTCGTTCCTAAGAAGCCGTACGAGAAAATCTATGGCCTTAAGGGATTCGGCCTGGCACGCTTACAAAGTTTGCCCAAGTAATCTGACCTGGGGAGTCTACACAACTCAACGAAACCACTGCGTCAAGTTGATTCGCTAAGACAAACTCCAGCACCAACCGAACTTAGCTGCGAAATTCAGCAAAAATCCAAAGCTGTTGTATAGACATATCAACAAACTCCGTAGAGTGCAGCGCGGGATCCCGGTCTTGCGTGCAACAGATGGTCATGCGCAAACTGCACAGGACGCGGCCAACGTGTTTCGTCAACACTTCCTCCATACTTTCCGGAGTGAAACATCCATTCACCCGATTTTGACAGAGCTCTCACCGTTCCCAAGTTTACACAACGTGTCGTTCACGGCAACCAATGTGTTGAAAACGCTAATGTCGTTGCGTGTGCACAGCTCGCCAGGCGTAGACGATATTAAACCGAAGGCATTGAAGGCAGCGGCCCTAAACATCGCCGAACCATTAGCTCGGTTCTTTCAACGTTGTCTTGACGAAATGCTGATTCCCACAATGTGGAAACATGGGCTAGGCACTCCCATTTACAAAAGCGGTAATGGTGCGGAGCCGTCGAACTACCGTCCAATCACTCTCCTCCCAGTTTTATCCAAAGTAATGGAGCGTATAATTGCGGAGGCGCTGATGGGATAGCTGGAGAATAACGATATCATAGTGCCACAGCAACACGGATTCCGCTGAAATCGATCCTGCACTACAAACTTGCTGCTGGCCCGAGCAAGCTGGACAGAGTCAGCTGATGCTAGATTTGGAGTCGACGTTGTCTACCTGGACTTCTCGAAGGCGTTCGATCGTTTGGACCACCGCATCCTCCTACACAAGCTTCGAGGCTACGGAATCGGTGACCCTGTGCTTGGTTGGATCGCCAACTTTCTCACTCAACGTCAGCTGAATGTGAGAGTCCGCAGCTCCATGGCCGATCCAATTGACGTCCAGTGCAGTGTGCCACAAGGGTCAGTACTGGGGCCAAGTTTATTTTTAACATTCATTAACGACCTTGCCAGTGTACTACAGGCGAACTTCTTGCTGTTTGCAGATGATGTCAAAATTTGGCATGACATCCGGACAGAGGACGATCACACAACACTGCAGAGCGATCTGGACCAGGCGTACACTTGGTCATCCGAAAACATGCTCCACTTCAATGTCACCAAGTGCAAAGTCATGAGCTTACGCCACCAGCGCATCCATGAATACTTACTCGGGGACCAGCCGTTGCAACATGCTTCCCAGGAATGCGACCTCGGAGTGATCGTGCAGGACGACCTTGGCTGCTCCAGTCAAGCTGAAAAGGCATCGAAAAGGGCCAGTCAACATCTCGGACTCTTACGGAGGGCTTTCGGAAATTTCGAGCCATCTGTATTCGCAAATGCTGAGTGCTTACGTGAGACCCTACGTGGAGTATGCGATACAGGCTTGGCGTCCCTGGCGCAAGCGCGACATCAGTGCACTTGAAGCTCCACAGCGTAGAGCAACGAAGCTCGTCAGAGGCCTGTTTCACATCCCCTACCAACGCAGACTGCAATCTCTGGGATTGTACGGTGGTGAATATCGTCGTCACCGAGGAGACCTCATCATGGTCTACTTACTACTGATGAATCCAAATCACCCATGTCGCAGTCTCTTGCAGCTGAGCCAAAATATCAACCTGAGAGGCCATCAGCTCAAACTGGCTACACACTACAGCCGACTCGATTGTCGACGAAACGCTTTCTCACTCCGTGTGTCCCGTGCTTGGAATGCGCTCCCCACTCACGTCGTCCTTGCCCCCACATTGGCACTATTTAAAAAACGCCTAGATGACACACTTTCCAACTTGCATTATTTGGCATAGCACGTCCTATTCGGAGGACGAAATAACGAGACCCAAACCATGAGGTTACTGACCCTCCCCGCAAAGTGGCTGTGATGTTACATACAGAAGTGTCCCAATGAACGACATGGATGTATACAAACTGGAGTAACATACCACATCTCTCAACGGAAGCAACACACGAGTGAGCGTTATCCGTTCCTTTGATTTCTTTTTCCCACATTTGCTGTAATATAACAGCTCTACTTTGGGTGCAGACATCCAGTCCATACTTCAAACCATCATTATGAAGTGGTGCGTTGAAATCTGTAGAGGCATAAAAAACGATTTACTTGTTCGATTATCCTTCCATTTTATCTATTGCTCCAACCACCCTACGGGACCTGTCAAGCATATGCTTTTTTACCCGTTATAAATCATTGTTCATTTTTGTCCATGAAATCACTGACGCGGCGGTCATTCTTACAGATATGTCTGTTATACGTAAAAGTAGACATAGTAAATAAGGTGGCGTAAATTTGTACCATCGTAGTGATCTATAACTTCAAGTTCTTGACGTCCCGAGGATCCAATTTGTGAACGTACTTTGATGCCACGTGCAACTAAGACGTAGTGACACATGTTTAGTTGCCCTCGTATCCCCTTCTGTCACATCCGTTAGAAATGGACAGCACTGATACTGCTCTGAAAATCATTTAAGATGTCCAATACTCCAGTACCTATGGTGGGAGACTTCAAATTGAACGCTGTAGCTCCCGGTTCCACTTGGTGAGCACTTTAAACTTGAGTTGCAATACGTCGCTGACCTACCGCTCCGAAATCATGTCACTTCTCCTACGAGATTCAGAACGGGGAACAAACCATTAATTGTGGACTAGGTATTTACAAATCAGGAAACTATGATAAACACAGTAAAACAGTGTAGCCACTTGGGGCGCAGCGATCATAGAACACTGCTCTACTGCTAAGTCTGTGACGCATAGCATTTCAAGGAAGACATTGAAGAAGCCCGTAACACATCACAACTCTCTAGTTGACCCAACAGAACAACTCTTGATGTCGCTTGGGGTGATTTCATCAACCAGGGCAGGAAGTTTGTAACAAACGCAGCAGAGACAACGATCCTTAGCTCAAAAAGGTGAATTTTACTTGAGGAGTTGGAAGTGAAAACGAAGCACATAGAGAGATTCTATTTGGCAAACATACAAACCCGATCCGATCATTAAAAACTGGAATGCATACATAAACGAGCGACACTAATGTGTTAAGTTGACTTGCGAAGATGCACCAACAGGATAGCAAAAAGGTTCTCCTTCGTTTCTACACTACTTTGCAACAATGTTAAATAACTCCGAAGAGTGCAATAAGGCATCTTTGAACAAAAAGAACTGTATAGTGCAGACACAAACTGCGCCAGAGGCAGCTAACGCATTTAGACGTCAGTTTACTTACTTTTTCTAAAACTCTTCGTTAGCATGCAGCTTCCTCACTCAGTTGACGTAACCACCAGGACCTGGTCACACTCATCCCTTGCGGCGGAGGTATTAAAGCAACTGGGGTCACTACGCGAGCATATTTTACTTGGTGCGGATAACATACGTCCCAATTTATTGATGGTAGCTGCCACGAGGTGGGCTGAACTATTGTCACAGTTTCTCTAGCGTCGCATCGACGAGATGGAGGTTCCAATAATGTGAAAGCGTAGAAAGTTCACTCCAATTACAAGGCAGACAATCGTGCTGTGTCTCAAAACTAAGGATTAATTACTTTTCTTTTAATGATTGCTAAATTCACGGAAGCAGTCGCTGTAGATGCAGTTTTACTTATTGTTTGGAGCGTTTGATCAGTTCGGTTCTACTTTTTTCGCAATTGCTCAACGCTTGCATTAGTCCACTTTTTACTACCTCATCCATGTCTGATATTCCTGAACAAGCATGGACTCGTTACTCTTCAGAATCAATGACGAAAAGCGACTAAAAATGTTGAGCGCTCTTTCCACCTCCCTTACCAATTCAGACAAAAGTCCCCGAGATTTCATTGAACAAGATATTGTCGTCTGCGAGGTGATCTCAGATTAGCGTATCAGCTTATCGAGGATCCGAAACACCCATACAGAAACTTGTTGCAATTCAGCCGCAACACATCACTTAAAGGACACCATTTAAAGCTAGACATGCAGCATTCATGGCTGGATTACCACTGAAACGTTTTCTCTATTCGTGTATTCCAATCGCTAAACGTTCTTCCGTATTCTGTCATAGCTTCTACGTCAGCTGAATGAAAAATTCGACTTGATAATGTATTACAAGACATGTTAAACATGAGTTAACCCAAGATATTGGGACAGGAGACCACGTAACCAAACAGTGTGTACAAGTGAAAATTGTTATAAGTACACCGTTACGCATTAAATTTTCCTGATTCATTCATATTTTGGTCTTACTCCGCGTGTACGGAAGGTGTTAAGCGTTACACTTTTTACACTTGCGGAACCCACTGTTCCATAAATCCTTGGCCTCAGTAGGAGGAATTTTACTCCGAAAAGTAGTAGGCTGTCAAGGTCACTAAAATACGGACAGTGAGCAGATATATGCAGCAAAGCGTGGTGTGATACACTGTATGGCAGTGAACCGCTGCACCCATATTGTTGGTGATATCTTGCGGTTGAGTATGTACTACAGAAAGCGACATAACACGGACCAATATCAGTTGCTTCTAGGTTTTCATTTCTCGCTTCAGGTTATTCTATATTTATCACAGACAAACGAGGGTTTTTCTGATAAAGTTTTAGTTAACATCCGCCTCTCTAGTTAAGTGCTTATGGGTTCATGAACCTACGTACCACCATTTTGTAGTAGGAATATGGAAATCAGAATTTTAGGTCTTCTGGTATTTAGGTTGTAGTTACCTCGAGCTGTGCGAATGAGCTGACTAGCAGAATGAACCAAGAGGGGAAATTTGAACCAACTCGCCACCGAGTATAGAAAATAGCGCTGCGTAGACAAGGGACAGATCGATTTTACGCTTTGCGCAGAGCAATTTAATTGTAACTGGCACATCTGTTTCTGCTCTCCAAATGCATCAGACTATCTGATGTGATTCAATTGCCCACGGGCAATCTGTAGCGTTGTGTGCCCGTGATGCGGAACATGTATTATAGCGCGGACACAGAGGCCACTGCCTAGTGCTTTCCACCCGTCACGCCTAAAGCTGCCAAAATTTCAGCTCTGGCTTTTTATGCAGTCTTGTCAAGTAGGCTTTTGGTAATCGAGCCTTGTCACAGCAAAAATTCAAGAGGTTGACCTCTCACAATATGGGAACTGCGGCTACATCCTTCGATGCAATGGTATGAATGATATACACTAGGTAACTTCGTCCGTGTTCCCTAGACGCCCATAAATTTGATGTGGTACTTTACGAGTCTAAGCCATGCGGAAGGTGCTCTAGTACTTGTTTTTTATTGGCCAACAGCCCACACGGCCAAAACTCGTACTTTTAAAAGCGATCTGCAGAGTGGTATGTATTTACAACAACACTTGCCATCCTAATAATCATGCATATAGCTACTCAGGCACAATATAAACTTATGATACTTATATACGATCAATGTAAGGCAGAGTTCCTCCATGTATTCCCTCCTATTGCCCTTTTAAATGCATTGTGGCGCATTTGGCAGTTATTTGCCTCGTGAATAACTGGATTCAGCCTAGCGAAGTTAAATGTTGCTTCTGTGTCAAGTTATATGAGATCTTAAGTAGAAACTGATCACCCAAGAGGACCAGTCTAACCCGTGACAGAAACAGTGACTGCGTCGGTACACGAATCCTTTTTGATACTATCTAAGCTGCTATCACATATCGCACTTCGTACCAAAGAACACAACCTGCAACACACGCATGGGGTTGTTAGTAAAAGTACTTGATTGCGTTCCCTACCCAGACTTGTCTCTTGGCGACTCCAGTTTGCTGTGGACTAGGGAAATCTACCCTTAACAACGCATCATGAAAAGATAAATGCCGCCGAATGCACTGCACTCATTGAACAATTCCTCAGTGTGGCAAGTTTTGTTACCTCCAGCTTTTCCTACTTTGCAACGAGCAAACTCCAATCGATTGTCAGTAGCTGAGGTGGCTGCTACATGGCAAACTTTGGAAAGAGCTGCGTGTAAACTTCATGTTTGTTTTCAAAAAGGTTTGAAAACAACCGGTTGGTATAGTTGTTTTCAAACCTTTCTGAAATCATGAGTTCTCGATCGGTTCCAAGTATTTTTCATGTTTGCTTGTTATCAGCTCTATATATTTTCATGTTCTAAAATCTAAGAGATATTGGCTATGAACCCTTGCACCCGAGTACACCACTTCAGTGGCTGATACCAGCTGACTCTCTCAACCGCTAATACGTTTCTGTATTCGGCCTTTTCACTTTAGACACACTATGAGCAACCCGGCATACTGCTTTGTCAAAGTCATAATCACTTCACTTGCTCAAGCTAAACCTATCTGCTTGGGAAACTTCGACTCTACGTAATGCTTTGTGGTGACCTGACGAACTCGCTACCACGGCTGCTGCTCCTCACAAGCGCTCACGCATTAGTCGGCTACAACGATCACACACCAGAATCAGCTGACATAACAGTCGCACATCTGATTGGTGAGGACGCTTGAAGCCTTGAACGGTCGGCTTCTTAGCCAATCAGATACCTGCCAAACATATATATTTCTAGGACGAACGGTTGATGTGCGCATGCCCCACCAGAAAAATGCCGTGATGGGGTTGGTCCGAGTGCAGCATGTGTTTACTTCGAAGCCAGCTAGTACCTCACAACATTTTCTGATTACTTCACATCTTCAGATTCGTAGCCCTACCGCCTCATTATCGATCCTTAGGAATGAAGGCAGACTGGACCATCGAACTTCGCTTCATCTTCATAGATCGTCTGTGCCATCTCTACCTTTTCGTGTACATAATTCAACGAATGTTCGCCAGTGGGGACATGCCGCCCTTGATAGACAGCCTGGTTATTACGTTAGATAACGAGGGATCTGAAGTGGGAAATCCTCCCAACGGTCACGATGATTCGGCGAAGCGAGAAGAGGTGATGAAGTATTATCCAACCGGTGGGCGTCAACAGCAGTTGCACCAACCCAACACCGTTTCCGGGGCAAAGATGGCGAATGAAACGGATACTGAAGTCTCTCCATCCATGTTAAGAGGCCTTGATGATTCTAACTGTCCTAAAATATTCTGCTTCATTCATCGTTACTATTCTACATCAAAACTAATTCTGGACTGCAAAGAGACGGAAGTTGAAAATAAAACTGCCGTGGAGTATATAGACTGCTTTTACCGAATGAGTCCCACATCTCCCACTGGTACACAGAAATACCCTCCGACATTTGTGTCTAATGATGGCAGAGGTTATGATCTCAAGATAACTCTGACTCCATCTCGCAGACGGCGTTCGGGCAGCGCAGAGCGGCGTGTTACGGTCGATTACCTAGCAAACGGCGTACTTGGATGGGTGGTGGAAGCAGTTAGACGACGGGTGCGTATGGCTCATAGTCCGGTACACCTCATCCTACCATTCATTCAGTTCGCACATATACGACGAGCAGATGTCGGGGATCTATCCACCAGGCACCGCGTGACACGTCTGACTTTGTGGAACCCACTTAGATGGAACGAAGACAGCCTAATTCCCGCCCCATTAGGAGCAAACTTTGCGTCATACGTAAGTCCAAAAAATCCTTCTATCCCTCCTTACTTCCGACTAAACGTGTTCTGTGATCACATTAACCGAAAACCCTCGTTCAAACGCTTATGGCTTCCTTGGGAAAGCTGGCAGATCCGATTTAACCACTGTCAGGGCAAGTATGGTTGCTTAGCCTGGCTAAGTCCCTACCCAATATGCGATTCTACCAGTCAGCACTCCTTCATGCCATCTTTCTTCATTATGCCACTCGTCGTTTCGAGTCAGTCAGATTTACAATCTCTTAACATCAGTTCTGAGGTTGTTGCTTCAAGATACAAAGCGGAGAACGAGATTTTATTTGAAAACCAGTGTCGCAAGGAGCCTACTCGGTGGGATCCCGTGGGCGACCTTGTGGTCGATCATACGCTAGGATGCTGGCGACCGAATGCATATGTCGATATCGGTAGTATCCCAGTAGAAGGACCTAGCTCCGTGTTGTTTATAGAAAATCCGACGGTAGCGCCGGAGATGAAACTTGGTTCAACCAGTACAACGCAAGCGCTGAAGCCAAAACCGCCCTTATCATCAAGCTACACCTCAACGACAGAAGAAACAACCACTACTGTCGCAGCCACTGAACACGTTGGTTTCGCTGTAGTAAGTGATAATCAATCTACTCATGTAGTGGACCAACAGTCAGTGTATGTGAGTGTTGTCCCGAGTGTGGGCGGTGGGTCAGCAGGACCAGATACACAACGACCCATTACGATAAATCCACCACCAGTGGCGAACACAACAGACAACTCGTTAAATCTCTCTCTACCCTGGTTCATGCAACCATTTGTAAAACATCAAGTTTCTGGTGAATCCCGTGCTATATCAGATAGGCGCTTTTCATCTTCCAAGGAATTAAATCAGCAGACCGAACCTGTCGATACACTATCTGTGCGAAATTTGACCAGTGCAGTTATTTTCCTTTCCGTTCTGGTCATTCTTCTGCTTAGCTTATTAATAATTTTATTGGTGATGTTCCAAAAACGTCGCAGAAGAAAGCGAAAAGAACAATGGCAAAAATTTAGAGGATTTTTGGTGGGTTCGCAGTCAATAGAACCTTCGGGGTTCGTCACTTCTAAAGCGGCTGGTTTGAAGGGTCCCCTTGTGCCAATCATTTCGGAACCTATTCCCGTAGGCGGTAGAGCGGCAGCATCGGCACACTCGAATGACACGTCCACTAGTGGTGCCTCATTGGCTTACAGTTTTGAACCCCTCGGACGCATGAACACCTTGCAGACTTTTGGTCCTTCCCGCCCCTCCTGTATGGACAATAATGCGTATAGTTGTTCTGCCGAACGTGAGAAGTTGAGCACCGATACAGACTCCACTTCAACGACCAGGTCACATCATTGTTTATCCTTATCACGATCCCATCTGGGTGGAATCTTACCCCCTCCCAAACCAAACAGTCGTACCAATCTGAAACTCGACCAAGACGCTGAAGATGGACAAGCAGTACAGGCGTTACTGACGAAACTGAAACAATCTGCAAAGAAACCACCGAGAAAACAGCACACACTTGTTTTCGAAGACGGCGAACTCTCTCAAGACAAGCTTCCAGAGGGCTTGAGGCATTCGTATTCGCTTATTAAGTGAGTGCGTTCAATGCTCGGTACTTCGTGTTACGCAGAATTAGACTGTTAACAGTTAAATTTGGATGCTAGTATATGATAATCATTAAAATATGAAGGAATAACAGTCACTTAGAATGTTTACTATCTATTTTCATTACGCGCACGCGTTTCATGAGGCACGGGAGACTGGCGTTCAGCCATGAACTTCTGCAAGTAAACCAGGAAAATTCGCATGTCTAAGAATTAAACCGGTAATCGAATTTGTACTGCAATTGCGCTGTATTTAGTGGCCCGAAGGAGGTGTGTTATACACTAATAAACGTAAGCTCTGTGCAGTTCTTCAACGCTCTCCCGGTTGATTTTCATGTGATTCAATTTACACTTAATGAAACTCCATCACATGTGTCTTAAATCAGGACGATAATAATTTGTATAAGTATCAAAGCCTTCAAGAAATTATGCTTGGACACATAAGTGCTCTAAATTAGACTAACTGCTATTGCTGTTATGAGTTAGCCTTCTTGATCTCGAAAACGTATACATATATCAGGTTTTGCCCATCGATATATGCACATTGATTTAGCGTATTCGCAGGCATTTTACACGCAAGTCACACTTTTGGACGCCTAACTAGGAAGTTTCAGGTATGAAACTATTCATTCGGTCATTTGGGGGAACGGTTGATGAAAATAATCTGACTTACTTCAGGAACAGTTCTTCTTGGACTCACAGGAGCAACGGAACTTGTTTCCGTAGTTTTTAGATGAATAACATGGTGTATGCTTATTTGTGGTTGTGATTCACATCTCCAATCTCGTTGCACATCACAAGTGCATTTGATGCTGATCGATCAATTTATTCGATGTTTCGACTAAGATAACCTAATAGGCTAGAGGTAGTTTAGTTTCTTATGGAGAATTTGGACAAGTACTCCTTGCTGTAATGTACGTATCGGGTGGTGGCTTTTGTGGTCCTCAGTTGCCATATGTTTTCCTGTGTCTCTCGAGCACCTGGTATCGACATTTAGTGTTGAAGTTATAGAGAACTATCTTGAACGACGAGCGAGTCACCATGGCCTTTCTCAGGGAAGTAAATGTAGGTAAACTAGACCTTCGTGTCTGGTTCTTTATGAATATTTTCAGAAACTTGAGTGGTAGCAAGATAAATGTGTGTGCAGATGGGTGAGGAGATCTCCTATAAAACAAGTTACACGCCAACATCGTTGGAGACTATAACGGACATTAATTTTGCGAAGCATATTGCCGGACATTTACTTTGATTCAGTATTCTTCTCAAATTGTACTTAAGTTCAATACCATGGTACGGTGAATCACTTGTCATACCAAGATCTATAAATCAAGATTATGAACTTCGCAGGAGGATGTTATGGGACAATTTCCTTGGAGTTAATTCAGATCCAACCAACTTGACTACGCTCATTAGTTTACGCTTTCGTCAGTGATCAATTAGGATTCGGTAAATGATTAGACGTAGGGATCATTCGTAACTGATAACAATCGTGTGGGTTGCCATCGCACTAGTACATAAGGACTCATGTTGAAAACTGTTAGAAATAACTTACTTTTGTGATTTTGCATGGACTAGTTGCCTCCGCATTTTGTACTGCAAGGAGATGGCGAGAAAATAGGAAGAAACTAATCGCGCAGGTGACTGTGCTGGCCCAGATGCCAAAATAAACCATCGTCAGTCCTTCTTGGGTTTCACGGTCGAATGAACAGCTAACTACCACATACTATTCAAGGGAACTAACGTTATAATGTAAAAGTAAAGATGGAGGATTTTTACGACTACTTGACCGATGGGAGGGATAACGGCCAGACATTGTGACAGAAAGTAATATAGTTGTTGGTTACTTACGGAATAAAGAGCAGTGACACCCCGGGTGGAAAAGCCACCGTGACAACAATTCCGTACATTGTGATATACATCCTTGGTTTCGTTAAGCGGATAGGTGGGAATGAGTGGGTAACTTACTTCGCGCTCGTGAACAGCTTTTAATCCATGTGAATCAAAATAAATTAAAAACTGCATATGCAGTACCAGGAGACCTAATCTGTTAAGTTAAATAATTTTGACAGCGCTAGCTTTTTGTGGACAATCAAAAGAACCAGTGCGACAGCCTATCTCGATATTTTCTGACAACGTTGTGATAACTGTAACTATCCCACCAGTTAAAGTTTTACTCTTTGGACAAGTCTGGCAACTATAACTGGCTGGCGTAACCTCAAGTTAGGGAGCAAAACACTGCGCACTATATGCAAGCCGAACATCGACATGCATGCTATGTGCTTTGAACTGCAAAATAAGGGATACCTAACTCCCAACTTAAGTCTCGTGCCAAAATAATTGCGAAGTAATAAATAAATACGTGAATGACAAATAAGCGTTGGTTCTCGAAGGTGCTCTTCCAACAGTCGCTTATGCTAACAGCCAAGTCCACTACCTATTCTGGACCGCTTAAACACCTTACATAATTTCCTTCACGTATTTCGTGCATGGAATATGCATCCTCAGTCTATTAGCCACAGATAAACATTAGTGACCCAGTAGTTGCTTCGAAATCACTGAACAGGCGCTGAACAAAGCGAAAACAAGTGAAGTCCGGGAAAGGATTTAGATGACGGACAACCTTCCTCGGTGAGCCTTACTCTATGTGCTGTTGCGTAGAATACTAGAAATATCCACTTGAAAATGATGATTTCCGCTGTTTTCGCGAAGGAAAGATGCTATTATACGGATAAAAAGAGCCAAGGTTTAACAGGTCCCGCAGGATAGCTTGTTTGAATTACATAAGCTCGAGACAAAACATGAGTTTAAAGTGAAACGGACTCACCGTAATATCCACGTTAACACACAAGTACCTCTGTTTACCCCCCGATTTCGTGGGGGTTGGTAAGCATTTAAGCCAGCCCCCGACTTCCGCCTCAAGCACTTTCTGTGCACATTCCTTTTTCATTAATTCGGTGAGTAGCTACAGCCATCATTCTTATGGGACTTTGTAGCCCTGAATTGATGTGCCGGAAACGAGTAGCCTTGCCTATGGTCGGCACCCGCATTCGTCATGCACGCTTACCTTAGATGACCGCTACAGTGAGTGGTGCCAACCGCTACCAGACAACACTGTGTCTACCTCAATGAGTTCAGTATCGTTGCAGATACTTCGTACTGAGTAACAGACACCGGTGAATCATTGAGAGGATACTGACTGGTCTCTCTCGGTTTGGTATCTTTCAGTGGTTAGCGATATGAACCTCTGGCTTAATTACAGTTGCGGATTGTCTGAAGGCTGTTAAAGGGGTCATGCACCAAAAGTATTTCTTCATTTTTGCTGAAATGATCTACAGGTGCTTGGTGTTTCCCATGAAAACATAACAACTGTATGGGAACTTATTGCGAACATAAACTCGGCACTCAACATGTCTCCAAAGATTGTCAGGTTGTAGGCCTAGAAATCAATAGGGCACACATATATTGGCTGAAATGCGAGCTTGTCGGCACACCATGATGGTTAAACAAGACGACGGAAGGGGGCTGACATCACATGACATCACATTCCGATGAACACGAGCTGAGTGGAGTTATGTAGTTGGATTAAGGTACATTTAATTGTTTCGTGAATGATGATAACGTGGAGTAGAAAATCTGTAAGCTGGATGAACACTCCACAGATGACACAGGCGAAAAGTGAAAAATGTAGCCGTCCGCATTGTTTGACGAACTTTGAGCGATGTCTTATTTGTAAGTACTGTGACCTGCTTGGGTATTCCGGTCATCTGGCAAACCAGGACTATCCGCTGTTGACCCCCTGAGGCTTTTCTAATCAAAGCTGCCTGATCTTTGTTCTTCAACTCTTCACCGTTTGTCCCCATAATGATTTTTCTTGGTAAGGCGGATTGTGGCACATGATCGTACGTTCAGTTGGCTGCTAACTCTCCAGCTGTGCATTTAGGCCTCGTTTCCCATACAAAGAAGGTAAGAGACTTCTGCATCAGAGGGGTCACTTGCCGTGGACACTAGAAACTCAGAAGCTGCTAAATTTCAGCGGAGCTAAGGAACACATCGTTGTTTCCAGATTGCGATTCCTGGTGATCCCCCTTAAGCTCCAGAGGGAACAATTATGCGCCTTGATGCCACTCACAAGCTCAGTAAATAGACCCCTATCACAGCAACGTAACAAACGAAGAATCGTGTGCTCGTTGCTCGATGCTTCTCACACGCAGAGCAACGCTTAGTGTAGTTCATGAGGCCAAGATTTGAATCCATTTGTGGGACACTGGACTCTAGACTAACGAGCCTTATTCAGAATTTATACTGGTTTCACCTATACCGCGGTCTCTGCTGTTACCTACAAGCATATAGGGTAACTCGAAAGTCTGTATCCCCTAATCAAGTGGTTCTCAACCTTTTTGAGACAGTTACCCACAAAGTGTGTTCACTATAAACAGTTACTCCTCAGAAGGCTAACTTCTCATTGCGTCTTACATTTATTTACTTACTTAAAGCATTCAAATAAGGAAAGTACATAGTTTTGACCGAACCTTCCTAATAATCAAGGGATGATGTACGTTAATAGGACGTTTGATTTTGCTTATTTCTAACAGTTTCTGGTGCACTTTCGGCTAATGCACATCGTAAGTCGAGCTCCGAGTTCACTCGCTTCCTTGCTTTGGTGTATGATACCTTATGAAAAAATGACAGAAGTCAGTGTCTTCTCATTTGTGTCTACCATTTCTTCCAAGTCTAACTAGACGACAGCATTCCACTATCAATCTGCACCGATGCGTTCTGTGTACTAATCGCCTGTTTTCCCCTCCTACCTAGTAAAAATTCGCTCGCTACTTTACCTAATCATCTGACCTATGCTCCCAGGTTAATATTCATTCAACTCTGTAATTCGACCCGGCGAACGACTGCCTGACTCCGAACTACAATGATCGACGAGCGAGCCGATAAAGGAAACATCTAGCTGCGCTGACTGCAAGCCAGTAGTCGTAGTATAGGCAATACAATTTATCACAGAAAATGGTTTAATTCAATGTCCAGTTACCATGGATAAGTCCCTGATGGCTAAATATTAATGACTAGCTAGTTAGTTCATCTTTTGATACGGATGATATTGTTATTAATTTTGTTTGACTACAGGCTGATGACCCAACCCTCATCCTCATATTTAGGCCACATAAAATTCAATTTTACTTCATCGGCTTATTATTAGCTTCTGTCTGCCCTACACAGTCCTCTTCAACCAATACTCTCATCTATAGCATGGTTTCAAGTCACATTAACCTGCTAACTAAAATCAATCTTCATCCAGTAAACACTTCGAACTTTTCGGTTCTTGGCCGGTCCGTTTTACCATGACATCCGGGTATGCTCTTTTACCCCCAGTTACACATGGGAGCGTCCCCGGCAGTTACCGGAGTAGTAAAACATTTTTTATCAACGAACTTGCTCAGACTGCCTTGCATCAGGTATGGAGCAAGCAGATCATATACTGGGCACCAAAGTACACCAGTTACCTGATTTGTGTTCCACAGGATGTTCCAAAAGACACCACATTGTTTGATGAGACAGGTTGCTTCACTTATGAAACCTAATTAATCAAAATCTGTAGGAATCCATTCGTCATTGCTATTCCCAGGGGACAAGATTTTCGCATGAATCGCCATGCACGAGTTACACTGAAGTGAGTGCCAGTTCGACGAAATACAGATGGCCTGTGTGGAGTAAATTTCGTTTGAGCATCACTGGCATTTTACACTGCCCTTGCCGACAGGTTGTGTCCCTTGTCTCCAATCTTTGAAAGGGGGACATCGCAACGGTGACACCAACCGGAAAAGCGGAGTTTGACAGTAGACATGTTCGCAGTCACTTACTGATCTCGTAAAATGCGTCTGTGTCTAAATTATTACATTCGATCCTACTTCAGAGAGTGTTTTAACGTCTACGAGGTTTCTATCTGTTCAACTGCTGTGCTATTAAAGTTGCCAAATGCTGGACGTTTGGTTTCAAGGTGACTAGATAGTAGGATTTGTCAACCTCGCGAAGTTCTCACGGAAATGGCCTCTGCGTGGTCGATTGGATTTTGTTTATGCAACTGCCAAATGCATTCATGCCAACAGTTTAACTCAATTTCGTTCCATATGTGTACAGGTTCCACCATTCCATAAGAAAGTATTTCAGTTCAGAGTCTATGCGAGGTAAATATATTCGTGTATCCATTTCCATTTGGTTCGTCTGGGAGAACACCAACTTGCGTTTGTTACGTATTAGACGCCAGATTTTTTGACCATAAGTCCGTATGGGACTAAGGGTAGATAGAGCGAACCACATTAAGAAAATGTATACATTCCGATTTATGATTTTTCTCATTCAAATCTAACGTTTTAGTGAGGCAACCGTTGATGATATCCGGGTTTGTTCATCAAACCTTCCAATAATATACACACGCTGGCCTTATTAAAAGCGATAATGTCGAAAGTGCATACTTTTCAATCAAAAACCTCAGTTTTACCCCAAATACATCAATCTAAATTGAGTTTATCAGAACTAACATGGTTGTACTACTCAGCATATCCGTCGCATCAGTGGCAACATAATCCCAATTGGCTTTGTGGCGAAAACTGTACTTGATTGTAATGAGAGTGGTAGATGTTAAGTAGAACGGCTCGAGCAATGTTCCAAATCCATTTCGAAATTTAATTTACTGTTCATGCACGAAGCGGTTCATTAACGACATGTAGGGAATATTTGACTGTGGTACTAAGCACAATTTGTCGTATCACGATGATAGCCCAAACTAAGCTTAATACCCCCGAAAGAATTAATTGTCAACAATTACTCTGTCGCTGGAGAATTCTGAAATACGGTAAGATGTACAGAAGAGAACAGCAACGAGTCTATTGCTTTTGTTGGGAGGAAAGTTAGACGTGGTAGTTAAGTTTATGAAAGTGATTCTGGACGATGAATTACTGGAGAATATGACACCGAATTTTGTACACATAGTGTTTCTGTAGGGTTACTGTGCTGTGCCGCTTTGCCGACTAGATAGCCAGTAAATCTCTCATGTATAGAGGACAGTCATATAAGTGGAAAATTGTCCAAATCGAATAACAGAAGTAACGGATGTTATCAATCGTCTAAGCGCAAGTGACGTCTTGATTATTTTGCCAAATTAGCTAGTGTAGCTACCTACTTGACGGATCTCGGTCTACCTAACACAGTATGCACTAGGGAAAACTAATCCTTCTAGCGTCCGTTAATGACGCTTCGATAGATCATAACGGAGACATTTTAGTACTTTAACCAGAAGTCCGCATGTCACCCGCCATACCTTACCAGAGAGTCGCACAGTGTCACAAATTTGCAATGGTATGATGGATCACAAAATTTATTGAACAAACGTGAATAACGCATATTATAAGTACGTAACTAGTATAATTTCCTGCTTTATGAGCATTTCATCCCAAAAGGGTGCGATCTAAGGTATTCTAAATGTCCCATGCCCTCGCATAACAATTTATATGTATGTTCAAGTGCAGGATTATCAAAGAAATTAAAGTCCGGTTGTATGCATGGACTATTTCTGGACGCAATGATTTGTTTTCCTTCTTAAACATAACCGGTGATTATACAAGTTTCAACTACCAATGTTACGTTTATCGCGTTTGAATATGGCATCCGTGCAGCATTTTATGAAAGATATGACCGGAAATGAAAAGGTTTTCTATACTAAGTATGTAGATATGTCAGCATGAAAACGTGAGTAGAAGCTTAGTAAAGGTATAACATTAGGTTGGTTAACAGTTGTAAGTGCGGAGACTAAAATCGGCATGGCAGGAAATGTATCTCGCATTTACATGCAGTTTACGAATACGAAAAGTACAGGCGACCACGTTACATTAAACAAATAGCAATATTGGACATAATGATCGGGAAAATGGAAAGTACAGGGAGGAAATAGACCAGTAAACAAGCGTTTGCGTATATGCTGATTTCCCTTTCATGTCGTTGCTCAATAAACGTTAGGAGGTGGACACATTTGAACAGAGATTCTGTTTGCATTCTCTTTTCTCCATTTTTTGACAAATAAAAATTTAATCCATTTTGAGTAATGACGGTACACTTAACGAGTAGTAAGATCGAAGACTTCAGTTTGTTTCACCTCTTTAAATTTCATGCGTATATGGTATGGTATGGATATGGCATTCGTGAGGGAAGTATGGCCGAGTAAGAGAAAAAAGCAAAAGCGGAAAGCGATTCTTCTAGGCTCTTCGCATTTTGTATCTTAACTACGCCGCTTTCAAACGCTACATTCAACCATCTTTGTTGAATGAGTAGACCATGTTATGCCATCAGCAAATAAAGTGCCGTTCCATGTTCGACTTTTTTCAAGTATGTTATCGATGTAGTAGGGAAATGGATGGGATCCTAGACGATACCTTGGATTACCTCACTGGGGAGTGCGGTGAGTTTTGGGAACTTATTATCCATGTTTACTATTTATTTTCGATGGGAAAAGGTATTAATTTGACCATGCTAACAAGAGGCTTTAATTGCAAAGTATCAAACTTAAGCCAACAATTTTGTATATGGCACCGACTAAAACCTTTCCGCAAATCTAGGAAAACTACGACAACTGCTTTTCCAACATCATTGACTTTTGTCCCGTTTTTGAGTAAATTGGTTTTACAGGCCACACAGGATTGTGATTTTATAAGCCTTTGCTGCCAGCTATCATTTGGCTTTTCCGACAAAAGGTGCCCAGACATCTTCTCTTCCACCATCCTCTCCAGTAGCTTGGAAACAATAAGCGTGTGTTTTATAGCGCGGTAATTTTCTATACTGTAGAAGCGCCATTTCTGTGTCGCGGTCTTGTTCTCACAGTATTCCACTGCGGCAGAGTGCAAAATGGGACTAGATATTTCGGTCACAGACAAATAGTTAAGGTAGTTAATAGGAGCATATTCCACATTAATGGTCAACTAGAGCATATGTAACTAGGTTTTAGTTAGTCCGTTTCCATGCATTTTTGCAGATCTTACTGGAACACGTGCTCTAGTGGGCCACATATTTCCAAATCTTTGCCCAGCTACGCATCAAGAGTTGGTCAAAACTGGTAAGTTAATAGCTATGCCAACCATCGCTAGCTAAACTTCATAGGGTGCACTTTTGACATTATGCCCAATCCATATATGGAATAAGTGGAATAGTATTTCCACTGCCCTGCGACAGGTGGGCGTTCAACTTGTGGTTCTAAATTCGTCATCCCACTAGTCACTAGATATCCGTGAGATCGGGAAACCCGTTGGAGTCAAGAAAAGTAACGCATATTGACTTAGATCACTGTGCGAATGGCCAGTTGAAACGCTGTTGGTGTGTTGGAAAAAGAGTCTGGTAAGCCCAAAGTGCTTGGAAATGAAGTATGCAGGATCCTGAGTCAATCACCAAAGTTTCTTCCAAATGATCTGCACAACTAGCCGAAGTAAATCATCCACTAACAAGATAAGTTTGCATAGCACGGGTACATTACTTCATAATAGGGAGGGCCGCCTAGATCCTTTGATGGTCAGGGAAAGCCGGAAGAAATCTGTTTAACGGTCCTCCGCTTATTTTCTCATGATAGGTAGCAGTTTATAACCATGCGTTTGGACAAGAAGTAAGCTCCATGGACGCGAATAGTGTCTTGGCGCATTTAGATTTTACATCAACTCCCCATGCTTTGTCTCTCAGTGTTCGTCCTTCTAAAGTTCTTCATCATTTTATGACAGCAGAGTAGCTATCCGTGTGATTTATCGATGTGCTACTGATGCTGGTGATGGCGCTGAGGAGATGCAATGAAGACGTTGATATCCAAGCATTTCTCTTAGTCGACATTGCAGAAACGATTCCTGAAATCGCTAGTAAATCAAAAGATTGTCCTTCTAAAGAATAGTTCAAAACCAAGTGAATCGTTTACTTTGGAGTACAGTAGTCAAGCAAAGAAAAGAGTTAATTAAAAGGCACGTGTACAAAAGAAAACCAAGATGACGCTATTTCATGAAACTAGTACACGCTGTCAACTGAGCTCGTTGGTTAACCAAGCAAACAACAAAAGCTTGAATGCGTGCAATATAAAGCTAGTTCATTAGCAGGCAGTTATGAATGAATTAAACCTATTAAAACTTTTAGATGATTTAGTTGGTAAGATAATAGAGTGAGCACTGCAAACAAATCCAGTAGACAATCTACAAAGGTGGCACTTGTGTTTTCGTAACCTCCCGGTCTGCTTGCAGCAGGCATACGATGCAATGTACGTATACGTTTCAGTATCGAGATAACATAGTTTTTCCTCACGTTAGGATGAGTATTCGGGGAGCCCACCATTTATCTGTCGAAATAGTCAGCTGAACGTTAATGGGGATTGCAACAGTCGCGAATCTTGCTGACCGGAATTCATTTGTACGTGGCATAGAAGACAACAAAGTTGACAATAGTCTCATTCACAAAACCGTCTTTTTTCGTTAGCATGTGAGTTGAAATTAGAAGATAAACGCCTAGCAAAACATGTTGGGGACGAGAATTGCGGGGTTGAAAATTGGGGGGATAAAGTGAAGTTGGAACAGAACGATGAGGGTGAAAAAGCGTAAGAGGTGAATAAGAAGACGGAAACGCTTGAGCAGTAGCATCCAAACCCTATCCACCATGCCCGATGCAGCAGAGATGGCACTCTTGATTATCCTCTGCGGTGGCCAGAGCATCAAAAATTTGTTTGAAGTGAGATTCATTGTATTGCGTGGGCAGGATACTTTCAGGTTGCCCAGGCCTAGACAGGAGAACGATTAGGGTTTTCAACCAAAGCCTTTGGTTCAAAAACCTGTCCGCAAGGCAGCAAGTTTGGCGTTGGGCTACAAGGAGTCCGTCAAGGATTCCCTCATTTCAACCCCCAACCTGGAGGACCAGTATGCTGGGTTTGTCTGGCCTCTAACCAATGACCAAGCTGGTATGAGTGGCTCTGAAGGTGCAAAAAAGCACCACCCAGCATAGCTCAATGGATCGTTGAGGCACACAAACCATCGCACCACGGCATGGTCCATCCTCATTGTAATGGAAGAGCAAGAGACTATCCCAACCGACTGGAGCCACTCCGTTATTGTTCCCATCTTCAAAGGAGGCTCGCGCCCGGAATGCGGCAACCATAGTGGAATCAGTCTGAGCTCCATCGACTCCAAATTGCTTGCCTCTGTCATCCTTCACAGACTGACTGTCACACGTTGAAGCCAGATTCGTGAAGAGCAAGCCGGGTTTCGTCGAGGTCGCGGCTACATTGACCACATCTTCATCTCGCGTCAGTTGTTGGAGCATCGTCACACATATTGGTGGCCCACTGTTGTTGTGTTCCTCGATATCAAAGGTGCATTCGATTCTGTGGATAGACTTGCACTTTGGGACTGTCTACTCAGGAAAGGTGTACCTGCGAAATATGTAAATATTATCCGATCATTATACGCGCGTAGCTCAGGCGGAGTGAGGGCTTACGGCAAGCTGTCGTCGCCCTTCAATATCTCCAGCGGTGTGAGACAAGGATGCTCGCTATCACCTTTCCTCTTCAACTTCGCTAGTGATGAAGTCATGGAAATCGGGTTCACAGGACATGATTTAGAAGGTGTGTAGGAACTACAAGGATAACGACTTCTTGACTTAGAGTACGCTAAGGATATTGCCCTAATCTTTGACAGCTCCCAAACTTGCCAAGCGGCACTGGACAGATTAGCACTAGCTGTCCGTCACTTTGGGCTTTGCTTCGCACCCTCGAAATGCAAAGCGTTCCTCCACGATTGGCAGGGAACTCCTCGTGCTCTGACCCTTGGTGGGGATCAGCCAGAAGTCGTTCAGAAATTCAACTACCTGTGAAGTTGTATCAGCGCCATTGGGATTCAAGATGAGACCACGAACCGTATATCAAAAGCTCAGGGCGCTTTTGCTAACCTTCGCCACCTATGACGGCGGCGCGACATCACTCTCGCACTGAAGGGTAGAGTGTACAATGCAGCGACACATTCGACCTTCCTGTACGGTTGCGAAACCTGGCCCCTAAGATCGGCGGACATAAAGAGGCTAGTTACGTTCGATCATCGGTGTCTTCGCAGTTTGGCTCACATCTGGTGGGAACTCCACGTGAGTAACGAGCGTGTTCGACACGTTGTTTACAGCACAGGAAAAGGAACTGAACCGCTCAACACCGTCATTTCACGCACCAGGCTCCGATGGCTCGGCCAAGTGTTGCACATGTCAGCCCACCAACTACCACGACGTGTGTGGTTTGCTCACCTGGGGTGTGGATGGAAGAAGAGGAGGGGTGGCCATACGATGATTTGGTCGAGAGGAATGAAGGCCCTCACTTCGGAGCTGGTCTCGGTTGGAGTTTCACGGCTCCCTGGTTAGGGTCAAAAAAGACGATGAACACGTTTGGCTGGATACACTTGCTGACATGGCTAGGAGCCGACCTCAGTAGCGTTCCTGCTATGAGTTTCTTTCTCCTTCCCCATCCCTTTTAGTCTCCCCCTCCAACCACGATCTCATTTCGTAGTGTAATAGAATGTTACATAATAGTTTTTCTTTTTGTCTAGTAGCCGGCTAGCAGCTTATCGGAACGATGCCTATCCGTCACTGGTGGCTCAGCTGGCATGCAACTGTTGTAGTTAATTTTCTTTTCCTTTATGTATTGCAGCACAGTAGCTGAAGTGTCTCCTACCTCTAGCTAACATGTATTATGATGGTGATGACTTTTCTTCGTTAATGAGTGCTTAAATAACAGTGCAACATGCGGCCAAGAAATAAGGCTTACTATTAGCGTCCCGTTCATCGAAGACTGTTTTCAAGGTGTCTGGTTTAAGTAGCAAAGTGATATAACATTGAAACAATGGATTTATCACGGATATAAACGCAAACGCTTAACATTTTTCCGCAGCTAAACGGTGAGGTCAAAGATTGCTGTATGAAAATAAAAATGCGCGCCACTGGACTTAGCAAAACTTTCAAGTGTACACCTTTTTGATTACTTTGGCGTATGCCCCAGTATCTTAGGTTAAATCATGTAATACAGGTGGTTTTACGCATTATCAAGTCGCGTTTTGAATTCGGACGACGTAGTAGGATATAAGACAAAATGCGAACATAAGTTCCACGGCTAGGGATACGCGAAATGAGAAAAGGTTCTTGCGGCATTTCAATCGGCTGTACTGTGTATCCAACTTCAAGTTGTGGCCTCTCAATGAGGTGTTTTAGCTAGGCTCAAGTAAGAGTTGGCCTCGCAAAAGACGATGTTGTTCACTAAAAACTCTCATAATCTTTAGTCTTAAGTGGTAAGAGAGGCGGAACAATCCATTAACATAATTTGTTGCCCTGCGTTGTGGCTTCTCAAGAGCAGTGAGGTCAAGCTTTTACCACAGGTGGCACAGATGAATGACTTATTCAACGTGCGGTCTCACATAGGCGTCTAGTATTTGCGAAAAGAAGATAGGGTCAAACTGGCCAAATGCCTTGCGTAGTATGCCCAAAGGTTAGCTGGTTTTCTTCGCCGTCAGTCCAGGCTGCTTTGAGCATCACAGATCGTCCTGAATGAGCACCCCGAAACCATTTTCATGAGAAGCGCACCGTAAACATTAGCGCACTCGCCAGCACTCATGATTTTTCTCCTGTGTCTGATATAAATTTAGGCGCTATTGACTCAAACTCCAAGCCCAATGTTGAATTCGTATAATGTAGAAGATCCGCACTTTTAGTAGTTGCTGTACACCGAACATCGTTTTCATTCAGCATTCTCTATCTTACTGCTTCCAGTATATTTCACTTCTTACCAAACCACCAGTTATTCCCACCTTCCATGATAACCAGCTGACACACAACTCTTAAATCTATTTGCAATATTCATCGAGTTTGGAATTATAGCAATAAGCCCCTCAGTTAGGTATTAGTCTTGATGCTTCAGCGACGTTACCCATGGCTCAGTGGCATTAGTTGCTGGCTAGTAAGAGTAGGATCATGGGTGAGAATCCGGTAGGATCAGACGGGTGAACGCTACTGACAAGTTCCGATAGGATGAAACGGTCATCTAGCTCTGTACTGGATGTATCATATCTGTCTGCTGAGCATAGCTGCAACGAATCTTCGCAAAGAACACCGAAACCATTTGCCTTTGCGTCCAATCGGTCTCCATGAGCTGCTCAAAATCAGTGATTGATGTGCTAGCTGTGCTCTGTTCGATCCACGCTTAAAATACCCGTTGCCAGCGCCCGTGATCCATGACTACATGCCTAGCAATGCGGTTAGAACTAAGAGCACATGAAAGTTCTACCATTTAATTCTGCTGTGGTATACGGGTTCCAGTCTACCAGTTTAACTACCATATTTTTGAAGGCAAAACCTTAACTGCTTTCTGATATGCACCCGTAATTATAACCCCTCCAGACCATCCGACCTAGAAGAGTTCGCTGGTTAGTCTCTAACTATATCTATATTAAAAAATAAGGGCCTTTGTTGCAGTCAGTATATCACCTCTACCATCAAGACCTTTCTGGGTCTAGGTACGTATACTGCTTCTTTCCTTGGTAGACGCCAAATATTTCGCGGTATCTTAACCAGACTGCGACCGCCAACGGTTGCGTCCTTGAGGACGCAACCGTTGGCGGTTAGTGTGGTACCACGGCTTGCTGTTGATTAGTTGTTTATTGAACGCTAGAAATAAACAGGTTAAGGCTTATCGTTTGTTGAAGTGTAGTATACTTGAGCCAAAACCGAAAACACAGAAGCTGACTTTGAACCTGCGACGATTATTTGTGTGGTCGCGTATAAGGTTTCTCTTGAACATGGTGGGCGACAAATAAAGTATCGCATATCTGAGCTGTAGTGAATTTTGTGTTATAGACAACATACACTCGATTCCGTTTTCATATCTATTTCACACGATTACCGTTCGTACTCGAAGATGGCATGTCATTCCACTTTATGTTCTGCTTGTTCATCGCTTCCGCCGCTGATCACTAGCCATCGTTTTTATAGCAGGTTACCAAATTCATCCTGGTTAACAAACACAGCTTCACTCCTCAAAGAAAGATGTCCACACCTATCAGCCAAATAGGCAAACATATCTTACTATCAAGCTTGGGTGATTACCAACTGAGCCCATATCTATCCCAACAACGGGATAATCCTTCGCCAGTCATCTCTCAGCATTGTTTCAATTTCTCTGCCTGTTCCTCCTCCTCCCCACCAAAATCACAACAGTCATCCTCATCCTCATCCTCCTCCTCCTCATCATCATCAACAACATCATCATCATCGTCATCAGCATCATCATTATCAGCCTCATCATCAGCCTCATCATCAAAAGCAGCACATCAGACGTTTCTACTGATGCTCTGCTGCTGAACAACCATACGTAACTATAAAATAAAGAACCTTAAATTGGGCGGAACAGGATGCCATGTAATAAAGCGAAAATTCAATGCCAATGCAACCAACATTTTTTCAGTTACGTGCTGTCACAAACAGCTGGCTATCGTACAAATATAGCGCAGCTCCGGCGAGAGAGTTTCGTTGCGCGTTCCACTGCCTGCGTTATAATCATTCACTCCCTAGCAAGAAACTTGACATCAGACAGGACAGGAAAAGACGCCCTGACTGGGATATGACAGCAGATGTTCCAGTGGTGCCGACTGTTAGCGACGTCTTGTAATGTCTCGAGCTAAGCACACAGACGGTCACATGGCCTCCAGTCTGGAATGCAAGACGGAACAGCATGCAAACGGTTGTCGTTCAATGACTTTATTTTCCGGTTTCCAGTTAAATTTCGCGCACAACGAGGCTTGTGTGGCTTAAATCTGGTACAACACAAGGCCCTCCATTTTAAACCGGCATAAGTAGTGCGTGGTTAAGCCAATGCAACTTATTCAGTACTACCTGTTATTCTAAGGAACTACACCGATTATCACTGCTGAGCACTCACCTACGTACATCATCGTTGCGGACACGCTAGTGCCATCCGACACCAGTAATGCCTCTCAACAACGATGATCAAAGACTTGAAGACGCCGCAGATCCTTAGATCATAGAGGCCGTTACATTTCCATATATTAGGAGGGTCCTTAGTGTGGCCTTGTAAACAGGACCTTTCAGACAGAGTAAAAGCTACTGATACAACAGAAGACGCAGACTCAACAAGACAGTTCCAACATCTTTCCTACCTGAACTGATTACATCCGTTATCCGTCCATATTTGCTGGTGCAGCTGCCAACGTAAGTGAATTGGTCAACTACCTCGAGTTCCACGCTATCAACAGTCAAGGGGTCATCAAACACCTGATGGTCCTACAATACAATTTACACTTTGTAGATACGAAGCGAAAGTCAGCTGATGGGACCACTCCAGAGAGGTTATCCAATGTTGACTGCGCTGTCCCAACAGTGTTATACAGTAAGCTAATATCGTCCGCATAATCAGTTAGCAGCGTAACACAAGGCAGCTCCTTGACGTCTGCATCGCGACATTCCGCAATGGAACACTCCATGATGAAGTCCACCAAGAGGTCTAACAAAATGGGGGGATTTAGAAACCCTGACGAACGCCACTTGTCATCAGAAAGACGTGGTCTGTAGTGTTCAACTTGAAGGTACTTAAACTTTTTACTTATTTCATGGGAACACCCACGCAAGTATCGCGAACAGAATGGGTTGATCGTCTGAGTCGAATACATCATTCAAACCGAAGAACAGCCATTGTCGGTCTAAGTTACGTGTTGTGCAACTAAAGCGCCTGATTCAGATTGAACACGTTGTACATAGATCAACCTCCTGGGCGGAAACCTGCTTGCTCTCCGCTAAACCAGAATTTTCGTTCCGCAGTGAGGCGATGAGGCAGAATCAAAACCAATTTTTTTGTCACCACCGGTGTTACAATGCAACCGTGGTTTTATAGGGGTAAGAAAGCTAAAACTTAGCGGATACGTTAGGATGGTCATGGTGAATATTAAGAAATATAGAAAAGATGGTCAGCAACATTGAACCTACACCAGTGAACTTACCGTGGCACACGTAGCACCAGCTTTAAATCGGCTGTAAGTCTATTGAGAATGATGACAAATAGGACGTTCGCAGCAATCGTACCACCTCGTGGTGCAAACATGCATGAGGTGAAAACTGTGGAACATATGCTGGGAGCTGTAATACCTCGAGCAAGCACTCACGTATGGCTTTGAGTAATGCGCCATGTGGTATAGTGCCTCGAAATGAGTTCACCGTCAACTCGAGCTCTGAACTCTGCGAGCGGGGGAGTACAGATGACAGATTCCGATGAGGAGTTCCACCCTTGGCAACCACGTACTGAAAAGAAATTCCGAGGGCGTTCCAAACCACTGTACTGCTTTGCCAACTTGAGATATTGTCCCATCGGAATGCTATTTTGACTGAGCTCTTGTAAATGGCGGCACGTGTGATTGGAAGCTCTCAAAATCTGGTAAATTAAAATACGGTCCTCACGCAATCGTTCGCAGAGTTCATTGAAGACCGCCAGCAATCGAAGCCCTCATTCATAGCGTCTACTATACAAACCTTTGACATTTGGTTGTCTCCAAAGTTGGAAGCTCTCTCCTCAGCCATGGCCGTTGTACATGTAGACGTATGCATGCGCCGAAAAGCTGTCGAAAAATCGAAGGGTCCGATCGGCCGGACGGAAGCCGCGGGAGGTCCACGTATTGCATGCTCCCTTTGACTCATTTTTAGCCTCAATCGGGAATCTTGGGTCGGTCTGGACCAAACTGTCCAATCCTTTTCACCCGAAGACCTTTGAAGCTCTTGGTTGCCAAGTTTGTAGGAATATCCAAGCTAGTTCCGTAAGTGCAGCACTCTACATTTGTCCACATTAAACCACAGTAGATTCTGGGCTGACTACAGGTAAACCCTATCCAGTTAGACGAAGTAATTAAACACCACCAGGTTTATCGAGCGCCCTTCACATTTTGATGTCAGTCGCAATAGACAGACAGTTCGCGCTTACGAAGTGTTTGATATCGTTGATCTGCACAAAAGATGAACATCGTCCTGGTACAGATCCCTGTGGTAATCCACATTCAAGTTGGATGGGAGATGACCTGTGTTCGTGCACCCTTACCTCTACTCACCGGTTTTAGGAGAAGACATCAGATTCACCCTAGAAAAAGATTATCAATATCAAAGGGTTGGAGTTTGGAGAGGAGAATTACATAGTCTAACCGGTAGAACGCGTTTGAGACATCGAGAAAAACTACATTAACGCTTATAACCGTGTTTACTGCTTCCGTCCAGCAGGATCGTGCTATTAATATCTTTGTGGTGCACGATCGCTTTCATCAGATGTCTTGTTGTTCAGATGCAAGGTAGTCAAATTCTTCCAAGTAGACCGTTAGCGCATCAGCAATAATGATCTCCATGATCTTTGTAACTACCGATAATAGAATTACCAGACGGCAGTTGGCTGGATCGGAACGAGTACCTCCCGTGTGAATAGACTAATGCCTCTATGTTAAGCCAATACCGTGCCACTGTCATACTTATATATGGTCACCATAATCGATTTATTCCATTTAGCTAGGATAGCCTCTCGCTTATAGATCTCTTCTAACGGAGAGGTTGGCGAAGGGTTTCGGTGTTACACTCTCTCATTACTGCAGTGCAGCGCAGGGATGGGAGAGAGTTACACTGAAACCATCCATTTCAGATATGTCAGAGGCTGACTTCATAGGCGACCGTGGTCACAAGTGAGATTGAAAGTGGCAAATCACGACAAGCTGCGTGCGCTTCAATACCCGACAGTCAGGGAAGTCATTGCTTTGCCGGGGGCCTCACCACACTCCTTACGTAGTGCGGGTTTTTCGGAGATCCGGACCAGCAAGTCGGAAACTATTATGTTCCGTGACCGCGTTTCGGAGCCCAGTCTCACGTGGATTATCGAAACTAACCGACCATCGCTCAACCAGCACTACATGAGCAGGATAAGATCTAGGGGCAACACGCCAACTCAACGGCTCTCAAAACTGCTCCGTTAAACTGCTCCGTGAACGAACTCTATATTGAACTAGATTACCTCGCCGTTTCTGATTGCTGTATTAAACTCGGTTTCCTGAGACCAGTAATGCGGACTAGCTAGAAGAGCCTGCGATAATCGGCCACTGCTCTTGCCTCCACCGTTTCATGAGCCCTGTTTTTTTACCAGAACTCCTTGTCTGCATGCAGACACTACTGTGGTTCGCTCGTGATAGTCCGTCTTGTTACATGGTGCGCATAGCCAGCCGGGGTTTTCCTATGGATTTTATCAGGTTCACTGACCTCTCGGATATCGAGTGACTGATGCGGTGGTGATTTTTCTTGCCTTAAGCAGAGGCTCTCACATCGTGCATAGCGGCCGAGATTCTATTTCACTAAAACACAGTGTTCTTAGGACGAGAGAGCAAAAGTTCGGTACACAGGGCATCCTAGTAGGCTAGCCTAACCGGATGGAGAGATAACTTAGTCGCTAATTCAGGGGTGCATTCGGTACGCCTCCCAGTAAATTTCATGGAAATAGAACAGCGTAAGAAGGCATGATCAGAATCGACAAGTGTATTCCAGAACGAGCGGTAATCCAGGATGTAATAGGCCCACTTGTAACTTATGACAAGGTATTTTATCTGAGTTGATCGCTGACCAACTATAGCGTGAGACAGAGTGACAGTTTGTCGCCCTCGGTGTTTAAAAGTGGTGCTACTAAGAAACAGCCGGTGTTCCGCACAAACGGGTGCAGCTGGCGCTTGTCGTTTTCCGTTTGGTCGGAGTTAAATCCATAGTACCCGCGTAGCTGAGATTCTGATGAGTCCAGATGACGTACTTGCGCATCCACATCCGCTGAAACAACAAGGATATCTGAACTGGTGAAGCTGCGATGCACCGTGTTCAGTTTGTCGTAGATTGCGTCCTTTGTAATATCAGAACTGCAACCTGTGGGTTCATAAGCGGCAAGCATAAGCAACTACATATATCACTACTTTGTGAATTAACTTCGGTTGTTTTTGTTCTACTGGCTGCACACAAACTGCTGATAGCGGGAATCCAATGAATCAAAGCTGACTCAGCCTGAAGCTGAGAATCATGCACATCCTAGCTTGACCAGTGGTTACCTCATCAGCGTCTCCGAATGCGTGTAGCCAATAGCGAGATGACAAGCTGGGCGAAGTTGATTCAACGTTCCCCTTGATCCTAGTTTTGAACAAACAACATATGTCAGTACTTGCAGTGTACGACGTGCGGTGGAACCTTGAACGTCGCTAGGGAAGCGGGACGTGGTCTTAAAAGGTATCGCTGATGATAGGCGTCCAGTGGGTGGTGCGGGAAGATATCTGCGGGAAGATTTCTGATTTGATTCCAGTGAACCCGCGGCTGCTGTCGACCAAGCTGGGAACTACAGAGGGAAGGTTAATAATGGGTATCGGGAATGGAGAAACAAGTGAAAAAGGAAAAACGAAAGGAATCGATACTAGCATGTTATCGATTATCCACCTTACTGTATGCAGCAGATAAGTCGACCGTTTTAGAGCTGCGCAACGGATGATGCAAAACCTGGTTGTAGTCAAAAATAGTCATGGTTGTACGTCGGCCGATATACGATTTGGGTGTCAAAACCTAGACAACAGCGATTAGGGTCCTCAGCCAAAATCTTTGTTTCCGAACCATGTTCGCAAGCTAGCGAATAAGGCAATGACTTGGTTTTACAGAAATAAAAACACAATCCCATTCCCATCCACCGGCCTGGAAGGCCAGGAAACAGCTTTTCTGACCTCTGACAATTGACTTAGCTAGTAGGAGCAGCTCTCAATAGGCCTGGGGCACTACCCAACAGAACTCAATGGGTCGAAGACGTTAGCCAACCGAGGCACCACGTTAAGGTCCATCCTCTTTGCAACGGTCCTAGTTCCTGGACATTCAGGCTTCACCTAACTATGAGTATTTGGGCGTTCACCACGCCACGGATAGGGGTGTAGACATATTCCAAGATGTCGTTGCGCGTACTGGCAACAAAGTTTCATCAGATGTTTCGAACACACAACTAGAAGGGCGCTACAAATCATTTGCTGGTTGTCACTAATCAAAAAGACGGTTCTCTGAGGCATGAAAGTCTACCTTTTTACAGAGTATTCACTTTGGGATAGAACATTCCATGTTCATGCTACCCGCCCAGTAAGGTTGTGGAAAGCGATAAAAGTTGCCGATAGTCTGCAGATGGTAGCCTCACTAGGCTAATCTACATCTATCTAAAATGACATTGTACTACTCACCAGATCCAGTGAATTTGCTTTAAACGTAGGCGTGGCGTTTGCATTGTGATCACTACACATTGGCTTGGAATAGGACGATTATGGGATAAAAATATTACAGGCATATTCCAGTTTCTGCTCCGCAGTTTGTAAACAGAGTATAGTTTTCATTTTCCTGCTTGCAACTACAATTGGGTAGATGTGACTTTCTGAGATTCCTTTCGACTGATTTCAAACACACCTCAAGCGCAGTCAGCAGTTGCGTCCTATGTTGACTGCATCCGTCAGAGATGCTCGTGTTTGCTCCTACGAGGAGATGAGGCGAGAAGTTGGTATTGATTTTTCGCTGAGTAAGTGTTTGATCTCTTCCTGATGAATCGAAAGCTAGGATAGGTAGCTCAGTCGTGGGGGGTATGCGTGTGAATGTTACGGCTTTGTGTGAAACCTTTGAGTTTCCAATTATATCTTCGTAGTCCAATCTATGCGTAAATCACCGCAGCTGCCCAAACCTCTCTGTCTGACTTCCTAATGGTGGGCTGAATAGACAGGCCGGAATGGAACACAAAGTCGTAGGGGCCCTACCTCGTCACGATGAGATCATCCGGCCGATTTTAACAACTGCTTCCCATGCCCATGGCTAAACGGTGGTGTGTCAGCCAATTGAGCTATCATTTCTTTTGTGCAACTCACTTAACTCACCACTCTTCAGCTACGCTAGATCATGGTTCACTGTGGCTATGTGATACGCCTCCGACATCTTGTACAGCAGCAAGAGCAAGAAAGAAGACAGCCTTTGCCTACTCTTCCAAACAGGTGCTACCTTGAGATCTAGGCAAGTATTCAGCGATTACCTGGGTGATTTAGAAATAACAGACGAGTAGAGCAGGCAATACTGGGTCGGATGTTCTTATAGGAGAGCAAAAATATGATGCTGAGCCGGCAGTTTTTAAAGTTTTTGGGCGGCGGACACCTTTTAGGTGGAAGCTCGTACGGTGGACCCTCTGATATATTGTTAACCACAGGACTAGGCTTTAGTAAACTGTAAGTGAAGCGGAGTATCCTGAAAGCTTTCAATACTGTGCACTTAATTAACAGGGGTATTCATTTAAGTTAGTAAAAAATTAAAGAAGTTTAATATAAGGGGAAATAACAGAGTACATCAATTCTTATGTTGACGGCTAAACTGGTTTCTGACATTCATTGCGGATATCTTCGATGTTTGGTGTCATTGAGGCAAACTGCAGCCTCATATCGGATTGAGCTTCAAATCTATTGCGGTACTTTATTCGTGTATAGGTGTAATGCGAAAATGTACGGATAAGTTGTGGCAAATGGGTGCAGCGCGGCGACAGCCGTCTTCGCTATGTCCTTCGTTTTACACCAGCAATCAGAGAGTGACACTTCGGGAAACACTTTATGAAGGGAAGAACCTGATACCAACTATTGCTACATCAAAATTCTACGAGGAATATATCTGTGACACTTTTCTCGGTATTTTTCTCTTCAACTAACGGCCTACCTGTTTGTTAGATGTACAAACGCGCAAATATAAATAGATATGTAAACACAAGACTGGTAGAATAAAGCTCAAAGTTTATCAATTTGATTAGTCTAACTTGACTAAATCATAAATGAAGCAAACAGAACAGTCACTTTTTGTAACCTCGCGGAGACAGTTTCTCTTCAACTCACAGCCGAATGAGCGCACTCATCAAACACCGAAATATCCACGCATTCCTTCTGAACTTCTCTGAGTGGGAATGCATCAATGTGCCACTCTGTCCGATTGATCGTATTCCAAAGGTAACAACTTTCGAAACGACCGTCAAAAGAGGCAGCATCTCCTTTTTTACTTTCCGGTTCCCCCCGGAGATGAATTCTGAGTTATGTGACTGTATGTGGACGGAGAATGGTCCACCTAGCCTCTACTCATTGTATTACAGACTGCCACTCTTCCTGACATTTCGCAAACGTCCACGTATATTCTAAGCTTCAGCCAAATCAAGTTTCCTTCTTGGAAGAGGTTTGCTTCATATTAGCCGATTAAGAAGGCTACCGTAGATCATTACATGTGATTTAATAAATTTTCACTGCAAGTATTTCATTGAATAGCAATATAATCTGATCCTAAAACTTTTTGGAGGAATTATAACATATGAGTGCGTGAGTTGGCGAATCAACTCCGGTGTGACTTGGCCCCAACCTGCAAGCCTGTTGTTCGTATTCATTTGAAATTCCATTCAAGTTGGCGTTTCTGCATATCTGTGGATAGTACAGTGCCAAGCAGAGTCACAGCGAGTGGTAAACACACAAGTGGTTACCTGACCCCTTTACGAATTACACTGAGGGCATTATGATCTATACAATACGCTAGAGCAATTACAGGTGTCTCGTCGCTAGGCCCTCTTTTACAGTGGACCATCATATTTTCCATGCAAACGAAGCTAGATACCTTCACCTCCAGTTTCCTAAGAGTGTGGAATTGAAACGTAGATATGCCTACCAATTCTTACTCCATGTTTCCCGTCCTCACTCAAAAACTATCGGGTGGTTTCTGGTAGACTATGTACTTCTGTCTACTGGACAAGCTGTTAGTTGCTTACATGTTAGCGATGGTGACCGAATCAACACTTTTGCTCAACTGTGTGGTTCAGAAAATTAACGTACTGAACTTCAATTCATCGTGTGGTGGAACTGCGACCATATTGAGCAAGAGACACCAGAAAGCTGCGGTGCTTCATAGTTAATGTAGTATAGGATGCTAGCGAATACTGGTACTGGTCCATCCAGCACTGGATTTAGTGGAATTTCCTGGATTCCCGCACTTCATCTACCGGTAGTTACAACCAAATGATTGGGTGCCCTGCGCTGATCATGTTGCCACGACTGATGATGATACGTTGGCAACCATTTTTTGGACTTGGGGAAGAATGCAGTATTCTAACGGTGCCAAGTTATTGTCGTCTAGTTTTCCTTTGTACGCGAGAACACAGATCTGATAACAACCATTTTGTACTTGTTGGATTATTTTTTCTCCACTTATGTCGGAGGTCGTCATCTGTTAGAGCTGCTTTGCTAACCGTTCCTTCCATACTCTGCTGATCCACATCATCGGTACAAATGAGACGGTACGATTTCTCTATGTGCTTTGCGGAGTTATGTCCCAACAAAATTCCCTGCAGTCGAATGCTGTACATATACACAAATTAGGTAACATGTCGTTCTTCCTATGACTATGCATCCACTTTCTAACTGCAATCATGGTCCTTCATACCTGAACGAAGAAACTCGTTCCCAATCTAAATATACCAATATTCTCTTACTCCAACTCTCTGAACCTGCGTGTCACTTGACCAGAGGTATTATCATAACGAGGACCTGTGAAAGTGAGCGGAAATTAGTCTTAGGCCTTATAGTACCCCACTGGAATTGCTCCAACCATGCATTGCGACTAGCGCTGGAAATTTGCTCACCGAGCACGAACTGATAGGAATCACTTGGATATTCAATCCACATAGAACAAAGCTGGCCGCTTTCGCCCACGGTTTATGATGTGAATAAATCTCATGCAAGGTACTCAATCAAGTCGGATGAGAATTCGTCACAGCTAAGTCAGATCGGGCATTCGCCAGCAATCACAATAGTGGTGAGGTTTAGCCCATCACTTAGATGCACGTTAGTGTTCCACGACACCGTGAAACTCGACTAAGCTTTCATGTTATCGCGCATTGTGGTCGAAACCTCTTAGTTGCGGTAGGTGTAGACGGACAGACATACTGTAAGCTTTACGGGGAAAAGGGGTACATTACTGACGCAGTCCGGTTTGCGACAATTCGTCCAGTACGCTCAATGCTCTTTGGCCTAATTTTTGATGAATTCCGCAACAGTCACACGACCAGTCTATTTATATCTTGTAATCAGTCAAATTCCCCAAATTCAACTAACTGCCACTAAGCTGATGAAAACAGCGGAAGTATCAAGCAGGGGTACTAAAATCCGAGCTACAAACTTCTGGGGTAAAACGTATCGCTTTGGTCGATACATTGAGCAATTGCTTCGCAAGCGTCTCACTTATGTGAGATGCGACCTGTTCGTTGGTCCCACCACCATCTTCACCAAGACTTTTGAATCGCTCAGCCATTTAAAGTAATTGATAGGCGATAATGGGAACTGATTGGTTTACATGTCATTTCCTTAATAGTAAGCTGCATTTTGAACATGCTTGACATCACGTATAATGACTGAATTCGGTTGTAGGGTGGATACGTTCTACCCGCACTGCCAGTGGATCAGCCGGTCACCTGATAGAAGAAATAATTCAGGTGAGCTTACCATCGAGGTTATTTCCTAATAGTTTGATAACAAAACGCAACAGAAATGAAGTTGTTGGAAGATGCAGACGAGCTCCGTTAAGCGAGATGAATGTTTAACAACCGATGAGCATGCATCTAGGGACAGAAAGCTTGTTAGAGTTTGATCAAGAGCTCTTGACTCCCAAACCAAACAGTTGTCAAACTGTGCATCCTTATGCAACGTTGCTGTTGCTGTGCGTCCCAATGGGTACTTCAGCCCATTAAAAGTTGATTTTCCGGCCAGTATCTGTTGTTCGTGTTCTCTTCGGCTACTTCTATCATGTTGGCGCCTCGCACTTCGTCAAATTGCAGATAAATTCGCAATTTGGATGTGTTATATTGGTCAAGAACTTCCATCGCTTCAGCACAGAGCCAAAACATCCGGTTTGCTCTGTTCCAGTTTTCTCTCCTATCTTCTATCTTATTCGGGTGGCTGTGCAGTTAGGCGTTTAGAATCGGTTCAAGGTTTCTCTGGTTTTTTTCCTTGGGTCTTGTTGCTTGTCATACTGGCTCTAG
>OX104063.1:198338925-198391254 GCA_944474145.2 Dicrocoelium dendriticum | reverse complement strand
TTGACCACATCTTCATCTCGCGTCAGTTGTTGGAGCACCGTCACATATATTGGCGGCCCACCGTTGTTGTGTTCCTCGATATCAAAAGTGCATTCGATTCTGTGGATGGATGTGCACTTTGGGACTGTCTACTCAGAAAGGTGTGCTTGAGAAATATGTAAATATTGTCCGCGCATTATATGCACGTAGCTCGGGCTGATTGAGAGCTTACGGCAAGTTGTCCTCGCCCTTTACTATCCCAGCGGTGTGAGACAGGGATGCCCGCTGTCACCTTTCCTCTTCAACTTCGCTGTTGACGAAGTCATGGAAATCGCGTTCACAGGACACGACTTAGAAGGTGTGGATCTGCTCCCAGGAGAACGACGTCTTGACTTAGCGTATGCTGATGATATTGTCCTAATCTTTGACAGCTCCCAAACGTGCTAAGCGGCACTGGACAGATTAGCACTGACTGTCCGTCATTTTGTGCTTTGCTTCACACCCTCGAAGTGCAAAGCGTTCCTCCAAGATTGGCAGGGATCTCCTCGTGCGCTGACCCTTGGTGGGGATCAGCTAGAAGTCGTTCAGAAATTCAACTACCTGGGAAGTTGTATCAGCGCCCGTGGGATTGAAGATGAGATCACGAACCGTATAGCAAAAGCTCGAGGCGCTTTTGCTAACCTTCGCCACTTATGGCGCCGGCGAGACATCACTCTTGCCCTGAAGGGTAGAGTGTACAATGCAGCAATACGTTCGACCCTACTGTACGGTTGTGAAACCTGGCCCCTTAAAGCAACGGACCTGAAGAGGCTAGTTACGTTCGACCACCGGTGCCTTCGTAATTTAGCTCACATATGGTGGGAACACCGCGTGAGCAACGAGCGTGTTTGACGCCTTGTTTATGGCACAGGAAAAGGAACTGAACCGCTCAGCACCGTCATTTCACGCACCAGGCTCCGATGGCTCGGCCACGTGTTACGCATGCCAGCCCACCGACTTCCGCGACGTGCGTTGTTTGCGCGCCGGGGGTGTGGGTTGAAGAAGAAGAGGAGGGGTGGCCAAGCGATGACTCGATCGAGAGGAATGAAGGCCCTCACTTCTGAACTGGCCTCGGTTAGAGCGTCTCGGCTCCGAAAGACGATGAACACGTTTGGTTGGACACACTTGTTGACATGGCTAGGAGCCGACCTCAGTGGCGTTTGTGCTGTGAGTTTCTTTGTCCCACGTCATCCCACTTCGCCTCCCCTCCAACCATGACCTCATTATTTAGCCTTATATAATTTTGCATAGCAATTATTTTTGTTGCACAGTGGCCGGCTGGTAGCTTACCAGAACGATGTCCTTCCGTTACCGGTAGCTCAGCCGGCTTGCACCAGTTGCTTTTTTCTCATTTTTTCTATGTATTGCGGCACAGTAGCTGAGGTGTTCCCCCCCTCTGGCTAACGTGTATGATGATGACGATGACGCTCACGCAGAGGTTCAGGAGTTCCCAAAATCTTTCGTGTCATATGGTTGTCGTTGGGATTTAATGGAACGGTTGATACTGCTTAGTTCTAACAAGTTCTGGTGTATTTGGTGCGGTTTCGGCTAGTGCACACCGTAAATGTTTCCCCAGGTTCATTCGGCGCTTTGCTTTGTTGTATGATCTCTGGTCAAACATGGTTACTGATTTGTTTCAACCATCCCCTCCAAGTCCGACCTGGCTGACATCTTTCAAAACCACTAATCGTCTGCTCTATCACTTCTATGTTGTACACATTCGTTCACTCCTTTACCTAGTCGGTTGACCTATGCTCCCCCATTAGCGTCTACTCAACCCTGCAATTCGACCCGGCACGTTATTGGATCGGTAGTTTTATCTGTAAGTTTACCACCTTGCTTGGTCAGCGCAAACAATGTAATTGCATTTATTGAAGCAACACATGCTTCATAATGAAATACAATTCATTCTTCCGAATAGTTACAACTGCAATACTTATTGCGGCTGCAGCGACTTTGCACCATTTTGAAAAACAACGACGCACTTCATTATCGAACATGATTTACAGGTTCGCACGTGCCTTAGGCTGTCCCCATTCCTTTCCACTTGAGAGCTTTGCTGCAAAAGTGCACTCGCATTATTCCAAGCAAGTGTTAACTACCCATGTCACTCGATGTTTTCATGGCCAAGACGTTAGTTTTGGCGACAAATAAATTACAGCGGGCATCGTAACGTTTGATGTTCAGTTTACGACATGATCTACTCTGTGAGATATAGGGCTGGGGGATCTGACTCTGGTCTGATAAATTCTTTACTACTCCTGGATTGATTGCTCGTCCGTTTTGGCTCACTAGTCGGTAGTCTGCAGACGCTGTATAGACGGCAAACCTCAACCTACAGCAAGTAATTGCAGACAGAGTGTTAATGCCTAAGCATTATAGTAAGAAGCAAACCAAGAGGTATTTGGCGCTGTCATCTTTATACAGTTTGTGTTGTCTAGACGATGCACCTACAAAGACAAGTAACGGAGTTGGGAATGTTGTCCTTTGACATTTGGTCGCTTCTATGTGGACAAATGGGTGCTAGTTGCGATCAGAGCAAATAAATAGGAGCAGCTGCAACTGAAAGATGCACTATACGGCCTCGAAGCACTTGCATGTGGACGAAAAGTGAACTTGTGTAGTATATTATCAGTGTCCGTTAGGTGATCGGTCATTGCAAAAGGGGAACTTTATTGATCGGGTGACGTATCGGCTACGTCTAAATCTGTACTGACTCCAATAAACCCCGGTCTGCGCTAGTTTAAAGGGCTGTCACGTGTCCTGGCAAATGTCTTTTCATATTTTTTTGGTGATGGGTTTCGGTGAACGGCAGTATCACAATAGTTGTATGTGACAGCAAACTTCGTGTCAACGTACCAATCACTTAGTCAATCTGCCCTCGCACGTTTGGTAACTCTTGATGAAGATGCTGAACTGGCCCAAACCAAATACTTGAGGAACACCAGTATGCACACAGTTTAAAATCAACCGTCGTTCAGGGTAAGTAAGCTAGTCTCTCTCCCATCAAACTTACTGGCGGATAGCATATCTTACTGGTCAGATAAGTGCACTGGATCGTGTTCATTAGATTAGTTAAGGCTGTGTCAAAACGCTAAGAGGAACAGCTCACTTTGCACCTCCTTCATGTTGTGCTCATGCATGGCTAAGATCATCCGCATCAAGATGTACTTTTCAATGTATGTGCAACATTCTGCACCTACAGTGGAAACCTAGATGGCCTGATGCGTCCCATACACATCCGTGCTATCTCCACATTCAGGAGGCAAGCATTCTTCCCACCGATGCCTTGCTTGTCCCATTGTAGTCAGTTTCACCACATTTACCTCAGTGTCCCAGACGATCGTCCATTTCATCGAAACCAACGTGTACTTTACTCTGAGCAGACTGTGTATCCTGCACGCGTCTGTTCTGCCTTCAGTCAAAGCCAAATTTTTCCCACCACTCCGGGAGGCAAAAATAGTTGCTACGCCACACCCATACGTCTCGTATGCGATATGTGGCAGAAGTAACATGTTCCGGAGCATGCAAGTGGGAGCCGCGTCCTTTTTGGATGAAACAACCTACATACTGTGTTATCCGTAGAAAGATAATAATCACTGGCAGGACTTAGCCGGTTCAACTGATGATCACTCCCCGGGTCTGGTAGTGTTTGAAATCTGTGCATCCCGTCACTCGCAGTAACAAAATTCTGTCTCTATGGTCTATTATCTCAGGCGGTGGCATTGGAATTATAGGTATAGTTTGACATACACCGATGCATGCATACTGCGGTTGTGACCGACATTCCGGATACATGAAACAGTGAATTTCATTAGGTTGATCATTAGTGATTACATGGGTTCGGACGTCTGGAGAAAGATCTGCTCGATCCTGCATTTCTAATGGCCGTCTAGCTTTGTGGCGTGGATTATTTCTGCTTGCTCTGGAGGAAACAGATGCCTATAACATCTGGTCTGCGGGCCCTGGGTCGTGGTGCAGTGACGAATGGAAGGAAGCTTCAGTTGCTGATCGCGCCGAAACTCAAACATGTCTAATGGATGCACGTTACAAATAGCAAGTCTCTTTTCAAGTAATCGATTTTGATCGGCAACTAGTACCTTTTTTGCCTTGCGAGGACTCTAAAATGTGCACCGTTGCTAGATAGAGTACGAGTTACTCGATACCTGGTGCAATAGATATACTGACATGATTAAACGGAGATCAGCTGCGCATAGTCGAGGCATGGACAGCAGCCAGATGAAGCTGATCCGAAATACTTCGGACGAAACGGTTAAAATGATGAGTATTAGCACTTTTCCTATCAGATGGCTGGAGCAGGGCAAACGGGCACTTGATCAAGGCGACTCCAATCTCCAAGGCAGGTGTGTTCAAATACGTTTTATCTGTCACTTTTAGTTGCGCCTAAAAGTTCATGCTTATCCACCTAACTTCTGAAGGACAAATCATTGCAAAATCATCTTAGTCATTTTATGGATGTGCATAGCAACTGCTACGTTACTGCACGACTAGTGGATTTATCACCAAAGCTGGGGTGTATACAGACACACGGATAGGGCCATGAATAAACGAAGGCATATTGCAGTCTCCGAGGAAAAGCTAATTGACCTAACTTGGTTGTGTAATGAGCTGGAATAATGAGCCAGGTAAAATCGTTTCACTGTCCGTCAAATCGTACATAACAGCGTTATCATATGTAACTGAGATGCGATTCCACTGGTCGAAGAAAAGTACGCTATAAATTGGTACTTGCGCATTGCACTACGGTAGATTCAGTGTAACAGTGTCAGGAAATGTCAGGTGAAAAACTGTTGTTTACTCTTGGACTAAAGGTTGTCTTTGCAGCCAGATAAAAGATTGCTTCATTTTCTACCGGCTGTGTTTGTTACTTTGTATATTGTTGTGTAGCAGTTTGCGCTACTGATCAAGTTAGTTACCGCAGTGTAGCTAATATAGTGGCGCCAACGTTGTAATCGAAACTGTCGCGTTGTACACCAGATCATGGCGACCCCACACGTAGCCCGATCTGTGTTTGTAGTCCAAAGTGCAGGCCGTTTAGAGAGGGGTATCTATCCGATTGTCTCTCTACGATCAATGCTTTACAGCAAGGAACACACCTGCGCAGTGAAGGCTACATTACACCGGCGAAAGTGTGTCGGTTTTGCGGCTAATGGAAACATATGGAAAGCACCGAAGGGAATTTGAGAGTGAATGCTTTTAATTATGTTGAATTCCAGCCAGCTGTGTTACAAAACTGGCCACACAGCCTTCCTGCAATCAGTGTTCTTATAAGCTGCTTAAAACACACTTGCTCAAAAAGATTAAGTGTGGAAAGCCATTATTCGGGGGAAACCCAGTGGTCTTCCTCACGAATAGTCATGTACAAGTAAGTTGCAAGGGTTTCTTCTCATGGTACCGAGACACCGTGCCCAAAAATATTTACATGCGAAACATTCTTAAGCCTAGAGAGCTCTCGATGGTTAAGTGTACCCAGGGATAAACTAGGGACAATTTGGTAAAAATCTTGCTTTGGGAATTTTACTGAAGTCCATTACGACTTCAGAAGCGTTCTCTGTTGTTTGGTTCCAGTGCAGCTTGGTGAATCATGATTAAAAAACTTGTTCATGAAAGGGGAAGAACCAACTGGACCTCTCAACCAAAACCAGACAAGTGATGCATACTTAGAATGAATAGCAGAGTAGAGTTGTACACGCAATTTAGTCGGAAGTCATAAGTAAAATATACTTGGAGCAGTTGTATATGGATGATAGAAGAAAGCGAGAACTGGGGTTAGCACTTGAGTGTGGTCACTAGTGATTCTTCAAAGGTTCAGTTACTTTAGCTAAGTGATGTGAGGAAGTGCACACAGAAGGGAGAATTAGGACAGGGTGAAGTGTGCAAATGTTCCCAAAGCTTGCTGTCAGCTAAAGAGTGAGTAAACTGCATTGTTAGTTACGTGGTGACTGACGCGCAAGCGCCTACTCACATGTTCGAACGTTTGAACCATTTAGACCCCATTCAACTTTGCGCTCACTATAGTGTAGAGACTTGTACTGACAGCATCTGAAATAAGCCTACACTTTTGCTGCATTCGGCATTTATCCATATATACGAATACAGTGTCTTAGTAGACAGCACGCAAAGTGATATGCGCCATCTGTCCAGTCACTTATCCTCTTCCATCGGTTATTATTAGCGTAGGCACCAGGCAACATGATCAGGCTGAATACGAAAGAGAGTAGAACTATACGCGAGGTTTTAGAAGTAAGCGGGACATCTACCATAGACAATTACTGATTTCCTTATTGATCCTCTTTAAATTGCATTCCTTTACTCTTTCCACGATTTGTCTGTAAGCGGCTGAATGAGAAGATACGAAATAATCTGAATTCAGGTTATCCCGTAAAAATGTTTTGCGTTCTTGCTATCTTAAAATTAAACAGTAATCTGACGCGTCCTTCTTTTCCGGTTCGGCCTACATTTCTCATACTGATAACAGTGAGGATAGAACCATAGTCTCTATCCTACGATTATCCGATCCCGTAGTTCAGCAGCTGGATATCTTTCGGCTAACAGAACTCTGAATTTAATCGAACTACATTCCTTTTTATATGGTATTGCTCGGTTGCATGTGACCGGCCATTTCGTATCAATTTTCGTGTGACATTTGGCAACCATCTTCATCTTCCATCCTCGAACCATCTCCTAAGAATCCATTTTGTTAACATTCACTCCATGCACAGGATTAGTGTTTAAAGCTCCGAGTGCCAACTGCTACGTGTTTGCTTGGGCTTTAACGTAGCAGGCCTTTATCGACTGGGTTGGTGTTCCCAGCACCAGTAACCATAAACAAGCTCATTGGCTCGGGTGGTCCAGCAGCTAGGACAGTATGACAGGTACTTCAAACACTTGGTGGGTAAAAGCAAAACTCGGTAAAAGGGCAAAATCGCAGTTTGGAACATTGATAATTAGTTAAGGTGCACTTGTTACCGGCAACCTTTAAATAAGGCGTTGGGGCGTTGTGTGTTCCCATTTATAGGCCCGTTCGTTAAAAGATAAACGTCAGTCGATGAAGACAAGCGTCTGTGTACTTTTTTATGCCAACCATTTGGTAAGCCTGTCTTCAAAAGTTCGAAAACGTTCAGTCTACCACAGTGTAAGAAAATGCAAAGCGATATCATCCAACGAATTTCAATGGGTCTTCTCGGAATTATTACCACAGTAAATCGGGTATCGTGGGCTACAGCGGCAAGTACAGCCGGGCAGAAAGTCACGTCCTCATGCCTTTCGTTATTGGTGAACAAATGCTGCCATCTTGTGCAACTTTTGCAACTAAAAAATTGTTGCCGTATACATTGCAAATGGTTCAGTGCTCTTAACTCAAATTGATGCAAGCGAACATAAGTGTAGCTGAATTGAAAGTATTGTTCTGATTGCCTGCACTAACGTGTATGGGTAAAGTTTGTACATTCCATGCATGGGGATACTAAGGATCAGTGAACGTATAATGATGCAAACCGTTTAAGACAACATTTGTAGCTAGGTTACCTAACCTATAGATTATTCCTTTTGATTTAACATGAATAAAAAGTGATTTAAGAAGCGGTTCGACCAAATCTCCTTTAATATTCTAGTACAGTTTAGAGAATGTGATCATTGGGCGTAGCCTCAGTATTTTAGGTTACCTGTGGTGAGAATGATAATTGGGTTAATAAGGATACGACCGGAGAGAGGGCACTCCAAACGACCCTTTCGGCTGAGGTAGGCAAAGCCCCGGCGTTTTGGTTGAACTAGAATTAATCCATCTGCTGTTAGGAACTGGGTTCATGTGACCGATTATAGTGAAACTGATCGATGTTATTATATGCGGATAATAAATACTGGAATCTGTTCGATTCTGGAGTTTTCGCTCGGTGTTTGTGTTGAGACACGCAAGTCCAGCTTCAGCCACGATGTGCTTTCACGTAAACTTCAGATATTCCAATCACTGAGACAGTACTCGAAGCGGAAACATCTGTTTTGCTCACTCCCAATGTTGCTGTCGATCGCGGACTTCGCCCCTTTTTGGATCTTCAAACAGACATATCCGGTACTTATAGTTTTACCAACGTGGGTCTTGCAACACAATAGGCTAATTGAGTAAGACGTCAACATCTAGGTCAAGGGTTTCGCTTCCAATCATAGATAACACTATCTAAAAAGGCCAAACGAGCAGTAAGCCGGTCATGGCGTACAATATTAGCAAGGGGCAACACCGACAGCGCATCGCTAATTGAACTACTTGTAAAACGGCTTTTCGAATGGCGACGTAGAGCCGATCGCAGTGTGTTCACAGTCTGTGTTACCGTGAAATCGAAAGCGATGTCTGGCGCATGCATTCTACTCCATGGACACAATTTCAAACGGAGCTCTTATGCGTCACTGGATGTGGAAGGTGGCAGCATATCGCATTTCATGTGCTTCAGGAAAGAATTTTGTCATGGTCTGCAGGTACAAATCTGGAGTACTCCATATCTGTGCCATATTCGCTACACCGAAAGCCGGAATGCGAACCGTGTATCCTAAGTAGGGCGAACGGTGGCCATCCATTAACGGGACACAGTACGTTTTAAGATACTAAATTCCGGTATTGTGAGTAGAAAAACATAAATCTGTATTGGTAAATTACCAAATCCAAGTAACACTTAGATAAACGGCCTTAAACTTGAGACAAAAATGAAGCAATTTGAATGGGAGGTATTAACACAAAGCTAGTACTCAATTTGGAACGAATGGGTTTCGTTCAGATTAAGATGTGTGTCGGGTCTATATATTGCGGAAAGAGTACAGTATCTTTAACACTCTTTCATACAACAACTGTACCATTAGATATGACGATTGAGAAAATCCGCTTTCGCAGTCACTGCATACATTTAAATCGCGAACCCACTGCAGACAAGATATTCATGTGCCAAACCATACGTGCTGGTCGGCGTTCAGTGATGGTCTGGACAACTTGTCAATTGAATGCATAAATGAATTAAATGTTTGCGTAACATTTAGTTTTATATATATCATGATGACCACGAGCTTTATGAAGAAGGAGTAGAAAATTATCTGAGGTTGTGAAACTAAGGAGAACGTCTGCCATTGAGAAGTGGGCAGTATTTTGACATCTTCCTGTTCTGGTTGCTGCTTACATTTCCCATTCTGGTAACAAGGATGCTAGCAGAGAAGCATGCATCCAACTAGTGTCCGAGGCTGGAATTCTGAAGCTGAAAATATTTAACCCAACTATGAATAAAGGGTTTTGTTCAAGTAAACAACAAAGCAAACGGTCAAAACACAGTTATCCTGCATATTTCATCATTGGTTGGATTTTGCTATCATATTTACGTCAGTAATCAGTTATGGACAGTTGGTTGGGCATTTTGAAGATGACCACTAGTTGGATGTTTGCGCTGCCCGCCTCCTTTTATGTAAGACACATGTATGGGTATGCGCCTGGACTGAGCTAGGTCAGGCGCATGACTACAATTGCTTTTGCCAAGCAAATCCCATACAACGAGGACGTTACTGTAGTTGCATTTGGTTGACTGTACATGTTTCAGAGTAAACCTCGTGGCTACATACATAAATAAATAACGAGCTAAAATATGCTCGCTGAAGGGAGACATTTGCTAGCTTGCAGTCCTCCACCTATGGGCAGCTCTGTTGCCTCTACGAATGTTTGCGAAGTCATGTTTTGCTACAGAGTCTGAACTATCCTTTGGCTTGGAATGTAACGGAAGAACGTGGGCGACGATTTTGCATCTGTTGTTCATAGATGCAAACAGTTGGAAGCATAGATATCAAATGGTGATTCATTAACAAAAGGCAACTTGTCAATCCCATCGAGGATCACAATTGGACGAAGTATTGGAAGAAGCGATAATCATAAGAACAGAAAGGACGAAGTTCTACACCGAACGGAAGGTTCAAGAAAGACTGAATTTGATCTCTCACAAAAGGCAACTAACGAATAGGACGTGTGGATTACCAACCTATCAAAGGAAGTAAAGCAGAATCGGAAGAAGCATTCATAGTCTGAGGTGTGCAGCTCAATTTTAAGTGCCCAAATTCCACCGATTTCCTCGTTGCACTGAGTCACTGCCAAAATCATACAATAGCGCACCTGAAGCACAACAAGAGATCAGACACAGGATCATTCCAGCTCTTAGTCATGAAGTTGAAACTAACATATTCGCTGCTACTGACCGAAAAGCTCTGACTAATCTCAAGGAAGACAAGAGCATAGTTATAATGCCGGCCGATAAAGGACGTATTACTGTTCTAATGGACAAAACTGACTAGATGATAAAAGTACAAAACCCACTCAGCGATTTCAACATATACCAGCCGATAAAGGAGGACTTGATTATACGCTTAGAAGGTAACATCAGACACATTTTGCGAAACTTGGAACAAATGGGGTAAATCACAAAGTTGGAACACAACATGATGGGGCTACTAGATTCGGTACTACCAGGGTTCTACGGCCATTTGAGCCATTTGAGTCAACATTAGAATTCTCATTGTATCGATAGGCAGGTAGATGAATTTAACGATTTGCATGGCTAGCGATCAATTCAGTAGATCGTGTTTGTATTTTTGAGGTTTGATGTGGAGCGCAAATAACGACATGAATGTGGGGTATGGTAATCTTGCTTGGGACAGTGCGTACAAAGATGATTAGATGGACAAAGAGCTTACACAAATGAACCTAAGCACTTGTGCGACCCATCTTGTACGGTAAGGAGAGATGTGGATACCATTCATGGTAAGCCTGTAAGTGGAAGTGATTATAACAAATTGCATTGTCGCATGAACTGCAAAGGTGTGCTCAAGCGCGTTTCACCTGTAGAGACATGTATAGAAGTCACTGATATTTTAATCCAGCGGCAACCACGCGACAATGAAGCACAACCTTCATTGGCGCGATCACAACCAATGTCACCAAGCACACAGGGGTACATTGATAAGTCATGTTTCCTTCCTGCGTTGCACCATCTTCCCTGGCTTCCGCTCGCGACACGTCCATGCACTCTTTGAGGTACGGTATGAATTATTCTATGTCCATTTCGCCTTCGTACCTCCGCTCCCACGCGTCCAATTCCGACCGATCCGGAGGCGTTCGATAGCTCGTGCTTTGCTTGAACGTGAATGTATTTTTCTGCCTGTGGTTGTTCCGGGAGGATGCAATAACGTCGCTTTTGTATGATTTATTACGTTCACGATAAGTACTCTCTCCGTTTTGCCTGTCTCAGGCTCACTACCGGGCTCCCCTCGTACCCTGTTTTCATCTCGCTCCGTTAGGACAGTGTTGCTCCGCCTGCTCCGCCACATTGCGTCTGTTTCCCTTTCCTTCTGCTCTCATTTTAGTGATCTTTCTGTCCCCCGGTCAACCACAGTCTTCCGCCTCTCTACAATACGAATCCTCTACGTGGAATTGATTAAAACAAATTGCCTTGTCGTATAAACTGCAAACTTGAACTTGAACGCATTTCACCTGTAAAGACGTTTATAGAAGTAACTGACTTTGGGATCCAGCCCGGTAAAATCCATAATTCACATAAGCCACCTAGCTCACGGCAGGAGTTATTATCTTTAAGTACTTGCAGCCACAAATCCCTCAGATATACATATCGGCTTAGCACTGTGGTTGCTAAAGACGAACGACTAGTGACCACTCGAAGTTGTGTATTTCAATCAGAACGGCTGATCATGCCGACATTTTTCTTAGGTAACGGAAACTCACGAAGACGGTGCAACTGGAATCATTTTGAGAAACTGTATCAATTCAACTGTCATTCCCTTTCTGAACAGTAATGGAGATTTGTTGTGTTGTTGAGAGGGAAGTATGGAGGAGTTGTTTGTAGTGTTTCCCTGATAATACCAGGCCAAGAAGACCCTATCCCCGGCCAAACCATTCTCATGTCGACAGCTGTCACATGCTCTGTCTCCTCTACTTACGTCTTAGGGGAGTAGTTGTTGGTATTATTTAATAGAATGTGCTAGGTAGTAAAGTGAATCATTATTAATGTTTAACTGGGGAACTACTCGAATGGTTGAGCTCCTAAAGACCCAGAGTTGCTTGTAAGTAAACTCACAACCAGTAGGCTACCTAAAGGCGTAGTGTCCATTGTTTGCAATTGCTTTCGTTTCTTAGTTTACCGCATCCTTGATAGTTTCATGAGTGCACCAGCGAAAGTGGTAGATAATTGAAACCCGAGCATCACAATTCCCAATCTTGGTTCGCTGATACGACAGCGTATGCAAATGCGCAAATCTGTCCCCTTCCTCCGAAACGATAACCCATTATCACAATGAAATCGAGGATATATTCGATCTACTGGTGCTTACACCCGGTGACTGTGACTGAATCCCACCTCTCACTAGGTTGCGTTGACACTTTTTCACCTATAGCCAAATTTCTTGTTGGTGTCTAATGTCAACGGCGGTAAATCCCACTGAGTTTTTCGACGTTCACTAAACTGGAACTCTATATAAATTTCCGGTTCTCATAGTAAGCCTTCACCTAACTTGCTGTGTGTCTGCAGCCGGATAGTCAGTTTTCGCACACCGCATCAAGCTGATGGATAGTCGTTATCCGGGTACGACGGAATGGCCTGAAGATGAACTTTGAGACGCCTTACTTAACGAACACCAGAATAAACAGAACCACTGTCACTGATCTGCGCTGATCTGTGTGCTGCCGTTTAGATTCAACATACTGGAGGTTTAAATCAAAGGTAAATCAGAAATTACTCGTCCACATGTAAAAGTAGGGGTACCCGCGAATGTCAAAACAACACTTTCGTCCAAAGTCTGGTTGGTAATTAGAAAATTGTCCAAAAAACCGAATATAAGCATACAACATTTTGGAAAATATAAGCGTATATAACAGAAAATCTGAACAAGTACTAAAATTTATACCATACGCTATGTTTGCAGGTATTTTACGATTTCCAATTCGTTCTCCCTGACGATTCACATGATCCTTCGTACATTATAGTGCCTCCGTACATACTACCTAAGTAGTCTGCTGTTAACGACGAGATGTAACAGCTGCTTATTTGATGAGTCCTGACGTCCTTATAAAGAGCATGCGCGCGAAGGTGGAGGCTTGTAGTGTAATGGTTTACTGACGACTCGCAGGTTGGCCAGGTTGAGAGAGGTTCAACTACAACTGCGGTTACCTGTACTATACTCCCGATTGCTAACCACGGGTTATATGGGAAGTCTGGTGGTGTTGCAGTGAGTAACTCAGAGGATTGGGTGGACCCATCACTAGCATGCACTGGGGAGTTGTATTTCTCTCAAAGTTCCAGGCCACAGTAGTACAGAACAGGCACCCGGAAGTAATGAGATTCAAATTATCTACTTGGATGATATGCGTTACGGATATGTAGCCTTGGATTGTTACGAAGACGATTAGGAGGTCTTTAATAGGCAAGCAACTGTGCGACCACATCCCTCCGGTAAAGGTGAATACCATTGCCGTACATGAATGAACCAGGATTAAAGGTAGAGCAAATTTTCATTTCGTTACTAATCTGAAAATCATTTTATACACATGAAGGTTGCTGTCGTTTCTATTCCTTTTTGTGAAACGTGCTCAGTATAATACACATCTCCTCGCTTTCCATCCCTTTCGTTGCAGGAAGTGAATATCCTACCACCCGCGTCTCAAGCAATGATCTCTTACAGTGATCTCAACGCTCATCGGAATGACAACCGGGTGATAGATTGGATCCCCGTTTTTCCAAATTGATGCTGATTCGTTGCGATTCCGCTCCCAAGGCTTTATCACGATGAGAAGATGGAGTTAAACGATTTCAGCATTATGGTGAACGATGAACAGACAATTGTTTGCCTTGTCACCAGCACAGAATACGCCTATTTAATTTGGTTTCATCTTGCTTCCACACACCGAACAAATAAAAAGACCACAATGGCCTTACACACTGATCTGTACACCTAAGTAACGGGAAGGAGCTGAGCTAATTAAATGAGGAGTCTACCCTTTCGTTGGTCATGCGAAAATTCCCTCAGTTCTTCGTCTGTTGTATTAGTTAGGGAAAGCGCAGATTGTAATCTGATCCCATCAGGTATCAAAATCACTGGTGGTACATTACCCCTTGAAGTTGCTTCGCAAGTAATCAGTGGTGGGTTAGATTCTTGATGATTTTGCAAAAAGCGCATATTGAGTAAGCAAATAATTAGGATAAAACTGCCAGCTGGTACCTTTCCAGATGTGCGGTTACCTTGTGACTGCGTTTAGCTGTGAGAAATTCCCACGGAAGCACACTTCCTGCTGTTACTTTATGTCATTTTGACGTTGACCTTAGTACACTAATGTACTAGGGGGAGGGAACGCAATGTACATGATCCAAACGATGCGCGCATCCAATCACACCTACCCTCTGAAAACTATTCATCGCGATGAGTGGTTATCCAGGTTCATCTTACTCCTGGGGTTTTCGACTGTGAAACGTTGCAAATCATGTTTGCCAATCTATTTCTACCGCGTTGTATATCTCCTTAGATGCATCCATTTCTGCCACATGGTCAGCAGATCGTTCTCATTGCAGCTGGGTTTAGACAGATGGTCCCACTCACTCCGGTTGCTTGTAATCACGATATCAAAATGCTAGTCCATGTATTCCGGAATGGAGGTGCGATATTCCTCTAACAATAGCTCATGGAGGAAATTATATATTGTTCAGAGTTAATGTACAGAGATTCCTATTGATAATTTCTTAGACTTTAGTACCCCTTCCGAGGTTAAAGAAATGAAGCAGTGGCTTGCTTATAAAGCATTTTATTTCTACCGTCATTTGATATTACTCTTCCTACTCTTGAGCGCTACTGACCTGATCGATTGTATGCATTTAGTCTGGTTCTGGTGCGACAACTCAGGCTATACTGACGGGTGGCTCCGAGCTACTCTTTCTGAGTAGTTTAACTAGAGTTTTCATAAATTGCATGTGATTAACCCTATTCCACAGAATGTGGCGTTAGTTAGACAATGTCTAATTACAGTTACTTCCATGGCTGCACGTAGGGATACCTAAGGTTGTTTCCTACACGTCAGAGAATTAACACACAAATAATCTAGCTAGAGTGCATTTCCCACGAAGCATATTGGTTTGTTGTCTGGATTTTTTCTGGATCGGACAGTATTTGTGTCTTCAAATCGCTTCTTTCTGTTTGTAATCCAGTAAGTACTAAAGTAACAAGATGGTGGATCGTAATAATTGCCGTCAGTTACTTTGCTCTCAACCGAGGCAGTACAGTATCCACTGTTATTCGCCTCCCCGGGGTGACGGATAGTGGTGGACACCCTGCACTATTAAACGTTCATTTAACAATGATGAACTTGAAAATCGGTGCTCGCCGCTTGGAAAATGGCTCGGATTATTTCCTAATATGAGTCCAATGACAACCTATTGTAAGACGCAACCTGATAAATAAACCATGCACACCTCTTTTAACGGTGAAGGGATCGAAGCTAAACGAGGGTTGATGGACTACATTTGTTGGTTCGCGTATGGATGTTGGCGCCGACAAGTTGATGATGTGCATTATCAGTGCATGGTCAAAAATGAAATGTTTGCCCATCCATTCTTGGATTTTGGCGAACCCATCCCGTAGCTAAACAGCAACGCGAAATCTCCATGTAGAACACCAGGTAGTTTGAATCTATCCCCGTCATCCAGATCACTAGGGCCACACTCAAAATGAAGCTTTCGATGCTATTCACTTCAAAGATCTATTTTAGTATGCTTATTGACAAGCCTCGCTTGAGAACTAGTTCCATGAGCGATACAACTTAAGGAGGCAGTCAAGCACGAGTGCGTAATCGGATGGGGCAGTAATATCCTGAATCTGTTCAGAAAAGATAACACGCTCCAAATTACCTTGTGCTCTAAATTGCTGGTAGCCCTTGTGAGCCTAATGTCGAGTCGGCTCCGTACCAACTTTCACGTCGTTTCTGGTCATTGTAGTTTGGGCATCTTTACGTCATCAAACGAACGGTGAGAGGAATAGTGACTGACCCAAGAGTTGGTCAGCAAAGTCACACAGCAACCAACCTAATGACAATCCATTTTTGGTTGTTGCCTTCACTAAACGCGACACATTGCAAAGGCGAACGCTCCGTTTCAGCTCCGTTGAGAACACAACTTGGCACAGAGCGTTTGTGCTCTGATGGATCGCAAGTGTATAAGACGGGTAATCGAATATATCAAACCATGCTCCTTTGCGCAATTCATCCATGGTAGTGCTCTACCTCTCCGTTCTGTTTTGCGCCTTCATCTACCGCGCATCAGTGGTAGCTGGGAATGCACTATGCGCCATGCATCCGTAGGGCTCACAACATCCCCGATTCCACCACGAATGTCCGTTCTCGCTATACTGCTTAGTACTATTAGCTAGCACAGTCCAAGTGAGATAGCATCTTTAAAACGTGTCCCTTGTGGCACGATAAAACCAAACAATAAACGAATTCAGCTCCTTAAACTGCACTCCATTTTCATGAACAGGGTGCATTATTTCGAACGTCCATCCCTGTTACTTCAAGGGCAAGCGCTAGGTTTCAATTGAAATCTTTTGGCCCTGTGGTCACTGAATTCCTGAGTTCGTCTTGTACATGCGGGTTCAGTAAGTCATATGCCACGCCAAATTGTTTAGGATATCCACAGCAATTTAAAAATGCAAGTAAGTGTATCTCACAGTTTTCGCGTCTAGTGTGAAGTTCCGCATTGTGGCACTTATAGGTTAAAGATTGTCCTTACCCATAGAGGCAAGTAAAAATATATGAAGATTTTCTACGTGGAAGCTAGCTAGGCTGCTTTGTCATAAGGGAACAATGGAACAATGGTTTTTAACGGGTAAAAAGGCACAGGCTTAACATATCCCTTGGGTTGGTAATAGAAGAAATCGTGATTCAAATATTATATAAGTGGACCAAATAAAATACGCATGGACAAAGCGGTAGAGTAATTGTGCTAAGAACCATGGTTATGTGGGAGGAATAGTACAAGCGTAACCAAATAAAACATTGCAATGATTAATAATCATTCCAAGTAAAAGCAAATTGCTCACCCCTATGCACCAATTTACGTGCGTCACTTTGGGTCATAATTTCAAAATGGCCAGTAAGCCAGAATCAATGCAGTATATACGTTCGATTAACAAAGTTTGGAGCGTCCAATTCGATATGCCTCGCTTTTTGAAAACAGCTAATTTGCGGCACAGACAGCTGCGTTTAGAAGGGTGTTCAATGGGTTGACAGACCCGGAGGGAGAAGTAATTTCGTCCACAATCGAGACGACTGTGTTGTTGACCCAGTTTCAGGCTATTGCTTCTGAACTTGCTGTCCGGACTGAGTTCCAGAAGTTGGTAGCATACGTGGGTCGCTGGGTATCTGATAGACAAGTAGAAGGTCTTTACTTAGCCTCTGGTAATGTCAACTGAGCACTCCGAGTGCCTTCAGTCGTTGCTGGTACGGAAGGTAGCGCAGTCCCTTGACAAACTTTGTTGCTCGACGTAGGGGGGTTTCTAGCGATGCAGGGTCACACTTTAGCTAAGGAAGCCGAGCAAATACTCAATGCGTCGATGGAAGTTAACCTAACCAACTTGTCCTCAGTGACACATTTTACTATGTTCCCCGAATAGTTAGATGAGAGGCAATATAATCAGGTTCCGTCTGTATGGACGCGGCTTTGCACGTTCCTACAACAGATATTACACTGTTTGTAAGTAAATGCGGGTCATCGCTTCGTAAGCAATTTCGTCCTGTAAATACCAGAGTCACTTGGTGTTAGAGTCAAAGCATTTTGCATTTACAGGCCAAAATTCGCATAAAGTGGGAATGTTGCAGTCCAGATATTTTCAAAAGGGTAACATCCATAATTTGCTAGGGTCCACTTAGCTACCAATTACGTGTTCTAGTCAACAATGGGATTGCACTAGCACAGACTTGAAACTCTGTCATCTCGGAATATTTTGCCGTGGCTGCACCTCAAGAACATTTGTGCCCTATGGGTGGGGTTAGCTAGGTTGACAGATTAAAATACCTAATCGTTTGTAACTCTGTAGTTTGCTATGGTTTCGTTTTTTATACCCATTCCCTGTAAATATATCCAAACCGTGACTCTAAACCTGCAGATGTGGTCATCAGTAATTATTCTTATCTTCATGCCACCGAACTGCGCTTGCAGCAGCAGTTGCAATGAAGTGGGATACATTGTTTGTTTGATTAAGTTACCCACTGCTTGAATAAGCTGTGACAGACAAGCTCACTTTTTGTCTCAGTTTGCTTACAAATGAAACTGTCATAGTACTGCATCGGAGGTGGATAGCTATCAGATATCTGCTCTCAACCTCTTGCTTCAAGCTCGATTTCGTATTCATTTAAACTACTCGAGTGAAAATAACCAAGCCTAACATTCGTCTGTTTGACCGAGGGTCCCATTGGAATAAAATGCTGTCAAGGTGGACGTTACTGGTTGCAGCCGGTTCTCAAGGGTGGTTTAGTTCAAACAAGTCAACCACCGGTGATATGTACATTGCGATGCTTCAACTCTTTGAATGCTCTGTTCTTCAGTAGGCGGCGGGCACCATTCAGTTCGCCATGGTTGTGTGTTTTCCGAAAGAGAAGTTGCACATTAAATGGGTAATCACAAATCATTATTTTCAAAATGCGTGCTTATACGAAAGCGTATATTAGTTTAGAGCAGTATAGGCGGCACAATGGAATGCAATCCTTAACTCCTCGGCTCTATTCCGGGTCTCTTTTGGCATTTAGTTGTCAAAACAAAGTTTTCACTGATTAGGTCGATAAATCTAGACCCAAATAAGACGCTGAAGCAAGCGCCTGACAAAATGTCATTCGTTGCTGGAATGGAGACTATAAATAACTGATATGGTATTTTGTAGCTACATGTCTTAGAACACCCGAACTCGTCTGGATAAGTTGGATCTTCAAATGACACTAGCAAATTCTCCCAACTCAAACAAACTGCTACCAAAGTTACTGTGGCACTGATCAAGTGCTTAAAATATATCTTCATTGAAAAATATTGGTTTGGAGCTAGCTTGGAAAGCAAGACGATCAGCTGGCCAGCTTTCGTTACTTAGCTAGTGCTATGAAATTTTATTATTGATAGATCATATCTAGGTAGTATGCAACATTTTAAAGTGGATGACTATGGCGTCCTCGAGAGTGAAGCTTGTCATAGGATTAATAGGTGTCTGGCTGCACCCACCTGTGGTATTGTGAGCTTGGAACAAGCTGTTGGTTTTGCTTTTCTTGGGATTAGCATCAAGGTTGTCAGCGTTTTTGGGATGAACTTACACAGCGAACTGCAAAAACGCACATTGCATTCAGTTCTTGAAAACACATGTGATGTCGTTGCAAACTAACCCGATGCTCAAGGGTAAGGCATAAAAGCCTTTGTCTGTTCACTCAACAGATTTGAAGCCGTAGTCAGCGTTTCGCTAGGTCCTTTGAGATTGAGTTATTCCATGAAATGACGGCACTGTGTAAGAAATATGAGTATCCGAAGCTGAGTATTCGGACATAACATTTAGTACATCTAAAGCATTATTCCCCGACACAGTAGTCGATTGGGTCATAAACGACTCTTGTCAAAGTAGCACCGTCCTCGCCTCTCATTAACTGCGCCTCCTGGATACGATCGAAAGTTTTTCTGTTTTGATAATCAGTGAGATGAAAATGGGAAATTGAGTGTGGCGCCACGCCTGGATGCCATGGGTTTGTCAGTTTTCCAGGTCGGCAATCGCATGTCACGTAGTTCCAATGACTAAGTGCTTTAAAGGTTATGGTTCACATGATGAATTACTCATAATAATGATTTTCTATCGTCTTCTGTTTATATTATGATCCATCTCTAACAAGAAACAACGACATATACCTAAATGCAGCAAGTTTGAAACAAAAAGAACCGGAAACCAGTATCTACAAACGCACTTTTAACTTCCAACTTTCTTACATTCTGTTATACCAACGCACAAAGTCTTCTCAGCAAGTTAACTGAACTTTCTGTTCGTCAACTCTTCACTCATTGGGATGTAGTTATGGTCAACGGAACATAGCTAAATACCGAGATCACTTATGCTGAGATTACTCTGCTCGACATAATTTCCCTAAGAAATGGTCCACAGAGAAGAAAAGTCGGAGTGCTCTTGTACTACCGATCTGACTCCAATCTCTGTATCAAGAAAGATCCAGATACAAAAGTTGTCTAATCACCTTGGTACCGTCTGCATCTAAAACATGGTGATGTGTGCTTACTGGCAATAATTTTGCCGCCCTCCAATTTCCACCCTGCAAATGGATCAACGATTACCTTCTGTGATGAAGTGTGTTCAAGCAAGGTCAAAGAGTCACATACAACTGGTGGTGTTCTACAGCCTGTACGCAGTCGAATTCCTAGCATTGATCAGCGAACAACTCATGGCTGGCTTTCAAAGGGTAATGGCCAATGTAGCCATAGTAGTGGCGCGGAAGGCAGCGATCACTTAGGAGACTGAAAAGTCACTAGAAGTTGTGAGGACAGAACCGGGCGCAGACATCAAAGACAAGATCGGACAGCGCAACCTCAGCCCAAACAATATGAGCAGAGAGAGGAACGCGGGCAGCAAACGCTGGAGTAACCCCAAGCCAAACAACGTAATGGAGCTCATGCAAAACAAGAGCTTTAGGAAAGCTCCAGTCTGATCAGAATGCGAGCTACGGAAGCAAGGCTAGGGGTCAGACAGGCAGTCAGGTAAATGGAATATTCCTGCCAACGAGGCACGAACGTGACATGGTGTGATTCCCCATGTATGTTGTGTTATGGGACGGAAACATGGTCAAGAAATGCGCGCGTGCGCGCAGCTTGTGAAAACCGTGATCGCGTGCAATAAAGATTGTGCTTTCTTGCCGCTTCTTTCTTGCTACACTATGTACAACCATTATACTTCACCAAAGTGATTCAGTACAGATGACGCACCATTTGTTTTGGAATTTTGCTCACCAGCGAGGAACTAATGGTAGATATTGTAATCATAGATGTACCTCTTAATCGTAGTGCTCACGCTACGCTAATCTTTCGTTAAGTTGATTATGCAGAATATATCAGTCAGAACAAAGGCGAAACTCCATCTTCAATTACAACATCCTGTCCGACCTCGTTTAAGAAACAAACTGACCCTTGTGAGAGCAGCCTCTTGACGTCGAAGGGACGGAACTTTCATTCCACTTCACTGGGCTAGTAGCAAATGAGTCGGAAACCAAACTCTTCTGCCAGAATCAAACGTATTCCTTCCTAAAGGGCCGGACAGGAAACTGCATAACTCTGAGGAATTCGGCATGGTGTGCTAATAAAGGATGTCAGCGTAATCAAGCCGGGAATGTCTACACAAGTCAATGAAAGCACTGCGTCAAGTTGGTCTGTGAGGACAAACTCCGACACCAGCGGAACTTATTGATCAATTTCAGCACTAATCCTAAGAATATCTGCAGACATGTCGACAAGCTCCGCAAAGTGCAGCGCTGGATCCCAGTTCTACGCGCTGTGGATAGGTCGGTGCTTACTTCACATGAGGCGGCGAATGCGCTTCCGCAAAACTACCCGAACTTTTCAGAGGGAATAACAGCGTTACCCGTTTTTGACACAACTCCTACCACCCCCATGATTAAGCTACATATCATTCACTGTAGCAAATGTAATGAGAAGAATACTGTACTTGTGTTTGTACGGCTCTCCTGGAGTGGACGAGATAAGACCGAAGGCATTAAAGGTAACCGTGACAAATTTCGCTGGACCATAAGCTCGGTTCTTACAACAATGCTTTCATGAGAAGCAGCTTACTGCCGTGTGTGAAGATGGAAACGTCACTCCCGTCTAAAAGTGTGAATTGTGCGCAGCCCTCTCTCTTCCCGGTGTTATCCAAAGTAATGGAAGGTAGTATCGCACAAGTGCTCATGGGATATCTTGAGAGCAACACCATCACTGTGTAATATCAACAAGAATGCTGTTGAATTTAGTTATGTACTGCAAACTTGCTACTCCCCAAACAAGTTGGACGGAATCAGTGGATGCCAGCTTAGGAGTTGACGTCGTCTACTTAAACTTCACAGAAGCGTTCCATCGCCTTGACTGCAGCATTCACTTTCACAGATTCGCATTTATTGTTTCGGCCAACTTGTTCTTTGTTGGACAAGTAACTTGCGCATTCAACATCAGCCGAATTTGTGAACTTGCGGTGTCATTTATGACCCAATTGAAATCCAGTGTGCTTTACCCCAGGGATCGATACGGAGACTACCTTTATTCAAAGCATTCATCAACCAGCTTGCTAGGGTTCTGTAGTCGAGTGTCTAACTATTTGCATACGATGTCAACATCTGGCATGTCATCAAGCCTGCGGACGACCATACGGTATTGCAGAGCAATCTCGACGGGACCTATAGATGGTCATCTAGAAACCGGATCCAGTTAAATGTGGCAAAATACAAAGCTTTGGGTACGCGCCATCAGCTTACCCATGAATATAGAATAAGGGACCAGCAGTTTAACGTGATTCTTGTGAAAGTGATCTAGGGGTAATCTTGCAGGATGACATAGTTCATTCAAACAAAGCCAAAAATGCACCTAGCAGAGCCAATCAACGCATTGTCTTCTTACGGAGTCCTTTCGGAAGGTCCGAACCATCTCGGTCCAAAAATGATGTACGCCTACGTGAGGTACCATGTGGAATACGCGCTAAAACCTGGCGTCCCTGGCGCAAGCACGATGTTGATGCACTTGAAGCTCCTCAAAGTAGAGCGACCAAATTCCTTAAGGAATATTTTTACCGCCCCTATCAACGCAGTTTGCAAGCCCTGCGGTTGTGAAGCAGTGAGTATTTGCAAAATACTGACTCACACCGTTTACGCCAGTCACGACCTGTTGCAAGCCAGCCACAACACTAACTTGAGGCAACCAATTCAAACTTGTCATGCACTAAAGTCGATTTGATTGCTGACAAAAAGGTTCTCCAATCAAACGTCCCGAACATGAAGTGCCCTGTCTACTCACGTCCCCTTTGCTCTTACATTAACACTTTTCAAAAAACGCCTTGACGACGCTTTTCCAATTACCACTTGTGATATATTACGTTTCACTCGGAGAACGGAATAGTACGAGCTAAACTATCTCATCAGCCGTCTTTGTGATATACAGTTGAGGAAACCAGTACCAGTGTTCATGTGAATGGCTTGGTGAGTCATGTAAGATCCTAATCTTCCTCTATTCGCTGTCAATTTTCACATCTGGTGTTGTAATCTTTACTCCGGTTATCCTACCTGACTCATCATTTACTGACATTTTGCCCGTTACTAATCATTTCCCACGACCATTGTTTCATTCGAATAGCTACTACCTATTCTTTTTTATGTAAGATTTTTGTACCCTACCATTGCTGTAGCGGATTTTAGAGAATATTTGTTCTCATTTAACTTGTCATCACCTGGCCGGGATCAGCGGGATTCAGAATCATTGCAAGCTTGACTGAGATATGTTTTGAAATGAGATCAAACTGATAACACGGTCTAAACATTCGACTGATTAATAAGTTTGTTGTTGAACTCAACTAGCTGAGAAAAAGCAGGTAAAACGTTAAATAACTCGAGATCCCGGAAGACTCTGGTCAAGCAGAGGGGATTTTGGCGAAAAGCAGCACCGATAATAATACAATATTGCGCTATATTCAGGGTGTACGACTACTCACGAACCAGTGCAAGATGCCGTCTGTTCAGTCGACGAAAGATAGAAGTTGCGATCCGGTCTTGATACAGTGCGCCAATTGGTAAGCAACCATATAATGTAAATGAATTTGTTCGCTGCTGAGTCCAATGATTAGTGTCTGGTAGCTTTCGATGGTAGAAAATAATAAGGAATTCCAATCGTGAGTTTTCTGAACGTACTATGAAAAGAAAGAGATCCAGGCTGAGCACCGCGTTCTCCCATAACCGTTGCCACAAGTAAAGGATCTCGCTGCGTCACGTATCCAACACCACTGATTTCATTTAATTTTAGTGCACTGTTGTTTGAACTTTAAACAGACAGTAAAACGTTTGTGCGTCTTGTTTTAGTTTCTAAATCCTGCGTTAAGGAATTTTTAACATTGAAGGAAAACACACGTCCAAGCGAACAATTATATTAACTGGACTCAACCGCCACATGAAATTGTCGTACGTTTATGCACAGCTTAGAAAATACGTCTTCCTTAATTACTTGGCCAGCAGTCGAACTTAAGTCCGCACAGTGTGTTCTCTAATGACTTGTAAATCTAGCTGGTTCCCAGTATCATAAAAATTGTACATGGGACTGACAGTATTTTCTGAAGATCTGCAACCTCACCCGATTCCCATCGCTGACAGTAGAAGATAGTGTTCACTTGGCGACCATCTAAACTTCTCATCATTATTGCGGTGATTTTGATCCCGGGGAGCATCAAATGCCACCCCGCTTGCAGCTTACTTGCTATTGGGCATCATATCACTCAATCCAACCTCCTAATTCGTCATCTATGAGTCCTAAACGTACCTCTTACGCCACATTCACTTCCGTCGTTTACTATCGACAAATCGTACACAATAACACCTGATCTAATGAAGATTGTAAGCAGTATTCATCAGCCAACTACTCTGAAGATAATACAGAGTCTAGGAACTGCCTCTGGAGGTATGTTTTTCAGTCTGCTTATCAGCTTACTACGAGTGACTCTGGAAGCCATTAGAACGTAGCACTCTATGTAGGTTACTGGTTTATGGTGAGATGTAAGCCATCCCAACGCTTCGGTCTCAACTGGACGGATCCTATCCGAATGCAACCCGTCTATTTAACAGTCGTAACATAGTACCTGTGCCCAGCTGCACAATTATACACACGGTAGATTTGGCCCCAAACTCTGCAACAATTCACGGATATTTAGCAAGTGTTAACAAACCAACAATTGCGAACATTTTTTCGAAAAAACGAATCTTGGTTAAGAAAATCCCCGTTACTTTGTTACTGAAACTGTGGAATGGAAAAAAGTAGAAACTGAGAGCAGTGGTGCCTGCTACAGAACTCAGTTCTTCAGGGACAAGCTCCTAATCGGCATGTCAACTCAAGGAAGATTCCATCAAGTTTGGCATGCCACGCTCTTGGATATAAACTGTCCGGTCACATCTACAACTAACGACCTTAAGAGCTCATGAGCTTCCTCCTTCAACTCAGACAAATGAGCAGTGAGTAATCCCTACGAACGTCGGGCATTCCGTGCCCAGTGATCGAATCCGTTAGGCGTGTCCCCCGTTGATTGTATAGCTTCCTCGTTCGACCCGTCAGTTTACACTTACGGGACATTCCCATCCCAGTACCCTTCGCAACTTGTTGTCTACGTGGTGATTCTTCAGAAGCATCAAAGCGAAATAACAACACTCACACTTGTTCAGTAATAGAGTGTCTAACTACAGCTATACACTACAAAGAAGTATCGAATGTTAATGCACAAAACAAAGTCAGCAAATGACAATCGTTCACGACTTCGCCACTGGACTTTGAACACTCAGGAGGTGTACATGGTTTGCAATGGATCTTAGCAGATTAATGACCAATGGCATTGGTCGCTAACTGCCATCTCCATCTGAGTAGAGTGAAAAGTTTCCCAGTAGCTTCCTGGGTTTTGTAGTGCCCGTCATGTAGCTGGATTGCGACACACAATCTCTCTTGAGTCTATGATTGGTTTTGAAATCGACATCTACCATCCCGATCACTGGAGCCGTGTCCGAAGTGAAGCGTTTCGCAGCTGCTCTCCCACAGGGACCGAGTAGTTCACTAACTGGAGCATCGGTTGTTGATGGATATAGAAAGCGCATGGTAACCAGATCCCTGGGTTGGTAAGGGACAAAATTACAATATCGAAAATAACACATGCGCTAGAAATAAGGTACCCACTTGATGAAGCGACAAGGTAAGCACATCTTAGAAGCTGGGTGGTGTGAATAAATTAGCACGACGCATAACACAATAGCAAGTTATCGTACTTAAGGTATTTTGTAAAGAACAATGCGGTTGCTCACACATCCCCATTGCTTAGGGAACACTATGCTTCCAAAGGAGCTAGTTAGCTGGAATACCTTCTGGAGTGGCTGTTCATGTAATAAAAGATAGAAACCTGAATGCGATTTCCAAAAGTTTTACGAAACTGGCTAAAGTGAAGCACAATGGACTGAGTTTTAGTGGTGGTCACAAAACCGGCGGGTCAGGATGGAGTAGTAAGTTCCGCGACAAGCTGTGCGACGGTATTGTTGACTCAATTACAAGCAATTGCCTCTCGGGTTGGTGTTCGGGCTGAATTTCCGAACGTGGCGGCATGCGTGACTGAGATAGCTCAGTAGTTAGTATACTACAATGAATTCACCGCGTAGCCGCCGGAGTTAGAAGCAGTAAAATATCGTCATTTTAGTATATATCTGCTGAGTTGGAAACATGCACGATGACATTAAAGTGGGTTAATAAATTCGGTAAAGGATTTTTGGATCCACTTAAATATGTATCTTACAAGGCTGATAGGATGGAAAGAATAAGGATAGTAAAACCAGTTTGAGTAATGTTATGTCGAATTGATAAAGAATAGCGATTGAAAGACTTTGAGTCTTGAACAGAAACTGTATTTTTGAACTGGATGATAAAACGATGATGCGAAAGCTAGCAATAACGGCTAATAGGATCCACTTCCAGATTCAACTGTCATTGCGACTGCAAACTTCCACAGTGTGCCGCGCTTGTGAAAGGGCTGCAAGTGGCTTTCACAGCAACTCAAAGAGCTCTATCTTAAGATGCATCCAATGTAAAACCAAAAGGAACAGTCATGAAGGAATACAAATGTAAGTCACGACTGATCCGGTGTCCTCGCTTACATCCCCACGAGTATTACTGTTCGCGTTGGTGTGATGTACAAAAACCCGAATTATTCGAGTTCCAGTTACAGACCAGGATGGGTGAAATTTTGTTCGTCATCTTTGAACGCATGGCGAAATACGCATGACAAACACCCCTCCCTGTTTACGAACGGAGCACCCACATAGAATCTTGAAAGTTTATCATTGGGTCACTGTGCGCACTGCCTTTAAAGATGTCCACGCTTCATCACCCAACAACAGTAATTATAAAATAATGGGTGGTTAATGCTCGGATAGTATGTGACAAACGGAGGCGCTTAACTGTGTAGAGTTAGCTTTTTCGCTGAATCGTCAGTCGGCAAAGGTAGTTAGGTGCATAATGACGACGCTAAGCAGAAAATCAATTTCATGCTGTTTCCTTATGTGATAACACCCAGGATGATGATTCTGTTGTCTATACGTATCATGTTTAGATATTGACTTTCTTCAACACAAAAGGAATTGGTACATGTTCGTCATTTGTAGTCTTCAGCCAAAATACCCCTTTTTGGTCAGCGGGGGAACTCCATCGTACCAATTTGTTTGCTTTTAAACATTTGCTGTTTTACCCTTATCTGAACATGGTTCCTAACCGATATTGACCGGTTTACTTCAGGGTTGTGAAACGAAGTACATCAGCCTGGGTTAGAAAAGAACTCACTTCGGCATGAAGATGAGCGATATTATCCCAATGTGGCTCTTTACGCTCATGCACAAGGGCTGCAGGAATAAGTTATCAAGCTTTCCCCTGGTATGTAGCTTCTGCACCTTCAGATAATGTGACACCATCTGTTCAGCACATTTTGTGGTAAGGTAAATGGTGAACTTTTACTTCATTGTCTTCAACCCGCACTCCGATGATTTGTTTTTAACCATCTTTTATGCATAAACGACGGAATGCATCCTCAGGTTGCTTGCGACATCCGACCCCTGGTACGCGATCCACCTCCAATGACTAGTAAGACATTTAATCAATAAAAACGGTAAATACCCTGTTTCGTCTCTGGAGATGACGGATGACATCATTATGGTTAGATGGAGATCAGTGTAATTGTGCACCAAATGTATGACAATATCTTTTCCGGCTGAAGTATATTAAAGTGGTTAGTGAGCACCAACGGTATTTATTCATCGAAGATGCTTCACAGCCGTGTGTATAACCATTAGCTGAAAGTAACTGATAATAAAAAGAGGATGAGGTTGCTGCTGAAGTAGTGCCGATAGTTAAAGATGTTTGAATTATTTTCATCATTGAATACTCCAGTTATAACACTGTTATTTTAATAGATTTCGATAACACACTCTCCTATAACCTGTATGGAAATTATCTACCTGTATTTTGACACAAAACGGCGGCGCATATGAGATGTCAATTTTTAGGCCAATGATAGCACAACAGAATATTCGCAGCCGGACAAATGCAAAGAGGTCAGAAACATGCAAAACCGGAGAATTCTTTCGCGTAGGCGTTAAGGCATTTCAGACCATTTTATCCTATGGCCTCACAATTAGAAAAGCCACGGCTTGAAAAATAGGTGTGACATATGAACTTAGAATTATCTTCCAGCAATAACAGAAGCGATGTGAAATAACATGGGATTTGTCAAGTAGCAATGTCTAAGCAATATCCTGATAGACTCAAACTGTACTAAGTACTGAATAACGAGGACCGATCGTCGAATATTTATGTGAGGCGGGCAACCGTTTCTTCGAAATTGATGTCGGGTGCGTCTTTCTGCAGAATTAAAGCGACATACATGTCGTGTTCAATAGTTCTGAGCTTCCACAGCAGTAACCGAAATTTTGACGCGTCATCTAGGTATTCCAGTTCAACTTCAAAGATAGCTTCATCCTGCTTGAACCATCGAAAATCAATCCTGATTCGGGATCAAAAGTAAACTGTGACACTGCAGATAACTGCAATAACGGAAGTTCCGGATGTGTTTGGCATTGGGCCAGATTGAACAATAACTTATCGAGTGAGAATCCCGATCAAACGCAGCTGAGTTGCCACAAAATGTTGTGGTTGTTGTGTCGAAATAAGCCTCAGATCTTCAGCAGAAATTGCCATTTTTAATGATAAAGTCCATCGCCAAAAAGTATGTGTCGCAACCGAAGAAATGTTGTTAAAAATCCACGACCGCAGATGAGAACGCGAAGACTTTAGGTCAACTAATGTGAAAATTTGTTTAGTCCAAATGAAGCTGGATTAAAAGAGTAAGCGCAACACAGAGACGGTAAGCTTGTAAATCCAACCTAGAACCCTATGCAGGCAAGGAGCGATTAATGAGTGTATGGAAGTAAGACCTAGTTTATAGGTTGAAGTGTATTTAGATTGCTCAGCCGGAAGCTCGAACAGTGTATTTGATTCCCATGGGGAAAAATGCCCCAATTACTTGTTGCATAAATCTTAAAGTAATGATGTTTCTAAGCCTTGCAGGAATATTGACAATTGGTTACAAACTGAAGTAATGGAATATTGTTTATGTTGCAGACTGAAACCCTAGTTTCAATGCTCAAACACAGCTTTGAACAACTAACGATGTCAAGGGTATGTGACGCATTTTTTGTCTCTCCGTTTTGAAAATGTAGCCTTATTCACCCTAACTGGAAAAACAATGGAGCAACTGAGTTCTCACGGATAAAAAAGCAAACGCTTAACAATCCGTACTTGAAGAGTGAGAGCAAAACTTGTATATGTCACGAACAAATAATGCGTAACGTTGGACTTACCGCAATTTTCACATGCACACACTGTTTGGTTATGTTATCCCGTGTCCCGAAAACGTGGCTATAAGCGTGTAATACAGGTGGTGCAACGCACCATCAACCTGAAACGTGAAGTCCCCTAAGACTGAAGCGAAAGAATGTTTCGTGCCTTGGATACACAAGTGGAAGGAAAGTTCCGACGGCATCCCAACCGACTACCCTCTGTGGTCAACTCCAAACGGCAGTCTGTCATTGAGGTGATATGGCTTAGTTTCAATAAATATCAGCAAAGGTGGTTAGGATCCTAGAAAATCTGTTAAGCAAAACATGACCAACCAGTAGACGAAAATTTAATGTGCAGTGAAATCTCCTAGGATCTTTAGTCTAAACTAGCAAAGGAGATAGAGCAAGTTCTTCACATATTTAGTCGTCCTCTGATGTGAATTTTCATGATCAGCGACTTTTGTTTAGGAATGGATGATTTCAGTCCAGAATCAGGTCACCGAACACATAGCAACATAGCAACATAGCACATAACAACATAGTTCATGATAAACTCACACTGATAATGTCCTGGTAACGTAACTTCGGCTTCATCACGTTCAACTTCCCTGCACTAAGTTGAATATACAGCATCTGCTTCACTATCCTTGACGAATCCACAAAGTGGATTCGTCCCATCCGCAGCTATTACCTCAGCAAAAGTTTGCACTCCACCGCATACATGCCACTGCGGCGTAGCACCTCCGTCTCTGCAACATTATCACACCAACTGATACGAAAAATCCGACGCAAGTGCCGTTAATTAAACCTTTCCAGATATCTGAGGCCATTCCGGAACATCGTCCACGTCTCGCTGCGGTATGGAAGAACAAACAAATAAATCGACCGGTACACCGTCATCTTCATCCTAAGACTTATCTGGTGAATCATCCATACACTAGATTCTGGCTTTCCAACTGCAGCAGCCGCCTTCGATGTGCGGATACGTAGTTCGCTTGTCATCTAGAGGTCGGTACAGGGTACGCTCCTAAGTAGCAAAATCTGGAAATGGTTTCAAAGAGGTTGGTACTCAGCTGGATTTGTGGCAGGCCTACGGATTCTATTTCTGATAAGTGTGTTTGCTAGTGTTTATTGTGAGCCCGAACTTAGCTGCTGTCGAAGCGATGGCCGAAGTCTTGTACTGCAACTCATGCGCGCTGTGTGCAAACAACTCACAGTCACCGGTAAACAGCAACATACGAATGGTTGTCTCACACGCTCAGCTTCTCACCCTGAAACGACGGATGTTCAGCAACCCACCAAAATTACGGCCCTCCATATGGACAACGAAATCACCAACATTTACTGCACATGACATCATTGCATAAAGGAAAATATGAAACAATGCAGGGGCTAAGATAAGCCATCCTTCACTCCGGCGACAACATCTACATCCTCCGCTGTTTGTCCACACAGCCGCAACCTTACGCACATACCGCTCTGCAGACATTTATTTAAGCTTACAAACTTACTCAGGCAACGAAACTTATCAAAAAGTAAGGACAGCACCTTGCAGTTCAACATGTCAAAAGCGTTAGCTATGTCTTTAAGAGGCGAGTACATTACATACAGATATATATATATATATATATATGTATAGATATATCTATATCTATATAAACAACCTAGTTCCAGGTAACACGCTATTGTGAAAGACAAACTAAGATAGCAAATAAAGGGTTTTCTGAGTTTTGCACCAGCTATTTTGAGCTTCTGCTTTCGAGTTCTCTGTTCCCGTTGCCATTAGATTAAAAGTGATGCAGCAATGCAGCTGTGACGATATTAACGTTTGTTACGTGCCACAACATTTAACGTTTTCACTTACTTGGAACCTCTGTCACGTGGTCGGGCCCGTCCGACGGTTACTAAGCCTCAGGTTGCCTGCTTTGTGCTTCTTCGCCAATCCACTGTTTGTCCCCTACGGCACTTTCACCAATTGCTTCCAGAATGCGCAAATAATGCTTGACAGGGAAGGTGCTTAGCTGGAATGTATTAACACAAGTCCGTCGTGTTTCAACGCTTCTGACGGTATCCGGTCAGCTCCAGTGCATTTGCCATTTCGCAGCTGACCAATGGCTCTCTGCGTCTCACGCATTGTCGCAAAGGCACATCTTCATCTCCTGTTGTTACAACCCGTGCAACGTATCCCAGTAAATATATGCACGGTTGCTTACTGGACGGACGAAGTAATTTTGCGAGATCTGCATTCTGTCTGCAGTCTGCGTGAGGGCAGCGCTTGAAACAGCATTCACCAGCGTCATCAGCGGCTGCAAGTTAGACCCATACACTGTCTTCACGGAGTAAAAGACTTTCATATGTTTTCACCTGCCATCTCCGTTCACCATGCATTCATGATGTAGCGGAGCTATCGGGTCAGTCGCCATCAAAAGTTTTGAAACTGAATTTCGTTCTCGGAGTCATCAGCATCGTCCACATGTGCAGCGACTACTGCATTCCTCGCCAACACCAACCCACCACGTCGCACTGTTTTCATCAAACCCATCGAGTTGCCTGCAGTTTGCGCACTTGGTCCTTTTCTCTACCGCAACCGTCATCTGTGTATGGATGTGGCGCCAGAGATCGCCAATTGGTGCGATGCGGTCGACATCGCAAATGCAGACGCCAAAGGCAGACATCGATTTCTCCAGCTACATACGCTTTTCAGCAGTATATACTCAAAGAATGATAAATTTGTGTTCATCACCGATTTACGAAGATATATGTACAAATTGGTCCGCACAAGTTGTGATCAGTGCTACACTCAGCTCAACGCCGTGCACTTGTCATGCGCACCTCACGTATGTCACAAGAGTGTACAATGACATAGTCGAACAGGTGAGCGTGACTACTCCGTGGGTATGTTCAACCAACTATATTACTCTCACCAAGCGCAAACAGGGTGTTTGTGATCTTCAGGTTCTGAGTAGCGCACAGTCAGCGTTCCCCCTCGGCTGTGCCAATGCCATGCGGACAGATGACGTCTGACCACACTGCGCCATCACATTCAACGCACTCGTTCAAATTACCCAGTAGGAACAGCCCACCGCTCCTCGCCACAGACCGTATCATGGAGGATAACTGAATGTAAGACTGATCCCTCGTGACATCAGGATAGCGCATGGTGGGACCATACGCGCTAATAAAAGCGGCACATCTAGCCATTCAAGTGGAATAGTCAGCAATTGTGGGCTGGTGCCAGTCGGATCTCCTCCCAACAGACCATTTAGGCGGTCAGATAATGCAAGTCCAATCGCATGTTCACGTGGTGAGGTGTAGTTTCCCAAATAATAGGACGTGTACCCAGCGCCATCCTCATTCAAGTTACCTTGGTCAGCGAGCCGTTTCGCTGAGTGCGGCATTGTCGATGCCATTCCGCGTGAGTTCCATCGCGACCAGTGTTGTGCGTCGCTCGGGTCACTCACCCGTGTTACAGTCAAGCATTAAGTGCACGTTTCAGCATCCGATATTCGGTGCATTGCGCAGTGGCAAGCGATTGCGCTGGACAATCGCTCGTTTGCTGACCTGGATTGGGGGAAGTAGTTGGTTAGGTGAAACAGAGACGGGAGCAGAATGTGAAGAGGAGGAAAGAACGAGGGGAGGAGTCAGCGGTAGCATATTTTCGCCAGGCTGTGTAGCAGATAAGGTGAAGCTTTTCGCTCTCCCATCATTGCGCGACTGCCGATGCAGCAAGACAGCATCAGTATACGTGTTTGGTTTTGGACCTTTGTGATTCTAGAACGTCCACAATGTACAGGAGAACGAACCGGGTCCTCAGAAATAAACTTCAATATATGTTACTCTCGATAGTCAGCGGACTGTGCGCAATGAGTCAGTGAACCGACTAACGCGAAAATGTGTCCTAACTGTTAGATAGAAGCGTGTAACCCAACCCCCAAGCAGCGGTCACAAAGAGGCAGCGTCCAGAACATGCCCCTACGACACAACATTGGACTTTTATTTGCCCGAAGTTGTAGAATTTCCAAAACCGCGAGATCTTGCTTCAGTCATCGCTGTCATGCATAAATCGGATATTCTACATGCAAGAATATTTATAAAAAAGACAGCTGAAAAAATATATATCGAGGTGACTAAAAGCTTCCTTTTAGAGCCCAAAATATTGGATGCTCTTTTTGATGCTAGTGCAGACTGTTGAGGACAATTAAGTTGTTACTCGACTAGTGAACCATGATTTAGTTCTAGAGAACATTGATAGGGACCATGGCCGCCCAGCTTATAAACCATTTGATTTTGTGGATTGAGAACGCAAAATTTAGTCACGTTGAAGTGAAGATGCTTCTGGACTAACCATTTCTGCCGCCGTTTTGAAGATGTATGCAGTCCTCTGGCGCTTCAAACGGTCGCCAACCTTTGATGTCTTCGGCCTAAAGCACATAGCTAATAAAAATCAAGAACAAACTGAGCCCCAAGACCGAAATTTGTGACACACCACGTTCCACGTGGATAAGATTTGATGCAGACTCACGAACTTTCACTTCCAGGTGTCTGTGCTTGAGGGTTGGTAATGGAAGGAACTGGAAAATCGAATAATAAGTAAGTGGATCAAATAAAATGCGCATCGGTGAATTGATTAGTAGTGCTCGATCGGTTCCGGTAGACACCATGTTGCTGTTGCACGATGTAGCCAAGTTCTTCAAGGTATGACATGATCGTGTTAGCAGAGATAACCTTAAGGTATTTGGAAAGAACTGGAAAAACATGAAGATTAAGTTATCATGGTTAAATACGCAGGTGCATGGCAAACCTCATAGGATGTTTGAAAAGAAAACACAAATATCAAAAAATTAGTGAAAAGTCAGTTTTAACGTCTATCGATATAACTGCACTGCTGCATTACGAGTGTTTGAGATGCGACTTGAATTTGTGCACACAAAGTAATACGGGGGCAGTTAGAGCTCACACAATACAAGAGAAAAATACGAACATGACTTGACAACGTCCATCTGTGTGCCGGAATCTTAGGATTGTAGTGAACATGCATCAGGCAAGCATGCAGTATTTTGGGACATTGGATTTTACTTTTGTTTCTATAATTCAATCGTCCAATTGTTTAACTGATTGCACTCACCGATCACTTGCTCCTCTGGTTAGTCACGCAGCAATACTGCTGTTTGCTTCTGTTTAACTGCCCACCAGCGTTTGTAGTTTTGGCAATACAATTTAAGTCCAAGCATTCAAACTGTTCTCCCTACTTCCGTCCTCGCCACATCTCTTACGTGTCATCACATGAGATAGCATATGAATAGCACACCACAATTGCTGACCTCGATTGTGAGTACAGTTCCGATATCGCCGAAATCATTTTTACTGATATGGTTTCTTATCACCCTTGAATTGCTTTCTTGCAACTATTATTTTGTGATATTCTATGGCGCATTCAGATACTAACACTTTCGGCCCATTTATTAATGTCACATCGCTGTCTGCCTCCATCCCATTTGATGAACCTCCTGTTTGGTTTGTTTTGTTAGAGTAAGTTTTGCGCTACGATATTATTTTCCGACCAATCTAAATGTAGCCGTTTGCTAGGTAACGTTCCAAGGAACTTCGCTTTACAGCTCAGAGACACCTTTCGATCCCCAAAACGAATCTTTCCTATGAGTCTCTTAAGCAGTAGACCGTGAGACGACTGGAGCACCCAGCGCGTGTTCAAATAAAACAGCGATTCCGTGACTTGCGTCTGGGGGATGCGAGGTCATACGCTCGATTGATTGAGATGAAGTGACTCCTCGGCTCGTACCCAAAGGATGACTTCATCCTTCTGAAGCCATGGCTTCAGCACCTACCCGAGATAGCTCAAGCTATCATCACATACGCCAAGGTCACTTCCTTCACTTTAGCCGTGCAACTGGCTGAGGCAATCATATATCATCTTCCTAAAGAAGGAGATTACTTAACATCACCCGTTGAATATCCGCCGAATAGCACTAACGCGTCTCAACAGTCACGAACTTCATACTGGTATCATACAGCTCCTGCCTCCGAGCAAACAAGAGTACTTATGAACTAGAGGCAACATACAGCGCTCTCGATTCTCCTTCAGCACTCGGTAACTCACCAGCAGCTAAGAGCAAGTCGGCCGTGCACAGCAGCCTACCACGTAACGAACTATGCTGGTATCACTTCCACTTTGGCCCTCAGGTGAGGCGATATACTGCGCCTTGCACCTTCCTTCGACTCACCTGGGTACCCTTCAAGCCCCAAATCACTCACCAATTATATCACTAGCCACATCTTTTGCATTAGCGTCGTTTATGTTAAGGACTGCTAATATGGAACCGCGTTCCTGGATGTTACATGGGCTGAAGTAAACGTGGTTCCGCCTCCACCTAGGGAGGCGACTCGGCCATCTACTCTCAGTCTTCTTGCCGTAATCGGCACACTCATCCCGACTTAAGTCCAAAGCAGTTTAACTCTTAACTTGGGTCTCCGTAGAATATTTCTTTTGGTGTTCATTTTGCCATCATCGGAATAGACTTTCTCAAAACTTTCGACCTCCTGGTCGATACGAAACAATCTATTATATTTGACTTCGCAAGGAAGCTCAGCGTCAGTGGCATCAACGTCGGAATCTCAGCCACCACTACAATATAGTTCGCCCACAGATCTCTTCCGATTACCCCGAACCTTTTTCTCACTACGCTAAGCTCGTTCAACCAGTGAAAGCAGATCTGCCCGTGGCGCCACAAGTCACGCACCATATCCAAACTAATAGCCAACCAGTCTCATCACACCCGCGCTGTCTTGCGCCTGATAAACTCAAGCTAGCTAGGGTGGAGTTTGAGCATATGCTCAAACTTAGAATAATCCATCCTTCAGATAGTTCATGGCCTTCTTTACTCCAGATTGTCCCATAGAAATCTGGAGACCGGCGTGCTTGCGGTGACTGTCGGGCACTAAATAAATTTACAGTCCCTGCTAAGTACCCTATCCCACTCATGCAAGACCTTACCGCATGCTTTACTAGTAAGACGGTCTTCAGAAAGATCGCTCTTATCCGCGCCTATCATCAGATGCGTGTCGAGGAAGGTGAGATACCTAAAACCGCCTACATCACTCCTTTCGTCTGCTTCGAATTGTTACGAATGGCTTTTTGAATGTGTAATGCCGTACAGACACTTCAACGGTTCATCCACAATATCACTCGTGGCCTAGACTATGTTTACCCCTACCTCAATGACATTCTTGTAGCCAGTTCAGCCGACGAATAGCACATCGCTCATCATTAATTACTCTATAAACGGCTGGCTAAACATGGCGTCACCGTTAACCCGATTAAGTGCGAACTTGACAAGTCCACGGTAGGATTCCTAGGCCACCTCATCTCATTATCTGGTATCCAGGTTTTCGCGGCCAAGGTCCAGACTAATTAGAATTCCCAGCTACGAATTCATTTAAACAAATCCGTAGATTTTGTGGTCAAGTTAGCTACTATCGACGCTTCGTCCCAGCTGCGCTCAACTTATGCAGCCCCTAACTGATCTTCACAGAGCAAATGTGCGTAAGTTCGCTTTTCCCATACAACACACACGGCCTGCATCGAGGTCAAGAATGCTATCTCCAACATATCTCTCCTCGCTCACTCCGAACCGACTGCTCCTCTTTCTCTCACAACTGACGCTTCAGACATTGCAGCAGGAACTTTTCTCCAACGTGTTGGTGGGCAGTGGCATCCACTCGGTTTCTTCTCCAAAAGCCTGCAACCAGCAGAATCCCGCTATAACACGTTTGGTAGAGAACTACTTGCCGTCTACTTAGCTATCCATCACTTGCGATACACATTAGAAGGTTGGACCTTCACGGCTTACACTGATCACTAGCTTCTCATTTTTGCCTTCCACTCAGCTTCTGACAAATATTCACCACGGGAAACCGGACACCTCGAGTTTGTCACACAGTTAACTGCTGATATACTCATGACTCTGGTGTCGTCAACTCGGTCGCTGACGCTCGCTCTCGCGTCAAACTCACCCTTCACCCTTTGCCTACTGTCCACCTCGATGATATGGCATCGGATCAGGCCCAAGACGAAACCTCAAAAGCACCTTGCAGTCCACTTCACTGCATGTTTAACCCGTTCCTCTTTAAACTACGGACGGAACACTCTTTGTGACACTTTCACAAGTTATCCTAGACAACAAGTGCTCGCCTTTTCAAGCGCACAGTCTTCGACACCCTTCGCTCACTGGCTCATCTTGTTATTCGTGCATCTTTGGAACTGGTCACTGCGCGTTTCATTTGATCGAGCGAAAGTAAAGATGATCGTAACTGAGCTCGACCTGGTCTTCACTCTCGGCGCTCCATAGTACGTCGACACAGTCCATGGTCCTCTCAGCTCATTCTCTGACTCAGTTCGCGTTCTCTCACGTACACTTGGACCTTGTAGGATCCCTGTCTCCTCGTGGATCCGTATACATAATGTGTCGACCGCTTCACTAGGTGGCCAGAAACCATCCATGTATCAGACTGCAGGCTAAGATGTCATCCGTGCCTTCTTGAACCGTTGGGTGTCCCCCTACCCTGCAGTATCGCGACCGACCGTTAAACGTCTTCAGAATCATCACAATTCGATACGTTCTGTAAATTCTTAGGCTGACACCGTATCAACACTATGGCATTTCACCTAGTTGAACTTATTATCTAGTCGAACAGCTTCATCGACAGCTTAAGTCATCTTTCTGTGCCACATCCGACCCTAACTTGAGCGAAAACATACAGGTAGTACTTCTAGGTATCCACAGCAGCACCAAAACTGACCTGCAAAGGGCACCAGCGTAACTGGTCTACGGCGCAGCGTTTAGCCTGCCAGAAGAGTTCATTTCGTCCCCTCACCAGCATGTATACCATCGTCAAACTTACATCCTCCGGCGTTCGCCGCGCCCGACCCCTCCTCGTGAGCAGACCAGAGATGTGCACATGAACAGTGGACACTCTACCTGCGCTCATGTTTTCGTTCACACAGACGCAATGCGTCGTTCCCTTCAGCCTCCCTACACTGGTCACTTCAGAATTCTCCAACTAATTCTCACGCATTTTAACAGACCAGATTGGTCACTGAACAACGGTGTCCATCGATCGTCTTAAGGTGACATTTTTCGAAGATCCAGCTGCAACCGTACCTGCTACCGCCACAAAGATGAACTCACCCGCAGCTGCATCTTCCACACCAGGAACCCTAGACTCCTCTGGTTCCCTTGACGCTCCGCAAATCCAGTCCCATTCCTAGGCAACTGACCGACGAGGTAGACAGATAAAACATCTGATCCGCTTTTTAGATTTCGTAAAAGTTTACTATATTCCTTGACATATTTAATTTCCACCTTGCATAGTAAGCGTGTGTTTCGTTCACAGACGTTTTGCAAAACGAACAAAAAATTTAAACCTTTTCTTTGCCAAAAGAAAAGCACGTACACATGTTGTTCTGTATACTTGCCTCGTTATCCATACAGCAGCAGGTTGCCTATCTCGACTACCTCACACCCTCCCCGAGTTTTACATTCCAGAACTAAAGTCTCCCGAGAAACCGCGCAATCTCCTGACCCATCCACCCAAAGCCGCCGACCCATTATCCTGGATCCAAGCGACCGTCACTCCGCGCTACCGGTGCAACAACAACTGATCTGGTCCGTGAGTTCTGAGTAATGGTTCCCTAATGTCATCCTCCGGGATTCTTCGTGGGATTATGATCGTTAAGGCCGTGGACAACCAGTGCAATGGAGGGAGTGATCCCTCCCAAGCGCACCGCCCGGTTACATTGGAGGAAATATCCCGTCGACTCTTTTTCTGGACTAGCCACATATGTTCGGTCCGACCAGCCCGCCCTGACGGTCCACCGATTATGCACCCCAGTCCACACCTAAATAATCAATAACAAATAACAAAAAAGCCTGGACCCGACGAACTTCAAGCGTGCATTCTTTGTCCATTTGCTCCCATTATAATTGTTACCCTATCCTTCCGGTCTCACTTTGTCGCCCTCCCTGACATCTCTATCGAAAGTTTCCTTTATTCGGCCTTCTAGGGTGACTCCTTTAGTGAACATGAATCATGCACGCACTCAGTGGTTTGAGACATTGGATATTATTCTTGTTTGTATATTTCAATCGTCTAATTGTTTAACTGATTGCACTCACCGATCACTTGCTCCTCTGGTTAGTCACGCAGCAATACTGCTGTTTGCTGCTGCTTAACTACCCACCATTATTTGTAGTTTTGTCAATCCAATTTACGTCCAAGCATCATAACTGTTCTCCCTACTTCCGTCCTCGGCACGCCTCTTACATGCCACCGCTGGCGATCAGCATCTGAGTGTCACCTCACAGGACTGAAGTGTTATGTATATCTAGTTTCCACAGTAGCAGGGTCCAATAAGTGAAGTGCAGAAGGTGGAGATATACATGTTAATTGGTAGTGTTAGTATAACGCACAGACATAAAAAGCTATATGGCATGGTGTTAATGCATGAGTATATCATTGAGACATCTTTTCAATACAGTTGGTGCGGGGAAGAAACAACGTAAGAAAGAAGGGCGGTCCAAGGTTGGCACACAGGAAGTGAAAATTCCGGCGGCAATCTAACCGAATATAGTGTGCGGTTAACTTTTACTGGTGGATCCTCAAAGCGTTATTCTGAGTTATCTTGAGAAGGCGACTACAACCATGGAATTTATTTCTTAGGATCAAGTATGACATTTCAAATCGCCCCGCAGGCACCGTTATTGCCCACGGCAGACCCCGATGGTTTTGAACCTCATTTGGCAAGTGTTGTGTCGCCGCTGCCGCCCTCACCCCACGACCGCAAAAAAAGTCCAAAGACGAGCCAGAAAGAGACTTGTATACATGAAATCACAGTTGCTTATATAGTTTGAAGGCAAAATGAAGAGAAGCTACTAACTTACACGAGCCAACCAACAGAAGGAAAAACGGCAAATGCAACGGGCGAATGAGCAATTTTGTACTCAAGAGCGAATCGCATATATCCTTAAAAATACCATCATGGGACTCCAACCGTAAAGCGAACACTGAACACTGAATTTATATGGGTTAAAAAGCGTTGATTCACAAGTCCTCGTTGGATAGTTGGTGGGGATATCAACATAACAATAATGATGATAAGGATCGTAAAATAGTTAATAATTTAAAAATGAAAATGAGGACTTATCGTTTGCTTCGCTGTAGTCCTGCGATCCTCTTAGATTCACAGCACCCACAGTTAACAACAAATACTACCATGGTATACTCCAGGTGTAGGATGGAGACATAGTGTTAAGTAACAAAGTGTAAGTGGATGAGTTCATCGTCCAACCATCTTTTAAATACTGCTAGTGTCGGTGCAGAGACGACCGATTCTGGGAGAGCATTCCACGGGTGACAAACACGAATGGAAAAGAAATTTCTGCGGCATTCCAGAAGACTGTACTGTTTTAATGAGTGGCCCCTCAGGTTTGTATTGATGCTGAGTTGCAGTAAAGTGCGGCACACATGAAGTGGGTCTCGCAAAATCAAGTATGCCATAATCAGGTCGCCTCGTAACCTGCGATAGCTTCCACTGAACCATCCCAGTCGTCGCAGCCTCTCCTGGTAGGAAAGATTGCGCATTTCAACTAACTTCTTAGATCCCCAGCGTTGTGGCTGCTCCAGTGCATTAAGGTCGTGTTTCAGCCATGGATGCCAAGCTTGTATTGCCTATTAGACATGGGGGCGAACATACGCACTGAGCATTTGTCAAATATGGAGCTGTTTATTTGTCCAAACGCCCGCCTCAACAGCCTCACGTGTTGGTTCCCGGTCTTTGAGGCCTTTTCGGATTGCCTGGAGCAACCCAAGCCATCTTGAACCAGAACACCCAAGTCGCGTTCGAGAGTTGATTGTTGTAGTATATACGTTCCGAGTCGGTATGAGTAGCTGCCCTGATGTCGGATGGAAAGCTCCTTGCATTTACTGACGTTGAAATACAATAAGTTTTGGGTCGACCATTGATACACCGTATCTATATCATGTTGGTCGGCGTTCGCCTGGATTCTGCGCCATATCTTGATATCGTCGGCAAACATTAGGAAGTTTGAAGCGATTCCCTGTGAAAGGTCATTAATAAACACCACAAACAGACGTGGACCTAAAACTAAGCTTTGCGGCACACCACACTCAAATTGTATGGGGTTCGGTAAAGAGCTCCGAACTCTGACCACTAATTGCCGTTGAAGCAGAAAATTGGCGATCCGGCTTAAAAGAGGGTCTCCGATCCCGTAATGTTGCAGCTTGGATAGTAGTATCCCATGGTCTAGATGATCGAAAGCCTTGGAAAAATCCAGGTAGATCACATCAACACCTCCAGCGTCGGCTGCCTCGGTCCAACTACTACGTGCAATTAGTAAATTAGTTGTACATGACCGCTGTCGATGGAAACCGTGCTGTTCAGGAGTGATGAGATTGCAGTTTTCCACACAGCACACCAGTGAATCGGCAACTATGGATTCCATGATCTTGGAGAGTATAGGAAGAAGAGATACTGGGCGGTAGTTGGAAGGATCAGTTCTGCTTCCACTTTTGTGAATCGGGGTTATTATTCCAAGCTTCCACATGGCGGGAACTTGTTTCTGGTCTAAGCAGCGCTGGAAGAACTGAGCTAAATGTCCTGTCAGTTGGCTTGCTGCTGTTCCAATGCCTCTGGACGAATGGTGTCGACACCCGGCGAGCTGTGTTTGGGTAGAGACGTCAGCTTTGGCAATACAGCCTCCGCAGGTGTACATCATGATGATGTAAATGTCATTGGAAATGAAACGTGCACAGAGGAACGGGATACAGTAAAACGATGGACTGGAGAGAACGCAATACAATCAGAGGGTGATGCCACTGACCGGAATAATGCGCCATCCAGACGCAGGGAAACCTGAGTAGTGAAAAGCCAAACTAGACAATTTCGGTAACGTAGAGAGTTGATGCAGGGTTTGGGTAGACGTAAAAGTTTGGACCGACAGGAAACTCCAATCAAACATTAATCGCTATTGCAAAGTAGCGGACCAGACGTTGGGATCTGCTGGTAGCGAATTCATTTGAACAATGAAAATGAACTCTTGCACTTTGAGGTGTTTACTTGCAGGCAAAGGGATTTTTACCTGTTTATCAGGTTGTCAAGGATGGATCGTACTTTGGCCGTTAACCCTATGCTTGGATGATGAAAGCCAAATATTCCGTCGTCCGCATGCTACAACAATACGGTTTAATTATGACGGGTTGAGGTAACGTAAGTGGAATATAAGGATAGGGACATGCTGACTCCCTGAAGAACAACAGAGTTCGTGGTAAGTGAAGATTTGTTCCCGTGAAACTAGTAGACTGAATTCACCCGGTAAACTAATCTTTTCACAGAAGAATAACAGAGTTTTGAACTCCGGAACATAATAGATCACGTAACAGTAGTTAACGGTTCACACAATCGAAGGAGTTGCTAAAACCCAGGAAGCAGGTGCGCATGGATTTGTTTTTATTATCCAGTGACGAGAGCGCAGTATCTACCATACGTGCTACTGCATTTAGTGTGGACCTTGAGCTGCGATATACAAACTGATTATGGTCATCCAAATCGGTTTGGGCTGAGATGCTTTTAAGAATATGGCTTTCAAGTGTCTTCAAAGCAATCGAGGTGCAAGCGATTGTCCGATATTTTTAAGTTCCTTTTTTGGGCACTGCCGTGATGCGTTTTGCCAACGGTTAGCTATATTTTGCTACTTGAAACAGCGTGCACAATTGGGCGAGGGGTTGTACCTGATAATATGCATGCACGTTGAGAAGGACAGGCGACATCTTATTGGGACCAGGTGCTTTGTTCACATGCAACCTGATTATAGCCCTCTTTACTTTTATGCTATTCACAGAAGGTGAGTTATCGCATGCTAGCTGTAACCCAGCAAAAGATATATCAAAGAATAAAGTGCTATCCAGGTCACAACAATCGAGGTTTAGTTTTTCCACCAGAGTTTAATGCACGACATCACGAGTAACGTCTCTTAACTGTTTCAATACTTTCCACATCTCACGATATGTATTGTTTACAGGGGCAGCTTAGGATTCTAGATATTGGATGACAAAATCGCCAGTGATAAGAAAATGGCTGTACTTCATGTTTATTGCTCATCTCATTGTGGATGTCAGATTGAAACCCATTTTGAGCGTGGAAGATGAAGGGCAAGCAAGCATCGTTACATATCAAGAATAAACTACACCAAAGATAATACTGCACATTGTTGACCGGATCCTCCATCGTCTCAAATGGGTGGGGACTGCGGAAGTACAAAGCCACACCATCCCTTTTACGGGGTTAGTCATGTCGAACGATGGGTTCGTCTAGCAGAGCGAGGTAGATTCTTTTATATAAGGAAGTAACCGTGTCACCATTGCAGCAATGGGGCCAAAGACTTGATCCGTGACATAGACATATTCCGAAAATTTGCTATGTAAGTCCTGAGCATTCCGGTACTTGTGGGATAGATTCTTGGATGTAGGAAACCCTTGAGAAGGAGTGTACAAATAGGGTGAAGCTATGCTGATTTGTAAAATAGCTGCACCTAATCGATTTTGAGCAGTTGTTAGGTAAAAATAAGCAAGCTTAATCTTGTTATGGTTGTGCTCCGTTCTCGATTGCCATTGTTCTGAAAACTTGGTTTCTGACGCACCATTGTATTCACCGGGAGCCAGCGTGGTGTTGATTCCGCAATGAAATCGGGCCACTATGGTTCTATAATCACTGTATTTAATCCTAGTCTCGAAGATAGTGTTTGGCAGTTTGTGCCAGCTGCACATTTAGTTCACCGCCGTCTGTTGAGACTAAACTACAAGTTTCGAATTCTCTGGCCACCACCTTTATAGCGAGGTGACCAGGGTATCCTTGAACTCGACTAAACTATGACCTCATTTGCACAAAGATTTTCAAGGATGTGCCGTCATTATCTAAGAGCATGATTTTGGAATTCCTCGTCATCAGCTGCCGGTAACTCAGGCATGTCATGAACGACAATAAGTATTCTGTTATTATCTGTGTGTTAATCCCTAGGATTCCTTTGGTCCCGTTGATATTCGATCCATGGGATATCCGAATAAAGTTTATCCCACTATGGAAGTGTTTCGGTGTTGCTTCTCCTAACACTGACACTCCATGACCGGTTTCGTCTTGGTTTGAACTCATCAGATGGAGCTAGCCTTAGCTGGGGTGGAACTGGAGGCCTAGTGTTTCACAGCAGTCGCCTTGATCACTGTGCCACTAAGATACGTGAGCAACTCCAAATCCAACTTAAGATTTTATCCCACTGTCCTCACTACGGTGGTGATATGTCGACAACAGTACCAACCTAATGTCATCTGCGTACCCCACTGTTGCAGATATAGATTTGGACTAGCCGTAGGGTTCCAAGTTTGGGCAGCTTGCGATGTGCACTAAGCTAGTCGCTCGGATCCGAACACTGATCCAAACACAAGCGAGACTCCATCGGTTCAGATCGTCCTGCTGCTAGTGCGGCAGGCTGAAGAGTGTCAAGTATTCCAGTATAAAATTCCAACTAAAATTAGTATTTGATTCTAAACATAGGCGACCGGCACGGATTGTTGAACTGATTGCTGAGTTCGTTTACTTAAGTTGTGCATCGCCATTTTTCTTGGTGCTCATTTCGATCGCAACGCGCAAGCACCTTGTGTGCTGTGCATTTTACAACCCCTAGCTAGCAGCGTCAATGGTGTCGTTTTGTGTAGCTAGACACACAGTGCACCTTTTACTGTACAAATAAAATTTTCCCGGTAACCCGTTCTACCTACTAGAACCGTTATCTTGGCTCCCGCCAAATGGATAACACAGAGTTACGAAAAGCCTCAACGCCGGGACATTTCCAATCTTTCTCCGGTGAGCCAGTTTGATTAATTTTTTATATTTTCCGGTTTTTTGCATAAGGTAGCATCTATTTTGCATCCATTTTTAGCCGTGGATTCTGTGGACCATAATGTAGTGGCTTCCGTAAATATTGCATCTCTCTCTGTCCCCACTTTTTGGGACATGGATCCCCATTGGTGGTTTGCACATCTAGAGGCTGTGTTTCATAGCCACAAAATCACTACCGACTACGCTAAGCACAGCTACCTCATGTCTTATCTCCCCAAGGAGATATTAATGCAGGTACGAGACGTTCTCATTTATCAGAGGGAAAAATGATATGGCACCCTCAAGGAGGACACGATTAAACGTGCCATGCCCTCTGAGAAAGTCCACATGCAGCAGCTTTTTGGCTGTCTGAAGTTGGGCGACGAGCTGCCCTCAACCCTGCAACGAGAGATGCAGCAGGTGCTTGGTTCACCAACTATAGACGAGACCCTATTCCGCGAACTGTGGCTACAAGTGCTACCGGAGAACACGCAAGCAATTCTCGCCATCTTGAGCTTCGTATCATTCATCCAACTAGCTTATTCAGCCGATCGAGTCATCGAACGATCACAGCCACAAGCCGACGCCAGCAACCATAGAAACCCCGCAACCACAACTTGTGACACTTAGTCGCCAAGTCCAACAGCTCACAACGAACTGTGGTCACCACAGCCGATCCAAATCACCCTCAAAACGCCCCAATTCCAGTGACTGACAGGCTTGATGTTGGTACCACCAACGTTTTGGTACCGCAGTTCTTAAATGTGTCAAGCATTGCAACTTCGCCGAGAAGCAGGTAAACTTCTCGGCTGGGCCGTAATGGCGACAGACGCCACCGGACAACACCAAAGTCGACTCATCCGTGTTAAGGATTTAACTTCTGGAACCGGTCCGGTTCTCTTCATGTTACACACACTCCCAGTCTGCTCGAACTTCTTCACTAGTTTAAGCAGGTACCGGGCGGTGACGGGACGCATTCCTGCGTTCACTGCATTGTATTTTCTTGAAGCTGATGCAGCGTTACAACCGCATTCACCGTACAGCGGAATAATCAGCGCGCGCTGTGTAACAGGAACGTTACGTGATCCCGACTGCATTGTCTGCTCGTGCTCCATTACCTGTGATTCAATAATATTGACAAGAGTTGCATTGCCTTACCTCGTCCTCAGGTGAGCTGCCATCACGTGCGCACATTCACGTGGCCGTTTTGTTTGCTTAGGCGGACCGCTGCGTAGCCAGCGGGACACACAGAGATAACCATCGATCGCTCCAACGCCTACGGTTGGCCATGACCTTCAGCACTCAGCGCGAAGTTAGCTGACAGCCGGAAACATGTTGTGGCTCGCTCGCTGATCAACAGCCTTATGCCAGTGGGTCTTTAGAGGTTAGGCTTTTCTCAGCTGAGCCCTGCACTAAATCACTCGTCTGCCGAGAAGTCCATACGTCCGCACCACTAAGGTGAGAGAGACATTCATGTCTCTGCACCCGCAGTAGCATGTTGCGAATTTGGCTAAACATTGGATGGCTATTGGATGTTGGGGACAACAACCGTAAATGACCAGCGTTCACCATAAGGGAGCCACGGTAGGTAAATGAACGCTAATCGGCCTTCTTCCATCAGACTAACCGTAGTTTTTAACAAGACAATTGTTCCAAAATATGCTCTTGTTGAAAAGTACCAGCACATTCTGTGCCGCACCAATGCGCGCCTGAAGAAAAGCCGAGGCGTTCTCTCTGAAGTCAGACCGTCCAATCGACATGACCGAAAGCGTCCATACGACTGCACGCGCGCACAGCGTCACACTTGTTAGTCTTCCCTTTGGTGTGGCCGCAGACTCGACCCCAAAGTGCATCGCGTGATACGCAGCGGACCAATGTGGTCCAGAACACACGAGAAGTTTACTGGGCTATGTGTTCGAACGAACGGGTAAACTACCAACTGAAGCGATCGATAGTACTGATTCACCAGCGGATTCGTTGTCGTGTCGAGGGTAATCGCCAATGGGAGACATAATACGTGATTGGTCATGCTGCCAATCTGGCGTAAAAAGGTTTCACTACCACACGAGCGAGATGACATCTAAGTGAGTGGTAATAATAAGCGGATTGGTTGTTTTGTTGAGGCTGAAAAACTTGCAGGCTGTTGGAAGAGAAGCTCTGAAAGCTTACACGAGCGAGATGACATCCAATTGAGTAGTGATAAGAAGCGGATTGGTTGATTGTGTTGAGGCTGCAACCCTTGCAGGCTGTTGGAAGTGAACCGTTGAAGGCTTACAGGTGGACTGCACGGTTGCATTCCTTGCTCGCTTGCCTATCTGGCCACACGTGATACGGTATGCAGTGTAATCTTGCCACTGCGAGCAATCTGGAGAATCGATCCGTATGCTATTTCGTTTAGGAAATGAATGGGCTTGTTAAGGCAGTGTGTGACAATCAGAAACAATACAGTGCTTCGTATGAAGGAGGTAAAGCTAGGATTTGTTCGCAAATAGAAATTTTAAAGCCTTTACTGCTGCAAAGTTCTCGTGCTCTGTTGTTTTATTTGCCCGTACACTCAGGTGAATTGTGTAGCTACGTACTGCTGATGTAGTCGGCGAATTGTATACTAAGGCCAAGTTCGCTGGGTAGGTAAGACCATCAGGGCATCAGTAGCCATTGTTCCAAAGAGGAAGGTTCCTAGTGTGGCGGTGACACGACAGTAGTGAGTGTTCGTTCGTCTCCACACCTGTGGACCACTTCGGTAATCAGTTACCGCTACAGTACCCATGGACCTGCCGTTATGTTAAGGTCGTAAGATGCATGTCCATCCTGCGTTTCGACATGATATTTTCGCTTCACTTCCAAGTGATTGATAAGCTTGGAATACCAAGTGACCCTACGGCCCTGATATGATCTGCCAACGAGCATTGCATACGCATTATAAGCATAGGGTTTATAGCAATTTCCCTCCTTCAACAATGACTCCGGAATTACCTACTTTCCAATGACAAAATGTTCCCAATCAAACCCGAAGTCGCTGGCCCCCCACAGGACAGAGAGAAGACGAATCGGACGAGCAGGGCAACAGGAATGAATTAGCAAATCACATCGTTCATTATAAAGGTAAATTGGAAAGTTCGTGAACAATATATTTAAAGCGACCGTGGAAAGCTCTGGAAAGGTTAACTTAGAGCCAATAAAAGAACTTCAACCTAGCGTTCATTGGCCGCTTCTCCTGGTTGGCTCTCTGTTCGCCCCAATCAGGGCGGATGGGTTTGGATAGCCGGCCGAGGCGATGGGGTCCTGGCTTGTTCGACTCGTGTATTCCTTCCTAACACTTCCCCCCTTTGAGTTGTGTTGTACGATTTCAGCTTGGGGTTGACTTGCATGGGTGATACGAATTTGCGTCGCCGCTTCGGCCGCTGTGCTGCTAGGTTTCGGGGTGAATTTTGTGCTTGCGGGGTTGGGGCATGCGGGGGAGTCGTCGCTTCACTGGCGTCGGCCAGGATGTCCAGAGGTAACTGCGTTGCTGGTACTTGTTGTTGCACTTGTTCCCCAGTCCGTGCCGCTAGCAGCTGATTGGCATGTCTTACCCAAACTGCCGTCCCAACCTGGATACCGTAGATCACGTTACCACGTTTGTATAGTACATGGCCCATAGCCCATTTAGGATAGTGGATGCGATAGTCTCTCGCCAGGACTTGTTGACCAACATTAAAGCTTCGCTTCCGAGCACCGTGTCGGATGTTGAATTGTCGCTCCATCTGATAGTTGCGGGACAGCAACTGATCCTTCCTGGGTCTGAGGGCATCATGTGGCACACGGATTTTTCTTTGAAACAAAGTTTCAGCCGGAGATAGGGCGTTCGGTGTCTGCGGATTCGGAGTTGTGCGATACGTCAGCAGAAATGTGTCAAGAATCTCCTCCAAGGTACCTTCCCCCTTCATCTTTAGCAAAGCTCTTTTGAGGGTATCCACAAATCGTTCCGCTTGCCCGTTCGATTGTGGGTGGAAGGGTGGCGACCTCATGTGGACGATCGCGTTTCTGCGACAGAAGACGACAAATTCAGATGAGGTAAATTGTGTTCCATTGTCCGAAACCAACGTGTGGGGAACACCGAAACGAGAAAATATCTGTCGAAGAGCGGAGACAGTGGCTGCTGCTGTGGTTCTCACCATTGGAATCACCTCCGGCCATTTACTGTGGGCATCGACAACAATGAGAAAATGGTGACCATCAATTGGACCTGCAAAGTCGATGTGTACCCTTGACCATGGTTCCGTTGGTATTCGCCAGGATTGCAATTCCGTCTTCCTTGGTTGTTTTGATACACTAGCACATCGGGGACAATTCTTGGTTAAACTCTCGATCTGGGAATCCATATATGGCCAATACACATAGCTTCGTACCAGGGATTTCATGCGATTCATTCCCGGGTGGCCAGTATGAAATTGTCGGAGGACTCTATCTTGAAGGATGTGTGGAATGACGACGCGATCTGAGAACAGCAGGCAGTTTCTGACGACCGATAGTGCTTCCTTCCGTTGGTGGAATTGTTGAAGCTCCGGCGTTGTAACTCTCTTAGGCCATCCATTGAGGTGGAAATCAATCACTTGTTGAAGGGTAGAATCATGCTGGGTCGCTTCCCGCACCATTTCGAATGTTACTGGTAAGGCACCGAAAATATCAGACACAACTTGCTGTACTTGGGGTTCTACGGAGATTTGAGCAACTACCAAATCCTCTGGTTCTTGATGTTGTGTACCAATTAAACGGGATAACGCATCTGCTTGACCAATGTTGTGTGTAGATTGATATTTGACGACGAAATCGTAACCAAGTAGAACCGTTGCCCAGCGTTGGAGACGACTGGCCGTGCAGACCGGAATGCCTTTCTTTGATCCAAAGATTGCGACCAAGGGTTTGTGGTCAGTAAACAGCGTGAATTTTCGGCCGTAGAGCATTTTGTGAAATCGCTTGACTGCAAACACTATGGCTAAAGCTTCTTTCTCGATTTGTCCATAGTTACGTTCCGCTGGGGTGAGTGATCTGGCCGCATGCGCCACAGCTTTCTCCGAACCATTGGGGAAAATGTGGGATATGACTGCTCCAATTCCGTAGTCTGACGCATCAGCAGCAACTACGATCTCCAGCTCCGGATTGAAATGCGTTAGCAATAGGTCAGAACACAATATAGACTTGACATTATCAAATGCGGCTTGACATTCAGGAGACCACACAAATTTGCGATCCTTTACCAGAAGTTCATTGAGTGGTCCTCGTAGCCGATGCATTTCGGGCACAAAAGAGCTGTAATGACTGATCAACCCCAAGAATGATCTGAGCTTCGCCACATTGTCAGGTGGAGGCATCTGTCTTATGGCGCTTATGTTGGAAGGATCCGGACGACGGCCATCCTTGTCGATGATGAAGCCAAGATACTTTACACACTTCATGCCAGTATTGCACTTTTCTGCTTTCAAGTGGAAACCGTAGTCGTTAACGCGGTGGAGAACTGCTTCCAGTCTTTCCGTCAGCTCTCGGAAGGTAGACGCTTTGATTATGATGTCGTCCAAGTAAGCTGCGACTCCTGATAACCCAGCTAACATCGTATCCATAATTTGTTGGAAAATCCCGGGAGCTGATTTGACACCAAACGGCAAACGGTTGAACTGGTATAAACCTCGATGCGTATTGATTGCCAGCAATTCCTTTGAAGCATCGTCGACTTCAATTTGAAGATAAGCATCTGATAAATCTAGCTTTGCAAAGTAAGTGCCACCACTGAGCTTAGCAAATAAATCTTCTGGGACTGGCAAAGGATACTGGTGCATTTTCAATGCAGCATTCAATCCCGTAGAGTAGTCAGCACAGATACGAACGGCTCCATTGGTCTTCTTGACGACAACAATAGGTGCTGCCCACGCTGAGTAGTTCACAGGTTGGATGACGCCTGCCCGCTCCAAACGATCAAGTTCCGCATCAACAATCGGCAGCGCAGCGTACGGTACCGGTCTTTTGGGTCGGAATACGGGTTTGGCACCGTCTTTGAGAGTAAGGCTTGCTTTGGTCTTTGTACATCTTCCCAAGTCGTTGCAAAACACAGCCGGGAATTTCCTTCGTAGCTGCTCGATCAGGCTGATGTTTGGTCCGTCACCTTCTGAAGAGGGCCTCGTCGCCAGTTGAAGTGTTCGTCCCTTGCCTGAATGGACGCTTGATTCACAATCAAACCCGAAGTCGCTGGCCCCCCACAGGACAGAGAGAAGACGAATCGGACGAGCAGGGCAACAGGAATGTATTAGCAAATCACATCGTTCATTATAAAGGTAAATTGGAAAGTTCGTGAACTATATATTTAAAGCGACCGTGGAAAGCTCTGGAAAGGTTAACTTAGAGCCAATAAAAGAACTTCAACCTAGCGTTCATTGGCCGCTTCTCCTGGTTGGCTCTCTGTTCGCCCCAATCAGGGCGGATGGGTTTGGATAGCCGGCCAAGGCGATGGGGGTCCTGGCTTGTTCGACTCGTGTATTCCTTCCTAACACTTCCCCCCTTTGAGTTGTGTTGTACGATTTCAGCTTGGGGTTGACTTGCATGGGTGATACGAATTTGCGTCGCCGCTTCGGCCGCTGTGCTGCTAGGTTTCGGGGTGAATTTTGTG
>OX104063.1:198320116-198338854 GCA_944474145.2 Dicrocoelium dendriticum | reverse complement strand
CTCTTTGTTTGGGAAACTTTGCAAGCAAGGTATTGTTAGTGAGCAAATTTGGCCTCTTGGATAAGCGAATTGCAATGCTTCCGCTTGGTCACGTAGTTGCTTCAGCTTTTGGGACTAGGACGGGCTCTCTAACCGCGCCAATTTTCATTCATTACTGACTTGCGATTTCGAGTTCTGCTCTTGATGAATGGCGGTGGATTGGTGGAACGAACTGGATTGGTTTCTGAAGCAGTTGCGATCAGATTACAGCAACATCAAACAAACTGAACCAATGAGTTGTCAAGGGAGTCACATTTCAAAATTCGCATTTGGTCCTTGGGAACAGATTTGTCAGGTTTGCGCAACCTGTGAGGGTGCGCGTTAGTTTAGTCGGTTCTTACCGGATATTCACCGTAACAAAGGTGATCGCTTCCTCCTAGTGTGGTGCCTATAAACTATCTATCGATTACGAGTTCCTCAATTGTAAGCACGTGGTCTTGTACCGATGAACTGTTTTCAGCTTTGTACCTTGTTGGTAAGGTGATATAGTTGCGCAATGGACTACCTGCGATGAGATCTTGCAGTTCGGCCTTGGTTTTTTCACTGAGAGGTGGCCAAGCGAGTAGGCCGTGTACGTTGAAATCTCCCGAGACTAGACCGTGGCTGTAAGTTGGGAGTAAGCTTTTTGTCAACACCAATATTAGGCGGGAATCCATCACTGGATGGGATAGTGCGATGCGATAAATGATTGTTATGAAATAGTTATCATTGTATCTGCGTTGCAAACGGCTCCAAAGCGAATCGGCGACCCGCAACTTTGGATCATCTAGTGGTTTGCATTGTAAGTGGCCGCAATAATACAGAAATATGCCCCCTCCTCTGCTGGGACGTTCGATTTGAAATCCCATGAATCGTTAGCTCGGCATCCGTAACTTCTGCGTGGAAACAAGTCTCGGTTATGGAGATGCGATTCCTAGGACTTGTTGTCTGAAACAGCCGAAGCTAGTAAGGTTTGTTGAGAACGCCTTGGGAATTGGTGCAAGTTGCACACGTGTACTTTTCTGTAGGCTCAGAAGTGCCAAACCATATACAAATTACCAAAAGTTCTACGCCCAAACCTGGATTGCGTTGCAGCCGGGATCATTTGTTCGGAACAAAAATAGAACTACCTTAAAGGGTTATCGAACTCAGTCAGTACCGCTGTGGACTTGGCACGTACTGATTGGAAAATGACTTGACTGTCAACGCCTGTCGACTTTACAGAACGACTGAAGCATCCTCGCAGTCTAGCCAAGATGTATGCGTGAACTACGCAGACTCAGACAGACACCAAAGCCCGTTGTTTGGTACCAGTCCGCATGGTGAAAGTTTTCCGACGAGGGGGCCGGTGTTGTCATACGCAACGCTGGGCTTATCTTGATTGGTTGAGCGTCGCTCAATGCTGATTGGTCGATTGGCTGATAAGTAAGTTGATTCCCATCTCCTTCCGAGCGGTTGTACGTTCTGCTGTATATATATATATATATATATATATATATATATATATATATATATATATATATATATATATATATATATATATGTAGTGCGAGTAGCAAAGTACCCGTCCTGACCCGGTAGCCAAAGGGGTAAAGGTATCAGCTACTATTCCAATGGTCGCGAGTTCCAAGCCTGCTATCTCCACCTGATGGGAGGAAATACTATCGAAAGGCATCGTGGTTGTGCAGCGTTTCCGGGCAAACAACACACGATTTCCATCTACATAAAGAACAGTTTTTAAGTTTTCATCAACAAATGATAAGGCATGTGGTTCGGATAGGAGATTGCGTCGACCGTTTTATAGTCGGCCGTCAGCCATATTTTCATGGTACTATCGAATGAGTGATTTGGAGATGGGTTCAGTGTCAGCGTACAGCCCCAATGGAAAATCAGTTTGCAGAGTGCATGAGACATGGCTATTGGATTGTATAGGAAAATCTTTAATTTTCAGACCTGCTATTAGTGTGTGGTTCGAAGGGGATCCTCACTTCATTTGCCTGATGAGGTGGCGTTTTAAATAGGGCAATAGTGCCGTTCCCGGCTTTGAACCGAAACTTGGTTGATAGTTTGTTCCAAAGTGACCGCCAGCGCTCCAGTAGCCTAAGTGCCATTTGCCCGGTTTGAAGCACTCCATTCATTATCCTTGGGACGCATGATTAGTAGATTACTGATCTTAAAGATTGTACCAATAATTTCAGTCCAAAAAGACTTTAGACGAAATGGCATCTCGGGAATGTTAGGCATTGCTCAGGCGGTATTCTATAAAGAAAAGTATAATAATGGTTAACGGGATGAAAAGCGATATACTCAGAGAATGTTCAAGAAAGTGGGATAGTGTGTATGTCACAGTATTTTCAACATCTGAGTGGAAGCGCACAAGAGGGCACTCAGACGATTAACAGCATTGTTGCCGTTGTCAGCAGGATTCGCCTTACACCGCTGGTAATGTGGTAAAAGAAAATAACTGTGGTCCAGTTCATAATTTTGAATGGATCAGGGAAGGTACATCAAATGTCACAATTACGGCATGCCCAACTTCCATATGTACACACGTTCATATTAAACGGAGTACGAGAAATGAATTTGTATTGGAGGATCAACGATAACCATCATTCAAGCAACATAGATGTGTTTATTTTTACATGGGCCCTCGGTGAGTATTCATGTTGGATTAAACCGGAACAATAAGTAGCAAATTAATGCGGGTCGGAGATTAGTCTCATTTCTCCAAAGTGCTGAATTGCTCATCTTCTCCAGGGAGAATTTGGTGAGGCTTCGTTCGGTGTAAGAGTGGCGCATATAACAATGTACTGGGAAGTAAGGTAAGGTAACAATAGTTTACCTAAGAAAAAACGAAAAACAAAATCACAGTCAAAGGACGGCGATCATAAAACTGCACTGAGTTAACCCACGGTACACAGTGCATTAAAAAATTATTCTCCAATTAGTTAATTGTCCCACTGTGCTGTAAGACCCGCTAGTTCCTTGATGTTATTAGCCACGTTATCATACAAACCTTTGTATGGCTAAGGCGAAATAGTTCTTTTATATGGTAATAGTTAACTAATCGTGTATTTACATCATAGTTGTCCGAATGGAATATGAATTTCCGCAAAGTTGTGTCAGTCGATTCAATATCATAGTATAGTAAGGTACAAAGAAGCGCTTCTCAGACATACGTGATTATGGGACAGCTTTATATTAGAATCATTGTTTCCTTGTTTATATGGGGAAGCTTCGTGGGATACCGGTTGATAGTGGCTGGCATGAAGCATTAAACGGACACTTTTTTGAACTAACATAGATAAAATGTCGCGTTTTGAAGCCATCCTGTTTCACTTTCTAACGGTAGAGACGCAACCCGCCATCCCCTTCCTATAGGACCTCTAGGTCGCTTCAGTAATGTAAGTGCCGCATTTGCCGATACTAATGAGAGTGATGGTGCGGTTTTAATAGTTGTGGCCTGTCGTATACTTTGAAAGACTGGGCTTTGAGTCGCTTGTAGTAAACAGGTGGTTGACCATCCCAATGAATCCTTGTCTTGGCCAGTGAGCTTGCTCCTTAAATTTCAGTAAACTCAACTAACAAGCCGAAGTCACATCACGCTATCAAAAGAGAGTGTAATTTCATGCATCTTCACACACTCCGATGGTACTGTGCAATCGTAACACATGTTGTCCCATTTAGAGGTTAAAAATTTCATGGAAGAGTTGAAACACCACTCTTCTAGAGGGATTAGACCACTTTGGATTTCAGAAATAAAAGAAAAGATTTTGTGTTACGTATCACATAGGTTTTTAAATATCATTGGCAAACAGGTAAAGCTTGTTCCTGATTAACAGGAAAATATCAATTCTTTATATCAGGGAAAGAAGTGTGCTGACTACACAACATTTTAGCACCCCAGTATTGGTATCAATTTTTCTTGACAGCCGCCTAAATGGATTGTTTACTTCCCAGCAGGGAGGTAAGCTTTTCTCAATGGCATTCGTGACCCTGCGATAAAATTATCTCATGTTTAGGCTTGGCTTTGTGACGGGATGTCACAGTTACCAATTCTAACTGGTAAAGACAAATCTAGCTATCATTGATTTAGTACACATGTTGAGCGGCATGTAGCGGGTTTCGTCACTACCAGAATTTAAAAGAAGTGAAGGGATTCCATCAGGACCCCGGTACAATGCAACATTTAAGCCATTAATCTGGCGTTTAACGGGACCAGTTTTGAAATCCGCATTTGCCGCACGTCGTAGTATTATTCATGTTGTGACCCGACGGTATATCATTCATAGTAACAAAAACCCCGGTAAATAAGCCAAGACGTTAGGTATGACAACAGGAACATCAATATGAACAACATCAATATTCTGCGTACCGCACCACAATACAGGAATGGTGTTATCAAAGGTAGCTACTTAACATATTTCTAAGAGACGATGGATCCTCAGGCTTTCATTCCTGGTTACCAATCAGTAAAGAAAGCAAAATCTTTACTTTATTCTGAACGTTTAGAAAGAGTCCTCACATTGCGTTCATGTCTTATTTCTAGCTGAGACCGGTACCCGATTTAATTGTGTAATGTAGTATTGATCTAGTGCGCTTACTCACATTCAAAAATTGCTTAAATGGCCCATTGGGAATTAGAAGATACGAAGAATTCAGCTCGGTCAAGCATACACACAATGGTCGCAAAATTTCTCCAAACCATTCTACTAAGGTCGCACAATTTTTAGCTGGGATTTAGACATATGGAATGCCTAGTTGACAAACAATAAAATTGTCCTGGTGACAGTCTATAAAGCAGGGAACAGCAAATAGTGAACCAGAAGGAAATCCGATGCCTACGTTATTATGCAATTGTGCAAATGTTTTTTATTGGACCCAGTCTCGCTCATTCGGACGTGTCAAACATTAAGCATGGTGGATGAATGCATGCAGCGAACATAAACCGCACAAAGTAGCTTTAGAACTGGTAGCTAAGGTTTTATTTGGTCTACCTTGCAGTCCCCAACAAGAAGGTTACTAGATAAATTCGCCACGTAAGTTCTATTCAGCCATCTATCAAACATCGTGGGAGCACTGTGAAAGTGCTGTTGAGGTCCCTTAATCGTTTTACATGCTCCAACTTCTTATGAGTGGGATGGTCGCTCACGCAGTACAGAACCAAAGCACATCTTGTGAGCTATTTCGCTCTCGTTCCTGTGATTCCGACGCGTTTTCACATTTCGCATGATACCATTCCATACAGTGCGAGCAGACCAAACCTATTTTGCCTAATCCATACGACTCGCAAGTAGCAGGATATTAGTTGTAAGTTGTTAAAGTTTTTCATTCCAGTAGTCCACAAGCTACATAGCACAGCTTAGTCCTGGAAAGCACCAGAGGGGTTTCGCCCTATCGGGGCTCGTCAGTGGTGCGCATTCCTTCAATCCTCTAAGGAGGATCAAACCATGACCGCTAGGGGAGGCTGCCAACTAGCCAGCAGCTTAAGCCACTGAGCCATGGGAGACGTTGGCTGGGCTACATAAGTTGTAAACTAACTGGGATATAGCACCACCTATCTTTCACTGTCACTGACAGTGGTTAGCCTGTGAGATGATGGCGTCCTGTCACTAGACGCTATATCCATAGCATTTTGAAACTAGGAAAGCCTATTTATTTTATATTACTCTTGAGTATCCGGATTTTAGTTGTAATTTGGTTAAGGTTTTTCTCCCAGTAGTTCACAAGTTACATAGCACAGTTTAGTCCGGAAAAGCACCGGACGCGTTTCGCCTTATTGGGGTATGTCATAACATTCGCCTAACATGCAACTGACTTCTGCTTTAAAACTTTTCGGATTCGCATTTCTGCCATTCAACGTGGTGCCGTTACCTGATTCATGGGTTGGTTGTCGTTCTGTACTTTTCCAGCTTTTAATCTGGTGTACCTTTGTCAGGTGAGCATTGTGATTACAAGATCAAATGAGCGGTCGGCTTGGTCGCGCGGTCCGTGTGATGTGTAATGCAGGTGCACTGACTGACAAGGTCACAAGGAATGGTGAGTGAGTGGAACCTGCTAACTGAATCTGAACACAGCGCTGAACACAGGGTAAATGATCACAACTTCTTTCACAGCTGCGTTGAGAAATGCCGGACTGAAATAAGCTTGGGCTTTTCGGACTACCTTGAGTATTCTGTATGGAATGGAGTCACACAGAAAGACAATCGGCTTAACGTGTTTGCGTTATCCGCTTGCGCTTACTCACAGTTGACATTCAAAATCATTAGGAGGTAATTCCACCTATGATGCATCACTGTGTATGGCTGGTAAATCCGGTTCGAATAAGCATACAGTGACAACGCTGCAAGAAGATGAAAAGAGGAGAGAGAGGTATGATCCAAATGACCCAGGAGCACACATTTCACGCGTGCGCGTGTGTGTGGTGCGACAGTCCTCGCCGAAGTGCACCGTCGCGTCATATCCGTGCTACAATTCACTTGAGAAGGTAGCAAGGGTATCATAGATTACGAAGAGTACAAAAGTGTAGGGGGTAAAAAGTGAAATAATCGCGAAATAAAACCGAGTTAAGTAAGCCCAAGGAATGGTAAGTTGGAGGTGACTCTTCTATCTTAGGCAGGTGCAATAAAGATACTGTATTGCACCAAGTCAGTAGTTAACCATTCCAGAGTGAAGCTGTACCAAAGCCCTACTTACATTTGGGATATGATAAGGAGGACACAAAGCAGCTGAAGGAGATGGAATAAGCAACTCTTCAAGTTAGAAGTGAGATGGTACGCTTAAATTAACTGATTTTGGTTAACTGATTTTTGTAAGCTCACCTAAGTGAAAGTCGTCCGATGAATAACGGGCAATATAGCTATGCTCCCTCTCATGACTAACATGTGGAACAGAACATGAAGTATCAACATCATTATGGTAAGCGCTAGTCAGTTAGTTGCCAGGATTGTTCACTTTACTCGGATGAGCCAACGTGGACACTTGCAACGAAAATCATTGGGCCTTGTGACCAGAAGTGTCAAGCTTCAATCCAAATCGAGGACGCGTTGTAGAATACTTAGGCTCCAGGGATAATTCTTGATCACTACACCCAATTCTTTACTCGAATGCAAAAACGAATGTGGAATATTGTAAGCAGCAAGCGGATCCAAACTGCAAGCCGGTGCTGGATAATCGGTAGTCAACAATTAGTGCTTCCAACAGCACTACTCAGAAGCAGCAACTACAAACCACCAAGTAGCCACCATATATGATTGCATGCTTAAAACTTTATAACTTGATGTTTAAATGCAGCCTTCCAAAAGTCTACATATGTTTGTTCGTTGAGTCGGTACTTCGACATTCCCTATTAACCACTTCAACGATCCACGTCTTATTAGGGTCTAAAAGAATAATGTCCGCAAAGTTTACCTACATTCAAACTACAAAAATAGAACTCTATTAAGTGCCCACATCAAAGTTATGGCTCACTAGGCCAACAAATCAGTGACGCAGATTTACAAGTGCTAGTTTGTTCATTTTGGTGGGTTTTAAAGCGTACTCACTGTATCACTAATGCCGTCGCCTAGTGTAGTGCGACATTTAGAACACCATGCTTAACTCACACATTCTTCGAAACCAGCGCAATTATGTTGATTCTAGCTTTCTCAGAGATGACAGAACACAGCCCATATGTGGTTTACTACTTATGAAATGGAGAAAAGACAGACATATAGGCGGTGCAACCAACCAAACGAGGTAAAATTGTCCTGCCCAACAACTTCGGAATTCCGTAGTGGAGCTGTTGCTATGGCATTCCATAGTGGCTTGCGTTTTCAGTCTTTTGTGCCGAACCATGTATGCAGTAAACGGCTGGGACTCGGGGAATATGTAATTGATAGTGCCTTAAGCTCAAACCTACAGAAAAATAACGGGGCCAGAAACGCGCTGAATTTCATGAGGCAAGACTGAAGGAACGCGACATTCCACCTTGTGTTGTTAAGCATGCTCAATTAAAAAATACAAAAATAAACGTTTTATTCCCGACAGCACAAGACACGCTTACAAGGGCATGATCCTAATAATACAGATGCGCATAATCGGTAATTGCATACAAATGTTACAAGTTAACCAGTACATACTGGCTCAACTTTTATGCATGTACGTAGCCTAACAAGTAGGTAATGTCAAACGTAATAGTACGTCAGAGCCTTTGTAAATAATATTGGGAAATAAAGCAGCGCATAGCGACAATTGTTTAGGAACGCTGAATGGCTGCACCCAAGATGTACGATGACAGATTGTTATCAAATACCCGTGGCTACAGCAGAGTACACAGCATTAAGTAAACGATTGAGTGCTTGAATGAGAGCCATGCTAACTCTTGGACATTTGCGTAACAATGCGAATACTGTATTGCAAGCCGAAGGTTTGGCAGTGGGCATCGGGAATTGGTTAAACTAGTGCTGCGGTTGCTGTCACGCCAAAGAAGCCATAAGCGCATAATATGTAATATTACCACCTACCAATGCTTATGGTTGCGCAAAAAGCACATTCTTTGAGAATCCGCACGAACCTCGGACAGCAGATGATCGGACCGATCCAGTTTTAAGCGGTGCTCGACGAGATGGAATGTCTGATGTGAACACCGGATCGCATTCACACGCTGTGCGATCTTCTCCATCAGCTCCGCAAGCCAACTTCAAATATAGGATGCAGCAACTTCATGCAAACTAACGGTTAATCATCACTAGTTTATTGTGCCACTTGTTTTTTATCATTCCAACTGGTAACCATATTGATGGCATTTGCTTCCCTATTCCAAGTCTGCTTCGATCAAATTCTGATGCCTAAGATTCCGATTCAAATTAAGGCTGTCATTTATGTTCACGTCTAAATGTTAAAGAAAACACCGACAGTTCGTATTGGGTACTTATTCACGTACGTGCGATTTTCCATCATTTGGCGAAAATGGCTGTTAGCCTTACCTAAAAGACCAAAGCTATGCACGTTTGTAATACTATTGTTCATAAGATTTAATGCGTCGCTATCCAGTTTGTGGTAGCTCATACTTACCTTTTGGACAAACGCATATGGATAGGTTGTGTTCGTACTGCCATTGGCCACGGATTTCACCACTTCATGTATATATATATATATATATATATATATATATATATATATATATACCGATTGAATTCGACGAGGGTACTCATAAGTCTTTTGTATGGTCAACTCAGTGCAGGGAAAGGACACGCAGACAAAGCGAACGTACGTTGCCAGAACATGAAAAAGGTGAGTTTATTACGCACTAATGTTGATTGCAGGTGTTGGGAATCAAAGGCAAGGTTATCGTTGCGAATTCCGTGGGCTGATCATGATGGCGGTGGTCCAGGTGCAGGAGAAGGCACCAGTGCATGCGGAGGATAAGCGCGGTGCGTCCGCTCCCATTCGATTTCCTTATCCAGACCACGGGTTTGCGAGTTAAGTTTCTTGAATGTTTAAGCGTTAATTGTTAATTTAGTTTCCCGGTTTGGCTAAGTCTGATGTGAATATTGACAAGGTCCTTACCTATCTATCAACCATGAACGCGTCCATACTGGCTCCGGGAGATAGTTACTCGCCGCTTGGGGGAGCTGATGCAGCGTCCTGGTGACGGTGCTATTTTCAATGAGTAGTTCTATCCTGTATGGAACGGGCTACGGCCCAGCCATAGCCTTGTGTACGTCAGGTACGCATGTTTTCCCAATTAGGCAAGAATGCTTCTGTGCTGCTTGCTGAAGAACTATAGACCGTATCCGTTGATGAAACGTGGCTTACATGGGTATGCCTCCCGGTTTCATTACTTTGGATTTACACCGGATATGGGATGTGTGGATGGAACTGTGGGTGGTGCAACGCAAGCCACCCATGCTCCCTCTGTGATTGCAGGCGTCCTGTGACTCTCCCCGTGGAGGTTACAGTGACAGGCAAATTAGGACATGGATGCTGCTAATCCATGTATGTGTATGGTTGATGAAGCACGTCGAGTGAATTTATACTATCATTCTGAATATGTGGTACTTTTCGGTGTATTCTCCAACATGGGTTTGGATTAGATAAAGTTTCCGAATCAGCTTAGTTTCCTGAATTCGGTGAGGTCCTTTATTTAATGACTAGTCATATGCCCCGCGTCGCATTGCTTTTAAACCGACATTTGTGGATTTTATGGGGAGAACGCTTGCTATACGAACATATCACGTCCTGTAACACTGCTGCCGAAGCATTCACTGGGACACGATTAGTGCGAACCACTCAGCTGGCACCTAGTGAAGTTTGTTCGTCTAGCCACCCCGTGTTTTGGACTGTGCATCTCCAAACTTACCACCATCATCGTATCCGATATTTTCTTTCTTCGCATTGATATACAGACTGCAACCTCACGCATAAAATTATGTGTTTGCATAGCTGAATTTAGCAGCCCCAACTAACGCCTATACACCGAAAAGCATAGGCCAAACCACGTGAGTTGGAAACAAATGCCCGCTAGTTGTTGTTGGGTTTAGTGTAGCTTTAGTGTCGAACATGGAGAGACACCACACTCTCCAGTGAGCGGTTGATTTGCGCAGCACCTCACCATGCCGCAACTGGGTCGGAGTTCAAGTGTCCTCTGGCATCCCATTCTATATACTCGTCTGGTAGGCTCCTAGCTGATTTGAGATTGGGCACTCAACGGACGGCACTCATCTTGGGGAGTTCGCTTCCGTTGAATTCAATTCGATAATGGCAAGAACAATTAGGAGAGTTCTATGGAGGAATCCTATTTCTGGAAGGAGAAATTTGATTTTGTGATGTTTAAAATTGGCTGGTAAAGTATACCCCGCCCAATTTTGACCTGGTTTGAGTTTGTGTGGATATGATTTTAATTATAATAATCCTTCCCAGTGCCCATGCGATTTATGCTATTTTTGACCTATGGGGGTTTTCGCTACGCTATCATCGCATGAACTTTTACCTGAATATCGCACTAGTCCGCACTCCTGAACTTTCTGTACTTGGTTCACACTACTAACAAACAGCTGCACTTATCTTTCGACACCAGCGTAGGGTCCAGGGTCCCTCCTTTGTGGTCTATCCCTCTGTTGAGTCCATATGGTGTTCACACCTCGTCAGCATCAAACCTCTAAGTAAAAGTCCACCGACAGCATCAGTAACTATATGATTTACTTTTTACTTATGTTTGCCGATCTAAACATATAATCTAACGTATGTTCAGGCGGATAGTTAAACGGCTTAGCTCGTGACTCACAGCTTGTGCTTTCAGAATAAATAACAGCTGCATAGGATTGGCTCCTCGTTTGGTTCTGCATTGGGCACGTTAACTTTGCTAGCATCTGACCTAAGTTGACGTAGGTACTTGCATGTACACCATTTCCAGGTATGCCTTGAGTGCAGTCATCTGAATAGCGGTTACGTTCCAAAGGAGGGAGCACTTTTCTTACTGTGTACGGCTATAGGCATGTATGTGCGCACAAAAATGGAGACATTTACAAGCCAATGTGAGTAAGGACTGCACTGTCGGGGACTTTTACCACTTAGATAGTTATTGAAGTAAACGGTAAAAATATCATTACTAACGGATTAATAGATTTGTTTGTTCGGCTGGCGAGCAACTGCCACCACCAAGAGCCGATCAGCGTGCATGGTTTGTTGTGCGCTCGGTGCCTACTGAGCATCCGCGGAATGGGCTCAGGCTCGTTCTTGTCCATACTGCCGAGACTGCAGCGAATGATCAATTCCGTGCATACTAGAACCCTTTCCAACTGGGTGCCGTGTACAGCTAATCAACAGATTGTTATGGCAGCCTAGGTTCCGTTTTTTTTCAGCTTGTCTCACCTTTGAGATCAAGCCCGTCTCTTTTATTATATTTCATGGCTAAATGAATAATGCACTTTTTTAAGATGTAGACACGACATAATCTTCCGGTGCATCGACTGCTTCTAGTACCAGGAAGGTTATTCCGGAGAGCCTGCAACTAGGAGATTAGAAGATCCGGACTTTCCCAGTCTATCTTACCCAGGTCATTGTCTGGCCTTTGAGAAAAGACCAGATTCAAAATATTGGATAACCCGGACGTGCATTGACATATCCTGACGCGAAAAACTTTTCTGACTCTAATGGAAATAGAAGTCTCATAGGCTCCGTGTGTATTTAACTAAGAAGTATCCGTTTGCCGCTCGTCCATTACTAAGTGATTTCTGTTGGCAGCACCTACGATAAAACAGGTTGACGTACACAAAGCCCAATTGGATTTCACTATGACACAAAACCAGGTTCGCCGATGAAGATTCCCAGCAGCGAATAGTTGTACATGTTGCTCAAGCTCTGTACCGGACACCGCAACCGGATCTGTGCTTGGTTAGACTCTCAGGGTAGAATATGAGGCACCGACCACTGCGTTGAACAGGGCTCCAGAATCCAATTGTGAAGGTTCCACTAACAACGCAGCTCCAAATTCAGTTGAAAACAGCTTGTGGCAGGACCAATTCACTGATTTTCCTTGTCTAAGTGAATGAATTTAATAAAACGTAAGTCAGCAAGATAGCTTACCCACTCAATTGCTTTGATCGTTATCTGCATCAGTTTTTTATTAACAGCGTTGAGTACTTGCCATGGTAAGTTACTGCGAGTTGGATCCATCGAGCTGAACGGCTAGAAATGACAATTTTGACTAATACCGAAAACCGCTGGGAGATGCTCTCCTGCCTCTGGTTCCTCATGCATTTTTCTCATGGTTACGTAAAACTTGGACGAACAAGCACCGGTTGGTACTACTGTACATTTCTGCATAGCCGGATGGACTGACCGTCTGTGTGCTTTCCTCATCAAATGGAGTTTACAGCATCTTCGTCATAAAGTATCTACATTCATGGGCAGAAACTAGTAACATTACGTTAACTCCCTTTCAGTTGGACCAAACGCGCTGTACAACGTTTCCAAATAAACACTCCTTCGGACAAATGTCTGCGAAAGCATGCTCCTCAGTGATAGCCAGTGCGTTTATTACACCAAAACACAACGCGCTATGGAAGCGCTCCATTTCACAGGCGGTGCCTCAAGCTGCATTAGCATTCACCATGTGCTCTTGAAGTCAACAGCGTAGGATAAGCCAGAAGATCTATGGACTTTAGGCTGGGAAAGGGTTTGGATTTCGTAAACTATGACTTATGTTAGAGAAATAAGACAATAACCAACATTGGGGGCTTGCTGGACTTGTAGAGGACCACGCGTGATCCCCAGGCCGGAGTGATAATCGTCCCTAACTCGCAACATATACTGAAATAGTAAGTTGACTCAGAAAGCCTACCAACAATGCAAACGATAAATATTGAATATTATAGTATATAGCGTTGCCAGCCCATCAACGCTTGAACTGTGTAAGCGAAATATAGTGCGGAAAAGCAATCCATTTTATCTCTAAGCTTTTCTCAGTAAACTTACATTGGAAGGGATTGAGGCTTGTGATAAAAATTTAGGTTGGTCCATAGCCTAGGCGAAGTCTAAATTTCCTTCGCCAGTTATTTATATCAAGGGTTAATAGTATGTTGTGGACAAGACTCTACACCCCGGTGTGCATAAGACTGAGCGAAATCTAAGATCAGGACTCTTAGAAAGTACTTGCCGCTTTGGTCGTTATATAACGACCTTTAACTGTTTTTGCGGCACGAAATAGAAGCACCAAGAGTCGGATAAACGGAAACGGCTATTCATAGTTATTGTGAGAAACTACCCATGCAACTTCAAGTAAGAGCGGATGCAAACTGGCTGTCAATAAGAAAGCAGCAGCTGCAGTCGCATCTAACCTGAGACTCAGGTTTAACCCACATAGTAAATATGACTCAAGATAGCCAACTGCCTCCTCATCTAATTAGTAACGCGAGTGAAAGGATTAACGAAATTCCTGCTGTCCCATACTTCATCGTGCCCACACCGGTGTGCCTCGTTCTATCGGGAATATAGCATTTATTTATTTGATTATAACCCGCTTATTTGTTTGTGCTTTGGCAAGTGGGTGGTGCATAGCAATAATATTAAACGTGGCGATAGTATGTGATCAAACATGTTAGTGCTATAAATCAAACTGAACGCTGTCTCTATAATGAATCAAACAGATCAAATAGAACGAACGACCTGCCTCCCACAGGTGATAATGTATGAAAATACAAGGAAAATAGAATTATGTACATTCTTTGGAAGGGTTGGTTGCTGGGCATCAATAATTCACCTTTTCAATAGGTTATTGTCCTACGGGCACTCATGTCTTTTATCTAGCAATGTAAGGGGAAAAGAGCACTATATCAAGGCAAAGGTAAAAACTAGCTTATCTAAACCACTATTGAGCGCATATTTTTCATACTTCATCAGTGGTTCTTCATCCTAATTGAGAGCAGAATAAGAAACAATGTGGATGAAGAGAAAATTAAACATAACCCCATCAACCCAACTCATCAATGTGCTGATGTTTTCATAGGTTACAAATGGACCACCAATCCGAGTAACCCGAAGAAGATAACAGTATAGATCAGGGATTCTCAAACTTTTGTAGCTGTTACCAACAAAGCGGATTCACTATAAACAATTACCACCAAAATTTAGGTTAGAAAATTACTTAACTAATAAGTACCGCAATTTTGCTTCAACTCAAGTAACGTGTATACAATTGTTAATTACTTTCGATTAAGCAAAAAAGAAAATGTCTTTTTTGAGCACTTTTAATTAAAACACAGCAATTATACCTTGAAGCTGGAGAACTCGGTGCAGTACATTACCCTGGAAAAACAGCGCCCTTCCGTGTGGAATAACAGCACGTCGAATTTATCTCCAGATTCGTTGCAGAACTCTTTGAAAACGCTTGTATTTGTCGCCCTACCGCGAATGAGATGTCCAATTTTCCCTACCATGGAAATTGCGTCCAGCAAAGCAGGTGGAAGAGTTTTCACTGCCATAGTTTTGCAATGTATGATGCAGTGGCTAAAGATAGCGTGCTGAGCAAGTTGTTTGACTAATGTTTGGAATACGGCGTGTACGTCCTATATGAATTATGATCCGTCTGTACAGACACCCACGAACTTCCAGCAATATAGCTCCTTCACCTAGACAAATCTCTTCACTGTTTGAAAGGCACCTTTGCCACGTGTAGTCGTGCTCAATAATTCTGAGAGCAAGTACTCTTCTTTGAAGTCGTTGTCTTTTATGTACAAAACAGAAAAGTAGCTGGGAACAAGATGCGACGTCGGACAACTCATCCAACTATAGTGCGAAGAAAAGAATTGGATTTTCTTCGTTGAACGCCTTATCCAAAATATTCTTGTTCATGTCTTCCATGCGACTTTCCATGGTTGTGCTAGAAAGTGTTATCATACTTATCTTCTCCGCATGATGATCTCCAAGAAAGAGAATAACCGAATCTACAATGCAAGGTTTATTGTTATCCTCTCCCATGATGTGTAATTTCTTGTTTTCGGCGATTCGAACAGCGATGCGATACGAGGCCTCAAGACCAACTGCAGTGGACTGAAAAATGGAGCCCGATGTATCCAGGCGCAAACCTTTCAGCGTACCTTCTTGACGTTTGAAGAATGTAATATTTTTCCATACGAATGTAGAATGACTTGGTTCAAAGTGGGTTTTCAGTTTGCTGTTTCGTGCTCTCCGCTGTGAGCACTTTGCTGCATAAAACACGCTGCTGTTTCACAACATTTTTCTCGACAAAATTATTGAAGCCTCAATGAAGGAAGGCTTATTTGTAGGACTGCGTTTTCTAGAACACATGGTTCCTGTAAAAATTTTATGACACTAGGTGTCATATTTATATATATATATATATGTATATATATATATATATATGAATGTTTACGCGTTAGGGAGAGGATTTTGTTGTAAACGTTGGCAGATAAATCAATTATCTTCGAGACTAAAAAGCATGGAATTAATTCACTCACCTGTTGTGCATTTTCAGCAATTTACAGTATCAAGTGCGAATTAAGCAAAACGACCTCATCAAAACTGCAACCTTTTGTAAGCGGATAAACAAAAAGGTATAACGCTTCGATGTCGCGCGAGTACACTGATCCGCATTCAAGGGCACTAAGCGCAAATTAACAAACAGAATTCTCGGGTTATTTTTCACCGGAGAGCGTAGGATTTTACTAAGACATTTCTTCAAAATTGGTTTCAACCGGACTAAAAGATTGTGGTCAACAGTAACAAATCATAAATAGTGCGCGGTATCTCGAATTATTATTCCAAACGTGGAGAGTAAGACGGTCTTGGTGACTTTCAAAGAATTTCGGACAAAAAAGATGTCAAAACATTCCTTCAAATCTATATATTCATAGTAGATAAAGTAAAAATGATGTTCAATGAAAGGACAACTGTGGATTTAAAAGCCTCGCGTACAATCTGTTGTACCTTGTCTTGGTTGTGTGACCCCAAACGCATAGTTTCCTTGCACAATGAAACGCTTACTGCAATTCCTATTCAAGGAATCTTAGGTCCATTTCGTATGTGCTTCCTGATCAAAGGGGAACATATATGTCAGAGGCATCTGATATGTATCATTCATCCATTCCAGGTTATTTTTGCATAACGGCTTCCTACTAACGCTGTGTATTGATACGTCGTAAACACTAATCACCCGTTTTGACCCAGCTAACTTGTAAACATTCGCTCGCTACTTTACCTGGTCGGTTGACCTATACTGCAATTTTAGTGTACAAGCAAATCTGTACTTCGACCCAGTGAACGACTATCTGACTCAAAAGAACCACAATAGATGCAGGAGCCAAGATAGACGTCATCTCAACACAGCGACCAACGTTTAGTCACTTATGGCTAACCGATAGCCAATTGGTAGTTAGTTACACGTTTTGATACAGTTGACTTTGTTTTTAAGCGTGTTTTGCGACTGATTGCTGACCCAATCCTCGTACTAATATTACCCCCCCCCCCGTAAAATATCACTTTACCTTTGTGGGGTAATTACCTCCAGGTTAAGAATGTTTGGTCTGGTCACTGACCTTAGACACACCAACAAAGTAAGTGCTTTGTTTGTAAAGATCGACCAAAAGAAGTTTGGCCAAATACTTACAAAAAGATAACCGTCTGGACTAGAGATTAATCCTCAATTATTACGCAAAGGAAATGGAAGCCGTTTTAATAGGGGAATAGTAGCAAATTTCTTACACTTACCCGGACCAACCTATCCATCGATTTGAGTGTCTGCCGGTGCCACACCGCCAATGAGAGGAAATGTGTATGTTGCGGTAAAAGATAGGTGCACAAGATAGCCATGCGCTGGTTGGGCTCGAGGGAAGCTTGAGGTGTTTACTCTAGTTGGGTTTTGAGTTCGTCTAACGAGTTCGACTGGCTTTTACTCTTCAAATCAGGTGGCAATCCAATGGCCGGAATTCCTCGGATGGCTGGCTCGAGGGGATCTGGAGGGTGTCATAGGGGAGCTGCGCAATGTTCAAATAGGCAACTCTTTTCTTCTGTTGTCGGCGGTGATCTCCAGTACCATCGATTTCATGTGGTTTATTGACAAACAAAGAGGCTGTATATCCTACCTAAATCGACCTAGGCGTTCAATCAGAGATTTTCTGCCGCGTGTAAATAGTAGGACATCATCTGCGTAAGCGGTATAATCTATTGGATCCGATAAGAAAACCCACTATGTAATATCTTAAGGTAGTATCACAGTAGTTCACAGGCTACATAGCCCAGCCTAGTGAGCAGGTGAGAGATAATTTGCGATAGACTAATATCTGCCATCGGACAGTTGACAATTTAGTGCGCTCTCCGCTCACCCGAAAGCATGAGCCTTGGTTCCCGAGTAACAGATTGAACGGGGACATCTGGGGCTAACTTTACACTCCATTAGGTAACACCTCTAGTGATTGGACATGGTGAATATTTGTGACCGACCATGGCAACTACCTGAGAATTGTCGCTCAGGTAAGACTATACCCAGCCAAGGATATGGTCTTGGATTCCAAAGTTAACAGTCTTTTTCTGCAGCAATTTGTGGGGTACTGGCTCAAATTCTTGTTCCATGTCCAGACAAGATGCTCATTTAGACGTTGTGTGCACAAATAAACGACAGTTGTGTATCATACAAAAGCGGACTCCTTTGAGCAGCTTAGACCGTTGTATTTTAACATTGTGTCCAGTTATATTCCGAATGTCTAATTTTTTAACGCTGAACAGACGTCCTTACAATGTTATCAAATGGGGAAGTTGCTCCTAGGAAAATATCATGAGGCTCCAGACGAGGTTTTCTTTAACTGATTTTTCGGTCTTCAACGACGAGGATCTGTCGCTCGAATGTGACCATCTTACGGACTACATCAAATACTGCTTTGACATGTGGTGCCAGGTTGAAACGATTTATCTAAGAGCAGAACGACTTTCATCACTACTAATAAAGAGAATTCGAATGTTGAAAGAATGGGCTTACATGTGCAAAATTGCTACCCGTGTCAAAAGCCTAACAAGAGCAATTAAATCCGAGATAAAAACACTAAACCAACTATACGTTGAAGCAGTTCTACACAACTATAACTGCCACGATCTATGGAGGCTTCTGAGGTAGCTATGTGGTGAGAGCGTTTGCAGTCAGAGCGGTGAAATGGATGTGGATAAACTGAATTATGATTTTAGTTCCGTCTCAATAAGCTCATCTCCTTGCCCTTTCTTCGTAGCTCA
>OX104063.1:198109992-198319896 GCA_944474145.2 Dicrocoelium dendriticum | reverse complement strand
GGTTGTTAGCCTGCCCTCCAAACGAAACCCATACACGTTTGTCGAACCATTGATGATGATGTCTAATGTGTCTCTATCCAGTTTGTGACAGCTCACACTTCAGTTTGGAGAAACGCATGTACATATGTTGCATTCGAACTGCCATTGGACACAGATGACGCCAATCTATGTATAAATGTATACCGAATGAATTCCACGAGGATCTTCATACCGCTTTTGTACGGTTAACTTAGTGCAGTAGAACGACATTCGAGCAAACCGAAAATAATATTACCAGAACATGAAGAAGGTGAGTTTATGACAAACTCATGTTGAGTTCAGGTGTTACGAATCCAAGGTAAATTTGATCGATGCGAATTTCGTGACCTACTCAAAAGGGCGGTTTCTCAGGTGCCGGAGAAGGCACAATTGTATGCGGAATAGAAGCACCATGAGTATGTTCCCATTCAATTTACTAATCCAGGCCAATAAGGCGGTGTATGTGGTACGTTTGCCTGCGTGATGAGTAATCTTGCATTTCAGAAGTAGATGTTGCTTGAGCTCCCCTGTGTGGATGCGCCTGATGTGAATGTTGTCAAGGTGCCTACCTGTCTATTACCCACTACCTCGTCCATACTGTCTCCAGGAGACAGTTGGTCGTCTTTGGGGGACGGAGTGCACCGTCCTTGTGACGGTGCTAGGCTCAAAGAGTGGTTCCTTGCAATCTGTGTGGAACGGGCTACGGTCCAGCCACCGCCTCGTGTATGTCTGGTGTGTATGATTTCCCAATTAGGCCGGAATGCTTCCGTTCTGCTTGTTGAAGGAGTGTGGGCCGGCTCCGTTGATGAATCGTGGTTCCCATCCGCATGCCTCCCGGTCTTATTCCTTCGGGTTTACACTGGATATGGGGTGTGTGGATGAAACTATGGGTGGTGCAGCGCAAGCCACCCATGGTCCCTCTGTAGGCGCAGGCGTCCTGTGACTGTCCCCATGGACGTCACAGTGACAGTCAAATCCGGATACGGACGCCGCCAAATCATCATTATATATATATATGTGTATATACGGAAGATTTCATTCTTGGATATATCGGAAGAACATACGGCATGACACCACGAATAATTATTTGAACTGAACGTCATCTACGCAAAGTTACGCGCATGGAACCACCACCACGCTCGAATACTCCTAATGGAATAGGGCAACGTTTCAGTCGCTGGGGCAAACGGGTGACGATCAGGCAGCATATTCGAAAAGCCCATTTTCAAAGGTAACCCACCCAAACGACCAGTAGTGATGACTCCTAAAATCGCACTCACCTGACTACCAGCTTCACAGTTACGTCTTGATGCGCTCCGCTACACCCTAACGCATTGATGATGTCCCTTGGAATGGTGACAAAAGGTTCACCAAACAATGCCCAAGCTCAGTGAACAGTTCGTTCAACACATGGTCAGCATTTTCTGGGATATCAAAGCAACGTTTCGATTAACTATCTGTTATGCAGGCTTAATTCAACAACTTCAGGAATCTATTAAAGCAAAGAGACGGGCAAGTTACGAAAATTCATTCCGCTTCTTTAACCCAATGCTCTTAGTCACACCACGCAATTTGCCATAACGTCAATTCACGTAGCATGATCTAGCTTGCTTGTACATCTACCGTGTTCTCCAGATCTTGTCCCCAAAGAATGTTAGTCACCTTCTCCTCTCAAGGATCAGGTTCGAAGCAGAAACTTTCAGTGGGATTCTGATGACCTCACAGCCATTTAGGTGTGGTTATGCTGTCCAACCTGCTATGGTGACCAATTTTCATCGGTCCCTTGAGAGGTCCCCTTAGCCAGGTTTGACTGTATAAGCAAGATTCGGTCCTTTAAGCAATGGCAGTATGGCATTGGAACCCCAGGGAACAAACTGTATCGAAGTTAAGCGATCATATGTTGAACAATAATTTAACCCTTTTTCATAGCAGTGGCTCTTAGTTGTTAGTCTTCTAACTTCTTGCACGACCTTCGTTGACAGGGTGTTAATACCGAGGCTTATGCAACACTGCACTCGAGTTGAATTGGGTTAAACAAGTAGGTCTGGGCTCAAATATAGAGGTGTTGCTCAATAAGAATAGCCTCGATCTTAGTGTGGAAAGACGAGGCTATACAGTCTGACATTTATGTACTACGATGTTAGAGTTTGTACAGTTGGGTTGATTTAAATGACCTAATACTGGTGAAAATTTTGCACGCTTACCACTTGCTGATGAACTCCAGCAATCTTTTGATTCCCCACTGCTCCGCACTGTTTTTAAGTCCATCGGTGGTGGAGGATATAGATCAGAATTATTTCATGAATCTTCACAGTTTCAGGCCAGTCACTATACTATCAACAGTAAAGACTCCCATGATCTTAGGAGATATGGTTAGCTCTGTTTTTAGATGTTGTTCAGTCTCAGAACAGCCAAATCCATTAAAAACGTTAGTGATAGCTCTGTGATTTCATATAGAAGAAACAGTTTTTTGCCTAAGCTGTGGTGATCAAATGAGCGATTATTTCAGCTGGGAATACACCGGCAAGCAGCAGAAAGATATGCGCACAGAGTCCGTAGATTCTTCGGCATTGCGCCTGCATTAAAGGAGGAGTGGGTAACAAAGACGGCAGGCCGTTCAGCCTTGGTAGACGCAAACAAGATAGGACATAGAAAATCTGTTATGAGGATGCTCGATGAGAGATGGGCAGTGGATGCTTATGCATCTAATAAGGGCAGTTTACTATTGCTTTTATGCTACGGTTACCGAAAGCATGTTGTGTTGCATAGGTCTTTCAGCTTGGCACAGTATGCTCTTGTGGACCTAGCATTCGGCTTCATCCGAGCTTCCGCACACAACTTTTTAGCCATAACGGGTGTTTTTTGGACGATGGAAGTAAACTCGCTGTTTGCATTTGCACGGCGCTTACTAGACAAACGGACCTTTTTAAGACAGTATCCAAAATGAAGTAGGATGTGGATTATAAATTAGAGCATTCCATCTCTGCAAGCTCAAAATATTAGGTTGTCCCAAATTCCTTTGATTGTTTGATACCATTTCAGAATTTTTGAGGAGTTTCTCGAAGATTCCTTTATATGGGTAAAGAAGGGAACACCCTGAAGTCGCGATTTTACGTTGTCAAATTAGCCTACGTTTTATCAATAGCTACGTCATTGGCAAATGACTTACATGCTGTTCGCGGTTGTTTGTTGTACCAGCTCCAACAAGGGCACAAAGCGGTCATGACTTGTCTAAACATGCGTAGCGTACTAGGTACGACTGCCCAAGTTACGGTATGCTGAAATTCCGGTTTCCTCGATTCAAAGTACCATGGAACGATGGTTTATTACGGGTAAAAAAGCATTGCTTAACAAGTCCCGTGGAATAGAAATTATTGCGAAAATGAATTGCATGATAAAGTGAAAAGCGTTTTGGTGGACTCACCATAGATTTATGTAGAACAGCGGAGATGTTCGCGTATGAAAGGTATAAATCCATAAATCCATTGGTTGGGTTTGGCAAGACACCGTTTGATTGCGTTTTGTAGTCCCTGGCTAACAAGACATGAAATGAAAGGTAAATGTGACAATGCATCGTTAACTCATTTTTTTAAATATCGCCAGATTGGGAGCAGAGGCGACATAATTAAGGAGGGCGTTTCAAGAATGGCACACGCGGATTGAAAAGAAATTTCTACGGCATTCAAGCCGGCTATACTGTATTGTCTGTCTCAGAAAATGACCTCTTAGGTTAGTGTTATGGTTCAATTCCAGCAGCGGACGGCAAATATGGGTTGGGTTCTTCAGAATCTGGTAAACTATTATGAGATCCCCCCGCAAAAGCCGATCTCGCTTGCTGTACATTCTTAGAGATTTCAGTCTAAGCTGATATGGCGAATGAAAGAGGCCCCTGACATTCTTCGTTGCCCTTCGTTGAGCAGTCTCGAGAGCAACAAGATCCTGTTTCTGCCACGGCTGCCACGCCTGAATTGCATATTCCACTTGCGGTCGCACGTAGGCGTTAAGCATTTGGGGAAATATTGAGGGTTCAAACCGACCGAAGCCTCTGCGAAGAAGACCGAAGTGTTGATTGCCGGTTCTCGTCGCCTTCTCTGCTTGTTTTGAACACCGTAGATCTTCCTGTACCAATACACCTAGGTTAAGCTCCTGAAAGACCTACTCTAAGGTGTGGTCTCCAAGCTTGTAAGCGCTCACCGGCTGGTAACGCAAACGTATCACCTTGCACTTACCTATGTTCAATTGAAGCATGTTCCTGTTTGACCATTCGGAAACGCAATCTAGTTCATGTTGGAGCAGATCGTGATCTGGCTTGTTCCTAATCGCCCGCCATATCTTGACGTCAACGGCGAAAAGCAGGAAATTTGAGGGGATAACTGATGTCAAGTCGTTGATAAACACCAGAAATAAGCGCGGTCCCAGCACTGAGCCTTGTGGAACGCAACATTCCTCCTCAATCGGGTTAGAGAGTGCTCCTCTATAGCTTACTTTAAACTTCGTTTGGTGAAGAGGATGCCAATACAACTAAGAAAAGGGTCTCCGATCCCGTAGCTCTGTAGCCTCTGAAGCAGGATGCGGTGATCGAAACGATCGAAAGCTTTGGAGAAGTCCAGATAGATGACGTCAACTCCGACCCCATCATCAGCCACTTCCGTCCAACTACCTCGTGCAATCAGTAGGTTGGTGGTACATGACCGGTGTTGACGGAAGCCATGCTGCTCCGGATCAAGATGTTAAATTTTTCCACTTAGTCCATCAAAGCCTCAACGACGACCGCTTCCATCACCTTCGTGAGCACAGGGATGAGAGTCACTGGGCGATAGTTTAAGGCTCTGTACCGCTACCGCCTTTAAAAATTGGGGTGATAATGCCACGCTCCCACATAGTGGGGACTAGCTGTTCATCAAAGCACCTTTGGAAAAAATGTGACAGTGGTACAGCTAGCTTGTTGGCCACGGCCTTCAGTGCCTTCGGGCGGATGTTGTCTGCTCCCGGAGAACTATGCTCACGCAGTGAGAGTAACTTCCTTAGCACAATTGATGGGTTGAAAATTACATATGTAAACTGTGGAGTCGGTAATGTGCATGACATTATGGGACAAGTAGAGGTTGTGAGTTCGAAAATTGGGGCGTATTGTAGTCGCAGGGCATTAGCTGCTTCTTCGGCGCTTTGTATTCTACCGCCTGTCGTGAAAAGTGGAGGGATTCCATGCTTCACTTTACGAAGATTATTGACATGCCTATATAGCGGTATGTTGTTTGCCATGAATTTTTTGGCTAGGCACTGTTGATAATTTACTTTGTCCTCACGGACAAGTGCAGTGCAATGGTTTCGATGGGTCCGGAAATTGCCTCAAGTCTCTGAGTCGGGGTTAATCTTGTAGGCGCGCCATGCTGCATCCCTTATCGCCAGGCATTTGCTAATCCTGCCATTTAGAATTGAAGGCATTTTTGCTGGACGATGGGGTTTGGTTTCTGATGCTCTGTTGACGATGTCGCTGAGTCTATCAAGGAATTGTCAAACCTCAGAGGTCAAGGACACAAGTTACCGTCCATCGTCATTTGTGCCCATCAGTAATGGTCCCAAAGCTCGGACAACTTGTACCACACGAACTGACTGATGAGCAGCTTTTGAACCGTTGTGACATCGCAGTTTCTTTGCGCACCCGAACACGCGAATACCGATGGTTGAACCATGTGGTTGCTAGTGACGAAAAGTGGGTGCTCCATGTCAAACATAACGTGAAACGTCAGTGGATTGCAGCAGAGGAAACACCAGTACAACTTCCGAAACGCCAACCGCAAGACAATAGTGATGTCGTCGGTCTTGTGGGATCGCTTCGTCCTCACCTATTAGAAACTGTCCCTTGACAATTTCAAGATTACTGCCCATGTCTACGGCCAACAACTGCAAATGATGGTTGACTAACATCTACAAATTGCCCAAGAAAACTTCGAATCCTCCTCCTGCATGACAACGCAGTCTTCATGTGACAAAGATGACGCGCCTCAGGATTCAGCAGCTCGGTATCGGAACTCTTATGCAATCATTGGATAGGTCGGATCTTTCTCCTACTGACTACCAACTTTTCCGCTCACGTCACAATCACATCAAGGACAAGAGATTCGGTGATCGCAACAATACCGAAACGTATTTCGCCAAATATTTTGGTAGCCAGCCCAGCTCGTTCTTTGAGAGAGGCATCAACAGCCTGCTTGAAATTTACACACAAATAAATAAACAATTTATTTATTTCGTTCCTGTGCGAGACAAGGGCTAGGATGGTATGCGATCAAATCATACAATGGGATGGCAATTTTGTTGATTATTCAAGTAAACGGAGAAGTACGTTTTATTTTATTTAGGTAAAGCAAGCGTTATTTAACTTGGTCAGCCAGACTCCCAAAAACACTGTAGCAATGAGGAGTTGCTTGGTAACTCCCAAATATAGCGCAAGGTAGCAATTTTGTGTCAGTTCTATGCTTTCATATACTCGGCTTGCTGTATAATCTGTAATTGCAACGGAGTGAGAGGTAGCTGAATGGAGACTGAAGCTGTGTAATCGAGAGCGGCTTAAGCTAGAGGGACTGTTGTTTCGTTGTGTGGAAGGACAAGTACACTAACGTTGTTTGTATGGAATAAAGATACCTTTCAGTCAGGTGAATTCCAACATTCCTCTGCATTAGTCCAGCGAACCTAAGGGGAAAGTACATGGTGCAAAAAGAGAACCGTGAACAGATGTAACGATTCACAAGCGGAGAAGACTGCTGTGGTGACGTCAGCTTAACCAATCTAGTGTTGTAGGAGAAATATTATACAAGTTTACGTTGATATATTCAGCAGTATACAATGCAGGTGCGAAAGACCTGCATATTGTTGTCTAAAGTCGAAACCCAAGCAGCTTGAATGATAAGTAAAATTTGAAAACCAATACACCCAATTTGCTGAGCTTGTACCTACTAGTGAGCTTGATGTGGAACAGTTCAAGTCGACACTTTTCCAGTCATGCCATCAATAGCTAACTAGCGCACCAACGACTAAGAGGCTGCTGACACGCAAACCCCAAGAGAGGCCTGAAGCTCTGAGGAAACAGGAAAAATCTGACTGTCATGACCAGACAAGGGTAAAGGCATCAATCGCATGGATAGATCTGATTACCTACGTAAAATGGGTGCAACACCTGATAAACCTTCAAAGTTCCTAATGACCGAAAAGGAAAAGAACAAAACACCAACTTTTTAAAAGCCATAATTAAGTCTCTTAGGCATGTGAAGTTGAAAGATCTCGTAGACTCTATAAATTTCGGAAGAATTCGTCTGGTGTGGTGATTCCGAGGCTATATGGGCTACCCAAAATACATAATGTTGGGGCACCTTTACGACCAATTCTGTACATGAGCAACTCTCCGTGCGTCGCATTGACGAAATGGCTAGCTGGTACTTGAACCGATGAGACGGGAGTTGACCGCGCACAGTTTGAGGGACACGTTTGATTTTGTAGTCGTTGTAAGAAGCCTAAAATGAAGCACAAACAGCTATTCTCACTTGCTGTCGCTAAGCTGTTTACAAATATCCCTATTAAGGAGATACTTGAGTATTTAGGCAAATACATTGGGAGCAAAGACAAGCGCGTTAGGCTATCAGTGAAGAACCTGAAGAGCTTCCTTTATTAATGCACGCAAAATGTTCAGTTCCGTTTCGTTGGACATTTATATAGACAGAAAGATGGGTTCACCTCTGGATCTGTTGTTCGCCGACGTTTTCATGGCTAAACTGGAAAAGGGCCCACTAAATGAAATGATTGAATGACTTCACTTTATAAGGAATATAATGACGAAATCACGTAGGTGGGGGACGAATCAGGAAACCAGATGTAATTACTACGAAAAGTCAACCAAGCACACTGAAACTTTAACTTCAGCCTAAAACCTGAGTCGACTGAATATATAGCCTTCCTAGAGGTACAGAGGTCGTGCTGACCAAATGGCGCTTTACAAAGTAAAATTCATAGAAAACAACATGGACTGGTCAGTATACCTATTTTGACAGTTTTGTGAAACGACAATAGCAACCAAACCTGATCCGGTGCCTTAATCAAAGGGCGATGCAAATATGCTCGGAAGATACGATAGTGCAGGAGCGTAAAGGAGTTTAAATCTACGGTTTCCACTTTTGCCGAACATCATTTTTTACAGTGTCTACTGTATATAACTGTTTTGCAAGCTTATGCTGAGAGATATTTTGTTTAATCAACTTCCAAGTTCATTAAGAGACCATAATCCATCCAAGTTTTTATATAAACGCGAGATATCGCGCATGGACATAAAATTCTACGTCAGTTGAAACGAATTATGAAGAAACATTTTTAGGAAACACTTTCCGTTTCCATTTAGTTCAGCTTTTTGGGATCGTTGCTCGTTGCATCAGTAGTGGACCCTTACCGAAAACGTTCGAGTTCTGAGGGAAAAGGCAATCTTAGGCAAAATCTCACAATAGAGCAACGACCACGAACACTTGAGTTCTAATCCACCCTTCAATTATTGCCCGTTAGATGCCGACTAGTTTTTCAAATACATAAATCCGACTACTGGAAAGACGTGCCTGCAGAACAAGCACAGGTAGCAGCAAACGAAATCAGCACGACGAGAGCGCATTGAAGAGGTTGTATTTATACTTTGTGAATTAAAACAAGTGGTACAAAGAAGTCGGTTACGGAAGTGAGAAAAACAAAGGTAAAAGGTATTGCATTTACAAGCTCTACAGAACTCCCTCCAGAGCCTGCGTTGGTAAATAACGCTCGATATAGCGTTCATGGAGGAGAATGCAACAATACGACCTGAACGTTTGTGGTTACGATTGTTTGTTGGGGCGCATAAGGGTTTCGAGGTTTTGAAATCGGTCAGGCTTTTGTTGGTGGGCAACAACCCAGGTACAGGAGGGTTATGAGTGCCTGAGATTGCTTTTGAACTATGCAACGTTGACTCAAGATATGCGGATTTAAGACCATCAATGCTCACAGATCCCTTGGATCCATTCTTATCCAGAAGGAAGTAATTCGGTTTCGGTGATAAGACCTTGAAGTTACCTTCATAAGGCGGCGTCAGGTGTCCTCGGACAGAATCGATGCGGATAAAGACGAATGGCAAGAGGAAGTTCATAAGTATACGCTGCTCGCGCTTTCTTAGTCGAGGATGTTTTGGTCTAATGAGTCGAAAACGCTGCTTTAGATACTTAAGCTAGAGATGTAGGATCCAATTCACTGGTGACTCGTGATTCCAATATCATCTCGCCTGGGAGATTGAGGGCTATGCCAAAGACAAGTTTGGCTGGGCGGCATTCGGTATCTTTGACGGTATTGCGAATACCGAGAAGAATATCTGGAAGGCATTCACGCTAACTAGCTGTAGTGATGGCATTCAGTTGCGGATGAAATCGTTCGACAAGACCATTCACAGCAGAATGATAGGCAGTCGTCTGAAAATCGATTCAATCGACTCAAGTCACGAAAAAGAGTGGAACTGAATTGAGTTTCTCTGTCAGTAGTGACAGTGGCTGGCACACCGAGGAATGAAATTCACAGTTCAACGAAAGCACGAGCAACAGTTTCAGAGGAAATATTACTTAAAGTAATCGCATGGGAAAAACGAGTAAAACGATCAACACAAGTCAAAAAATAAGTGAAACCGTTTGAAGCAAGTAATGCTTCCACAACAGCAAGGTGAATAGGTTTGAAGCGGGCTTCAGGTTTATAAGTACCAGGAGTTGTGAGAGTGTGTCTGTGGAGTTTGCTAGTTTGATAACTAAGACAGGTTTTGGCCGATTGTCGGAGGTCGGTGCGTATATTAGGCCAGATTTATCGTTCGCTGATAAGTTTCACAGAAGATCGAATACGTGGTGCGATAATCGAGGAAGATGGTCAAAAGCCACTCTCCGGTAGGACTGTGGAACAAAAGGTCTCGGTTTACCGGTGCACATATCTCAGTAAATCCTTGCGTCAGAATTGAGGACGGGCAATTGCAAGAATTTTAGCGTTCGATCGAAGCTGTGTTAATTCTGGGTCGCTGGTTTGGGCAGCAAACATCCCTTCAAGGTCGGTGGGCGAGCTTAAAGACTGATTGGTGTGAGCACGGGATAGTCTATCAGCAACAAGAACCATTACTACAGCGATTGTCAACACAAAACTGGGAAAGGTAATCAGGGTGTCTAGTCTCTGCAGAGAAGTAGCGATCAGAAACTGTATGAGAAGCTCACACTAAAGGCTTTTGATTTGTCATACTTACAAAACGCCGACACTTAAGGATGTGACGAAAATGCTTTACACCCGTGTACATGGCAAGGATCTTGCGACCGAACATACTGTACCGTAAGAAGAAAGATTGGGGTTGGATTTCGTTACCCACGAGCTGCTGCAATACGACACCGACGACAGATTATGAAGTGTCTACCTTGCAGATAAGAATTACGTTGTCGTCCGTTCTCAAGTCAGCAAGTGAAATGGCTTGGCTCAGCTTTTGTTTAACCGCCTTAAAAACCGCTGCGGGGTCTGGAGGGAACGCAAATTTCATCGGTACTGTCCTTGAGCAACGCGGTTAAAGATTGAAGAATTGCAGCGCGGCCATGAATAAACCGTCCGTAGTAGTTACCCAAGCCAAGAAAATGGCGTAGGCTCTTAACGGATTGAAGCGATGTACAATCCATGATATCTTGGAGAGTAATCCGCACACTCAATGATTGTGATTTACTTCAGCAGGATCTCGACAGCCTCTCAACATGGTCTGCAGAGGTTAACCTTCCGATCAACCCTGCTAAGTCGCAATTCATGAGGTTGGGTAAATGCGAGCACAGCCGAACGTACACAGTGGCTGATCAACCGCTGCATCCAGCGTCTTTCGTGCGCGACCTCGGTGTGCTCTCACGCTGCGACCTAAAGTCCATTGACAACACGAATAGGCTGTACCAAAACAGCCTTCGGATGCTTTGGGCGCTCAGGCGCAGCTTCAGCACTTGGTCCGAAGAGATTGCCACTCGCCTCTTCTTCTCGATAATACGACCAATGATAGAGTACGGCTCTCCCGCATATTGTCCCATCACGCTGGGCGAGGTAGAAAAGCTTGAGCGGGTGCAGCATGTAGCCACTAGGCTGATTCCCAACTTACGAGGTATGCCATATGAGGACCGATGTAAGAAACTAGGGCTGTACACCCTATCATATCGTCGGCTGAGGGTTGACCTAATCATGACGCACCGGATATTACATCTGAGTGATTACCCCATGTTGAGACAACTGCTTCATCTGCGCACACCAAGCAGCACGCGAGGACACCGGTACAAACTTATCGTACCGCAGTTGAAGCGGGTAGCTCACCAACTCTGTTTCGAATGTAGAGTGGTGAATACCTGGAACAACCTGCCGCAGCCGGTAATAGAGGCGAATTCAGTGGCCGAATTTAAGAAGCTTCTAGACAAACACTTTGCAGAGGCAAAATATAGAGAGCGGAACGATAATTAATACGTTAATGTACAAGAGCGACAATTGATGCAGCTACACAGAGTATGCTCTACTCGCTGCTTCTAAGCCGGATCAGTATCAGTATCTTGCGTTTCATCAGTCAAGGGACTAATGCCGTTAGTGTTAATTCTGTGGCCTAGGAAGTCGCTGGAGTGTTGGCCGAATTCACACTTGTCCGGGTCAGTGATGATACCATGAGGATCGAAACGTTCGAAAACTTATCATAGGTGTATTAAATTGTTCGTCGACCGAAGCACTTGCAACTAAAATATCAGCAATCTAAACAAACACAAAGTCGAGACCACGGAGATGTTGATCCATGAAGCGTTGGAAAAATTGCGCGGCATTTCATAGACTGAATGGCATGCGGAGAAATTCGTGCAAGCAGAAAGTGGTGGTCACTGCAGTTTTCACAATATCTTCAGGGCCATTGGAATATCGTGGTACGCTTTGACAAAATCTATCTTATAGAAACTGACTTTCCACCCAATCGTAACGAAAAATAATGTATACGTGGGATCGGGTATCTGGCGGGAACTGTGGCGTTAATCAGTGCTATATCGTCGCCACGTGGGCGCCAATCACCTGTCTTCTTAAGTACAAGGTGTGGCAAAGATGACCAACAGCTGCTTGAAGGGTGAATGATCTCGAGCTTGAGAACACGCTGGAACTCTTTCTTAGCTGTCTGTAGTTTTTCGGTAGTCAGTCGTCGTGGTTTCACCGTCACGGGTGGACCAGTTTTGGTGATATGATGTTGCACATCGTGCTTCGGTTCCGTCGATCGTTATTTACTCCGGCAAGTGATGGAAAATATGCAGCAGTGCGGAATACTGCCAACGATCGGCATAAGCACACAAAGTCGGATGGAATTAAGTGCAGTTAGCTTGCCGGAAGCAGTTAACAAAGTAGTATCATCACGCAGCTTCCTACAAGACAGATCTACTGGAAGGCCAAAGTTGCCATGAAAGTTGATACCGATGATAGGTTACTTTATGTCGGCGATAGTAAAAATGAAAGGAAAGCTACGACGTAGTCCAAGACTGAGCGTAAGGAATTTCTGGCCACGTCGCGATCTTTGTCGGATTAGCTGTTTGTAGTGTTATTCCAGCCGGCTGTAGCGAGCGTTTTTCCAAGGGATGGGGTATAACGCTTTTCTCCGCGCTGGTGTCAACCAAAAAATGGTGTTTGGTCGTGGAATCGTATAGGTACAGGAAGCGACTAATAATTTGGCCAGTGGCACAGTTGTCATTACTGGCGGGCTTCGATGTTTCCTTATTTGTGTTAGTGCAAACTTTTGGGTGAGTACATCCGGGGTAGCAGTTCCATGCGGCATCACCATAGCGGTAATAGAAATACCAGTAAGGGGACGCGTTGCTCGTCTGTGGGCGTTGTTGCGGTCTGTTTCTGGAAGAGGATCTTTGGTTTTGTATTCTACTGCGTCTTAGGTGGGAAATACTGAGCTCCAAATTTGATAGCCACTTACTAATGGAGTCCAGTGTGGAAGTCGTTGAAGTGCTTGCAGTGGATGCCTCAGCCACATAATTCACAGCATGTTTAAAGAAACTTTCATGCATTTTGTCGGCCCTTTCAACCAGCTTATTCAGTGGAAGGTTATCAGCCAAAACAGCTAGGATCACCGTCGTGCATATTGGAAAACAATGCACAGTTGGCGATGAATGGAATAATGTAAGGTCTATGAACCAACAGGCGATTGCGTGTGTCGGAGGAGCTAAGCGCTGCATGATTACCAAGCTCGACGACGGAGAGAAGCTGTTGTTGGCGTGCCTCGTCGGATAAAAATGTGTGCTTTAAGATAGCTGCTTTAAGGTGCGTCCATCGGCGTAGGGTTGAGAAGATCGATGACCTCTGAAGCCATGTGTGTAGATAAATGGGCAGTAACATATACACACATCCTAGACTGTGAGGTGATCTTATGGAAAGGAATGATAGATGCCACTTGAATAAACCAGACACGTGGGTTGGACACATCGAAAGATGGCAAAGAAAATGCAACGGAATCTTCCGTTTAACTGTTCACGAATAATTTGATGGAACATGATGAAGATAAAAAATAATGTGTTCCACGAAGAATTACGGGGTCACCAATTAAAGTAGTGGACCGTTACTGCAAAAGTTTGAGTCCTGCGGCAAAAAGCAATCTAAGGGAAAAACTCGCTGTAGAGGAACGATCACGAACACTTGCGTTATAATCATTCTTTTCGGAGACGTAGCATAGGGGGCGGGGTAGGCGGTTCGCTCAGGGGGGCATGTGATAGGGGGCGGCATTTTAATTATAGATTAATGCATAATACCAACTGTAAGTTCTTGAAAAATACTTCCATAAATGAAGTAGTAGTATAAAGTGTGATAATCAAATTGAAACCGATAAACACGGTAATGTGAACGTTGATCTCAGGACAGCAGAAATCGACATTGACAGTATGGATGCAGCGGGACATTTTTTATGCTGATGAAACACATGAGTGTGAAACTGAAAAATTAGAAGTACAGCCACACTTTGACCGATTTCACCGACGTCTATCATTAGACTGTTAAGATTGGTCATGAAGTTCGCACACTACTTGTCCGGCTCGGATTTACTGTCGTGCAAGCATTGACCATAAATTCAATAAGTAGTGCTACCTGGAATTTATAAAATGCTAAGTCTAGGAATTTAATAACGTACTGGTATTTTCGGGATTTACAAAACAGTGAACGAAGACTGCGGACACAGATATTATAAGCTCCTTCAGGTATACCGTGTTTGTTTCGGATGCAAGATTTTTTCATCGGGCTAGTCTAGTTTCTCGGCTTCTGTGGGTTTAAAAACATGGTAGGAACTAAATCCGAAAGAAATTGAACACAAATTTTGTACCTCACGTTTTCAGTCATTCCCCAACTACATGGAGCCAGCGATCTGGCTAGTTAAAGAAAAGGCAATTAATGAAATGGCAAGGAACTAAAGAAGTAGCGTGAAATTCTAACTTGAATATGGTCAGGTTTCGTGCCAAGCAAAACATGACACCGTGTGGTCACTGAAAAACATCCAAGATAACACTTGAGGCCAGGAAAATATAGAGAATTTTACAAGATTTGTAAATTGGTTAGCCAATTATAAGCCTGTTCTTCGTGAACATTTGTTGATGGTTCAGCTTCAGAAGGAAAATAAGCACTTTTATTTGTCACCACACGTGCAAACTGATATAGTGAGCATTTTGATAACGCAGACAAGCAATAAAATAAATAACTAAATATTTTACGCTCGACAACGCGAAGCACACCTATACAGACATGATCGTTATAACAGGACAACGTACGATGGGGAAATGTACAAAAATACATGTTAGCCATCGCGGTGAACGTATATCGGTGAGCGTATATATGTGCCTAGCTGTGTTACTTGAGTTTGTGTAGATGCCGCTGCATTTTTGACTGTTTTTTGACTTCACCAATGTGCGGAGAGATGATTGACGTCCGCAGATTGGATTTGATTATCCGAATAAGCGAGGGGCGAGTCACATCCGCCACGTCGCAGTGTTTTTAGCCGGAGATTTGTGGCTTTTTATAGGGAGAACGCTTGCCAGGTGTAAACCCACCACATTCTGGAACAATGCTACCGAACATTTGCTGGAACGGGGTAATCCAATACCACCCATCTGGCACCACGGGGAGGTTGTTCGGCTAGCCAAGTCAAAAAATCTGTTTCTTGTTGGTTTTCTATAGCACTGCCGATAAATCTCATAAAAATCAGATGAGTGGGGTGATACACTGTAGAAATTACTAAAAATGAAATGATGGTATAAGAGTCGTTTCACAGCTTCATTGACACAGACAGCAAAAAGGCAGAGGAAAGTTGGAAATGATTTGGAGAGAACTAGAGAAGGACAGAATTTATTTTGACGATTGTTGTGACCAGGCATTTGATAGTCCTGCCCTTATATCACGCTAGATATCGGGTGTGCAGCGACAGTTCTGCGAAATCAACCCAAAGTTACATTTATGCCATATACAAACCATTATTTAAATTCGACTTGCTTATATCAAGCTCCTGCAACGGTTTATTCTTTTACACTTATAGTAGGATGGACCGGTTATTTTCATACTTATTTTCATGTAAATATTGTTAGAATGTCTTGATTCAATTCACCAGTCTAAATATCAAGTGGCTGTGGAAACTAGATGCAGTACTCGAGAAGTCTCTGCAACTTCTCTGGCGAGGAAATACCCGGAACTGATAACTTTGTGAAACATTTCGCAGAATGATGAGAAAATGCAATCACAATATCAGATGTATATTTAGTTTTCATCTCGGCATTGTCGTTTCCATTTAATTTGTTTTTGAGCCCTTGGAGATCTGTTCTCAGAGAAATCAAACATGCACAAATAAATGTTTAAACAAAAGGGCTGGATTTGCGGCAAAATTTTGTCAAGCTTACTAACTTAAGAGCTTGCTTTATTCAAGATGTCGAGAACAGGGTGTGCATTGCATTGGATGAATAAAAAAACACTACTTTGTATTGGGGACAAGCGTAAAGCGTCGAATCAGACAAAAGCAACAGTTAGAGCGTGAAGAAATTTTAGATATATCGATGAGATTTGACGCTGAGGTAAAACGGGAAATATTGTCGGTCATAGACTGGTTGGCTGATGAAACGCCATATATTGCAACAAATTTAAGACCGTCAAGTCTGCTTCCTGATAAATATGGTTTCCCGCTTAACGAAGCCGTGGAAGATCTAGAATATAGAAATTCCTTGCCGAAAGAAGGTTACAATATTTCTTCAAAGCATCAGAAAACGACAAAATTAATGAATATTTCGAAGTTTTGAACTTGATAAAGAAATGTTACGTTGGGGAATCTGCTACGTCTCTTTCTTACCCGAACATTTAGCAGTTCCAGCTGTGTGAGCGCATTATCAAAACGCAAGCATAAAAGTTATTGCCTTCAATCATCAGGAAGCCAGACAAGACTAACGGATTGGTTGTTCTCCCCAGAAAGATGGGGCTTGCCAACGAATTGAATTTTGATGGGTTTATCAATACTTTTTCCTCAAGTAATGCACGAAATATGTATCATTAAAAGTTGTTCACCTGTATTCTATCAACACAAGCGCCTTCATTTACGGGAACACTCCATAAGTAGATTGTTATTATATGCGACGAAATATCCAAGGGCTATTTGTAATTGCTTGGGTTTACGGATTTAAAATTGCCAGGGGTCAGCAACTTTATGTCCGCCCCGGGTGGCAGAAATAGTTGCTACGCCACTGCTTCCATCAGTTACGGTTTGTTGGATACTGACTAGCCATTCGAAAACACAACCGATTAATAGAAAGATGTGATGGCAGTATAAGCACAGGTAGCAGTAAACGAGACCAGCACAACGCTAGCGCGTTGACGATGTTGTATTCCAACTTTGAATTTAAACAAATGGTACAAAATAGTTGGTTACGAAAGTAATAACAACAAAAATAAAATATAGTGAATCACAACCGCTACACATCTTCATTGTTCTACCTATTTGCAAACTTAAAAGTTTTGGTATTATCTATTTGGTAAATTTATGTTTGCTAATGTAAAAAGCTGAAAATGCAAAAGTTTGGGTACATACATCTTATACCGACTAGACTGGACTTGAGCAATAGCTACCCCTAGTCATTCATTGACAGAAATATGCTGACTTACCAACGACGTGTTGAAATACCTACAGTAGAAAAGAAAACTGTGTATCTATGAGTACCTTTCACAAGCGATAACACAGCCACAATTATTATTAGAATACTCCGAAGTGTAATCAGGAATGTGTATTTCGCAGTGCAGCTACGGAGCCTGCCATCTTTCACGCAGGTGTAAGACATATAACGGAGGGTTCAGTTGTCCGTGCATGCCACCTCATTTTGTGTATCCGTATACTTGTTCCTATGGGACAAGTTGCACAGGCCGCAACACAAGACGTTTAGCCGAACTTGTACAAGATCATCACCCAGAGTGGTTGCGTCGGGGAGTAAACGAAAATTGCCGCACTGCGATTGCCGCACATCTGACCTACATGAATCACTCGGTTGTTATCACAAAGACATTCCGCCCGATCTATTGCGTGGGTGAGTCCGATCCAAGCCGCGCAAAACCCGCATACTTGCAATGTCAGACGCGATCACCATCCGTTTCACCACCCCCTCAAGGCGTACAAAAAGATTTGTGAGGAATCCGGCTCTCGTTTGACTAGCTGTCACGCACTCAAACGAATGAACCAAAAAAATACGGCAGTCATATCTAGTTTCTACTCCATTCTAAATACCTGTTATAACCTGCTCTAAGTTAGCTATTTAAATGTGTCGTATTTAGTGTTGTGGGAACGTCAAGCAAAGCATCACAAATACCCCACGAAATCCACTGCGCAGGCTAAGACATGAAGAGATCAATGCTAACAAACAATCTAGCAGGATCCAGTTAGTTCGAGTCGACAACAACAGGGCTAAAGTGAACCATGTTCTTCCGTAAACCACGCACAATACGTGGTGACACATTTCGCACACAAAATGAACCATTATGCCAAATGTGATTCCGCATTTGTGGGTCGTAAAAGAACTCTCAGAGAATCGTTTAGTTTTGTACTATCGTCTGTTAGCTGTTTGGTACAAGCTTGGTAAATAAACGTGCACCGCCATAGCTGAGTGTTGCGTGTACGTATACGTTCCTCACGTCTATACAATATTCCACCATTTTTGATGAATTATTCTATTAAATTCGTTTGATCACGAAGCGAAATCGTTTGTTGTTACCCTCTCAAGTTCGTGGCATTGGCATCGGCCGTGATTACGCGCAGTCGTATAATGGCCTCATTGTTCGGCAGACATCAGTCAATTAGACATAGGGGTGGGGGTTGAGAAAAATATAAGCATATGTGACCGGACGTCATCATCCGCGCGATGACAGAGTGAGAATGTTGACGTCTGAAGCCACCAACTGCAAGCTAGAATGCGCACTGCGCCAGTGTTACCGCCGACAGTCGGTAAAGCAAATCAGAATACTCTGGTTTCCACTCGAAAACCGATAAATACTAATTCGTCTTTCCATCGACCTAATACCTCGGTTTCGTTTGCAATGCTAGTGTCCGTCATCCTGATCCTAAGAACGTCAGAGCTATCCCGAAGATGTCAACTCCAGCGGATGTGTAACAACTGCAGTCCTTCCTGTGTCTCGTCAACTACTACTGCACCTACCTGCGATCACTACACGATATTCATGCCCTGCTCAATCGGTTGTGGGATAAGGACGTTTCTTAGAAATGGCCCCTACATGCGAGTAGGTCTTCGTTCGTCTGAAATGCATGCTGAGTACTGGCCTACTGCTGACCCATTACCATCCAAGCTCGCAGATTTGGTCGTTGCTGACGCTTATGCCTACGGGCTCGAAGTAATACTTTTCATCGCTTTCCAAATGGTTCCTTAAAAGCGGTTATACACGTCTCACGTACCCTGAAACCTGCGGAGAAGGACTATGGTCAGATTGAGAACGAAGCCTTGACCATCTTGTTTGCTGTCACCAACTTTCACAAGAATCTGTATGGCTGGCGGTTCACACTGTTAATCCATCACAAAGCACTACTTTCAATCTTCGGTTCAAAGAAGGGTATTCCAGCATACTCGGCTAGACGACTTCAGCGTTGGGCTGTCATCCTTCTTGGTTGCGACTTCGAAATCTGCTGCTGCCCTGCTCCGGATTTCCGTCAAACCGATGGGCTCTCACACCTTATATCAAAACATACTACAAAGAAGACACAGTGACCGCCGTTGTTACCGTCGAGGACGAGGTTCGTTATCAACTCTCGAAAGCTATCCAAAGTCTCCCCATGACTGACTCCGACAGACAACACGCAACTGCAAAAGGCTCTGTCTTTCAGAAAGTTGTCATTTACTTTCTGACGAGTTGGCTAAACATTGCCTTTTCTGGCGAACTCAAACAACTGTATCGACGCTGTGACTTCTTTTCCGTGGTCGATTCCTGTCTAAAGACTGCAGATCGAATTGTCGTTCCTCCATACTTCCGGCTAGCTGTACTCCGCCAGCTCCATTCTGCTCACCCCGGTATGGGCAGAATGAGAGTAATCGCCCGCAGTTATGTGTACTGGCCTAGTATATTGACAACAATCTTGAAGCTCTGTTTCGCTGTTGCTCAGTATATCAACAAGCATTCAAAATGCCACCACACCAAACACCAGCTTCTTGGTAACAGACAAAAGCAGCGGTCTCGAGTACACACCAACTAGGCTGGTTCGATCGATAGGATTTCCTACCTGCTAGTGGTCGATGCCTACTCCAACTGGCCTGAAGTAGTCCCTGTGAACCAACCAACCGCATCCTTCATGCTGGGTTGTCTACAACGAACCTTTAAGTAGCATGGACTCCCCGAGTTCTCGGGGTCTGACAAGGGTTCCCAGTTAACGTCTTCCATGTTCGAAGACTTCTGACATCGACATTTTAGCCAGCACCTACGCTCACCGATGATACCATCTCCAGTACAATGGAACAATGGAACAATGGTTTATTACGGGTAAAAAAGCGTTGCTTAACAAGTCCCGTAGGATGGAAAATTATTGTGAAAATCAATTGCATGATAAAGGGAAAAGCGTTGTGGTGGACTCACCATAGACTTATGCGGAATAGCGGAGAAGTTCGCGTATGAAACATATGAAACTATAAATCCATTGGTTAGGCGTTTGGCAAGAAACCGTTTGATTGCGTTTTGTAGCTCCTGGCTAACAAGTCATAAAATGAAATGTAAGTGAGACAATGCATCGTCAACACGTTTTTTAAATATTGCCAGATTGGGAGCAGAGACGACATAATTAGGGAGGGCGTTCCAAGGCTGGCACACGCGGAGAGAAAAGAAATTTTTGCGGCATTCAAGCCGACTATACTGAATTGTCAGTTTCAGAGGGTGACCCCTTCGTTTAGTGTTGTGGTTCAATTCCAGAAGCGGACGGCAAATGTGGTTTGGGTTCTTCAGAATCTGGTAAACCATTATGAGATCCCCCCGCAAAAGCCGATATCGACTGCTGTACATTCCTAGAGATTTCAGTCTAAGCTGATAGGGGAGATGAAAGAGGCCCCTGACATTCTTGGTTGCCCGTCGTTGAGGAGTCTCGAGAGCAACGAGATCCTGTTTCTGCCACGGCTGCCACACCTGAATAGCATATTCCACGTGAGGTCGCACGTAGGCGTTAAGCATTTGGGGAAAGATTGAGGGTTCAAACCGACCGAAGGCTCTGCGAAGAAGACCGAAGTGTTGATTGCCGGTTCTCTTCGCCTTCTCTGCTTGTTTTGAACACCCGAGATCTTCCTGCACCAATACACCCAGGTCACGCTCCTGAGAAACGTTCGCCAAAATGTGGTCTCCAATCTTGTAAGCGCTCACCGGCTGGTGACGCAGATGCATCACTTTGCACTTAGCTATGTTCAATTGAAGCTTGTTCCGCTTTGACCATTCGTAAATGCGATCTAAGTCATGTTGGAGCAGATCCTGATCGGACTTGTTACCAATCGCCCGCCATATCTTGACATCACCGGCGAAAAGCAGGAAATTTGAGGAGATGACCCTTGCCAGGTCGTTGATAAACACAAGGAATAAACGCGGTCCCAGCACTGAGCCTTGCGGGACACCACATTCCACCTCAATTGGGTTAGAGAGTGATCCCCTAACACGTACTTGAAGCTTTCGTTGGTAAAGGAAGTTGCCAATCCAACCAAGTACAGGATCACCGATTCCGTAACTCTGTAGTCTTTGAAGTAGGATGCGGTGATCAAGGCGGTCGAAAGCTTTGGAGAAGTCCAGATAGATGATGTCGACTCCGACCCCATCATCGGCCACTTCCGTCCAACTACCTCGTGCAATAAGTAGGTTGGTAGTGCATGACCGGTGTTGACGGAAGCCATGCTGTTCCGGTACCAAGGTGTTGCATTTTTCTAGGTAGTCCATTAAAGTGTCAGCGACGACTGCTTCCATCGCCTTCGCGAGCACAGGGAGGAGAGTCACTGGACGATAGTTTGCAGGATCGGAACGGCTACCGCCTTTAAAAACAGGGGTGATAATGCCACACTTCCACATAGTAGGGACTTGTTGTTCATCAAAGCACCTTTGAAAGAACTGTGACAGTGGTTCAGCTAGCTTGGTGGCCACAGCCTTCAGTGCCTTCGGGCGGATGTTGTCTGCTCCCGGCGAACTATGCTCACGCAGTGAGAGTAACTTCCTTAGCACAATTGATGGGTTGAAAATAACTTTTGTAAACAAAGGTGTCGGTAATGTGCTTGATATTATGGGACAGGTAGATGTTGCGAGTTCGATGATTGGGGCGTATTGAAGCGGAGAGGTCTGTCGAGACTTGCAAGAGCGCACCCTTGAAATCTCTTGAGCAGGGGACCGTGTGTGAATGTATTTAAGCGTTATTGTTCTCTCACCAGTCCACACCAAATTCAGTCGCTCCAGTATGCCAGTCTACAGCTGAATCATTGATGGGCCGCAAGCTACCCATCACTAGCAAAGCGCTCGTCCCGACCGAAAATTCATCAAGTCAACCTACCGCCTGCACCAAGCCTAATGAACCAGCCTTTGGAGCCACGGTGTACGCACGCGACTATCGGGCGCTTCATCCACGCCGGATCAAAGCAACAGTGACAGCTTATCAAGGTGAAATGCTGTATGATGTCTCCGTGGGTGATAATACGTAGGTCCCCCATCGAAATTAACTTTGACCGCGAAACGGAGAACCCTCCACACCAGCCAGTCTTCACGTACACATGCCGCTGCTCATTTTGTTGGATTCCTTCGGAATTGTAACTAAAGGGAAGACGCCGGTCGAATCCGGCCAGTTGCCACGATGTTTTGGAAAGTCGCCTTATCGGCGAACAGGAAAAACCTGGAGACCACTGAAATCCCTTCAAGTCGATCCTTGTTAGAAGCGGGGCACATTATCTTCAAAGGGAGGTGTTGCAGGAACGGCCAGTGACCCCGCACAAATACGCCACAAAATCCACTGCGCGCGCTGCGCCATGCAGACTTCAATTCCTACCAACAATGTAGCATGATCCAGCCAGTCCGAGTCGGGAACCACTGGGTTAAATCACGCGCCCTACGTGCTGATTTTTTCCGCCCACTGAAGGAACAATTGCGCCAATTGTGATTCGCCTTTGTGGGTCGTAAAAGAACTCCCAGAAGTTCTTTTCGTCTTTTGCTTCTTGTAAGCCGGTTGGTATTCGCCTGTGCACGTTATCGTGCGCGTCGTTCTAGCTGTGTGTTACGTGTGCGTGTAAGTCCCTCGCGTCTAGTTCAGCGGTCGTATGAGTATCGCTGTCTGATTTCGAGGACTCATCCCGTTACCCGAATACATGCATGTATAGGGACCATGCTTAGGTCCCGCGTAAATTTCGGCTAAGCTGACGCGACTAGCTTTTGCACAAAACCAATAAATTTGGCCTGAGGACTCACAGAAAACGAGCAAGTTTCTATACTGACTTTTCATCTGTGACACGGAAATTGTGCACCAAATATTTATTTGATTTTCGAGATGGTCCTTTAGTAGAATGGGCTAGGCCGGTGTTCCGATCATTCTGGATCCGTAGCAGTTGCGGTACTCAACCACTGGTTTAAGGAGGAGCAAAATTAATTTCTTAATACTGCCGAACATGTCTAAGGGGACCACGCAAGGGACCATCAAAAAGTGGTCGCGTGGGACAGGTGGTCGCCATGGACATATTCATTCACAGGGACTTTACTCATAAAAGAAAACGTTGGGGATGTTTTTAACTGGTCGTGATAGATAAATGGTCACCATAGAGGTGGGACAGCATATCAATTTTTATTGGTTTTCTGTTACTGGCGTATGCGTTTCTGTGATTAAGGTAGACATAGCAGCAACCATCGCCTTTTTTATAAAAATCGGAAAGAAGCAGTGTAACAGTAGTCCGGTAAAAGAGGATGGGTACCAGTTTGGATTTATTCTCAAGCTTCTATGTGGACAAGAAAACCTTGAGGTGGGCATGGCTGGTTAATGAGAAGATATAACAGGGGATCAAGGAGAGCAAACAAGAACTCTTTTTACTTGTCGTCGTTTACTTCCATGTGGGCATAAAAGGCACGTGTAAGTAAAAACACAATGTTCGGATGAAAGATGAAGAAAACACAGTTTAACACCCCTGTTCGCCCGTCATATTGCTATGGGACCATGAGGTTGGTGCGGCTAGACAAGAAGAGAATGTGATGTATTTTCGAAGATTGAGCATAGAAATTAGGCTTGTTTTCTTTCTTTTTTGGCGTCTGTGGTAAAAGTGAATCTTTTTAATTTACGACCGAGAGTTATTACGGACATGACGTTACAGACTTTTTGGTCCCTTCCGATTAACCACTGTCTCTGCGATATTTAGCCTGAAGAGTTGCACAGCTTTTGGAACCGCAATAAACCTCTCTATCTGTGCACGGAACACTTGTGATGTGAATGGACAGGGGGAGACAATTCCAAACCGATGCATATTTATTGTGGAAAACCATTTCACGCATGTGGTTGTGCGAATTTGAAACTGCGTGTGAACTTTTTATTGCGTATAAGATAAAGTTCATCGTGTTGTAGTTAGTGAGAGTATCCATGTGTGTGAGTGCGTTCTTGAATTGCGAAATGTTTAGCTTTATCATACATAGCCATATCGGGTCTAACATTAGCAGGCTGCACGTTTCATTGTTTGTTAATTGTTGTGGCCGTTTCACCACGATATCCTAAATCACGTTTCTTAAGCAGACTGAAACACAGCGATTCTCTTCTCCTTGGTTGTGTAAAATCCGGACGGCTACATCTGATTATGCTGTGTGTTGAGTCTGATGCTTTCTTGTTGAGTACGGATGCACATCCTGCTATTCTTGTTCTCTTCATGATGCAACATTGGTCGTGGTGAGCTCAAAGTGGAAACTTTCTATTCAGCCCCCATCTCCATTTTGCAGTGATTGCGGTAGCAAACCAACATCAGATGCGTGGCTCCGTTGGAAAATGTCTTTCCAAAACTACTTGAAGTTAAGCAGCAATTTCAATGCTGCTGAGGAAAACTGATTGAACCTGCTTCGGCATTTCCTCGGGGATGAGCTGCAGCAGCTGTTTGATGGTTTGGGTCTTCAAGGATGCAAATCTGTGAAAGAAGCTATCAATACACTTCATAGTACATTGGGGTACCAAATAAATGTGTTTACTGCGGGATAATTTTTCTCCCGTATGCATCAGAAACAGGTGGCCCCTTGAACGATTTCATTGTCCGGTTAAGTCGCGCAGTATGACTTTGTGAATATTCGTCTATTCCCCAGAAAAAGATCAAAGGATGTTTGCTGACTCATCAACTACTTTCCGGAATTGCTGTCAATCATATACTTGAGGCACTGTTGCAAGAAGAGGCGTGCACATTAATGTGGGATAGAACTTGCGAGTTAGACAGAATGAAAATTGAAATTTCACTGCCATAGAAACAGTTCTGCTCGACAAACTCAGCTGAGGTGACAGGTGCAATCTTTTGACAATTACCAACCGACAGGCCATCTTGCTTCTTATATATCTAATATTGCCATTTGTCCCGCACGCAGACTTAAGTGCAAAAGCCGTGGCAAAATTGGGCACTATGCCCGATGGTCTCGGTCGCGAGCCATTGCACTTATAAAGTGCGAAGCTACACCTAAAAGCCATGTTGCTGATCCAGCTCATAGAAATATTTATTCCATCACCGCTAATGCCAACAATTCAAGTCTAACCATATCCATTATTGCACCATAGCTCCCTCCGCTGAAATTCGTACTGTGTCATTCCTTACCATCAAAAGCACTGTTCTACTTGAAATGGATCTAGGTTCGGCTTCTCCAGTTACCGTTGTCCCTTTCCAATTGTACGAACCCTACCTATCCCAGCATAATTTACAGCGCACTTTGCGTTCCTTTTAGAGTTACAGTGAAATCACCTTAACCATATCGGGATTCATTATCATGCCTTTACAGCTGCATTCGGTAGCCGCGGACGTTGCAGCACACATTTTTCAGACAACACACGACCCTTACTTGGAAGAAATGTTATGATGGCTTTGCAAATGGCACCATCTTTCGACCGCATGCTTGTCTCTTCCATTAACGTGACATATTTGCGTGAAGGTTATCCTAAGCTTTTTCAGCAGTCCATGTGATGTGCACCGCATTCAGCTGAAACAGACTGCAAAACCTATTGACATTAGTCAACCTCGGCCTATTCCGCTAGCAAAACGTCAAGCTGTCCTAGCGGCCCTGCAAGAGATACTAGCAACTGACTGAACCCATCTACCAATCTGAGTGGGTGCATCCAATGTTAAGTGTTCTGAAAATAGATGGCACTGTCAGGATAGACAACAATTTGCAGGGTCTAAATAATCGTATGGTCGTAGAGCGACTGCTGTTGTCATCCAACAAGGAACTCACACTAGGTCTAGCTTGTGCAACCGTCTTATTCAGGAGAGATATTAAAAGTGCATTCTTCCATATGCCATTGGCCAGCGATTCGATGCATATTACTTCCCTCCTTGCTCCTGATGGTTTGTTCATTATGAAGCCTTGCCAATGGATTTGAGTTTTGCGCCCGCTACCTACAAAAATTTATGATTCGCGCCTTGACTGGTATTGAGGGGTAGGTTACATACATGGATGATATCTGTAGTTTCGGCGGCTCACAAATGGAGCATGATTAAAGGTCACACAAAGTCCGGCGTCTCAGTGCTCTCGATTTATGTCTGAATGCAAAAATTGTTACTTCAATTCCTCCGAAATTCAATTCCTGGGACAAATCATACCGCGTGTCGGAATTCGCCCAAGCAACGAAAACATCGGGCCATCACAAAAACACCAACACCCAAGAACGTGGCGGATCTGGAGTTTTGTGGGAATGTGTTCCTACAACCTGCGTATTTTGCAGTTTTGCAACCCTAGCAGATACATTATGATAGCAAACAAAGAAAATGGCGTTGTGCACTTGGGCAAGCGCTTAAAAAAACGCTTGCAATGAACTGAAAATAAGAGTTGCATCTGGTCCCTTAATTGCCAATTTTGACGAATCATGTTGTAATTTTGTCTCAACTGCTGCGTCTGATTTTGTTCTCGGTGCTGTCCTGTCGCAGCTACAAAACGGAGCTGAAAAGTTATCAATTAGACATCGCGAAAGCTTTCAGATTCTGAGCGCCATTATTCAGTTGGAGAGCAAAAAGCTCTTGCTTGTGTTTAAGCTTGTGAAAAATGGCATCTTTTCTCGTTCGGTCGTCGTTTCATTCTACGAACTGACAATTCCGCCATTACAGTACTTCCTCAGCAATGGACCTAAAGGATCTCGTCTAATACGCATCGTTCTTTGGTATGCTAGATTCCTTAATTACCATTTTCAAATTATATATGGAGCCGATTTGCAGAACCAATTTGATGATGGATTATCTCACTAACCTGTGCGGCTAGAAGATGAGAATTAGACATTCAGATAGGCAATATTAGTTTCCAGCCTTGGATCCAACCTAACTGTCTTGACGATCAAGGAATTATGAATGGAAAATGCCAACAACCCGTTACTACATCAACTCAGCGAGTTTGTGTAACAGGAATGGCCTAAGGACAACAAAGTTGCCGGTGGGTTTATTTCATATTACAATGGAACAATGATATAATACAAATAAACAAGCCAAAGCTAGACAGGTCCCGTGGGATGGTTTGTGGGAATAAAGTTAGTTCAAGTTACACTATAGTGAAAAACACATATGGGGACTCCCCATATTATCTACGTCAACACATAGGTATATCCTTCTACCACGATTTCGTGGGGGTGGTGAGCACAATGTTTGTCTGCGTCTCGTCATTAAAGGGATAGAAACCAGATCCAGTAATCTAAGTGACGTAAAGCGCCGTTGAGTCGTTTTTAAAAAAATGAGTGGTGTGGGCGCTGAAACCACAAAAGTCGAAAGAGCAAACCACGGTTTACAAACTAGAAGGGAAAGTAATTCCGTCGGCACTCAAACCGCTTGTATTTGGTGGCAAGTTGCAATTTATGACTCCTCATTTCTGTGTTGCAGCTAAACTGCAGGAGGTGGCGGCAAGCGTGGACGGGGTTTTGCAAAACCTGGAACCCCAGGATGAGGTCACGTCGTAGACGGCGGTACGTACGCTGTATACTCCCAGGGCTTTCAGTCGCCTATGGTATTGCAGGTAGAACAAAACCTACAAATTTTTCTTCGCCCGTCGCTGTGCGGTCTCCAGTGTAACCAACTCACGTTTTAGCCATGGTTGCCAAGCCCTGATCGCGTACTCCACATGGGGCTGCACATACGCATTGAACATTTGGGAGAAGATGGAGAGGTAGAACCCCCCGAACGCCTTCCGTAACAGACCAACATGTTGGTTCACAGTTTTGGACGCCTTCAAAGACTGCTCTGAACAGCCTAGGTCGTCTTGGATTGCCACCCTAAGGTCTCGCTCCAGTGAGGCCGTGTTCAGCATGTCGTCTCCAAGCTTCTATGCGTACGTGGGCTTGCGGCGCACATGCACGGTTTCGCACTAGTCCGTGTTAAACGGAAGTAGATTTAAGTTTGACTATTCAAAAGCACAGTCTAAGTCTCTTTGCAACATAACGTGATCATCCTGACAGTCGATTGTCCGTCATATCTTGATGCCGTCGTCAAAAAGCAAGAAATTTGACCCGATGACACTCGCAAGATTGTTACAAAGAACAATAATAACCGGGGCCCCAACACCGACCCTTGTAGAACACCGCAGTCCACATCATTTGGATCAGAACATACACCTCGAACTCGAACCTGATGGCGCCGCTGAAAGAGGAAGTTTCCGACCCATCCAAGTACAGGATTTCCAATTCCTTATGCTTGTAGCTTTTAGAGAAGGATGCGGTGATTTATACAATCGAATACATTGGAAAAATTCTAGGTAGATGACAGCAATGCTGATCCCACTGTCGGCTATCTTGCTCCAACTGCCTTGTGTAAATAGTAGGTCGGTAGTACATGACCGACGTTGACGGAATCCATGTTGCTTCAGTGCTATGATGGTAGACCTTCCAGAGTAGCCCATTCCAGCCTTACATATGATCGATTCCATCACCTGTGAGAGCATTAGAAGGAGAGTCGTAGGGCGATAGTTGGCTGGCTCTGAACAGCTAACCCTTTTGAAAATCTGGGTAATGAGGCCTTGCTTCCACATGTCAAGAACCTGCTGTTCGTCCAGGCATCTTTGGAAAGATCTCGTTAGTGGTTTAGCTATCCTCGTAGTTGCCAGCTGCAGTGCTTTCGGGGGAATGCTATCAACTTCGTGGGAAGTATGGGTGCGCAACGATAGCATCTTCCTCAAAATGGTCGTTGAACTAAACGTGGTGTGTGCAAAGGCTAGCATCTGGGAGAAAGGAGCAGGTATGTTACGAACGCCTGCAGCACGTCAATAAATCGGAGCATATTGTAGCCGTAGAACGTTGGTTGCATCCTAGGCGATTTGAGTACATCCATCCGCTGATATTATGGGGGAACACCATGTTTCACATTCCAGAGGCTGTTCACATGTCTGTACAGGAGCTTCTTTTAACACAAACATTTCCGCTAGACATTGTTGGTGTACTAACTTGTCCTCATGCACAACTGTGGTACAGTGATTACGATGCATAACATAGTTATTCCAGCTGTCAGGGTTAGGGTTCGCTCTATACCCATGCCACGCAGCGTCTCTTACTGTCATGTTTTCTGGTTCTATTCTCAAGGAATAATTTGCCCTTGCAGAACGAAGGGGCTTGTTACCCGATGCGGATTTAATCAGATCACTGAACTTGCCAGTACAACCCAACAAATCACTGTCAACGGAACCGTCGTCCGGAAACTCCCAACTGGCATCTCTTACAAATTCTGCCAATATGTCGTAGTGGGTAACTGTTCGCAACAAGGTAGGATGTTCTTGTGGATACTCCGCATAACACACGAAGTCGTAAATGGCCGTTGCGTGCTCACTTCGCCCCAGTGGGCTCTCCAGCCTTAGTTTCTCAACCATGAGCTCTTCGTTCGTGAGCACTAAATCAAGCAGATGGTTTATTTCCAGCTCTAAATCGGGTGCGTGAACTGACATGATCTAAGAGCGAAATGCTTGAAATATACCCTTGCAGGTCAGCCTTAAACTGTCCGTTGGGCGATGCCCAAATTCCAAAATCATGAAGCTTGAAGTCACCTGCGATGAGAATATTACTGTAACGCCCTCGTTGGACCCTCCCAAGGATAATACCAGGCTGAAGTCCATTTCAGTGGTGGACAGTAGGGGACGATAAACAACGGCCAAAAGGCAAGTGTCGTTGCCTCTCAGTCTCAGACTGAACCGAGTGAGTCTATGATTATCTTTTCCGGATCGGCAACCGGTTCATACTGAATGTCATTGTGGTAGTATAACATTACCTCCGCCTTTGCTTGGCCGATCGTTTCAGAGAAGGGACATACCCTTTATCCCGACTTCGGAATCGGTACTTCTGAGTGCAACCAGGTTTCCGGAAGGAGTATGAGGTCCCAGGCATGTGGTGCTTGACTTAGCAGCATTTTGGCAAGCTTGTTCAGCAGACCTTGTGTCTTGGGCTTTTCTGCAGGAAACTGCAGGAACCGTAAGTAGTAGATGTTTGTCTGATGTGTGGTCAGGTGTTTATAACCCCGCGTAATTCGGTAAATAAAAATTTGCCTATGCGTATAAAGGACCAAAATCTAAGCGAAACGCTACTTTTGGTGGCCACAAATAGCTTATAGCATTGAGACATTTGCGATGAACTGTAACGTTAGTAGTCCAGCGAACAAAATACTCTGCCGGTTGAAAACCCAAAACCGCCTATTACTTACCGGATGGAGCCTTAGGTGAAGATCGTCATTAAGCTCCTGCGTCCTTTGCCACAGATACTACGATTAAGAGAATTGTACTTGTAGCTCCATATTTTTACAATAAGTGGCCTGAAGTCCACACGTTCAACCATGTGACTACTTTGGTTGTGAAACGCTGGTTTAATCCTTCGTTCAGTCGTTTAGGACCACCGGAAGAAATATTTACGGATAATGGGCCACAAGTTTGTAGCCACGACTTCGCCACTTTCCTCTAGTGTCATAACATAAAACATCCCATACTGCATCTCGCAATTCCGCGGCTAATGGCATGGTCGAGAGGCTAAACTGATCCCCCAAGGACGCTAAATAAACCATCCAATTAGGGGGTTTGCCTGGGAACATGCAGCCTTAACTGCTGTATTTTTTACAGAACATCACCACAGAGCTATTGGAAGAAAGCAGGCGGAGATAATGTTAGGAAGACCTTTACGCACCTAGCTAAATGCTGTACATAACTTGTCATCTGAAGAACGTGAAGAAGATTTAACTCGCACAGAAATTTGTTACAATTCCTGCGCCAGATCGTCAAAACCGATGCAGCCCGAAGCATACGTTCGCGTAAAAAGCAGGCTAAGCCTAACGTCCTCCTAGCTCTATCCGCACCGCTGCAAATCACACAGAGACAATGCCCAGTGACCAATCGATTGGAAAACGCCAACTTGCCAAAGCACGTCGGGTACACACCGCCTAATGACCAGCCAACCAGTTTCAGCTGACCACCGGGTGTTTTGTTAATGTGGTCCAAAAGTAGGAACGGCTGCACTCAGGTGCTGAAGTACAACCGGTACGCTGAATTGCTAACTGCCCAATGGCGCAAATTATTTTGCCGGCAGGGGTGAGGTGGGATACAGACGCCACATGTGTGCCTGCGATCGCAGCGCACACCGAGCCATTCGGCTGGAAGAAGTGAACGTTAGCCAGACACCAGAGCTGCAATGAATGTGTCATGCCTCGACCGCATGGCAAGACCTAGGGAACGCACGCCGTACAGTTGTGAGAACTGAGCGTGAGCCGGAACCCACCTAACTGCACTGAACGTGTCATGCTTTGATCGATCGGTAGTTGGCCTTCGTGCAGTTGAAAAGCCAGCGAAAGGGTTTCGTGTGAAGTGGGGCGCTGTGCCAGCAACTGAGAAAAACTGCCTGGCCGTATGTGATGATCGGTCGATGGACGCCGTATTGCTATCGCCACAAAAGCTATTATCGCCTCATGACAGGCTTGTAACAAACCCGTAAACTTTTAGTAGGTTGCTTTCGCTGCTAAAGGCAAGCATACTGTCGGGATCGCATTATAAGGTTACAGTGTTGTTTGCTTTGCATTTTCGATCGCATGTGTGTTACAGCTGGAAAGTTACTATTCATGGGTTCATAAAACCATTTCTTGACTTGCGTTGACGTGACAATGCCCTTAGAACTCAGTCTGCTAGTCATGAGGCCATAACAGCGTTTGTGGTGATAGCAATATGGCGCCCATCGACCGGCCGTCACATACGGCCAGGCAGTTTTTCTCAGTTGCTGGCACAGCGCCCCACTTCACACGAAACCCTTTCGCTGGCTTTTCAACTGCACGAAGGCCAACTACCGATCGATCAAAGCATGACACGTTCAGTGCAGTTAGGTGGGTTCCAGCTCACGCTCAGTTCTCACAACTGTACGGCGTGCGTTCCCTAGGCCTTGCCATGCGGTCGAGGCATGACACATTCATTGCAGCTCTGGTGTCTGGCAAACGTTCACGTCTTCCAGCCGAGTGGCTCGGTGTGCGCTGCGATCGCAGGCACACATGTGGCGTCTGTATCCCACTTCACCCCTGCCGGCAAAATAATTTGCGCCATTGGGCAGTTAGCAATTCAGCGTACCGGTTGTACTTCAGCACCTGAGTGCAGCCGTTCCTACCTCCGGACCACTTTAACAAAACAACCGGTATGTGTGAAAACCAAGCCGAATCGTTGCTACGGTAAGTCCTCTTTTCCGGTCCACCAGATCTTGGCAGCTGGCCGCTCCATAACAGCGCGCGTGTCGTAGCCCTTCTAAATTGGGAGCGGTTGCTTTGATCGATCCAATACGAGGTCTCTACTCATGTTTCCTTGGCTGACTGAAACACTGACTCTCTTCTCATTGGTTGTGTAAAACCGGAGTGGTTACTTTGCTTAGTTTGTGCGTTGAATCTGCTACCCCCTGATTGATTACGGTTACATAACCTGCTTTAGTTTGTTTCCTTCGTGATACAACCTTAGTCTCTGAGTAGAACGAAGGATCCGTCTTGTGACAGCACGCTTATCACACTCAAGTATCGCTGTGTCACTTTGCCTGCATTGCCGATTACCTTGCAGCAGTACTCTAACTTTGAGTATGTACAAATCTTGTACGGTATAAGTTTCGCATTTGTTAAGTTAAGGATTTTAAGAAAAACTGCGTTCGTTTCTTTGGTTTTAGCGTCGGTGCACTGAACCTGTTCGGAGAAGTTAAGGCTATCAAACGAGTGAAGTTCTAAGTCCCTTGGTTATTACGTGCAAGTGTTTGCCGAAGAATGTTAACGGTTCAATATTTATATCGACGGAGATACTCCTTTGTGAAATACAATACCATCCTTCAAGTGTATTCAGATCAGTTTGTACGTTTCGACTCATGGACGCTTGATTCATGGGATCAAACATGTTTACATGCACATCATCCGCAAATATGTAGGGCTTATCTTAGACAATAATGGCATAGATGTGATTTATGTACGTCTGAAGGAATTAATCCCTAAAGATTAATTTGTATGACACCACTTGTCACTGGTGTGCAGCCGAATGTGTGATTACCTACAATGACTCTTTGGGTTCTATCAGTAAGTATGAAGAGAACCAAGAAACTAGAGGATCGGTAACATCATACTGTGCTATGGTTCTCAAAAGCCTACCATTGGTCACTTTATCAAAGGCCTATTTTGTATCAAGAAATATGATAATGCACTCAAACGCATCTAAGGCGACCACTCAAGGGACCGACAAAAAGTGATCTCATTGCGCAGATAGTCCACGTGTACAGGTTCATGCATAAGGGATACTACTCATCATCGACTGCTCATGTGCACAACACTTTCAAATACTGCATAGCATTTCTTTACATAGAAAACTTTTGCCATCAGTTTTAGTCTTCTATTTAAAACACTAACAGTATAATTGTATACTGTGTGGTACAGGAGTGATAAAATCATGATAACTTTACAGTTAAGAAGTAAACATTAAAAACTAGCTTACAACATAGGATAATCCGCACGTTTTAAAAAACTCATATGCACACGTACTTTTCTATTGCACATATCATTTTCCCCCAGATAAAAATTCCAATACAGAAGTTTGTCGTTTGGTAGTTGCAATAAAAGATGAATTCAGTTTTTCTCTCACGTTCATGCTAGATGCAAGCACCTCCTCTAGGTAGTGCGTAGGAGAGCAACATATTAACATCACCCCGTGCATCTGTGAATGCATACGTTATCAGGACGTCTGTAAAGTATTGTTCTTGCTCATCATCTGATCCAATATTCCCATCCTGAGCTAATAAAATTGAAGTGGCAGGAAGGTCCCAATTTATTTCTGTTATGTTGCCTTCGGAGATTTGAATCAACCATAAGGCTGTCAGCAATTTAGTATCCAAATAATTCCTTTGATAGCTTATCCAATGCAGCAGAGGTTGCAGGAAGTGCATTTTACTCGTTTGCATTGGGCCCAGTTTGCACTCTTGTCTCAAAATGGATGTACGAAAGGCAAGGAAACCCTACTTTACAACAACATTTGGAGACTGTTACGTACTCCACCTCCTTCTACGCGGCGACGATCCAGTACATGACGTCCAATAAATTTACTCGTCTCATGTGTTCAGTTCCTGACATATCTTCGTGTCATTCCATGGTGGTAATAATAGGTAAAAGCTGACTTTTCCTAACCTTTAATTTAAGTACTTGAAATGACACCTTGACTGAGTGCTTGAACTAGCCAATTGGTGTTAGGTGGAAGGAACTGCAGTCTGACATTTCTTAACTGAATTCTGGTATAGCAGTTGGCATCGTCAAGAAAAAATGAGGTTACTCTTTTTGATGCATCTTTTAACAAGGCTCTTAAGCCCATCTTCAAAATAATCACAGTCGTGCATGCCATTTTATTGTTCTTATAAATTACCGGTAGTTTTTATATGTTGGTTATTAAAAATTCAAAGTTTGGCTGATTTCCCACTCGATAATGCCGATTCTCGCTCCCCCGGCATGTTAGTGCACAGCATACTTGCGAGTCACTCCTTGCATTTTTTCCATCTGTGTATGTTTTTCCACTGACAAATATGTGTTGTACGACCTCACTTTGTATAACAACTCAGGTTCATCTATATCCAAGACAGATTAAATGCGTAACCAGAATATTTTTCGGATAATGTTGCTGTCCAGTCTAATTCAGTGCACAAATCTGAGTCAACAGTTTCGCCAGATTGCTTAAGAACCCTGGGTTGTGCCTAGTGATGAAAATCTGCAGCCAAAGGTTTGGTGCTTTAAAGTTTGTTTTCAATTATTTTGCAGTGCAAAGCTCGTTCTTAAATCATTGGTTCAGGTAATGGAATTTTTCTTGCAAGTACAGACTGGCATGATTTCCGACGTAGTGCGTTGATATCTACTTTTACCATTTACCTACTTTCATTTTTTCAGCCTTGGTGCTTTGCTTTCAAAGTTATTTAAAGGCTCGGCTTTCCTTGAAAAAGTTGGAAGGATATACGTCTTTCTTACTTTAAAATATTCTGCCGAGTTTCACAAATTTTTATCTTTTTGACATTGTCAAATCACTGATATTTTTTCTTCAGGTGTTAATGCCTTTAGCTTTGCACTTCTGGAATTAGCCATTTTGTTTTTTGTCAGACTCTTCAGTCGGAACATATTCCGCTCGAAATGGAAGCAGAACACTGTACTTTCTATTTTCCCTTTAAATTCAAACCGACCCAATACTTTCATTGATAGACAACGGAACACAGTTCTCTCACAGTATGCAGGACTTGCTAATAACGTGTACTTTTGCGGACAAATCACAGTCTCATTAAAAACTCATTTACACGCGTGGATAGTTAATGCATTGTAAGGTCATTTTATAACAGAAATGAGATAGGATATTTCTAGTAGTATCAAGTGAGCTGATTACGAATATGCAAAACAATGTTTCTATTACGTCATGTACTTTCTAATTTCAATTATTCATTTCAGCTAAGCAGTACATCGTTTGTTCGTCCGTGATTGTTTCATTGGCTGCCTGTAATAGTGGAAAAATCTCTTGGCCATGGTATCGACCTGAAATTGAAAGTCCATTGACAGCCGTATGTCCTTAATGGATATCTTCAGAATGGCTAAAAGACGCAGCTGAGTCAATGATCGAAATCATCTTTTTACGTCTGTGAACAGTTTACTACGAAGTCGTAGTGTAGACCCATTTATTCACTACTGAAGTCTGCCTACAAGCATATTTCGGAATAAAACTGGGACAGCGGGATAAGAAGTGGGCACCTCATGTTCTTTGCGGGTCGTGCAATCTTCATCTAACTCAGCGGCTCAAGGGCGAAGGCAAGATGCCCTTTGCAATCCCCATGGTGTGGAGGGAGCCGAATGATCACCCCACAGACTGCTACTTGTGCCTAACCAGTGTCAATGGAATCTCCAACCGAAACAAGGGCAAAATTCATTACCATGATCTTCCATCAGTTATTTGACCTGCTCTTCATGATTGAATCTTACCTATGCAAGTGCCTTCAGCGAATATGTCACTGATGATGAGTATTGATTCCGCATCATCAAGTTCCCGTGAGTCTGACGTCTGCGAAAACTTTGAAGCTAATGTTGTCAACCCAGATCTTATTGAACAGTCAGAGCTGCATTATTTTGTACGGGACCTGGGCTTGAATAAAGACAAGGCAGAAGTGCTTGGATCTCGGTGGCAGCAGTAGCAATTACTTGCTGCAAACACTAAAGTTACTGTATACAAAAGCGAGGTATTAAGTTGTACAGTTTCTATGACATGCGAGAAACCATTTGTCACTGTTCCGACGTGGAATGACTGATGAAGAAATTTAGCTTGAGGCAGCTTATTGATGAACGACGTTTTTTGATTGACTTGTCCAACAGTAGCCTTTAGGCCGTACTGCTCCACCATGGACGTGTGCATCCAGCTGTGCCTCTGTTGCATACCACCAGTAGAAGGAGACGTACGAAAGTATGAAACAGATACACGCTGCACTGAACTATGATAAATACTGTAGGAACATTGTACTGACTTCAAAGTCATTGGACCCTTAATGGGTATGCCATGAGGCCTCACAAAATATTGTTGCTTTTTTTGCTTATGTACAGTAGAGCAACTCAATAGCACTACACAACCGAAAATTGGCCAGAGAGGACAGAGCACACCGCTGGGAAATGAGTGTACACCATACACCGCTTGTGCAACCTGATGGTATCTATCTACCACCCCTGCATCTCATTCTTGGTTTGTCTAAAAACCTCGTCAAAGCCCACAAGCGTGATTGTTTGCATCCCAGTACCGGAAAGAAGTGTTTCCGAAGATCAGTGATGCGAAGCTCAAAGTAGGGAGACTTATGGGGCCTGATATTCGCCGATAATATTCATTCAGTGCTATCGAATGCCAGCTGACTTTATTTGAGTTAGAAGCGTGGCGATCATACAAGGCAGTGCGTACAGGATTTTTGGGCAGAAGAAAGGCACCGAACTACAAAGACATAGCAAGAAAGCTCATTGCGAAGTATCGGGCTGTTGGTACGCTGTTGGTAAGCGTGGCAACCCTGGCTCAAGTACCATTTCACCGCGCTCAATACTGCACAACGTAGGACAACGAAGAGCGTCAAAGTTTGACCAGCCTTCCCTTCCCACTCAGGCTGAAGACTCTCAACATATACAGTGGACGTTATTGGCGTCTAAGGGGCGATCTTATAATGGTGTACCTGATCCTGAGAAACCCCAACCACCTATGCCACTCCCTTCTAATACTCAGTCAAAATACCTCGCTAAGAGATCATCCGTTTAAACTAGTCAGGCAGTACAGCCGCCTGGAATGTAGGCGAAACTATTTCTCCCTTCTAGTGTCACAGCCTTGGAACGCGCTCCCGGAAAATATAATTAACGCACCCCCCTATCCCCTTTCAAAAAACGCCTTGACGAGACTCTGTCACATTTACACTACGTGCTATAGCCCTTGACCACCAGATCCTGGCACTAATGCACAACAGACAGTAGACAGTGCCACAACCTTACTCGAGAATGAGTTATTACAAACCCCTTGCACAAAATTTCTTAAACTTTACTATTGTAGAAACTGGATTTCTGTATTCCATCGACCCAAGATAGCTGCACGCGAGTAAGCGTTGTCCTTGCGAGTTTTTAATTTTTTCTCGCCTATTACGTGATCAACAAGCCCCTTACTTATGGCTTGATGTGCGTACATACGAATTTCAAACCTTTTATACGGCAGAGCAGTTAAATCTGTAATCGCCCGAACCGACGATGGCATTATCCCTTGATCTATCTTTTCTCACTCTAAACACCCTACGGGATATGTCACGTACCTGCTTTTTTACTCATTATAAATCATTTTTCATTGTTCATTGTACAACAAGTGACCAAACGTAGTTAGTGCTTTAGAGTACTCTAGTTCAGGGGTCACCAAACTTATTTCACGGCGTGCCGGATAACTAGAGAATTTGATTGACGTGGGTCGGATTACTGGGAAAATTACTACTACGGCCCGGTTAACTAATAAAATTGCTAGGGTGGGCCGCGTATTCAGTATGCGTAATACTTGGGAATCAGGACGGAAATGCTGGAAAAAAATGACGAGGAAAAAGTGACAATCGGTATCACCATTTTTTCTGCTCATAGCTTTAGTAAGGCGTAAAATGAAAGGACCTGAACAAGAAAAATATAAATATTTATAATAAAATAGAAATTCAACGGAAAGTGCGGTCGAACGGAGGCGTAGTGGTCATTGGTGGGATATACATTAAACGATATCAAAAGGTGTGAACCTCGACAATTTGCGTTTCCAGCGCAATTCCGTACGATTAACCTGCGATTCATTCCAAGTATTGGTCCAAAATAACGCCTGCATAAAATACCTGCGTTTTAAATGACTCTTGCTGTAAGTGTGTGGACCCACTGCAATATTGTGGCACAAAGGTGTGAGGTAAACAGAAAAACACTAGGGTGTACGAATTAACGGGTTTCAGGAGTGCTTAGTCACATCAATGTTCCAACGATGTGGGGTCACATAAAGTAGGTTAATACGGTCTCCCGAGTAACAACGCTACGATGTCTCACTATCGTGTTCAAACAGTATAACATTGCTGACATCGCGCCATGCAGTGTCTTCGGGAACTTTTGTTACGGTGTTTCGCGAGCTCTACAATTTATCGAGCAAATTAGTGTACAGCCAGCGCACCGGATGAGCTGACATTGCGAGCCGGATCCGGTCCGTGGGCCTTAGTTTGGTGACCGCAGCTCTAGTCGAAGTGTGCCACATGACACTGCTCAGGTGCGTTGAATTACGCCGGTGTATTCCCAAGCTATCTGCGTTTGTTATTGTCAGTTTAATTTCATCAATATATTGCATAGTACTAATCAATTTTTATAGCAACAATGAACAATGATTTATCACTGGATAAAAGCAGGTGTTTGACACGTCCCGTAGGTTGGTTGTGGTGAATATGATGAAATCAAAATATATCTGGGTCATGTATCGAATGTCTGCTGAGATGAATACTTTGCTAAGTAACAACAATGTAAAAGTAAAAAATTATCGATCGTAAACGTTCAAAAAGTCACTGGGGTGCAGTGACAGTTCATGTAAGGAGTGAGAAAAGTAAAATATGGTCGCTCACTTAGGTCCATTGAATACATAAATCCCGTTGAAAAGCATGCTTGGCGCAATCCACAATAGAGGAGTTTAGGTAACAAAATGCTGGGAGCTAAGAGCAACATCTAATCGCTTTTTGAAAACGTCCAAGGTAGGAGAGGATACAACTGAGTCTGGGAGTGCGTTCCAGGGTTGGCAAACCCGAAGGGAAAAGTAATTATGTCGACACTCTAGACGGCTGTATTGTTCCTAAAATTTTAAGCAGTTACCCCTGAGCTGGGTGTTGTGGCTGTTTCAGCAAATGGCGGCATTTGTGGTTGGGGTCACTCAGTATCTGATACGCTAATATGAGATCACCGCGCAGCCTCCGATAGCGTCCGCTGAAAATTCCCAGCAACTTCAGCCTTCGGTGGTAAGAGTGATAGCGTAGGCCCTTTACATTCTTTGTTGCTCTTCGTTGTGGTGCCTCTATCGCTTCTAGGTCGCGCTTCAAGCAAGGTTGACAAGCTTTGATAGCGTATTCAACATGTGGGTGCAAGTAGGAATTATGCATCATTCGGATGCTTGATGGGTCAAATCTCCTGAATGCTCTTCGCAGCACGCCGACGTGCTGGTTGCCTCTTTTCGCAACTACCTCAGCCTGTTTTGAACAGTTGAGGTCGCTCTGTATGATCACGCCTAGGTCACGTTCCTGGGAGCTAATCTGCAATCCGTTTGTCCCAAGTAAATAGGTGTAGTTATGTCTGTGACGTAATTGTACAACGCGACATTTGTCTACCTTGAATGACAGGGCGTTTTGAACTGACCAGTTCGAAACTGTGTTAAGATTGCACTGGAGCCATCCGTGGTCTTCCGGTCCTCTGATCCTTCGCCATCTCTTGATATCATCAGCGAAAAATAGGAAATCGGAAGTAATTGATCCCGCCAAATCGTTAATGAACACCAAGAATAGACGCGGTCTAAGAACCGAGCCTTGTGGTACTCCACATGCCACCTCCATTGCATCAGACAAGGATTCTCGGACTCTCACCATTAGCCGTCGTTCTTGTCGAAAATTGCCAATCCAACTTCAGATTGGGTCGCCAATGCCGTAATTCCGAAGCTTTTGAAGGAGAATTCGATGGTTTCAACGACCAAAAGCTTTTGAAAAATCCAGGTAGATGACATCGACTCCCATTCCAGCATCAACAGCTTCAGTCCAGCTATTAGGTGCAATTAATAGGTTGGTATTACACGAATGCTTTTGACGAAAGCCATGTTGCTCTGGAGCTATTAACTTGTGGCTTTCCAGATACTGCATCAGCGCATCTGCGATGATTGATTCCATCACTTTGGATGGTACGGGAAGTAGTGTTATTGGACGGTAGTTGGCAGGATCAGTGCGGCTACCTCCTTTATGGATAGGAGTAATGACACCTAACTTCTTTCCTGGTGGTATAAGGTTCTCTTTTAGATATCGCTGATAGAAAACAGTCAGTGGTTCTGCTAGATCATTAGCTACCGCCTGCAGAGCCTTTTGTCGGACGTTGTCAGCTCCGGGAGAACTGTAGATACGTAAGGATAACAACTTCTTCAGCACAGCTTCCGCAGTGAAGGTGATGTTTTCTAAACCAGATGGTGGAGTATTAGGAATGAGGAGAATGTTTGGGCTCGTTTGGGAGTAATGAAGTCGTAGGAGATCAGCTGCTTCCATTGCTGATGGCGTGCACCCATCAGACGTGACTAGCGCTGGAACCCCCGCTTCACCTTTCGAACGCCTTTAACTTGCCTGTACAGGAGTTTGCGGTTAGTGCAGAATCACTTCATTAACTTCCGCGGATCAGTTTCACACAAAGTTACGAGGTGTCACATATGCAGTCCAGGTTTCGGCATTCAAGCAGTCCTGGTGATCTCGCCATACCAAATCCCTCCGGGACATACATTTATGTGTTCTGCTCCTCAGAAATGAATTACGCTTCTTTTTATGTTGAAAGGACTTCTGTTTCAATGCGTGCGCAACCTTTGTGTTAAATATCCTTGTAAAGGTTTCCCAGGCAACATCTGGGGGTATCCGGTTAAGAAAGTCCAATATGTATCCTTAACAAGCTTAAATGGCACATTGTAGTGCTTGACAGTATGCGCGTTATCATTCTCCTTTTCAGGGTAAACCGCATAGCATATATAGTTAAAGAGTAAAGTAACATGATCACTATGACCCAGTGGTGTGCTTGTAACTATCCCGTCAACGATGAGTTCTTCATTAGTTAGCACTAGATCCAGTATCGACGGCTTGTTAGCACTTCAAAATCTGGTGGGAGAGGTTACGTGGTTGTACAGAGGGTGGTTAGTAATTAGCTCTTGCGAGCAGGCTTTAAACTGCGGAACCTTGGTTGCCGGCTTTTCTACGTCGTACACGTTAAAGTCTCCCGCGATAAGAATGTGGGTGTAGGACTTGTTCAAAGCAAACTGAAAAACCTAGTTCAGTTTGGAATCCATTTCCGACTTTGTTTGGCGGGCGATAAATCACGACTAGTAGACATGTGTCCTTGTTTCGCAACCATAGGCGGCACCAAAGCGAATCGGGAGCTCGAATTACTGTGTGATCGATAAATTCACATCGGAGGTTTGTATTATGGTAAAGAATCACACCTCCACTCCTTCCTGTTCTATCGGTCCGAAGCAGGGACATACCGGGTAAATTGATCTCAGAAGCGGTTATTTCAGGGTTTAACCATGTCCCTGTAATCATGACGAGGTCCCGCGGTTGTTAGACATGGAGTTCTCTAAGTTCGGCCAACTAGCTTAGAAGGCCTTGGGCGTTTGTGTACATGCAAGCTGGGGCTTTTGTTGTTAGGACGGATGGATGTGTCAACTTTGTGTTAGTTTTTAAGCCGGCCGTTAGGTGGCCGGCCATTAAGCAATTTTTGGTTTATGTATTTCAGCCATGTAGTATGGCATTATTGAACGTTCCTGAACAGCTGTTTCACTCATACCGTGCTCTGTCCTGTTGTGTGCCGTGGGCGCTGTTGTGCTGGTCTCTCCGCAAGACTGTGCAAATAAAGAATTTGCTGAGTTTGCAAGTTCCATTGAATTGCTTCCGACTCTTGGTCGTTCGTCTTCTGCCTTTAGCCGAATATCTGTTGGCAACCTAGCTCGAAACCTTAACCAGCCATCCAACAGAACTTGCGTCATTCCCTCGGAGTGTAGTATTACTTTCATTAGCCTTGGACCGCAGCCCTTGTAGTTAGGTGATGACGCAAGTCTTGTCAAGGATTTGGCAATAACATTGTCAACAGAGAGTGCCTCGCGAATGTTGCACCACTGCTCTCGCTCATGTGTTTGTGCATTGTGATCAGAAGAATGCAGAAGCTCGGGAACACCATGAACAAATATCGTTTTCTTGCTATCCGTAATAGGAACACCGTGTTGCTCAACTGCTTCCTTTGAGTGATCTTTCCATGGTAGATCAAGTAATATGCGCACTCCGCTCGGTGAGTTGCGAAGACCAACCGCTGAGTGCAGGACCTCCTCTGTCTCATCTGCTGAGTTTAGTGTAACTCGAAGAATTCGAGGTGCACTAGAGTGCACTGAGGTCGGGTGACGCGCTACGCGTTGCAGCATTGCAGACTCAACCCGAATACCAATCAGCAGACAGATGGAACTCCACTGGTTGCGACCGTCTTGCAACTTGCCTTTTATTGTGCCAGATTTGGATTCTGGAAAATTGGTGTACACAAGAGTGAACGCAGCGTGGTTTTGTCTAGCAGGTGTTTGCTTTATTCTTTTTGAAAAGCACGGAAAGAAGACGAAGGCTGGTAGATGCATGCATTTCGTATTGTCTCCTCAGTACCATTAACAATAACCGATAAGCATAGATATAGCTAACAGTGGGTGCAACCAGACAAGCTTAAGGTGCAAAATGAATGACGGACGTTCACACCTACGTCCAAGGCAGCTTTAGGCTGACAAATAATTGTTTCTGAACACACAAGGCTGGCTTACTCCGGCTATTTACGACAGCCTCAGCAAACCGAAGGAAGCGGGGATTAGTGTGACGTAACACAACTTTAAACGCTGAGCCCAGCTCTAATTGGTGACCCGAGTCTAATAGGTGTTTGCCCATCGAGGAAGCCGGCGGTCTGCACGAACATGGAATCTCACGAGGGTGGACAATCTGAGCAACTTCACGTTGAACCCATCTTGGCACATGTTCCTTGATTCGGGAAGTCAGCGTTCTATTGGTTCTGCCTATGTAACGTCTTCTGCAGTCACATACAAATTGGTATACACAGTGTGAGTTGGCCCCAATAGGCTGAGCTTCCTTCGTTGGAGGTATGGGCAAATTTCGGGTTCGGTTGATAACGACAACTTGTGCAGCATAGTAACTTCCTTGTGTAGCCGAAATTATACGCTTAGTTGTCTTCAGCGTGGCTAAGTCACCTTTGAAAGGTAACTCGATATACACTTTCTTCTTGGCTGCCGTGTGCACCAAGGCCTTTGGTCCTCGCGGTTGGCTGTGTTTCTCGATAAATCTTCGAGGGTAGCCATTCGCCATTAGTGTTGCTGTAATTAACACTAGCTCATCGTCCAGACAGTCGGCCGAACAAATTCGTCTGTCACGACTAACTAGAGTCTTCACAAGTGTCTGTTTGTACCGCACTGGTGTGAAGCTTGTGAAGTTCAGGTATTGACCGGAGCAAGTCGATTTTCGGTAAATTGATCTCTTAATCAATCCATCCGCCCTGCGAGTTATGAGTATGTCCAGGTATGGTAGACAATTGTTTTGTTCTATTTCACATGTAACCCGTAAGTTAGCATGAGCACCATTGAGCCGTTCTACCAAGTGTGTGAGCTGCTGCTCCGACGAACAGAAAGCCAAGATATCATCGACATATCTTTTGTAGTATGGCACCTGGGTTATTTCTGTAGAAATGCTTCTTTCTATCATCAACATGAAGAAATCAGCGAGCACAGGACCTAATGGGCTACCCATTGCTACGCCGTCAATCTGACGGTATGGTGTATTCCGGAAGTGAAAATCCACATTCTCCGTGCACAATAGTAGAGATTCTCTTAGCAATTCAGTCGGAATTGGTAGCGAACAGCCAACGTTTTCAGCTAATTCGCACACGTAATCAACCGTCTGATGTAGCGGCACGTTGGTAAAATGGATTCTACATCCAAGGATCATATAACTTTGTCTGACAGGTTGACTTCATCCAGGTCATCAATGAGATGAAACGAGTCTTTAAGACTGTACGGATTGAACTGTTGTTTCAGCGGAGCTAACAACTTCACTAACCAACAAGCGATTTTGTGCTGGGACGCGTTCATCATTGAAAGGATTGGCCTGAGTGGCACTTCACTCTTAATTGTCTTTGGGGACCCATACAACTTTGGAATAGTGCTACCACTCGGCTTCAAACTAGTAAATGTATCAAAGTCTACCACGCCGTGGAGGAGAAGTAATTCCAGGTGACGAATTATGCGCACTTCGACATTGGTTATATCCCCCACTTTCGTGAGCCGTTCGAATTTACTCGCATCGTTGAGTATGGCGCACATCTTCTCATTGTATTCGGTTTTATTCATGATTACCACTCCTGAACCTTTATCTGGTTTCATTATGACTACGTCCTTAGCTCGTAGCTCACGTAAAGCCTGAAAATGGCGAGCTGTGATGGCACATTTTTTATTAATTAGCATGGTTTTCACCTCATGAGGGATATCAGTTAACTTGTTTCTGAACAAAATATGCTTATCATGGCTGGTTGGTTGGAGCTCCTTAAACTTGTTAAAAAAGTTCTCAAATTGGGCTTCTATAAACAAGCCGTTCAACGTCCTAGGGGGGAATTTGTAATCAAGCCCAAGTGATAATGCTTCTAATTGTAACGCGTCAAGTTGTACGTTCGATAAATTCATCACGTACTTACTGGGATCACGAGAAATTGGTTCCTCCTCCTGGTGGTTCATCAGCGAATTTTCTAAACGAGCGGAGCGATTTCGTCTCGTACGATCAAGAGTTGATTTACAAAAGTTAGTGAAAACAATCCGGCAACACAGAGAGAGATCCTCGACCACGGGTAGTAAGCGTGCATGAGTTTCTAGTAGTTCCGCAAGTCTGGTTTGAGCCGTCTCTAGGCGAGCGGACGCCACACGTCTGAGGTTTGCCGCAGAGGGCTTCAGTTTGTTTCTACGCAATAGTAAATGCACTGAACGAGGATAGCGACGTACGAAAATGCATTTCGATAGAAACGATATCTCCACACGTAAGCACACCATCTTGCACCTCAGGCTGACTATGCGGTGCAGCAACCTGACTGTTTCGGAGGGAATTCGTCGCTTCAGAAATTTAAAGCAGTTAGTTCCCCTCAACAATTTGAAAAGCACGGAAAGAAGACGAAGGCTGGTAGATGCATGCATTTCGTATTGTCTCCTCAGTACCATTAACAATAACCGATAAGCATAGATATAGCTAACAGTGGGTGCAACCAGACAAGCTTAAGGTGCAAAATGAATGACGGACGTTCACACCTACGTCCAAGGCAGCTTTAGGCTGACAAATAATTGTTTCTGAACACACAAGGCTGGCTTACTCCGGCTAATTGCGACAGCCTCAGCTGCTTTGCGCCCCGCGTGTTAGGTACTGAAGATGGTCCTATGTGTGTCACTCCCGGTGTGTTTGTCGAGAGCATCGATGCGTACGTTATTTGCTTGTTATCTGCACCGGATTTCCTACGGCTCTGTGCTGTCGGTGTCATGGCTGAATCTTGAAGTGAAGCGTCTATGGTTGGAGAAGTGGAAGCAGGCTTGTTTGAGGCTTGCCCACTTATGGGAGTGAGGTGACCCAGTGAATTTAGAGTCACAGACGCTGCAGTGCGGTTGGAGCGTCTAACTCTTTTCTTCGGTTTAGACTCAGGGTTTACTTTGGCCAGGTGAGGTATTGTCGTGGCCATATTTACCTCTGTGAGATCGATCTTAGTATTTACAAAATGCGCGATTATTTCAGTCAGCTTATCGCACATTTTCATGAGCAAAGACAAGCAGTCGAAAAGTGCAATGACTTGACATGTTGGGCAAAACCAAATTGTGTCAGCAACTTGGTTTGTCTGTCTCCCTTCTTGGACGGATTTGCCTACACATTGCGGACAGTACGATCTAATGCAGCTAGAACAGGTAATACTGATCTTAAGGACCTTACTGCAATTGTCTGCGCAACATAGGCGACGTGGAATTATTGGAATGCTAGTCGTCCTCTTATTGTTTCCATCAAGACATCTCAAAACGCTCACCTTGATGAGGATCTTTGCGAAAGGGGTGACGTACGAATAGGTCAGAACACGCACACCAATTGAGAGTTGTTCAACCGCACCAAGGTCAGACGATAGAGGCAGATGTAGGTCGTAACGCGCAGACGGCCGGGTTCGGCGATCAATCGACTCTCAGTAAACACACACACACACACACTCAAAGCGGCAGCATGTTAATCGGCCTGCCTTAAGCGGTGATGCAGGTGGAACGCTGATAAGCGTCCCTAGAGCTGCTCAGTTGATGAGCGGAGCAAAAAGCCCGTAACTTTATTATGCTGCAACTTGCAGGGATGGTTGCTGCGTAGTTCGGGAGCCCTCAGCTTCTTCTTCCGAATGAGACCAAAATCATTTCCGAAAACCGGTTTGATGTAGTTACACAAGTGGAATTCGGCAAAGAATATGCCGGAAACTAGGAACCGGAGCAAGAGTATAATCCACATAGGTTGGATCCAAGAGTTGGGAAACACTGAGTGGAGCTCGTCGAACTGGTTCGAACGAGCGCACGGACCATATTGTGTGGGAAGAATTAGAGTGGCCACAAAGAGCAAACCGATAGCTGAGTTAAAGTGCGGCCGCACGGTAGGTTAGTTGTGACCGTGATGGTTCCTTTGACGGCAACAAATAGTAACGGATTTTACTTGAACTCTTTCATTAGTCAAAAGTCAAAAAGTCGAACTAGACTTTATGAACACCTGAGAATATGTTCAGCATGTTACGCTAGCCCTGCGATTGTAGTGAGGCGTAACATTAGCATGAACTTGCAATCGAAATGTAAAAGGATGACAATATGGATGCACATCACTCAAGTAAACCTGCATTTATGGTGCTGATAAGTTGCTTGCAGTCCAGCAAAATACGGGATAGCTAAGGTAAGCTAACGTTATGGTAACATGTGCGAGAAAACAAACCGTTACATCTGGAGAAGTTAGAGGTGCAGGGAACAGCTTTTGACAAATCGCCGTGAAGGGATGAAGAGGTCATGTAAAACGTTTAGTGTACGGTAATCGCATGCAATAAAATGCTTAGAAATGATGGTGTCAAACAGACGCTCACTGGATTATGCAATACACCTGGAAATGAGCTTGCTGTAGTCTACAATTAATGTGAAGTCTCTGTGGAACACTACAGTAAAAGCTAGTTGACTAATATAACCAAGAAAGAAGTATACAGGCAGGCAAGAATTTGTAACTTAAGGCGCGAGATACTGAAATCATTTTGAGTCCCAAACATAAAATAATTTTTGTACCTTACGCATCGTTCGTCAAGGTGTGTTGTCCAAGACAGATTATGACGTAAATATACAACAAATTAGTCAAAAGTGGATGAACTGGTTATGTGGTGGTCGCTTATCTCCCTGGGTCGAGAAGCATTAGCCAAAGTCAGAGGTTTGTCTGTGCGGAGAAAATCAAAAATTACATCGCGGAATTCATTGGAGTTGTGAATAAGGGATCGGGACGACGAACAATACTGAAGCATACCCAAAACCCCCTGGGGAGCCGTTGATCATGCAGTAGTTGGAGCAACGCCGCCTAGAATTATCTCGTTAGCTTACTTGCATCCAATAAATTTAAGATCACATGGAGGCATTTCCAACTGCATGGAGAATAGAAGAAGGGAGAGGATTGCGCATTGTAAGACGTCCCAGTCCTCACTAAGTGTGGGGACTTTTACCATTCAGATGGAGCAAATGAGATCGTTTTTCAAAGTAGTTGCTTATCAGATCCCATATTGCTGGTCGAACACCATTTGCAGCCAGCAGAGTAAGCAGGACTGATCTGTTAACACTTCCAAAGGCGTTGATATAATCAAGTAATAGGAGCCATACAGTCTTGCATTTCGCATCCCATGAATATGCTATTGAGGGAACAAGGTTTGCTACGGCATCCAGCGTGGAACATCGGGGTCCATACCAGACTAAAATGCTCCAACGGTCATTGCTTTTTGAGATCCAAGACGCAAACAGTCGCAAGAAGGCTTTCAACATTACAGACTTACAGGTGATCGGAAGGAACTTTATGGTTCCGTTCTTTGACAATGGTGTTATCTTGACAGCGCTACAAATGTCCAAAAATAATTCTAACTTGTAGACAAAGGTTAAAAAGATCTGCCGAGGGTATACTGAGGGCATCGGCACATTGTTTCAAGACAGCTGGTGTAGAGCGTCTGGCCCACTAGCGTTCTTTAAATTCAAATTCCTAAGCTCACAGTAGACTTTGACGTGTTAGTTTATAATTTTTTGTCCAAAATATAAAACGAAGTCAACAGACATGGGTGGAGGATGCTTCCCGTGCGAAAGGACGAAACTCAGCTTTAGGTTTCTCTACACCCACAGATTCAAGATGCTTACTGGAGCTTTTACTGCATGGCAGCTTTAAAAGTCACCACATACGCGGCAGTTGCGATTGCACAAGGTAAGTGCAATGTACAAAAGTATTCAGTCGTGATATCTTAGTTTCCTTTGGTTAAGAGATTAGTTGGACATCGGCAGTCATTTTACATTTTTATAGGCGTGTTTTTTATTCTGTTTATTTGTTTGCGTTAGGGTGAGACGAAGCTATCTACTGTTACATAGATGGCTTCGACCGAATAGCATAGATCGAGGCGACATGGTAAGACGATCAAGCTGAATCGACAGATCTTCGTTAGTAAAACTGCGTAATCAGTCGGAATCAACATTTTCTGGAGTCTCTAAATATTTGATGCTGAACACTGTCTTCACCTCACAGTTTTGAAAGGCTTAGTAGCCAATGAACTGGAGTGAATCTAACTATAAACGACGGGGCACAGTTTCATGATACAATGACCGGAGTTGCCGACTGGGGTATGTTTTTGCGCAGAAAACCGCCAAGCATTATCTGTGAAGACGAAATCTACTTGCGCTTAAAGTCTAGTTGGAAAAACCGCTCTGTTAGTAAAATTAAGTGCCCGGATGAATCTGGGGCTACTAATATTAAAGACCCAGGCGATGATACAGTCTGCGCGGTTTATGTTTTAGTAACGACGAGGATTGATCATCTGCAAACAATTGTAGCTCTGATGCTGATGTATGGTAAACATTCCCTTTTAGACGACCGCTTTTAGACGACCGTACAAAACTAGGTGTTGATGGCAGCCTTTCAGATGTCCCGATAGTCGGTCCTGTTTTTCGGATCGCAGAGGCACCGTCGAAATACGCGTTACCGGTTCGACTGGCTGCAGAGTTTCCAATAGTCACGACAGAGGTCGCTCACCACATAGTCACGCGCGGTCAACTAGTTAGCGCACGACCAAGACGGCTTGCTCCGGACAAACTACGTCCAGCATGAGCTGAATTCGACCATATGCTTCAGCTCGGTATCGTCAGACTATCCAACAGCCCATAGGCGTTGCCTCTCCATATGGTCCTGAAAGCGGTCTTGGGGTCTGGCGTCATTGCGGCGACTATCGAACCTTGAATACGCTTAGCACGCCGGATGGCTATCTGACCCAACACATCATGGATTGCACTGCCAGTCTGGCGCATACAAACTTTTTAGCAAAATCGACTTAGTACGCGCATATAACCAAATTCCATTGAATAAAGTGGATATGGCTAAAACTATCTTGACAACTCCATTTGGTCTGTTCTAATTCCTGCACATGCCATTCGGTCTAAAGAATGCCGCGCAAACTTTCAGCGCTTCATCGACCCAGTTTGTCAAGGGTTACATTTTGCTTACACTTAACGACGACATCTTATTCGTGACCTCTACACGAGAAAAGCATTTGAGCCTCGTTCGAACACTTTTGATTGTGTATCTCAACATGGGGTGACGGTCAACGCAGAAAAGTGTTCGTTTGGTGTCCACTAGGTAAATTTCCTCGTCCAGGTGTCGTGCCACTGCAAGATAAAATCCAAGCCATCATCGATTACCCCGAGCCTCATTCTTTCAAGCAGTCTTGGCGTTTGTATTGGCTTGTTAACGTTTACCGACGGTTCATACCAAGCTGGCTTTCGCTGATGAAACCGCTAACGGACCTTCGCCGACCAACTCAACAAATTCAAAGGTTCTACCGTAGCACACTCTGCTTTTAAGTCGCTGAAATTTGCTGTCGCCAACATAGTTTCTATAGCGCATCACGACCGGGCAGCCCTACTGTCCCTTAGTACTAAAGTCTCGGATGTGGCAGTCGGCGCTGTTTTGCAGCAACGACTAGATGACACATGGCTGCCAATAACGTTTTCCTCCAAACGCCTACAACCTACCGAATCTCGCTACAGCACGTTCGGTAGAGAACTACCATCCATATACCTAGCGATACGTCACTTTCGACACTGCTTATAAAACCACTCCTTTGCCTTCTTCCACGACCACACACCCCTGACCTACGTGCTCAGTTCGGCTATTGACGTATACTCTTCTAGAGAGTCGCGCAACGTAGACTATATCGCTCCGTTTGCGACTGATATACCGTATGTCTCAGGTGGGCACAACGCCATCGCCGACGCATTTCTGCGAATTCCAGCGACCTGCGCTGACACAGGCACTGCTAGGGACTTGGCAGCCATGGCTGCAGCGCAAATTAATGGTTCTGAGTTTGGTCTACTACGCAGGTCTCCCTCACTGGACATACGACCTATTCCACCGACATCATCAGATGGAACCATACGTTGCGATATATCTCTGGGCAAGCCGCGCACATTCGTCCCACGCGAGTTTCGACAAGTCGTGTTCAACACGTTGGGCGGTTTGTGTCCCCCAGGTGTTCGTGCATCGGTTAAATTGATAACAGCACGATTTGTTTGGTGCAATGTCAACCGCAACGTCCATACTTGGGCTCCCGCTTGCCTTCAATGTCAATGCGTAAAGATGCAAAGCATACGTAATGCCCATTAGGCAAGTTTCCAACGACAGACCCAAGTTTTCACTATGTGCACGTCGAACTCGTAGGCTCTCTGCCGCCTTCTAAAGGTTCAGTATACCTGCTGACTTGCATCGACTGACTCATTCAGTTGTCAGAAGCTACTCCGATTCCGAACTTCTCTTCCGAAACAGCAGCAAAGGTATCTTGGAGCGCTGGGTAGCTTAGTACGGCTATCCTGCCATTATGACCACAGGTAGAAAGTCAATTTTCTTGTCCACGTTTACCACGTTGCTTAAGGATTTAGGCTGTCACCACGGCCAGACGATGGCGTGTCATCCGGCCGTTAAGAGCATGGTAAAGTATTTTCACTGCCAATTGGAGATAGTGATATACCCGCATGCCCATTCTTCATGGTCCGAAACCTGCCTCTCGTCCTCCTAGGCTTAAGAAATACGGTTAAAACCGATTTCGATGTAACATCAGCGCAGCTAGTCTACGACTGCACACTGCAGTTGGCCGGAAAGCTGTTAGCAACACCACCCTAGACTTCCTCCTTCAACTATGAAAGTTACACTGATTGATTAGCTCACCAAATGCGCCCACCCGCTTCACGGTTGCAGAAGACACCGGAAAACTGTCTACTTGCTCACACGTACTGCTTTGTGAAGACGGGGTTCGACAGCAACTGCAGTCAACGTACACTGGAAAATTCAAAGTAATCAACCGTACAAGAAAAACCCTTAGGATCGACCGCGGTCGCCGGCGCGAAATCGTCACCATCGACCGTATACAACCCGCCTTTGTGGAGGAAACTATCTTGCCTCCACCGTCTAGCAATGCCGCGTGCGAGGTTACAACTATCCATACCGATTTTCAACATTCTAATGTCGTCGAACCAGAGCATGGTCCCGGTCTGCAAAATACAGCCGTCCCCACATCTTGCGAACCTAGCCTGTCGCTTCTCAAGAGCAACCGCCGCGGTTTAGAGATTAGTAAGTCCGTTCGCTTTTCCGATTAGGTACTGTGTAAATGCTTTTAGGTTTGTAAATAATATAAATTTTGCGTCGTTTTTGGTAGACTAAATTTCTGCGAACACAAAAATTCAGAAGCTTCCGAAAAGCTTCATTTGCAAAATATCCAAAAACCAAAAAACCTACACATTTTTTGCGCACAGCTCACTCTTTTCTTCCTGAGGTGGTCTGTGCGTGTTTCTTCATTTTTGTCTCTACATGCCCCAACTGTCCCCTTCAATCGACTGGCTGTCACGAGCAATGTTTCCGCGGATGGCCGCAGTCAACGAGGAGCCGGACGCGAACGCGGGTGGTTTCACTGAGGTACGAGGGTCGTTTAAGCGCGGGGTGGGGTGCGGCAGCGGGAGAGACCACTACCAAGTGCACCGTTTGGCAGCAGCTGACGTTGAGGAGTTGTTGGGCTATTTCTGGGCTAGCCAGGTTTTTGAATTTCGGCAAGCACGCTCCAACGGCTCGCCAACACGCGTCTTGCCCCGCGATCGATAAAAAAGAATTAATGAACGGCACATTGCATCCTAATTGCCGGTTACCTCCATATCCGAACACGAGCCCACAGAAAGCAAAATATATATCTAGGTCCTTTGCTCTAACCGAACTGCGACTAGCATTATTTAAGTTCATAGTGAGACCCATGCTGTAGTACTGTACAATTATCCAAAGTAGCTTGCGTAGGACAGAGGGAATAGCCTTAGGAAATACACTGCAGTAAGTTATGAAAGTGCACATTGGACGATCCACTGCTACGAGCAATGAAGACCGCTGTCACCGCCTTCTATTAGACCGTCTCTTGCTGCTCCGACTAAGAAACAATCTCGATCGTTTTTACAACATTGTACATCCCCGAAAGTACACGACCAGCACAGCCACCACCTAGCAAAATTGTTAGATTCACTGGCCTCAAAAAGGTTGAAACTAGGGTTATGTCCACACATTCTTCCAGAAATGTATGTCCATGTATATAACAAGCTGCCTTTTCAAGTGCCGGCAAGTGAGAGTCTAACAAAATGAAAATCAGATTTTTAGGCTTTTATCAAGTTGGAGTGACTTAATCGGTTTTCTAGTATCTACAGAGCTGTTAATAGCATCTGGCCCAAACAATATATGACAGATACTGCTGCTTCGTCCCATTTCAGCTTGCTTTCCTTTTACCCGGAAGTGCCAAAGTTCAATGTTGTATGTCTAACTTCTCACCCATTCCGTACGCATACGAAATTCTGTTTGACCATGCCAACCTATCATTTGTCACTTCCAAGTGCGTAGAAAGTGGAAGCTAGCATAATCACCGACTATTTTATTCACATAGTCACTGCTATTTTATCCACCCGACGATAACAACCTTACAGTTTTACATCCAGGTGAACGTTAGAAGTAAACCCTAACCTTGCGCATCTCATGTCAAACTCTGCAACACAGCTGGTATGTTATCCAGCCATCCAAATCTGAAAATTCGCACCCTCGAGTGAAACGCCTTACCTCTCACATGTAAACATTACGTATTCCGTTAAACGACCATGGAAATCCTAAATATCCACTTTCATGTAAAAGCTGAATGAAATGTGACTGAAGTTATCTAGCTTCTCAGACATTTTGTAACACACAACACATCTAGATCGATCAATAGAACAATGGAACAATGGTGCATTACCGGTAAAAAAAATTGCAATGCTTAACGAGTCCTGTGGGATAGAAATTATGAAACAAATAAAAATTCGTGATAAAGTGAAAAGCCTTTTGGTGAACTTACCATTAACTTATGTAGAAGAATTAAGATGTTCGCATATCGAATGTATAATGCATTGACTGAGAATCTGAAAACACATTTCGACTGCTTTTTGTAGCCAAGTCATAAAATGGAATGTAAATGAGACAACACTTCTTCAAGTTGTTCTTCAAGAACCGCCAGTTTGGTGGCAACAATAACCTAACTTGAGAGATCGTTCCAAAGCTAGCACGCGCAGGGAAAAAATGTTTACGGCATTCAAGTGGCTATACACTATCGTCATAGTAGGGTGATCTCTTAAATTACTTTCTTGATTCAGTTCCAGCAGCGGACATGTAATTGTCTTTTGGGTTTTTCAGAGGCTGGTACAGCATTATAAGATTCCCCGCAAACGCCGATATCGACTGCTGTACATTCTTAGAGACTACCGACTAAGCTGATACGGCGGTTGAAAGAGACGCCTGAAGTTCTTGGTTGCTGTTCGTTTAGGAGTCGCGAGAGCAACGAGATCCTGTTTCTGCCAAGGCTGCCACACCTGGATGGCATATTCCACGTGTGGTCGCACGTATGCGTTAAGCATTTGTGGGAAGATTGAGAGTTTAAACCAACCGAACGCTCTGTGAAGTAGGTCAAAGTGTTGATTAAACGTTGCGTACGCCTTTTCTGCCTGTTTTGGGTACCCGAGTTCTTCCTGTACAACTACACTCTACGTTCGCTCCTGAGAGTTCTGCAAGCTGTGGTCTCGCGGCTTGTAAATGCTCACCTGCTAATGACGCGGTTGGAGCATCTTACACGTAGCTGTGTTTAGTAGAAGCAGGTTCCTAGTTGACCATTCTTAACTGTAATCTATGTCATTTTGGAAAAGATCGTGACCCTCCTTGTTATTAATCGCTTGCCATGGCCTGGCGTCATCGACGCAAATCAGGATATTTGAGGAGGTGACTCTTGCAATGTCGTCAAAAAGCACAAGGGACAGTCGCGGTCCCAACACCGAGCCCTGTGGGGCATCCCAACGCACCTCAGTCGGTTTAGATGGTGATTTCCTAACAAGCCCTTGAAACTTCCGTTGGAGAAGAAAGTTACTAATCCAACGAAGAAAAGGGTCTCGGATTCCGTTGCTCTGTAGCCTGTGAAGCAGGATGCGATAATCGAAACGGTCGAAAGCTTTGGAGAAGTCCAGGTAGATGAGGTCTACTTCGAATCCATCATGAGCCACTTCCGTCCAACTACCTCCTGCAATCAGCAGGTTGGTGATACGTGACCGGTGTTTACGGAAACCATGCTGCACCGTTGCCAGTATGTTGCATTTTCCCGAAACTCCATTAGTCTCAGCGACGACGACTTCCATCACCTTCGCGAGCACAGGATTCGGAGTCACTGGGCTATAGCTTGCAGGATCTGAACGGTTATTGCCTTTAAAAATTGGGGTTATAATGTCACGCTTACACATAGTGGGGACTTTCTGTTCATGGACGTATCTTTACAAAATATGTGACATTGGTTCCGCTGGCTTGTTGGCTTCAGCAAATGACATCAATATGGTTACCCGTTGGGATGATAACAAACAAGAGGCATAATAAAATAGTGATGAGTACCCGTTTGTTTGCATTGAGTTGCTGCATTCTATGTTTGAAGTTGGGCCTGCGGAGCTGATGCGGGAGATCGCACAGCGTGCGAATGCGATCCGGTGTTCACTTCAGACTTTCCGTCTCGCCGAACATCGCTCAAAACTGGACCGGTCAGATCATCTGCTGTCCAAGGTCGGTGCGGATTCTCAAAGAAGGTTCTTTTTGCGCAACCATAAGCATTGGTAGGTGGTAATATATGGCTTCTTTGGGTTGACAACAACCGCAGTACTAGATCAAGTAATTCCTGCTGCCCACTGTCCAACATTCGGCAGTCAAAATAGTGTTCACAATGTTTCGCAAGTTTCCAGTGAGTGTCATGTATGTCATCCCAATACTTTAACCGTTGGCACATCCAGCTGTGTACTCTGCCGTGGCCACGAGCTATTTGGTAACGATCTGTCATCGTACGTCTTGGGTGAAGCCATTTGGCACGCCTAAACAATTGTCGCTATGCGCTGAATTTTCCTCTCGATATTATTAACTATGTCTTTGACGAACTATTACTTTGGCATTAACTTCTTCTTGAGCTACTTGCATGCATAAAATTGATCCAGTATGTACTGGTTACCTTGTAACATTTCTATATGATTACCGATTCTACGAATGTGTATTATTGCGATCATGCCTTTGTAGGCATGCTTTTTGCGCTGTCGAGATTAAAACGTTTATTTTTGTATTTATTTAATTGAGCATGCTCAACAACACAAGGTGCAATGTCGCGTTCTTTATTATTGCCACACGAAATCCAGCGCGTTGATGGCCCGTTATTTTCGTGGAGGTTTGAGCTTAAGGCACCATCAAGTACATATTCCCCGAGTCCTAACCCTTTACTGCATTCATGGTTCGGCACAGCAGACTGAAAACAAGCCACCATGGAATGTTATGGCGACAGCGCCACCATGAACTTCCGAATTTGTTGGACAGGCCGGTTTTACCTCTTTTGGTTGGTTGCAACGCCTCTATGTGCTTCCTTCATCTCATAAGTAGTAAACCACGTATCTTGGCTGTGTTCTGTCATCTCTGGACAGCTAGAAGCAGCATATTTGCGCTGTCCCGGAAGTAGGTGTGAGTTAGGCATAGTGTAACAAATGATGCACTACACTAGGAAAGGGCATCAGTGATGAAGTGAGTACGCTTTAAAAACCACAAAAATGAACGAACTATCAGGTCCAACTCTGCGTCGCTGATTTGTTGGCCTAGTGAGCCATATCTTTGATCTGAGCACTTAATCGACTGCTATTTTCGTAGGGCAAATGTAGGTTCACTTGGCGGACATGACTGCTTTGGAGTCCAATAAGACGGGAATCGTTGAAGTGGTCAACAGGGAATGTCGAAACACAGCCTCCCCGAGCAAACATATGTAGACTTTTGGGGGGTTGCATTTAAACATCAAGTTATAAAGTGTTGTGCATGAAATCATATATGGTGGTTAGTTGGTGATTTGTAGTTACTGTTTCGGAGTAGTGCTGCTAGAAGCACTAATTGTTGACTACCGATTATTTAACACCGGTTTGCAGTTTGGATTCCGCTTGCTGATTACAATATCCCACATTGGTTTTGCATTCGAGTAAAGAATTGGGTGTAGTGCTCAACAATTGTCCCTGGAGGGTACGTATTCTACAACGCGTCCTTGCTTTGGAATGCAGTGTGAAACTTCGTGTCACAAGTCCCAACAATTTTCGTTGCAAGTGTCCACGTTGGCTCATCCGAGCAAAGTGAGCAATCCCAACAATTAACTGACCATCGATTACAATAATGATGTTGATACTTCATTTTCTGTTCTACATGTTAGTCATGAGAGGGAGCATAGGTATAGTGCCCGTTCTTCATCCGACGACGTTAAGCTAGACGGGCTTACGAAAAGCAGTCATAGAATTGAAGGCTGGTAGCTCAGGTTGTTCAGATGGCTGTTGAACTGTTCGCTGAGCTTGGCAATTTTGTTGCAAACGTTTCGTCACCAATCGAGGTGACATCATCAGTGCGTAGTGGAGTGGCGTGCAATAGCGTAGAGTAGCGTAGAGGAGCCTCGGTGAGAGTGCGCTGAGCGTGGCGTGCGTGCGTTTTTATACCGTCGTGGTTGGCCGCGGATCCGAGCAATCCTATTGGTTGGGACTTCGATCCGTGTTCAGCTTGCTTAATGGGCAGATGACCTTGACCTCAACTCCTTTGTCCGCTTGCTCATGCGAGCTAGTCTGCCGCCAGTTCGGGTTGTCTAGTCACACGTTCCACCGGATTCAATCGATCGAGTTGTCGGTCCTTCGTCAGTAGCGTGGCGTATACTGCGTCAAGTTCGATGTGTCGATTGATTGCATGCGTTGTAGAGTACCAGGCTTCCAAAAATTCCCTCTCGTGTTTTGTACTTCCATGTGCTAGGATCTTTGCACTCTGCAGATCGAAATGGTGACCTTCTTGATCTTCATGCGCAGAAACCAATGAGTGTGGATCGTGCCTTCTGACGGCCGCCTTGTGTTCGGTGATTCGTGTACAAAGTTTTCTTCCAGTTTGTCCGACGTAGATTTTATCGCAGTCACTGCATTTTAGCTGGTAGATGACATTGCATTGGTCGGCTTCATTGACTTTTCCTTTGGGTCTTGAGATCAATTTCCTTAGGGTGGCACTTGGCTTGTGAGCCACAGAGATTCCATGTGATTGCAGCAATCTTCCTGTTAGTTCGGAGACGTTCTTGATGTAGGGCAGCACTATCCGTTTGTTTGGTTGATCAGATGATTGCTGCTGTTGCTGAGGCATTCGTTTCTTTAAGCTTCTTCTGATGAAACTTCTCGGATAACCGTTGTTTCTAAACACTCGATATAGGTGATGCTCTTCCTGTTTCCGCGATTCGGCTGTGCTGCAGTGCGTTTCCGCTCTCTTGAACAAGGTTTGAATGCAGCTCTTCTTGTGATTCATCGGGTGATTGCTGTAGTAGTTTAATATCTGATCCGTATGCGTTTTCTTCCGATATACGCACGTTTCCATAGATCCATCTGTATTCCTAGTGACCAGTACATCCAAAAATGGTAGCTTGTTATCTTCCTCTAATTCAAGTGTAAATTTGATATCCTCGAATGTGCTGTTGAGCAAAGCATGAGTGGCCTGTACTCTGTTCCGTTTTACGATGACAAAGGTGTCGTCCACGTATCGTATCCAGAGTTTCGGGCTGATGGATGGCAGTGCAATGCGCTCCAATTTCTGCATTACGGCTTCTGCAATGAGCCCCGAAATTGGTGATCCCATGGGTGTTCCTCTCAGTTGCTGGTATACTTGTCCATCAAAGCGGAAATAAGTGGTCATGCAGAGGTTCAGGAGTTCCCAAAAGCTTTCAGGTCGTATGGTTGTTGTGGGGCTTAGTTGCTTCTCAAGTAGTTCCAGCATGGTTTCTTTGGCCAAATCATGACTGATTGAAGTGAACAGTGCGGTGACATCGAATGAAAGCATTATTTCGTCGTCTTCTATCCTGACACTTCGCAGTTTTTTGAGGAATTGTTCAGCATTTTTGATGCTATGTTCGGATCCGGCAACCAAATGTTTCAACCTCTTCCACAAATCCTTTGCTAGTTTATATGACGGGGTTCCGGGGAGCGAGACGATTGGTCGTAGTGGGACTCCATCTTTGTGTACTTTTGGTAATCCATAGAACAGTGCAATGTTTGTATCATCCGCTTTCATTCTCCATCTCTCTGTGGCGGTGAGCTCTTTCTTTGTTTGTAGTTTCTTCAGCGTTGCGTTAATCTGGTTGACCAGTTTTGAACTTGGATCTTGATCGATCTGGCGATATGTAGTTGCGTCCGATAGCAGTTCTTTGGCCTTGTGAATATAATCCGGTTTGTCCATTATAACTGTCATGCGCCCTTTATCCGCTGGTAGGATTACAATGTTCTCGTCTTTCTGTAAACGCCTGAGCGCATCCTGTTCCTCCTTGGCTAGGGTCTGGGTGACTTTATTCCGAGTAAGCACTGGGACAACAGTCTGCCGTATCTGTTGCTGGGACTCGTCCGACAGTCCATTTGATTTCAATGCGTGTTCTAAGCTAGCCAAGTAGTCTTTGGGGCAAGCATCTCTGACGTTGAAGTTAAGCCCCTTAATCAAGACATCCTCTTCACTTGCAGTGAGATGCCGGCGTGAAAGGTTTTTGATCCATCCTTCACTGCTAATGCAGTCATTCCTCTTAGTCAGTTTGTCTAACTTCGTGTTCAATGCAATCTTCCGTCGGTTCTTGGTGCTTTTGACTCGAGGTTCAATTGCGGATTCCAGCGCTGTTTGTTGCTGTGGGTCAATAGTACTGAGGCAATTGGTTCTGTTTTCCGTTATGACTCTCTCATATTTGCGTAGGCGGTTGTGGGCATCTGTTATCATCAGTCTGACCATGCGTCAACTTAGGCGCACCATTCCACTGCTAACTTGAACAGTTGCTTAATCCATCTCCGTCTACTTCTTTGTGTCATCCTTATTCTATCCCAAATCTAAGTCGGGCTTGGGTACAGCTTCACTCTAGAATGATTAACGGCTGACTTGGTGAAATAGGTCTCTATATTACACCTGTCTAAGATGGAAGTGTCACGTCCAACTTATCATTCCTTGGACTTGCGTAACGTGGTTGTATTTTTCAATCACTTCACGGGTTACCCACTACACTTTGTACTCTTCGTAATCTTTGATACTATCGCAATCTTCTCAAGTTTATTTTAGCGCGGAGATATGATGCGACGATGCACTTCGGCGAGGACTGTCTCACCATACACACTCGTGAAATGCGTGATCCTGGGCCATTTAGATCACGCATCTCTCTCTCCTTTTTCTCGCACGGTTGTCACTGTACGCTTATTCGAACTGGATTTACCAGCCCTACACAGCGACCCATCATACGTGGAACTATCTCCTAAAATTAAAGTAGTTACCATCTCTACTTTTTTAATATCAACTGTGTATAAGCGTAAGCGGATAATGCAAACACGTTGAACCCCTTGTCTTTATGTGTGACTCCATTCCATACGGAATTCTTGAGGTAGTCCGAAAAGTCTAAGCTTATTCCAATCCGGCGTTCCGCAAAGCAGCTGTGAAAAAATTTGTGATCACTTCATCTGTGCGCAGCGCAGTGTTCAGATTCAGTTGGCAGGTGCCATTCACTCGCTATTCCTTATGACCTTGTCAGTCGATGCACTTGCAGAGCCCACACACGAACCGCGAGGCCACGCCGACCGCTCATTTGATCTTGTACTTACAACGCTTACCTGACAAAGCTCGCAAAGCTAGAAAAGTACGGAACACCAACCAACTCACTGAATCAGTTAACGACGCCAGGTTAAATTGCAGAAATGTGAATCCGAAAAGTTTTAAAGCAAAAGTTATTTGCGTGTTAGGAGAAGGTTATGACGAGCCCCATTTAGGCGAAGCGCGTCTGGTGCTTTTCCGGACTAGCCTCTGCTATGTAGCTTGTGAACTAGTGAAGTAAAAATCTTAACAAATTGTGACTAAAATCCTGCTACTTAAGAGTAAGATAAACCAAATGCGCTCTTCCAATTGCAAAATGCTATGGATATAACGCCTAGTGTGAGGACGTCAACACCTCGCATGCTAACCACTGTCAGTGACAGTGGAAGATAGGTGGTGCTCTATCCCAGTTAGTTTCCAACTTATGTAGCCCAGCCCATGGTTCAGTGGTTTGAGCTGCTGGCTAGTTGGCATCTGCCTCTAGCGGTCATGGGTTCGATGCATTTTAGAGGATTGAGGGAATGCGCACCAGTGACAGGCCCCATTGGGGCGAAACCCGTCGGGTGCTTTTCCGAACAAAGCTGTGTTATGTAGCTTGTGGCCTACTGCAATGAAAAGCTGCAACAAATTACGACTAAAATCCCGCTACTTGCGAGTAGTATGGATTAGTTGAAATAGGTTTGGCTTGCTTGCGTGGTTTGGAAAGGTATTATCCGAAAAGTGAAAACGTGTTCGAGTCACAGGTACGTGAGCGAAATAGCTCACAAGATGTGCTTGGTTTCCGTACTGTGTGATCGACCATCCCGCTCGTTAAGTGCTTGCTTATCCTAGTCTAGTAGTGCGACCGGTTAACGGCAGAAGCCGAGCACAGGATAAACACTAAGATTACTTCAATGGAAGCGAGTATGCACCGGGGAAGCGTAGAGGTTTCTAGGCAAGGGAATGCTGCACAACCTGCTTTCATTGCAACGCAATCAGCCACGTCCCCATCTCCGTAGTCTTCTCCAACTTTGGCAGAATGCTGGGCGTACACTTACCGAGGATACGCGAATCAAACAGTATTCATGGCAATGAAAATCAGACACCACTCGAAATGTCTGATAAGTAAATTCTACTAGACCTGACATCCAGCATTAACAAGGATGAAGCAGCCGAACACTAACCCACGGTACCTATTGCTCAAGTGCATCTTGTCGGGACAAAACCTCCCGGGACTTCAGCTACATATGCAGAGATTGCTTCAAAGGTCAGCAGGGAGGCTGCCGTTGCATCCACTTCTGGTGTAAACACAGTTAGCGCGAATAGAGAGGAAAACCGTAAACAAACAACACTTGTCATCAGGTCAGGACAAAAGATTACCCCACCTTGTAGATCAGCGAAAAAGGGATCCAACAATATTGCCCGGACTGTTTTATGCACAAATGTCCTTGCTTTTACCGCTTTCACACAGCGAGGTAAGTTCTCGGAGGTCTAAGAAAAATGGAACTCATGGTGCGTGCTAAAACTTGTCAAAGCCAAGCGCATAAGCCTATTACGCATTACTCGTCATCCGAACTCTCCACAGTAAGGAGAACCCAGATGTATCCGAGTAACACTGGTATCCTCCACCGACGAAGAAAACGTTTTGCTCTCCGCAAGCGCGTTAAGATACGGATCCTGTAGGATACGCATCTATCCTGATGTCCCTTGGAGCGCGCGACAATCAAAAGAAACACCGTAGAGGGATACAGCAAGCAAGATGGCCTAAACCCATCTTCACGAATGGCGTCCAGAACATCCATCTTTTTTCAAGATGCCAGAAAACACAATTTAGGACATTGGCGATTCATCCGTGAAACCATTCCTTCGATAACATTTTGGCACCATCGCTACTTAGGATACCTCTTGTACCCAAGTATGGAGGATGCGGCCCTAGAATCCTAACACTTGTCTTTCAGTCAAAGCAAAGATCAACGGATATTTTTGATCAATGGTTGCGGAATATGAAAACGTTTCTTTCTGTACATCTGTTAAACGCCACAGAAGCTTGTCAGAGTTAATTACTACAGCACCTGAAACAACACACGTACCGATGATGACACAGGAGCTTAATTTGACTGCTGGTTTACTTGACTCTGACGTAGATCTAGACGAATATTGGGACGCCCCTTGGCCGAATCAAATGAAAGATGTGGTAACTTTATCCCATCAAAAGACGAGTAACTGTCGACGTCCTATCGGTCACAATTTTCCCGCACTCGCCCCCTTCAGCCTTATGTAGCCTCCTAGAGACGGAGAAACTGCCCTGCTTTTAGACATTTCCTCAGGGTCTTTCTAATAAACTAGCCGAACTGAATGTTTGTCAAGCTTCCGGGTTATACGATATCATCAGTATCATTAAGAAGTAGTTACACATTGGAATGACAGTGGTTGAAGTTTCTCTACCGGGCAAGCTGCTCAACTGCAAAAGATGGGCGCACACGAGGAGAAGGGGAAATTCTGTAGTACCAAAACGACTTACAGGGCGGAGCCGTGGAGGATTCATACTCGCAGTTACCGACTCTCTCTTGGTGTCGCTTGCAGTTAAAAGGCAGAGACGCTTGCCTTATTTTCTTGGTGTATCGCTCCCTAACTCTTCACCCGACACCGACCGCCACATGGCGGTTGCTTTAATATGCGTTTTACAGCGAAACTGCACTCGCATCTTTATCATGAGTGAATTGAACGTACATTGATTAGAAACTTCTGCCAACATCGCAGAGCAATTCAAAGCCGATCTACAAGATCTCGGAACCACTGTTCCTCTTTACAATCACATCACTTTGTCCACTCGGTTTAGAACAGGTAACAGGTAACAGGCTATCAGTGCTGGATCTTGTGTTTACCAACCAGGAGTACATTATTAATGTGTTGCTTTTAGACTGCCCATTGGGTTGCAGTAATCACGCAGTGAACAGTTTCGATCTTGTCTGCTATGCAGATTATCGGAATGAGAAGGATGGGACTGTGCGAACAATGAAAAGCTACGATCGATTAGCCCAGCTGGTCAGCGCTACAACTTGGTCGTTTCTTACCGAAGAGCACACGGAGGGTGCCTAGCTCGTCTTCGTCAACAATTTCAATCAGCTGATTGCAGAATCTTTAGAGAAAAGCGTCTGCAATAAGCGTAAAGCAGTTTCTTTTGTTAGGAGCAGTACACGATAATGGATGACAGTACACAACGCAGCGTGGCGAGTATATAGAGAATCCCTAGCATTACAAAAATGGAACAACTGCGTAGCCCAAATTACACACTGCACGCAATTGCTCAGAGCAGAAAAAGCCGCATACCAGCTGAACAACCCGAATACCTTTAGTGCTAATCATAACCTGCTGTACAAACACGTTAATAGCCTACGGAAGGTAAGGCAACTATTTCTTTTACCTTGGACGGCCAAAGCCGAATAAGAACGGCTGTGGAAGCAGCGAACGAGCTTCAGTTGCAATATGCTCCCACGTTTCAAGGGCTCTTACCATCAAACGATCTTTCATCCCTAGTGGTCTCCCCGCCAAAACTAACCCACATCACTTTTGTCGTTGAGGCTGTATAACAAAAGCTACCGTCTCTACGCAAACACAACTCGCCGCTCGTCTATACCATTCGCATATAGGCACTGGAAGCAGCAGCAAGCCAACTGATAGGATCTTTAGCTCATTTTTTCAGCGCTGCTTAGACAACAACCAAGTTCCGCTCTGTGGAAGCTTGCAATATTAACCTTGATTCACAAAGGTGGAAGCAGAACTGAGCCCTCAAACTACCGTCCAGTATCCCTTGTTCCTATACTCGCCAAGCTCATGGAATCCAATGTTGCATATTCACTGGTGTGTCATCAAGAACACTGCAACGTCATCACGCCTAAGCAGTACGGCTTCCGCCGACAGCGGTCATGCGCAACAAATTTACTAATCTCAAGTAGTAGTTGGACCGAGTCAGCTGACGCTGGAGAAGGCGTTGATGTGATCTACCTGGCTTTATCGAGGGCTTTTGATCGTCTAGACCATCGGATAATACTTTCCTAGCTCCAGCATTGCGGGATCGGCGACTCTGTTCTAAGCTGGATTGCCAACTTTCTACTTCAACGGCAATTAGTGATCAGAGTTCGGAGCTCGTTATCCGACCCCACACAAGTCGAGTGTGGTGTGCTGCAAAGCTCAGTTTAAGGCGCTAGTTTGCTTTTGGTGTTTATTATTGACCATGAACAGGGAATCGCTTCAAACGTCCTAATGTTTGCGACAGTATCAAGATTTGGCTCAGGATTCAGGTGTATGCGGAGCAGCATCCGCCGCAGAGGACGATAGATACGGTATAACAGTGGTAAACCTGAAATTTACTGCATTTCAACTTGTGTACTTGCAAGGTACTTTCCATACGACATCAGAGGAGCTACGTTTTTGGGGCTCGGAACGAATGTACTGCAACAATCAACTGTCGAACTTGACTTGGGTGTGCAGGTTCAAGGTGACTTAGGTTGCTTCAGGAAATCCGAAAATTTCTTGAAATCTGGAAACCAACACGTCGGGCTGTTACGACGGCCGTTTGGACAAATAAACAGCTCCACATTGCAACAAATACTCATTGCGTATGTTCGTTCCCACGTTGAATACGCAATTTAAACCTGGCAGCCATGGTTGAAGCACGACTTTAATGCACTGGAGCAGCCTTATGGGCGGGCGTCTATGAAGATAATTGGAATGCACCATCTTTCATACGAGTAGGGGCTGAAATCATTGGGGGTTTTCAGCAAACGGTATCGCAGATTACGAGGCGACCCGATTATAGCCTACTTGATTCCGCAACACCCACATCATGTATGCGGTCCCTAACTGCAGCGCAGTAGCAATGGAAACCTGAAGAGCCACTCATTGAAGCGCGCAGAACAGTATAGCCATCTGGAGTTGCGCAGAAATTTCTTTTCCATTCTTGTATGTCACGCATGGAATGCTCTCCCAGAATCGGCCGTCCCTGCACGCACTAAAGACGGTTGGATGACGTACTCATCCACTTTCACTCTGTTACTTAGCGCTACGCCTGAACTGTACCTTGGAAATATTTGATATTATCTGTGGGTGATGTGAATATTCGCGAATTGCAGGACTACAGCGGTGCCAACGATACATCCTTCTTTTCATGTTTAAAGTACTGTGTTATTATTATTATTCTCGTCAATGGCATTATTATTTTAATATCCCCGTCAACTATCCAACGGCACTTGTAAAGCAGCTCTTCTTAACCCGCATCAATTCATTGTTCATTGTTCACTGTACTTCTTTGTAGTATTAGTCATCCACGATTCACATCACTAGGTAAGTTCCATGGTGTCGCTCACCAGAATATGAAGGGGGGAAATATCACTTTTCCACCTAGATTCTGTTCCTTAAAATCGATTTGTAGCTTACATGAACCTGTCTCGACCAGTTGCTCAATACTAATTAATACGATCCCTAGACAGCCGGTGCATGGCGGAATAAAGGTTCAGTCCATCCATGATAGCATTCGTGCTTGGTGTACGCGCATGTGTCCTTTGGAGATTTGTTGCGAACTTTCTGAGTTAACTGAGTTGTTTAAACGGATCTAAGATAGGATGGAAAATTATTGAGTATGTTCAAGCACTTAGCCGCCTGCATTATGCCTAAAGTGTAAACTTTGAGATTTAGAACTCGACATTCAACGATTTTTCATGGTTTGGTCAAGATGAACCATGCATCCAAAGAAAAATTGCCCTGGCAAATCCGTGGAAATTGAACAAGCTCGACAATTAACTGACTAGAGATTATCATGATGTTGACCGTTCCTGTTCCGCTCCACACGTTAGTCGTGAGAGTGAACATAGCTAGGTTTCCGTGTACTTCAGCCATGCTGAAATTTAGCTGCGCTTCTGAAAACGCAGGTACTATGTAGATAAAGGCATATAGCCAATCTTCTGAGGAGACATAGAAGTAGGTACTGCCAACGGTAATGGTACGCCGGAAATACCAGCAAAAAGCGACAATTGTTTAGGCGTGCCAAATGGCTTCACCCAAGACGTACGATGACAGATCGTTACCAAATAGCTCGTGGCCACGGCAGAGTACACAGCTGGATGTGCCAACGGTTAAAGTATTGGGATGACATACATGACACTCACTGGAAACTTGCGAAACATTGTGAACACTATTTTGACTGCCGAATGTTGGACAGTGGGCAGCAGGAATTACTTGATCTAGTACTGCGGTTGTTGTCAACCCAAAGAAGCCATATATTACCACCTACCAATGCTTATGGTTGCGCAAAAAGAACCTTCTTTGAGAATCCGCACCAACCTCGGACAGCAGATGATCTGACCGGTCCAGTTTTGAGCGGTGTTCGGCGAGACGGAAAGTCTGAAGTGAACACCCGATCGCATTCGCACGCTGTGCGATCTCCCGCATCAGCTCCGCAGGCCCAACTTCAAACATAGAATGCAGCAACTCAATGCAAACAAACGGGTACTCATCACTATTTTATTATGCCTCTTGTTTGTTATCATCCCAACGGGTAACCATATTGATGTCATTTGCAGCCCTATTCCAAGTCTGCTTCAATCAAATTCTGACGCCTAAGATTCCGAGTTAATTTAAAGCTGTCATGTATGATCAGGTTTAAGTGTTAAAGAAGACACCGACAGTTTGTGCTAGGTACGTATGCAGGTACGTGCGATTTCCCATCATTTGGCGAAAATGGCTGTTAGCCTTACCTAAAAACCAAAGCTATGCACGTTTGAAATACTATTGTTCATGAGATTTAATGTGTCGCTATCCAGTTTGTGGTAGTTCATACTTACGTTTTAGACAAACGCATATGGATAGGTTATGTTCGTACTGACACTGGCTACGGATACCACTACCCCAGGTGTATATGTATACCGATTGAATTCGACTAGGGTACTCATACAGCTTTTGTACGGTCAACTCAGTGCAGGGAAGGGACACGCAGGCAAACCGAAGGTACGTTAGCAGGATATGAACAAGGCGAGTTAAGCACGCACTAATGTTTATTGCAGGTGTTGGGAATCAAAGGCAGAGTTATCATTGCGAATCCCTTGGGTTGATCATGAGGGCGGTGGCCCAGGTGCAGGAGAAAGCACCAGTACACGCGGAGGATAAGCGCGATGCTTCCGCTCCCATTCGATTTCCTCATCCAGACCAATAAGGTGGCAGTGGTACGTTTGTCTATGGGTTAAGTTTCTTGAATTTTAAGGCTTAGATGATCAATTAGTAATAATAATGCTAATACTAATTATTATTATTATTATTATCGTTTCCTCTCCAGGACAAAATGGTTCGGTTTTATTAACTTGAAAATTTCTGTTTATCTGGGGCAAGGGACCTGATTAAACTATTGCTTTCGAGAAACTCGGCGTCTGACCTTTACAATTATATGAGTACTTCTTCAGCGGTCGAAACAGTGGATTTATGCAAAGAACTTGTTTCAAATGCAATTATATCACGTACAGACCAGGATCATAAACCTGTAACAAACGTAAACTGTAAGCGCGAACTAGTGTAAATGATTATTCGAACCATTGATACTAGCCACAGAATCGTCCGTTTTATCTGACCATGATCCCTTAAGACCTTCCATTAGCTTTTTATGTTAACACAACAACGGTTGGTAAAACGGAATACTGCTCGCCTCGACTGTAGCGAGGGTGCGGAGGCGCAGGCCTTTCGATTGGGTTGAAGGGACATTGTATGTATTTGAAAGTCGTGGACTGGGTCGACTTCATGCCCAATCTCAACAAGCTGAGCCATAACAGAGGTAGTTTTAGCTCCCGTACCGCCTCGACGCAACCAGCTGGGAAGGTGCATGGCCGTTCGCGTGATAGAAGCGGCGTCACAGGCTCCCTTAAACTGACAAATGAATATAGAAATGATCAGCGTCGACAACTTGTTTTGTTGTGAATACGAATGTGAGGGTCCGTTGAGAAAGCACACCTTGACTTAGCAGCTGGTATACTTGACCTAACAGCATTTGAAAGGCTTCTGGCTACACACGGCGGCTGTGACCCCGCTGAAAGTTAATCTAATGAAGAGGTCTTTGTTATCAGCTTTTGGAACCTGCACCGGGTGGGGTTTGTCTTAAATTTTCCACAATAAGACTTTGAAAGGTCTTTCATGAGGCCGTGTGAAGGGCCTTCTGACGGCATGTGTTTGCGGAAAGACGAATGGACAATTGTGTATTTCGGGGTGAATTGGCTGCTCGCGTGCGCCTAACCGAGGATAGGTCGGTTTATTGGATCAAAAGTGTTACTCCTTGCACTTGATATATGACGCAAGATTCATTTCACTGATGACTCGAGAGTCAAGTATCCGCTTTTCTTAAACCTGAGAGTTGTGTGAAAACAAGCACGACGGAATAGCATTCGATATATTCTTTGACGGTACTGCAAATACAGAATGAAGGACTGGACGGTTTTCAGACCATTGTGCATCAAGCGGTTTTCAGTGGTCGATAAAACCTTCGACAAGGCTATTGGCCACAGGATGCTAGGCGGTCGTTTATGAGTGAATAAAACCAATTAAACGACTGCAGTTTCAAACAAGGCTGGAGCTGAACTGTCAGTAGTGATAGTGGCTGGAACACAAAACAACGGAATCCACTCTTCAATGAAGGCACGCGCAACAGTTTCAGAGGAGGTATCGCATAAGGGGATCGCATGGGCCCAACGAGTACAATAAGCAATACACGTCAAGCAATAAATGAAACCAATCGAAACGGGCAAAGGTCCTACTACATCAAGATTGTGCGTCACAATCCATCCACGCAACGTGTACTTCAAATTGACTTTCCAAGATGAAGCTGTTTGCGTCGTGCCACAGGGAGTAAGAAGGTACCAAGTGTGGGACAGTGTGGGACAGTGTGTTGAGAAACCTTGCTGGCTTGATAACTAAGAAACTACCTAGCCCATTGTCGGACATCTGAGCTCACGTTGGTCTTGGTGCAACGATCGGTGATTAGTTTCACCTTAGATGGAATAGTGAGGTGCGTTAATCCATGATGGTCCATAACCACTCGTCAGTAGAACAGTGGATCAAAATGTCTCGTTTTACCGGTTGAAATGTCGTAGCATATCCTAGCGTCAGAATCTAGCACGGGCAAATTGCAAGAATTCCAACGTAGCGTTCGACCGAAGTCATGTCAGCTCTGGATCCCTGTTTTGGGTGTCAGACATTTCTTTTAGGTCAGATGATGAGCGTGAAAACTATTGAATGTGGGTAACAGATAGTGCGTCAGCAATAAGGTTGTTAGGACCATCAGTATACCGAATGCCGACAAAACACCGAGAAAGATAATCCAGGTGTTGAGATTCCATTGGAGAGTAGCGATCGAAAACTGCGCGAAAAGTCTACACAAGGGGTTTATGGTAGCAAGAACGACGCGGGCTTGGAGCAGAGATTGTATTGCTACCATGACGCGCAAACTGACCACTCGCAAACCCGTACAGATATGGACCGTGTTTCCTTGCCACGACGCGCGGCTGATGCGGATTTGGGAGACGAGCCATTCATGGTGTCTTAGGAGCCTGAGCCTAATAGCAATCCCGCCTTGTTTCATTCCATACCCCCGCCTCGCTATATCCGATACTGCTCAGCTAGGAGTCGTCTAACGCTCGCGATTTGCTTTCCCGTGGCTGCTTCACTCGGCCCGCATTCATTCATGTGGGTTCACTATCGGCGTATTTGTCCCATTCACTAGGTTCTCGACAAATAGCTCCCCCGTTATTCTGGGTTCAGGATTCTTACCACACATCGCTCGGGATCAGCTCTCGGCTCAATTCACAAGGCTCGCCCTGTCTTATTTCGTTTCATCCATTGCGCTCTTTGGTAATTCTCTAATATCCCGTTTTTGTTCTCTTTCCGGTTCCCAAGTAGTCGTTGGCTTCCGCTTGCCTACATTATGATCTATCAGGAGGACAGAACGTCTATTTTCAATGATGTGACGGAAATGCTTTACAGCTAGATACCTGGTAAGCAGCTCACTACTGAACGGACTGTATCTGCTCTAGACAGCTTAGTGTTTCGGGAGAAGAAAGACAGTCTTTGTAACTCATGACCCACTACTGGCAGCAGCACACCACCAACGACGGACTGTGGAACGTATGTTTTGAGTATAAGGCTGACGTCTTCGTTCATATTCAAATAAGCAAAGGGAGTGATTTTGCTCAGCTTCTGCTTATCCACTTTGAACGCTGCTTCCGCTACTGGGGTGAACATGAATTTTGGATTGCCTCTCAGCAAATCAGCTGAAGGCTGAAGTGCATCAGCACAATCATGTATAACTCGTCTGTAGTAGTTAACCATGCCGATAAAACGGCGTAGCCTCTTAGCGGATGGAGGCCATGAGTAATCCAGGATGATTTGCCTTTCCCAGTAAGAGGAATAATGCTGTTACTATCTATCTTGTGGTCTGGAAAACCGACGCAGCTTGACGAGAAACTCATTTTCCAGGGTTGATGTTTATGCTGTTATTTGCGAAGCACTCGAAAAGTTTCTCAAGTGCTATTCGGTTGATTCACTTGCAATCAACACGTCATTAGTGCTAACAAAGACTAAGGCAAGAAAACGGAGAACTTGGTCCATGAAACGTTGGGAGAAACGTGCGGCATTCCGGAGACCGAGTGCAATACGGATGAAATTGTCCAAACCAATAGGATCGGTTACCTTCGCATCTGCTGTCTTCCGAGGCCAATGGGATTTGGTGGTACGCTCTGAGAAGATCGATCTAGGAAAGCGGAAACATCCAGCTAATTCTAAAGAAAATTCATATATGTGTCGGTTTGGAAGTCTGTCAGAAATGGTAGCATTATTCAACGCTAAATAGTCACTATATGGGCACCAATGACTGATCAGTTTAAGCACGGGATATAGAGGACATAACCAACAACTGTTTGAAAGGTGGATTATTCTGAGATTAAGCATTTTCTCAGACTCTTTCTTAGATATCGGCAGTTGTTCAGGTGTAAGTCGTCGGGGTTTTGCTGTCACGGGTGGACCAACTGTGGCGAGTTGATGTTATATATCGTGCTTAAGTTTCGTTGCCTCGTTATTCACCCAGACAAGGTATAGGAAACGCTGAAAAATGGTGGGGATAAGTATGTGAAGCCGGATGGAAATATTTCTAGTACGTGAGCCAAGAACTGTTAACGACGTGGCAGCAACTCAGAAATTCTTAATGCGCAAATCTGCTACAAGTTCAAATAGGCTATGAAAGTAAATACCGACGGTGGGCTTTGTGGTGGGATTGGGCAGGCACAAGAACTATACGGATTTACATGGCGAAGCAGGCGGCTGGCTTGCCGAAAGCGAACAGAACAGCTGATTGGAGGCCTATGCAGATTTCGCCTGAGCGCTGATGGGTTCTTATTTGCCTACGGTGGAGCGGATTTTAGCTGCCCCAAAGGAAGAATCCCATGAATGCAGAAGCGTCGTTAGTTATTGAAATTATCCAGCTATTTACCTCGTGGTTTCTGCACCCTTGTTTTCCTGTCATATTCGTTGAGCTTGCTTTGTGAAATAATCAGTTTTTACCTGAAAGACCGAGTTTTGCGACAGACTTCTGCGCACCGCGACCGTAAAACTGAATGTAAAATCCTGCCGTAGTCCAAGACTAAATGAATTGTGTTACTGGCCATAAGTCGTCTGTAGCGTTATTTCAGTTGATAGTACGAGCAATTTTTCTGTGCCGGAGTCAACGAAAAGTGCAATTTTGTCGTAGAATCGAATACGTACAGAAAGCGACTGGTAATCTTTCAAGCGGTAGCCATCGCCATTACTGCCTGACCTTGTCGTTTCTTGATTTTAGTTTGTTCATGCGTTTGAGTGAATACACCGTGGGCGGCAGTTATGTGCTGCATCACCAACACGGTGAAGGAAGTAGCAATAAAGAAGCGAGGATCATGTGCACGAGTTACTGTGAAACTTGTGTCCGAAAGTGGATTTTTGATTTCGAATTCCATCACGTCAAAGTAACACTAAGCTTCAAACGTGAGCCTCTCAGTAATGGAGTCAAGCGTGGTGCTGGCTGGAGCGCCTTCAGTAGTTACCCCACCCACATGAAGGATAGATGTTTTGGATTTCGGTGCACTTTGTCGGCGGCTTCCGCCAGTTCATTTAGTTGGAGATGATCACTCGGAACACCTAGTGTCGCCATCGTGTGCTCTAAAACACATTTACTCCAGAGTTGGCGAAGTATGGCGTTGTCTAATGTAGTGGAACCGATAAGTGATAGCATGTGTCGACGCAGCTTAGACGGCGTGCGTTCTCCAAGCTCGATGCCTGAAGGTAACATCTGTAGGCGTGTTTTGTCAGAAGCAGCAATGCGCTTTAGGATGGCTGATGTAAGCTTGTCACGTGGTGGTTCAGTCGGTTTGGGATAGAGAATGTTATTGACTTCTGGGGTCACGTAAGTAGGAACATCAGCATTAACGTGTGAAGTCATTACAGACTAAGAAGTTAGCTTACAAAACGGATTCCACTTGCACAAACCAACACCATGTGTTTGCGGAATCTAAGAAAGGGTACTAAAATGCAACGAAACTTTTGGACCACTGTTCAAAACGGGCTGTCCATTCATGGCGAAAAGGTGACGTGTGCTCTAAAAAAACGGAAACGCCAATTCATATAGTGGTGAGTTTGGCGAAAAGTTTCGTTCCGGGGGTAAAATACCAAATTAGACAATGAAACAGTCCAAGAACAGATAGGCGCGTTTGTCATAAATCTTTACCCTGTTACCGCATGTCTGAAGCCGATAGACGTTTCAAAGCTGAATATCCGACCGTCCTGTACGAAAACGTACGACAGGAGTGCGTTCGAAATTGCCTATTTAAAATTCACTAGTTAGACTAAGTGGCACAAAAATGGTGGGTGACGAACGTGATAAACATAAAATATGGGGTATTTACAAACGCTAGAGAACTCAAACCTCTTTAGTGCAAATGTGGAGAATGAAAAACGATTCGGGGACCTCAAAAGCCCATTCGCAGTGCTCCCACGATGTTTTCCAGACTGCTGAATAAAAGTTAATCGGCGAATTTATGCACTAACTTTTTTGTTGTGTACTGCAAGTTAGACCAAATAAAATCTCAGCTCTAAGTTCTAAATCTAGTTTGTTGGGTTTGTGTGCACTGCATACTTTCACCCATCATGCCAAATGTTTGACATGTCCGAATGAGCGAGAGTGCGCTCAACTTATAACAGTTGCACAATTGTATACTCCCGGGGTCATCGTACTTTCTTCTGGTTTAATATTCGCTGTTATAGGCTGTCAATTTTGTTAGTTGACAACTAAACATTCCATAAAAGTCCAAATCCCAGCTGGAAAATTGTACGATCTTAGTAGAATTATTTGGAGAAAAGTTGCTGCCATTTTGCATACGCGTGACCGAGCTGAATTCTTCGTACCTTCTACTTTCTAATAGTACTTTTAAGCGACTTTTAAATGTGAACAAATGTACTAGATCAATACCACGTAAATAAAATTGGGTACCGGTCTCAGCTAGAAATGTGACATGAATGGAATATGAGGACTCTTTCTAAACGTTCACAATCAGGTAACTAATTTACAATGATTTACAGGCTTTGTAGTTTGTTCACCAGAAATGAAAGCTTGAGAATCCATCGTCCCTGAGAATGGTGGTAAGTAGCTGCCCATGATAACATAATTACCGAATTGTGGTGCGACACGTAGAATATTGATGTTGTTCCGATTGATGTTCCTGTTGTCATGTCTAAAGCCTTGGCTTGTTTACCGGTGCTTTTGTTACTTTGAATGATATACAACGGGATAACAACACGAACAATGATACGAGGTGTGCCTAACGTGGATTTCGAAACTGGTCACGTTAAAAGCCATATTAATGGCGAAACCCTCTACTTGTTGCTCAACATGTATACTAAATCAATGATAGCTGGATTTATCCCCACCAGTTATAACTGGCAACAGTGACCTGCCGACACAAAGCCAGGCCTAACCATGACAAAATTTTGTCGCAGGGCCACGAATATCATTGAGAGAAGCTCACCTCCCTGCTAGGAAGCAAATAATCCATATAAGCGACTATCAGGAAAAATTGTTACCGATACTGGGGTACTAGGATGTTGTGTAATCGGCACGATTCTTTCTCTGATATAAATAATTCCTATCTCCCCGTTAATCGAGAACATGCTTTACCTGTTTGTTAATGGATTTAACATTAATATGATATGTAACTCAACATCTTTTCTATAATTTTGGAAATGAAGTGGTCTAATCCCTAAGAGTGATGTTTCAACTCTTCCATGAAATTTTTAACATCTATGTGGGAAATCATGTGTAACGATTGCATGGTCCCACCGGAGTGTGTGAAGATGCACGAAATTATGCTCTCTTTAGGCAGCACCATGGGATTTCCGCTTGTTTGTTTACTTTATTGTAATTTAAGGAGCAAGCTCGGTGGCTAAGACAAGGATTCATTAAGATGATCAACCACCTGTTTACTACCAGCGAATTAAAGCCCAGTCTTTCAAACTATAACTCAGGCCAATATTATTAAAACCCTACCATCACTTTCATTAGTTTCGGGAAATGCCTGAATTACATTATTGTAGCAACCTAGAGGTCCTATAGGAAGTGGAAGGCGGGTCGCATCTCTACTGTCTCTAATAGAAGCAGATGGAAACTGTTAACAAGCGAAACAGGATGACTTCAAAACACAAAATTTCATCTACGTTAGTTCAAAAGTGTCCGTTCAGTGATTAACATCACTGACTCTCAACCGGTATCCTAAGAACCTTCGCCGTATAAACAAATAAGTAAGGATTCGAATCTAAAGCCGTCCCATGCTCGCATATGTCTGAGGCACTTCTCTGTGCCCAACTATTCTAAGCTATTGAAACCACTGACACAAATTTTCGTAAATGCATATTCCATTCAAGTAGTTACTATGCAAATACGCGATCACGTAACTATTAACAAATAAAATAACTATTTCGCCCTAGTCATGCAAACGTGTGTAGGAAAATGAGACTAATACCATCAAGGAAGTAGCTGGAATTACAGCACAATGAGACAATTAACGATGTGGTGAATAACTTTTTAATGCAATGTGTACCGTGGGTTAGCTTAGTGCAGATTGATGACCGCCGTCCTTTGAGTGTGCTTTAAGTTTTCGTTCTTTTATAAGGTAAACTGTTGCTATGTTTCTTTCTTTCCCAGTATATTGTTGGATCTGCCACTCTTCCTCAGGGCGAAGACTCACTAAGTTCCTATGGAAAATATGAGCAACTCAGCACCTTGGATAAATGAGACTAACCTTGGAGCTTTATTAGTATGCTGTTTATTGCTCCGCTCTAACCCAAAGAGAATACTACCCGAGGGCCCATGCAAAAAATAAACATATCCGTGGGTTGGTTGAATGAGGGTTTTCGTTGATTCTCCCTTACTGCTTCATCTCTCGTACTCGGTTTGATGTAAACGTGTGTGCATATGAAACTTGGGCGTACTGTAAGTGTGATATTTGATGGTCCATCCAAAATTATGAACTGGGCCACATTTATTCTCTTTTGTCTTATTTCACCACCGGTGTGAGGAGAATCCCTGCTGATAAGGGGAACAGTGATGTTAATCGTCTGTCCTCTCTCATGCGCTTTCAGTCATATGTTAAAATTACTGTGACATACAAGTGCAATCGCTTTCTTTAACATTCCCTGAGTATATTGTTTTTCACTCTGCTAACCATTAGTATTCTTTTCTTCGTGGAATACCGCCTGAACGACGCCCAACATTCCCGAGATGTTATTTCGTCTGAAGTTATTGGCACAATCATTAAGAGCAGTACGCTACTACTCATGCGGCCCAAGGATAATGAACGCAATAGTTCAAACCATGTAAATGGCACTTAGGCTACTGGAGCGCTGGCTGTCACTTCGGAACAGACTACAAACCAAGCTTCGGTTCAAAGCGGTAAACAACACTTTCGCCTGATTTAAAGCACCACCACGGTAGGCAAATGAAGCGAGAATCCCTTCGAACTACACGTTGATAGTAGGTTTGCAAAGTAAAGGTTTTTCTATACAATCCAACAAACATATCTCATGCACTCTGCAAGATGATTTGCCATTGGGGCTGTACGCTGACACTAACCCCATCACCAAACCATTCACTGATAGTACCACCAGAATATGGCTAACGATCGACGCAATCTCCTAGCCAAACCACATGCCTTTTCATTTGCTGATGATGTAGATGGAAATCGGGTGTTGCCCGCCCGGAAGCACCGTGCAACCATGACGCGTTTCGACATTATTTCCTTTCATCAGGTGGAGATAGCAAGCTTCGAACTCGCAACCACTGGAATAGTAACCGAAACGCTACACCTTTGGTTACGGGGTCACTGCAGGTACTATGCTACCCGTAATATATATATATATATATATATATATATATATATATATATATATATATATATATATATATCGTAGAATGTAAACCGCTGGGAACGAGATGGGAATCAACTTAAAAATCAGTCAATCGATCTCTCAGCATTTTGTGAAGCGCAACCAATCAAGATAAGCCCAGAGTTGCGGATCACAACACCAGTCCTCTCGGCGAAAAATTTGCTTCATGCGGACTGGTACCAAACAAATGGCTTTGGTACCCGCCTGAGCCTGCGTAGTTCACGCATATGTCTTGGCTAGACTGCGAGGCCGCTTCAGTTACTCTGTAAAGTCGACGAGCGTTGACAGTCAAGACATTTTCTAAGCGGTACGTGCCAGGCTCACAGAGGTACGGACAGAGTTCGCTGATCCTTTAAGGCAGTTCTATATTTGTTCCGAACAAATGATCCCGGCTGCAATGCAATTTAGGTTTGGGTGTAGGAGTTTTGGTAAGTTGTATGCGGTTTGGCACTTCGGAGCCTCCAGAAAAGGACACGTGTGCAACATACAGGAATTCCCAAGGTCTTCTCAGAATGGCCGCCGAGCTTTGGTTGCTTCAGACAATAAGTCCTAGGGATCTCATCTCCATAACCGAGACTAGTTTTCACTCAGAGGTTAAGGATGCCGAGATAACGATTCATAGAATGTCACAAATTCAAATCGGTCGTCCCAGCAGAGGAGGGGGGGGTACTTCTGTATTATCACGGCGACTTACAATGCAAACCATTGGATGATCCAGAGGTGCGGGTCACCGATTCGCTTTGGAGCCGTTTGCAACTCAGATACAATGGCAACTGCTTCCTAGCAATAATTTATCGCATCGCACTAACAAATCCAGTGATGGATTCCCGCCTAATATGGGCGTTGACTAAAAGCTTGCTCCCAAATTACAGCCACGTTCTAGTCTCGGGCGATTTCAACCTGCAGGGCCTAGTAGCCTAGGCACCCGTCGGTACAGAATTCAAAGCAGAACTGCAAGATCTCATCATAGGTATTCCACTGCGCAACCACATCACCTTACCAACAAGGTACAAATCTGAAAACAGACAATCGGTACAAGACCAAGTGCTTACAATTGAGAAAATCGTGATCCACGGGTAAGTTATAGGCACCACACTAGCAGGAAGCGATCAGGTTATCATACCCTACAACCACCTTTGTTACAGTGAATACGCAGTGGGAACAAACTGAACCAGAACGCACCCTGACACCTTACGAAAACGTGACAGAACTAGTTCCAGCTTCCGATTGGGAATTTTGGAAGGTGACTCCCTTGACATCTCCTTGGTTCAGTTTGTTTGATGTAGCTGTACTCTGATCGCAACTGCTTCAGAAACTAATCGAGTTCGTTCCACCAATCCCGGCCTTTCATCAAGAGCAGAATTCGAAAACACAAGTCAGCAAGGAATGAAGATTGACGTGCTTAGAGAGCGTGTCCTGGTTCCGAGATTTGGAGTGACTACGTGACTACACGGAAGCATAGTAATTCGCTTCTCCAAGAGGAAAAATTTGGCCACTGACAATACCTGGCTTACAGAAAATCCAAAATAAAGTGCTACTGTACAAACATTTTAACAATATTCACGAAGTGTAATAAACTATCTCTCCACTTAACACGATAGGCGGAGTGGCATGGAATGCTGAAAAAGGAGCCAACGCTCTACGGATGCAGTATGCCCCGGCCTTCCTGCAACACGTTCACCAGTGTTACATGCCCACAAACATAGCCCAAATTTCAGCACACTACCATCACGCTTACCGCCACAAATGTGCTGAGCAAACTGCTGTCACTTTGCACTGACAGTTCGCCTGGAAGCTGTGAGATTCATCCGAGGGCGCTGAACATAGCAGTAACAACACTGGTCGAGCCCCAATCGTACGTCATTCAAAAGCACTTGAATAAAAAGTGGTGCTTAACATAAATGAATAAATAAATTTATACTCGTGCAATTTGATACACCCCTGTGTAGGCATGATAATGTTAAAGCATGGTTTGTCCAAGACAATCTTTAAAAGTAGCAGTCGCCCAGAACCTGCAAGCTCACGCGCAGTGGTCCTCCTCCCAGGTGATGGAGGCAATCATTGCCGAGACTTTAGTCAAGAATTTAGGACGCCACACCATCATAACACCAAAGTGGCACGGTTCCCGTCAACACCAATCATACGCTGCCAAACCACTGATTGCAGGCAGTAGTCGAATGGAATCAGCTGACAAAAGGACAGGGACGTCCGTCATTCAGCTCGGCTTCCCAGGCATCCCACTGTCAAGACAGTCGCATACAGTTTCACACATTCGAAAGATAGTGTCAAGGATTATATCATTGGGTGGTTCAGGCTTACCTTACAGCATGGGCAACTGCATGTTATATTTCGGAGTGCGCTATCAAATCCGATACATGTCGAACTCGGAGTTCCTCAAGGCGCTGTGCTGAAGCCGTGCTTAGTAACTAGCTTACACGTCTGAGCTCCGCGGCTTTCCTACTGTTAGTCGATGTTAAGGTGTAGTAATCAACTGCTGAGTAATGAAAGTACGATGGACTTTAACGAGACTTGAGAAGCGCGTACAAATGCAATGCGGTCCGCATTTTTCATCAGTCAAACATTCACAATCTTGGTGGCCACGACCTGTACGCATTCAAGCAGGAGCGCAACCTTGACGCACTAATTCAGGCTAACTTAAGCTGCGCAGAGCAATCGGATGAAGCATCAGACTAGGAACCAGCACTTCGATTACCTGCGGAGGGAATTCGTGCGGTCTGATCCATCTGTCTGTCATCAGATGCTTAATGCGTACTAGTAGCTTCATGTTTAAAACATTGTTTGGGCCTGGCTGCCTGGCACAGACAAGATCTCGCAGCGCTCTAGAGTCCACAGCGAAGAGCCACCAAAGACCGCAAGTAATTGTTGCTCCTATTATATTGTATAGATTGTTACCGACCAAATAATGACTAACCAGATTAGGAGGAACCCTAATCACGTCTGTCGCCACCTATCTTCACCTAATGACAGCACTAACCCGAGGGACCACGTTTTGAAGTTGACCACACAATGTAGTCAGCATGAAAATCGCCGAAACGTTTGCTCTCTTCGTATCTGTCAACTGCTAAAAGCACTCCCAAGGTACGGTGTTTCTGCCGTCACACTGTTTGTGTTTAAATAACATGTTGAAGCTTCCCTAGCCTACATCAATTAGGAAATATACTCCGTTTAAATCGGGAGGCGATATAAGGTTACAAATAATGCATCAGCCTGCAGTACCCTACACAGTCGAGTTAGGCACTTTTATGCGTACATCAATGTGAACAATATGATGAAAACAAAAAGGCGAACTTTCCATATACATTTTCTAGTTTTATTCTGGTCATCTTACGATACTAGTCAGACACTTGTTTCTTCCCCTTGACCCACCGCTTTCCATTGTCTAGTAAAACTGCATGCGAAATAGTTTGGTTTTCCTCAAATAAATAAGCAATTAAATTGTATATTTCTCGACGGTAGGAGACAATAACCAAATGCGTTGTTTGCTCATTACGACGGAAGAACAAGAATTTTCCGGTTACTAGGACACATATAGGTGCATCTAACCTGGTAAAACGTGTGAACCGTAATACCTTCTGGATATTGTTCAGTAATTTTAAATCACGGAACCCTGTATCAGCACCCATCAAAGCTCACAACGCATAAGGGTGATTTACTCTCACTGTAAGTATGGAAGTCAGTCAATGTCGCCGGAAGGCGATAAATTTTATGAATACAAGCGTGGTTAAAAGCACCTTAGAGTGTTGAGCGGTTGCGTACCGCTCTTGGTGATGATGCGCCCTCAAGAACCACCGTATCTGAATGTTTTGCAGAAAGCAGGCATGGCAGCCGTTCCTGAATGATGAGGCACAGTGTGGTCGATCAGTGGAGGCCACCACCGCAGACAACATTGCTCCAGTGCACGCGATACTGGAAGAGGACCCGCGGGGGACTTTGGTAGAGCTGCGAAAAGCCATCAGAATCTCCTCTGCATCTGTCCACACCGTCGTACATGAGAACCTTGGTCTCAGAAACGTTTGCGCAAGCTGGGTACCCCGTAACCTCAGTGAGGACCAGAAAGCAGCTCGGATGGATTGGTGCCGCACCATGGTTGCCAGGTTTGATGGTGGACGTTCCATTGCTATTTGGGAGATTCTCAGTGGTGCTAAGACCTGCGTGTACAGTTTCGACCCGGATAGAAAGCAAAAATCCGCTCAGTAGACGGTCGTTGGTGGGGTGCAGCCTCTGAAATTCCGGAGTGAGTGCAGTATGACCAAACAGCTGGTGGTTGTGTTCGTGGCCAAGGCCGGTCATGTGGCTACTGTATCGCATTACGGCAATGCAGTCACCGGAGACTGGTACGCTGCCTACTGTCTGCCACAAGTGCTAAAATCTCTAGATAGGCGTCGTCCAAAGTCTCGAGAATGAGGGGACCTTACTGCACCATGACAACGCACATACACATAGATCCCATGTCGTCGTAGATATTCTGGTTAGAGAATGCATCCAGGAGGTTGGTCACCAACCCTGCTGTTCAGACGTGGCCCAGATTGACATTTTGTGTTCCCAAATGTCGAGCGCTTGATACGTGAAATTTGTTACCAGTCACAAGAAGTGGCAGTATAGGCCTTTACTAGGCTGGATGAAGGGCTACCCGCTACGGCATGGTCTCGTTGTTTCTCCAAATGGTTTTGAGCGCATGAAAATGTGCATGGAAGCTGATGGAGAGTATTTCGAAAAAAGGTAATGCATAAGTTGTTATAAAAAATAAAAATTTTAATGCATCAGGAAACTTACTGATTTAACCTCCATGTACTACATACGCGAATGGTAGAGAACATTTTTTGGATATTATAGAGTAAGCCTCCGAGAAGTTTTGCGGTTTTCAGTTATTCGAAAGTAATAAAAAGGTAGCAAATAGAGCGTAGGCACCTCCAACAGTTTAAATAAATTAATATGACCAGCCGTGGAATCGTCTTCTGGAGACCTGCTTTCATGTGCTGTAGCCCTCAAGAGATTTCATCCGCACTTCCACGCATCCTCTGGATATATGCAGATGTGGATTAGAGGCAGTAAGACGTCATCTTGGAGACTAGGTTCTTTTTGGCCGCTGTTGCAAACAATAGGCTGGCATTATGAAGGTTCCTATCTTGTGGCTACTGTTATATATAATAATCTGTCAACAAGTAGATACGTAAGGTGAGTCTAGTACCACCTTTCCTCGCCAGCTGGTCTGTGGCAATTCGCCTTGTGTGGGTATAATGATTTGCCTTGAAAGCTTCAATCCATCACTCAAGGAGATCGGCCCAGAAGTGACCAAACATGGAAAGAAAAGAAAAAATAATGGAATAGAATGAAAGCTACAATTAGTAAATATTAAATGCTACTCTGGTGTGAGACGTGGTCTGGCAGTTGTCATTGTCCATTTGTACAATCAATCGAAGAGAGCAAGTAAATAAATAAACAAACGTTTGTTCGCGGTTGGGATTTCGAAATATTTATGAACATTGCAGCTTCTGAAAGGTATCCACGGGGTTCTATCGAGTGAAGACAATCGAAAAAACAGAAATTGTAATCGTTGTGCATTTCGCGGAGTACGAAAAACTGCAACGCATACCTGACCTGTAACCTCTAGGAAAGAATAGAAGACACTAAGCAGTGCAGTACACATGCGGAGATAAAAATGGAAAAATATAAAACAATTTTTAGTTTTGCTAAACTTAGATGTAACGTGGGGTGGGAAGTGAATTAAGGCCCATGCTAAACGTTGGAAATTCAGTAGAGATGGAAGAAAAAGAAGAAACATCATTTAACTCAAATCAATCTCACTCCAACTTCATAAGAAAGTTCATTTGTCTATTTGTTCTCAGTAAAATAATAGCTTTTTCAACCTTGTGAAATGAATGTATTGCCTTTCGGAATTTTATCCCTGACTGAAGTTCAAGCAACTCACTTGGAAGCCTGTTGCATGATAGGGAGTATCGGTTAAAGAAAATGTAGTCCGACTGATTATTTCCTGATCAATTTTGCTTATAGTTTGTTGTTGTTGTTTCTGATGAGATACATTGCCGGTTCTTTTAGTTGCATTACCGGCTTTGCTGAATATATTTTTATAGTATGCTATTGGAAAGAAGATAAGGTTATGTTTCATCCGGCGCAGCCATAAGGTATCAAGTTTTAAGGTAATGCACTGATCCATATATTATAGTGTCGAGCAGGGAGGTCCAAAGTCCAGCCCGCTGGTCAAATGTGGCCCGCCATAAAATTTCAACTAGCCCGCGGTTTCATCGAGAAATAATAAATGCAAGCTCGCAATTTTCCCCTACATACGACATTATATAGATTACAAAAAGTTAGGGACGTTACGAATGCAAAATTCGATGTAGTCAGATACTGGCAAGAATCAGGGATGTATTATTGCTTAATTTTAACGAACTTGGAAAAGCAGTCTAGTACTAAGTCAATCCTTTCTTATGAAACTCATGCCGGGTAGAGCAATCTGAGTATTGGTGATCTCCGTGTTCAGCCATGTTTCGGTGACCGTATCTAGGTGCCAAGAAGTGTAGACCTGACGAATACGAATTTCGGTTAGTTTACTGAGAAGAACTTGTGTATTGGTATACAAGCAGGTGAGGGCATCGGAGGTTAGAAGTGTGTTTGTTAATGCATTATGTCCGGTGAGGATCTATACCGAGTCTTGTAGGGTTGACTACCGTTCGTTTTTGTGGGACCGCTGAAGCAAGCCCTATGGCCATTCCAGGTCGTTGTGTAGAGTACTCAGTATCAGCAAGGGAATTACCACTTTGTCCTCCTGCAACTAGCCGCCTGTTTTGACGCTGTACCTGTTCTGAGCTGCATAGTGACGGGGATGAACGGCCTGCTCAGTATTACGTTGTCTATTTGGAGCCTAGTATGTGCCGGAAAGGAGTACTCTCTCGATCTCTCTGCCGCACATACTACTGCGGTCTCCTTCGTATGCCTTATCGTGACATACACTTGGTCCAGCGCAGTGATATGTCTGAGGTGCTCTCAATGGCCGAGAATGATGCAGAATTACTACGACGCTCAAACGCAGTGTTCCATGCATCCTGATGGATAGATGGTGCGAATCAAATGTATGCCAACATGCTTGGACCCACAAGGATATCAGTAGTGAGCCAGCCGGAAAGGAGGTAACGCTTGAGATTTCCGGTAAATTGTCGTTTATTGCGCACTTACTATTCGACATGCAAATGCTCGTAACATGGAAAGTTTGGCTGTTATTCTTATCTACAAGTGGAAGTGTTACACGTTCACCTTATTAGGGTTCTTGTGGGTAAATATTCTCCCATTGGGATCGTGATGTATGATGCACAACTGTGAGCCCACCTGAGTCCAGTGCATTGGTGCGAACATTCCGCAGTTGTTAACGCTCAGATTGACTACAACCTCAATAACCAGACGCATGAATACAGGTTACCATGCACTCTAGGAGTTTTCCTTCCTAGGTGTCAGTATCCCCACACAGTGACTGGAGCTCAAATGCATGTGAACACGTTCGTTCTTCTCGAACGACGGTACTTTGCAATCTCAATCACCAGGGCCACACAATTCACGCAGACCTAGTGTCCGGCCAGAGTACCAATGGTTTTGGGAGTGACTTCGAATAGTCGTCAAGCCTCCATGTGAGTGTTACTCATTTGCAATGCCCGCAACACATTGGCCATCCTCTATATGCCCAGTTGAGAAAGGCCACAAACGTGTGTGGGTGTGTGTATGAGTGTGTGTGTTGGATTCAAAGGCACACTAATAAATCCCTTAGATTGGTCGTCCGTTCTCAAGCATACCTATCTTAAAAAGCCAGCGGTAATAGTGACGTCGTTAGCGTACATGGGTCCCGTTAACTCCTGGGTACCAAGCGGTTGCTGCTAATAATATTCCACACTCGTTCGTACATTGGATTGAACAATTGGGTGTAGTGATCAACAATTATCCCTGGAATTCATGTACTCTACAACCCTTCCTCGCTTTGGAATGCAGTTTGGAAAATCGGTGTTCAAGACCCAACAACTTTTGTTGCAAGTGTCCACACGTTGGCTCGTCCGTGTAAGCTGAATAATCCCGGCAAATCAGTGACTAGCGATTAACATGCTGATGTTGATGCTACATGTTCTGTTTCATATATTAGTCACAGTAATGGTTGTAGCTGTATTTCCAGCTGAACATCGCTCATACTGAAGTTAGGATAAGTCAGCCATTATCGAGATAAGGTGCGGAAGAGCAAACGTTCCTTTTACAATTTAAATTAAAAATGACCAATCATCTAGATTGACTTAAAAGTAGATTAGTCCAACTATGGTGTTACGGTAGTGTTTAAATAAATATTTAATTGGAAAATACCTTCAGCACAGAAACAATTGATTTGTATACTGACAGTTTGTTAGTAAATTGTAAGTGGTAAAATTATGATGAGAAATCCAGTTCGCATGGGAATATCATACGTTCAGTTAACCACCTTATCTGCGCCATCTGCCGAGGCTCTTGATACCCATTATTTGTCTACCCTCATATGATTAACTATGCATTGCTCACTGTTTCCATCGCAAATCACACCATTGGTATGGAGATTTACTGGTTCATTGCTTTCTCAGCCATGTCTAAGTGGTTCCATTCCAAATCCCGTTGTGAAGATATCATCGTGCCCAGGTGTTCCACGACATACTCATTTCAGAGATATTAGATAATTAAATGTTGGGCAAGGTACTTCTTGTAAGTTTGCTAAACCAGTTTGCACACTCTTTCAAAAGCCGATGATAGAACAGGGAGCAGCGGACTTTTCCACATGTGCATTTAGTACATTTAGTTGTGCATCATTCTACCTGGTAACCATACTCACAGCATTTGCTTCCGTATTTCCATATCTGTCTCAATCTATTGTTGATACCCACACTTCTGACTAAACTTAACGCTGTCGTTTCGGTTCCCATCCAAACGCTAACTAACCACTGACATTCGTATTGGTTACTTATAATTCTACTTGCGATTTTCTAAAACTAGAGCAATCTGACTGTTCTTCTTTCATTCAATCCAAACTCATGCACGTACGTTGTGCTATGGTTCATGACGGTTAGTATTTCTTCATCCAGTTTGTGGTAGTCCATACACAAGTGTGAACAAATGCCCGTTTGCAACATTGCAGGTACTGTCACTCGAACCAAGGACCTTTGGTATGTCAACTGATATCTCACGTTGAATGACTAAGTGGAAGCCATTTAGAAACAGTTATAAGCACCACAATTCAGCCTGACAGACTGATGGCATCTTCACTCGCGTAACACCATGATCTGCTGACTCGATGTCTAAATGGGACTCGCCTAAAGTACAAATCCCGCTAACATCTGTTCGTGTCTCGATACATTCCCACTTGACAGATGGATCTTATTACATTTCTTCTCGTGTGACACCGTGACTTATTAGGGGTTGCAAAATGAGGTCAATGTATCCCATCTCAAGTGTCTCTATACGCCCCATTGTACTGCGGCCGCCTTCAGGTAAATGCACTGAGATTCAGACAAGTCATCAAGGTTGATTCCCGGAACAGCGGCAATACGTTGTGATATCCGAATCGAAATGCATGGGCATAGGTAGTATTCTAGACACTGATGGATTGGTCAAGATATGCTAGCGGTCCGACCGAATGACCAAGGGGAAATAAATAGTAACACATGACGGACTGCTTGGTGGTTCTACCTCCCTGTTGATTCTCGCTCACCTCGGACAACAGACGATTAGAACCGGCTCTGGTTTTACCTTACGACACGGATAGCCTGCAGTGGACATAATCGCACCATTTCCCTGCTAACTTGACAAGTTGCTTACGCCATCTCCGTCATTCATTTTGGTGTCATCCTTATTCTATATACCGCATGTAAGTCGGGCTTGGGTGCAGTTTCATTTTAGAATGATTAACTACTGACTTGGTGCAATGTGGTATCTTTATTGCTCCTGTCTAGAACGGATGAGCCACAGGTAACCTAACTTTTTTAGGCTTATTTAACTCGGTTGTATTTCGCGATGACTTCACGTGTTGCCCATTACGATATTGTACTCATCATGATCTATGCTATGCTATTCTTGCTACCTCCTCAAGCGGCGTCTAGTAAGGTTACATACCGAGAGTGAGCTATGACATCTTCATTTTCGTATTATTATTCGGCCGAGATTCATATCACTATGTCAGCTCCATGGTATCGCTCACCATAACTGTAGCTTGACTAGCTGCTCAAGGCTAACTTGCATGATGCTTAGAGAGCCGGTGCATCGCAGAATAATGGTTCAGTCCATCCATGAGGTCATTCGTAATTGATGTGAGTGCGGTATTTCCGAGCGATTTGTGTGCTTACTACGGAGCAGTGCTTGGGTGGCCAATTATTGTGTATGTTTCCAGTTCGATGGAGACGTTTGAATCAAAAGGTTATCATCGCTTGGCCGTTTACAGTACGCATAAAATGTCAAATTTGACATTTGTAACACAATGCTCAACGATTGTCCTTCGTGTGACCACTTTGGATTATGCATTCGAAGAGAAATTTCCCTGGAAAATCTGTGTCAAGTGAACAATCACGACAATTAACCGACTACCGATTATCACGATGCCGTCATTCCATGTTCCACTCCGTAGGCTAGTGAAGAGAGTGAGTATAGTTATAGTTCCAGTTATCCCTCAGCCATAGTGAATTTACCGGGGGCCTATGAAAACACACGTATTAACCGGATGGAAGGCAGACATGCAGAGATGCCTACCAGCATTTGCATTGCACATGGCCAATCTTTTGAATGGATTAAGTAAAAGGTTGCATCTAACGGGAATGGTACGTCAGGGTGTCATTATATAACATCGGAAATGAATCGGTGCATAGCGACAATGGTTTTATGAGTACCAAATGGGCTGCACCTGGAACGTACTATATAGACCGTTAGCACATAGTTTATGGCCACAGTAGAGTACAGGTCGGTAGGTATAACCGGTTGAGTACTTGGACATGTGCACAATAAATGTGAACACTGTTTGGAAAGTCGCATGTTTGACATTTGGCAGGGGGACTTAGTTGATGTCACTTGTCAATACCAAAGGTTGCGCATCAATCGTTCTTTGAGTAGGTGCACATGCCTCGGGCAGCACATGACCGAACCGGTCGGAGACACAGAGAGCCAGAAGTGGACACTGTATCGCATTCGCATGCTGTGTGATCTCCCACATCAGTTACTCAAACCAGACTGTACATGTAGAGGGCAACACCTAAGTGCACACTATTTCACTGTACCAGTAGTCTAGTCATCATTCTACCTAGCAGTTGCTTTACTATTGCCACATCGGATTCCTTCAAATATGGATGCCCAAAATTTAAGGCAGTCACGTCTAAATGTAGAAGAAAACATCAACAGTTCGTATTGGGTAGTTATTCTCATACCTGCGAAAGTGGTTGTTAGCCTGACCTCCAAACGAAACCCATACACGTTTGTCGTACCATTGATGATGATGTCTAATGTGTCTCTACCGAGTTTGGGACAGCTCACACTTAAGTTTGGAGAAACGCATGTACATATGTCGCGTTCGAACTGCCATTGGACACAGATGACGCCAATCTATGTATATATGTATACCGAATGAATTCCACGAGGATCTTCATACCGCTTTTGTACGGTTAACTTAGTGCAGTAGAACGACATTCGAGCAAACCGAAAATAATATTACCAGAACATGAAGAAGGTGAGTTTATGACAAACTCATGTTGATTTCAGGTGTTGCGAATCCAAGGCAAATTTGATCGATGCGAATTCCGTGAACTACTCAAAAGGGCGGTTTCTTAGGTGCCGGAGAAGGCACAATTGTATGTGGAATAGAAGCACCATGAGTATGTTCCCATTCAATTTACTAATCCAGGCCAATAAGGCGGCGTATGTGGCACGTTTGCCTGCGTGATGAGTAATCTTGCATTTCAGAAGTAGATGTTGCTTGAGCTCCCCTGTGTGGATGCGCCTGATGTGAATGTTGACAAGGTGCCTACCTGTCTATTACCCACTACCTCGTCCATACTGGCTCCAGGAGACAGTTGGTCGTCGCTGGAGGGGACGGAGTGCACCGTCCTCGTGACGGTGCTAGGCTCAAAGAGTGGTCCCATGCAACCTGTGTGGAACGGGCTACGGTCCAGCCACCGCCTCGTGTACGTCTGGTGTGTATGATTTCCCAATTAGGCCGGAATGCTTCCGTTCTGCCTGTTGAAGGAGTGTGGGCCGGCTCCGTTGATGAAACGTGGCTCCCATCCGCATGCCTCCCGGTCTTATTCCTTCGGGTTTACACCGGATATGGGGTGTGTGGGTGGAACTATGGGTGGTGCAGCGCAAGCCACCCATGGTCCCCTTTGTAGGCGCAGGCGTCCTGTGACTGTCCCCATGGACGTCACAGTGACAGGCAAATCCGGATACGGACGCCGCCAAATCATGTGCCAAGTGATAGCAACAGTTAACGCATAGTGTGCCACATTTCGATCATATATCCTACCATCAGTTTATATTGAAACATTACCCACAGCACACGGGGACCGATGAACAATGAACAACGATTTATCACGGGATAAAAGCAAGTGGTTACGGTGAATATGATGAAATCAAAATATGTCTGGGTCATCTATCCAACGTTTGCCGAGATGAATACTTTGATAATGAAAATCAGTGTAAAATTTAAAAAAATTATTGATCGTAAACGTTCAGAAATACACTGGGGTGCCGTGGTTGTTCATGTAAGGAGTGAGAACAGTAAAATATGGTCGCTCACTTAGGTCCATTTGATAAATAGATCCTGTTGAAAAATATGCTTGGCGTAATCCACAATAGAGGAGTTTAGGTAACCAAAAAATGTTGGGAGCTAAGAGCAACATCTAGTCGTTTTTTGAAAACGTCCAAGGTAGGAGAGGATACAACTGAGTCTGGGAGTGCGTTCCAGGGTTGGCAAACCCGAATGGAAAAGTAATTCCGTCGACACTCTAGACGGCTATATTGTTCCTTCAACTGAAAGCAGTTACCCTTGAGCTGCGTGTTGTGGCTAAGTTTCAGCAAATGGCGGCATACGTGATTGGGGTCACTCAGTATCTGATACGCTAATATGAGATCGTCGCGCAGCCATCGATAGCGCCCACTGAAAATTCCCAGCAATTTCAGCCTTCGGTGGTAAGAGTGAGAGCGTAGGCCCTTTACATTTTCTGTTGTTCTTCGTTGTGGTGCCTCTATCGCTTCTAGGTCGCGCTTCAACAAAGGTTGCCAAGCTTGGATAGCGTATTCAACAAGCGGGCGCAAGTAGGACTTATGCATCATTCGGAAGATTGATGGGTCAAACCTCCTGAATGTTCTTCGCAGCATGCCGACGTGCTGGTTGCCTCTTTTTGCAGCTACCTCAGCCTGTTTTGAACAGTTGAGGTCGCTCTGTACGATCACACCAAGGTCACGTTCCTGGGAGCTATTCTGCAATCCGTTTGTCCCAAGCAAATAGGTGTAGTTATGTCTATTGCGTAATTGTACAACGCGACATTTGTCTACGTTGAACGGTAGGGCGTTTTGAACTGACCAGTTCGACACTGTGTTAAGATCGCACTGGAGCCGTTCGTGGTCTTCCGGTCCTCTGATCCTTCGCCATATCTTGATATCAGCAGTGAAAAATAGGATATCGGAAGCAACTGATCTCGCCAAATTGTTAATGAACACCAAGAATAGACCAGGTCCAAGAACCGAGCCTTGTGGCACTCTACATGTCACATCGATTGCATCAGAAAGTGGTTCTCGGACCTTCACCACTAGCCGTCGTTCTTGTAGAAAATTGCCAATCCAACGCAGGATTGGGTCGCCAATGCCGTAATTCCGAAGCTTCTGAAGGAGAATTCGATGGTCTAAACGACCAAACGCTTTTGAGAAGTCCAGGTGGATGACCTCGAGTCCTACTCCATCATCAACAGCTTCAGTCCACCTATTACGTGCAATTAATAGGTTAGTATCACACGAATGCTTTTGACGAAAGCCATGTTGCTCTGGAGCTATTAAATTGTGGTTTTTCAGATACTGCATCAGCGCATCTGCGATCATTGATTCCATCACTTTGGCTGGTACAGAAAGTAGTGTTATTGGACGGTAGTTATTAGCGTCAGTGGGACTACCTGCTTTATGGATAGAAGTGATGATCTCTCGCTTCCATACTGTTGGAATACGGTGTTCCTCTAGACATCGCTGATAGAAAACAGTCAGTGGTTCTGCTAGATCACTAGCTACCGCCTGTAGAGCCTTCAGTTGGATGTATTCAGCTCCTGGAGAACTGTGGATACGCAAGGATAACAACTTCTTCAACACAGCTTCCGCAGTGAAGGTGATGTTTTCTAATCCAGATAGTAAAGTATTAGAGATGAGGAGAATGTTTGGGCTTGTTACTTACTGGAAAGTTTGAGAGTATTGAAGTAGTAGGAGATCAGCTGCTCCCATTGCTGATCGCGTGTACCAATCAGCCGTGACTAGCGCTGGAACCCCTCGTTTCACCTTTCGAAAGCCGTTAACGTGTCTGTACAGGAGTTTGCGGTTAGTGCAGAATCGCTTCATTGACTTCTGCTGATGAGTGACCTTGTCTTCGCGGATCAATTTCACCCAGAAGTTACGATGTGTCACATATGCAGTCCAGGTTTCGGCATTCGGGCAGTCCTGGTGATTTCGCCATGCCAAATCCCTCCGGGACAGACATTTACGTGTTCTGCTCTTCAGAAATGACTTACGCTTGTTTTTGTGTTGGAAGGACTTCTGTTCTGATGCGTGCGCTACCAGTGTGCTAAACGTCCTTGTAAATGTTTCCCAGGCAGCCTCTGGGGGGCATTCGGTTAAGGAAGTCCAAGATGTATTTTTAGCAAGCTTAGACAACACATTGTAGCGCGTGACAGTACGCACTTTATCCTCCTCCTTTTCAGGGTACTCGGCATAGCATATACAATCAAAGAGTAGAGTGACATGATCACTACGACCGAGTGGTGTGCTTGTAACTGTCTCATCAGCCATGAGTTCTTCGTTAGTTAGCACAAGATCCAGTATCGACGGTTTGTTAGAAGTTCGAAATCTGGTGGGAGAGGCTAGGTGGTTGTAAAGAGGTTGGTTAGCAATAAGCTCTTGCAAACAGGCTTTAAACTGCGCACCGTCGATTGCCGGCGTTTCTACGTCGTGCATGTTAAAGTCCCCAGCAATAAGAATGTGGGTGTAGGACTTGTTCAAAGCAAACTGAAAAACCGAGTTTAGTTTGGAGTCCATTTCCGACGTTGAGTTTGGTCGACGATAAATCACGACTAGTAGACAAGTGTCCTCGTTTCGCAACCATAGGCGGCACCAAAGCGAACAGGGAGCTCGAATTTCCGGGTGATCGATAACTTCACATCGGAGGTTTGTATTATATTAAATAATCATACCGCCACTCCTTCCGGTTCTATCGGTCCGAAGCAACGACGCACCGGGTACATTGATCTCAGAAGCGGTTATCTCAGCGTTTAACCATGTCTCTGTAATTATGACGAGGTCCCGTGGTTGTGAGGCATGGAGTTCTCTAAGTTCGGCCAACTTGCTTAGAAGGCCTTGGGCGTTTGTGTACATGCAATATAGGGCTTTTGTTTTTAGGAATTCATTGATAGACGTCAAGTTTGTGTTAGTTTTTAAGCCGGCCCTTTGGTGGCGAGGCATTAATCGTTTTTTGGTCTATGTATTGCAGTCGTGTTGCATGGAATTATTGAGCGTTCCTGAACAGACGTTTCACTCGTGCTGTGCTCGGTCCTCCTGCGTGCCGTGGGCGCTGTTGTGTCGGTCTCTCTGCAGGACTGTGCAAATAAAGAATTTGTAGCGTTTGCAAGTTCCATTGAATGGCTTCCGACTTTTGGTCGTTCGCCTGCTGCCTTTAGCCGGATTTCTGTTGGCAACCTAGCTAGAAACTTTAACTAGCTATCAAACAGAACTTGCGTCATTCCCTTGGAGTGTAGTATTCCTTTCATTAGCCTTGGACCGCAACCATTGTAGTTAGGTGATGACCGAACTCCTGTCAGGGATTTGGCAATAACATTGTCAACTGAGAGTGCCTAGCGGATGTAGCTCCACTGCTCTCGGTCATGTGTTTGTGTATCATGATCAGAAGAGTGCAGAAGCTCTGGAACACCATGAACAAATGTTGTTTTCTTGCCATCCCTATTAGCAATGCCGCGTTGCTCAGCTGCTTTTTTTGAGTGACCTTTCCAAGGTAGATCAGGTAATATGCGCACTCCGCTCGGTGGGTTGCGAAGACGAACTGTTGAGAGCAGGACAGCCTCTGTCTCATCTGCTGAGTTTAGTGTTACTCGAAGAATTCGAGGTTCACCAGAGTGCACTGAGGTCGGGTGACGCGCTACGCGTTGCAGCATTGCAGACTCAACCCGAATGCCAATCGTCTCGCAGATGGAACTCCACTGGTTGCGATCGTTTTGCAACTTGCCTTTTATTGTGCCAGATTTGGATTCGTGAACATTGGTGCACACAAGAGTGAACGCAGGGTGGTTTTGTCTAGGGAGTGTTAGCTTTAAACTTTTTGCCAGCAATTCGGGTTGTTTAGAGGGCACCACTGGAGTTGACGGTGAAAGCTGCTTTGCGCCATGCGTGCTCGGTACTGAAGATGGTCTTATGTATGTCCCTCCCGGTGTGTTTGTCGAGGCAACCGATGCGTACGTTATCTGCTTGTTATCTGCACCGGATTTCCTTCGGCTCTGAGCTGTCGGTGTCATGGCTACATCTCCAAGCGAAGCCTCTATAGTTGGAGAAGTGGAAGCAGGCTTGTTTGAGGCTTGCCCACTTATGGGAGTGAGGTGACCCAGTGGATTTAGAGTCACAGATGTTGCAGTGCGGTTGCAGCGTCTAGCTGTTTTCTTCGGTTTAGATTCAGAGCTAACTTTGGCCGGGTGAGGTATTATCGTGGCCATATTTACCTTCGAAGGAGCGATCTTAGTATTTACAAATTGCACGATTATTTCAGTCAGCTTCTCGTACATTTTCATGAGCAAAGATAACAGTTGAAAGGTGAAATGACTTGACATGTTGGGCAAAACCAAATTGTGTCAGCAACTTGGTTTGTCTGTCTCACTTCTTGGACAGATTTGCCTGCACATTGCGGACAGTACGATCTAATGCAGCTAGAACGGGTACTACTGATCTTAAGGACTGTACTGCAATTGTCTGCGCAACATAGGCGGCGTGGAACCATTGGAATGCTAGTCATTCTCTTATTGTTTACAGCAAAGCCTATCTAAGCGCTCACCTTGATGAGTGTACTTTGCGCTAAGGGTGACGCACGAATAGGTCAGAACACGCACACGAATTGAGAGTTGTTCAACCGCACCAAGGTCAGGCGGAGAGGCAGATGGAGGTCGTAACGCGCAGACTGTCGGGTTCAGCAATCAAACGACTCACAGTGGTACACACACACCCACACAAAGTGGCAGCGTGTGTTAATCGGCCTGCCTTAAGCGACGATGCAGGTGGAGCCCTGATAAGCGTCCCTAGAGCTGCTCAGTTGATGAGCGGAGCAAAAAGGCTGTAACTTTGTTATGCTGCAACTTGCAGGGATGGTTGCTGCGTAGTTCGGGAGCCCTCAGCTTCTTCTTCCGAATGAGACCAAAATCATTTCCGAAAACCGGTTTGATGTAGTTACACAAGTGGAATTCGGCAAAGAATATGCCGAAAACTAGGAACTGGAGCAAGAATATAATCCACACAGGTTAGATCCAAGAGTTGGGAAGCACTGAGTGGAGCTCGTCGAACTGGTTCGAACGAGCACACGCAAAAGATTGTGTGGGGAGAATTAGAGTGGTAACAGGGGATAAAGCGAGAGACGAGTTAAAGTGCGACCGCACGGTAAGCTGGAGCGGTTCAATTCCCCTTGTAGTTAGGTAATAGCGATAACCTTGATATCGAATTAGCGATAAGGTTTTTGAGTGAGTGCACTTCACAAATAAAACGTTATTCATCCAAGTCATGTGCTTTGGCATCTAGCTCGCTGAATGTCTAGAGTTCCTTGGTGCCATGACGACATGTCTAACACCCAGCTAACCATTTTCGGATATGATATGTTTATGAGAAATCGGCAGTGTCGTCGAGGAGGAGGATGCGTACTTTACGCGAAACAATCGCTGGCAGCAACGACATTCGAGAATCCAGTGCTGAATAATGTGCAAGAGTCACTTTGACTTACGATAACGATCAGACACCAGCAACTTCTTGTTGGTTGTATATACAGCACGCCAAACTGTAGCCAGGAGGACTTAGTAGTTTTGACATCTGCATTTGAATGTGCCGCAAGCCTTCCGTTTAAACACAAGATTATCGGTGGGGATTTCAATCTGCCATCGATTGCATGGTCTGCAGGAACTGCTCCTCTGAAATTTCATAATCTTATCTCTTGTATACATATGAATGGTTGGCAACAACATGTCTCCAAACCTACCAGAGGAAACAGCATCCTTGATCTCATTTTCTCGCTGGGCATCCCTGCTACTAATGTAACGGTCCTTAATGAATTCCCTGGGAGCGACCATCGGGTGGTCAAATGCTGTTTAAGATTACGCATGGCCAATGAACCACACCCACTGCACTATCGTTTATTCAACTCCGTCAACTGGAACACGTTTATGGATATGGTTCGTTCGATGAACTGGGATGATTTCTTCCTCTCTCCATGCCCTCAAAAAGCAGCAGATGTGTTCTATGATATCATCGGTCTTTGCATTGATTCATTAGTGCCTCTAAAGTGTGCCCGCCTAAGAAAACAAAAACCCGATCGCAAAGTGGTAGGTATCACACGCAAGCTTCATAAGATCCGGCGGAAATTCAGATTAACAGCAGACTTTGCGCTAATACTGCAGCAGGCAAAGATCATCGAAGAACTCGAGCATCCAAATGTTAACAAGCTCATATTAGAGGAATAAAAAGCTTTGAATAACCGAGTAAAACAACGGAACTGTCCAAGCTGTTTCGTGCCAGAGGTTTGCGTTGCAGTAATTCCATCAATTTTATCATTATGCCGGATGGCACATACCTTGATGCTCCGAGTGAAATTTGTGAGGCTTTCAGCGCCTATTTCGCCGAATCAATGGTTGATGAACGGCTAGCTACACCAGCGCTTGTCACACCACACATTGCCGAAAGTTTATGCACAGTGGAATTCACTATTGCAAAAATCTCCGGTCAAGTCTCCTGCTTGTCTTCCTCGACTTACCCAGGACCTGATGGAATTCCCCCTTGTTTGTTAAAAAGCGGTGGGAGCGACTTGCCTCTTCTATTGCCCAACATTTTTACGCTCTCTTTTAACAGTGCAGTATATCCTAATCACTGGAAGACTTCCGTTGTTATCCCGCGGCATAAGAATGGAAACGTTAAAGAAATTAAAAACTATTGCCCCATCAATCACATACCTGTAATATCTAGAATTATGGAAAGGATGGTGAAAGATGAATTACTTATTTTCTTGAACAAGAAAAACGTCATCAACAATTCACAACACGGTTTTTTGCAGGGCAGATCTTGTGCGACATGCCAGACAGATTTCTTAAACCACACAACGGCTGCCATAGACAAAGGCAACAGTGTTATTGTCCTGTTCTTAGACATGCAAAAAGCATTCGACAGAGTGCCGCATCGAAGACTACTCCGCAAACTGAAGGAAATAGTTATGGGAGAACCAATGTTTTCTTGGTTGTCGTCACACCTAGCTGACAGACATCAGGTGGTGCGTATTAGGGACCGTGTCTCTAAACCGAAAGCAGTCCCCAGTGGAGTAATTCAGGGAAGTGTACTTAATCCACTTCTTTTTCTCATCTACGTCAACGATGTATTTCATAGAATAAGACATGGTGCTACTTTTATGTTTGCTGATGACATTAAAATCGTCTACTCACAAGAACGTGCAGATATCCGCTCAGCCTTGCGCCACATTCAGGAAGATCTATCGGCACTTGAATCCAGGTGCAAACTGTGGCAGATGTCCTTTTCCGTGGACAAGTGTAATATTCTGTCGTACAAATGCGAAGTTCCACCAGGCAGTCTATTATTACAAGGCACGTTTATATCACAGTGCAAAGTGATTCGCGACTTCGGTGTGCGGTATTCCACTACATTCAACTTTTCGGAACATTGTGACTTCCAAGTTTCAAAAGCCATGAAGACTATTGGCTGTATCTGTCATAAATTTCAACTCACAGAATCTCGTATCTGGCTTTACAAAACATATGTGTTACCTGGCATGGAATACTGCTCACTACTACAGTCGAATCTGCGGAAATCTGACCAGCGTGCTCTTGAGAGGGTACAGCGACGCTTTACAAAGAAGCTGTGCAGATATTCCTCCAAGATGACATACAGAGAGCGCAGTGAAAAACTTGGACTTGACCCATACGGCTACGGATAATGAAGAAGAACTTGTGTTTCCTGTACAGAATAATTCACCATCACATGCACAATTATGCTAACTGTGTCCATATGTCCGTTAACACTAGATACGAGCTACGAAATAAGGAGACAACGGTCATGATCCCAAAGTTCAATACGCGAATTAGGGAGCCTTTCTTCTTAATACACTGCTCAAAGCTTTGGAACAAACTTCCAAGAGCTATCAGAACTTGCTGCACATTGCGTTTGTTTAAGCTTTCGATAAAAAAGCATCTAACCGTTCAAAATGTGATAATAATGTTTCGAACAGCACAGTCCTTAGATAACGCTTTTGAGAACGGAGTTAATGGTGCCTAAAAATGCATGTGGTCAAGTGCACAAGTGGTTATATTTTGTTGGCCCCCAGCACTTTATTCTCTCTTTTTTTTAGTGTGCGATCAACTCTCATGTGACTGCTAAAAACTTGTCAGACGATAGAACAAGAGGAATGTAAATATTTTGGACCGCTTCGCGCTACACAAATTTTCATTTGGTGCTCACATTTTTTAAATTTACTATATCATGATATGGACCTGCTGTACCATTATTTGATCCGTCCCTCCTGGGAACAGCTTCTCGCATCGTCGAGCCATATACAATTTATTTATTTAATTTATTTATTCCTGATTTGGTTTGTGTTTCTAACGTTCGCTCCAAATAACATCTGGGGAAATTAGAACAATGCGTATGGTGGCATGGAGGTAAGTGCTGACAAGCGAATGGTCTCTGCATCATTGCCTGACGGAAGTGTTAACTGGAGTAACCGCGGTTCCTCGAGGTGCGCGGTGTTTGTGTGACGGACGAGGAGCATCATACTGGCTGGCTTAGCTTGAATACTTATTAGTTGCCCAAAGGAGTCCCAATGTTTCCTGTCGAGCGGTAGCTTATCATTTATGTAGTCCGCCTCGGATTCCGTCATATTAGAGCACATAACAGTCAGAAACTTGTGGTATATTTTCAGTATATCCTGTATCAAGGAACCATTGGTTGTTTCTTGGATAGACACTTGTCCAGGTCTTGAGTCCCGTATAGGTATTTCTAGTATTAACTGTACCTAGTTTGGCAGCTGGCTCGGTTACTATGGAAGGTGCATCTGTTAGGTGGGTAGCAACAAAGGACACGTATGTTGTCGGTCCTCTAACAACATTCGACGTGGCGCGTGGGACCTGGGATTCCAGTCGTTAATCAATGACACCTAAGACGTGTCAAATAGGGGACAGTACAGAAGCTAGAGGCGACAGAACCCAAGGTATATTGTACAGGCTACCAAAATAGGAAGCGAATCAACCAGAGCCAGAAACGGTGCAGCAAGGTACTCACCAAAACGCCTTGTGTCAACAGATGTGCCGTCAGTAAAACAACTGGATGTTTTGAAGGTGAAAACAACCGTAAAATCCAATGTTGCAAAATACTGAAACAACGTGTTTTCCTGTAAATTACAAGGGCCTCTCCCTGGAAGGTTGAAGGATGGAAGCCTTTGATGAAGCTGTTAGTGGGCGAAAACTGAAGGTGAGAATGGTTGCGAATATTTGCATGGGCTTGAGTAAGGGCTTCCAAGGTGAGGTGTGTAGCCGAGCTTGCTCGGTCCAGGCTTTTGTTATTTATTAGTTATGATGCTCGTATGGATAAGAGTGCATAATTGGTGGTCCTTCGGGGCGAACTGGTCGGACTGCAAAAAACGGGCTAGTCCAGAAAAAAGTCCGACAGGACCTTCCTTCCGCTGCCGACCCGACGGTGCGCTTGGGAGGTGTCACTCCCACTCACGGTCCTCGTCCAACGAAGAACTCCAGGCGTTCTCGTCCGCCGAAGAAATTGGGCGTCTTTCTCGGCACCGCCTAGCCTGGCTTTTTTGGACCAACGCATTCCTGGCCCTCTGCGGCCGAAGGCGATTGAGTTTTCCTTGGGTCAGGAAGGGGGCCTTGCGTCGCTTGGTGAGTCAAGCGTGGGTTGCGGTGAGCCGGTTGGCGAGTCACTCGAGGGTTGCCTGGGCAGTTCCGGCGGTTGAGTTTCTGGGAGGTATAACTCAGACGAAGTGTGCAACGGTCGGTGGAATTGACTTGATACCGGTGACGGTAAATGGCATGCACGATAAAGGCAAATAAGCTTTTTGGATTTTCAAACTGTTTTGGGATTTTTGTCGATTTTGCAAAACGTTTGTGGATGCTACACACTCTTACCACTAAAGACGATAACGACGTTTTAATGGAAATAGCAAATGTCTAAAAAATCTGAAAAACAAACCGGACGTTTGACCTGTCTACCGCGTCGGTCGGTTGCCTGGGGTTGAGGCGTGGTAGGTTGAGGGTCAAGGGGAACGGATTGTTTCGAGATATCCACTGATTGGGAAGTCACCGCAGGTGCAGGTGCTTGTGCGATAGCATCAGGATGGGTTGCGAGTGGCTCGTCAAAGATAGCCACTTTGAGGCTGTCGATGGACACCGTGGATCGACGACCATTCTGATCAAAGTAAAATGTTCCGGAGTCCGCTGCAGAAATCTGAAAGGGCCAGTGTAGGGAGGCTGGAGAGGGAGCCGCACCGCGTCGGTGCGGAGGAAGACGTGAATGCAGGTAGAGAGTACGCTGTGCACTTGTACATCTCTAGTCTATTTACGAGGCTGAGTCGGGCGTAGTGAATACATGCGTTAATCTAGGGGGGACGCAAAGTTAGGCGGAAGCATACCCGACGATGCGGGATGTGAAACGAATTCCCCTGGTAACTTGAGCGTTTTGCCGTAAACCAGCTCTGCTGGTGCACATAGCATGTCAGCTTTGGTGCTGCTGCGAATAACTCAGAGTACGAGCGAAACGTATTCGCTCCAGCTATGCTCGGAGAGGCGCAGAGTGAGGCTTTAAGCTGTCTATGGAAGCGTTCAACTAGCCCGTTGGCTGCTGGGCGATACGCTGTGGTATGAATGAGACGACAACCTAAAAAGTTGCACAGAGTATCGATTTGTGAAGAATCGGAAGGCGCTCCTCGGTCAGTTGTGATGGTGGATGGGCATCCGTAGTGCGAGACCCAACGGTCCACAAAGGCCCAGATAACAGTCTCAGCTGTGCAGTCTGTTACCGGAATGGCTTATAGCCATCTGGTGAAGCAGTCGACACATGTAAGAATGTATACGAATCCTTGTGAAGGAGGCAATGGACCTGCCAAGTCTAAGTGTACATGTGAGAACCGAGAGTCCGGGGCAGGGAATGAACCAAGAGTACTGCGGGTGTGACAGTGTACTTTGAAGCGCTGACATTGAAGGCAGGCGCGAACCCAGGTACGAGCATCTTTGTTTACGCGTGGCCAAACGGAACGTTCGGTGACCAGTTTCAAAGATGCATGGATGCCGGGATATGATAGTGAGTGCAGTGCGTCAAAGACTGTGCGTCTGAAGGAGACGGGCACGAGAGGTCTAGGACAACCTGTGGAAGTGTCATAGAGAATGGTTCCTTCCGTGGTTTGGAGAGGAATAAGGTGCACATGCAGTGAAGTGGACTGCAGAGTGCGCTGTATATCTTCGTCTTGAGCCTGAGCCGAGGCCATGGTGGCAAGGTCGACGGTAAGCAAAGACTGCAGAGTGAGGTTGCCGCGTGAGAGAGCGTCGGCGACGGGATTGTCGACACTGATACATGACGTATGTCAGCAGTGAACTGCGTGACAAAGTCTAGGTGTCCTGTTTTCCGTAGTGAGTATTTGTCGCAAGCAGAGCTGAAGGCAAATATAAGGGGCTTGTGATTAGTGTAGACCGTGAAAGCGCGGCCTTCGAGCGTGTGCCGGAAGTGACGTATTGCTAGGTAAATAGCCAGCAGTTCTCTGCCAAACGTGCTGTAGCGGGATTCCGCTGGCTGCAGGCGCTTGGAGAAGAACCCAAGGGGTTGCCATTGCCCACCAACGTGTTGTTGGGGGACGGCTCCTACCGCGACGTCTGAGACATCAGTCGTAATAGAAAGAGGTGCAGTTGATTCGGAATGAGCGAGGACGGCCATGTTGGAGATAACATCCTTGAGCTGGGCGAATGCTGCCAGTGCTGTGTCAGGGAAAGCGAACTTACTTTCATTTCCTCTGAGTAAGTCAGTCAGTGGCTGCATAAGCTGAGCGCAGCGCGGAATGAAGCGTCCATAGTAGTTGACCAAACCACAAAATTGACGGAGGTGCTTGAACGACGTCGGAGCTGGGAAGTCCTTGATTGCCTGGATCTTATCAGGAAGGACTTCGATACCAGACGATGAAACGAGGTGGCCTAGGAATTCTACCGTTGATTTGCCGCAATCGCACTTAGTCGGGTTGACCGTGACACCGTGTTGGGTCAAGCGCTGGAAGAGAGTTCGAAGGTGCTCGTGGTGTTCTTGTTCCGATGAACTGGCTACTAAGATATCATCGAGGTAGGAATATGCGAAGTCAAGGCCACGAGTGTCATCGTGGATGAAGCGCTGGAAGGTTTGTGCGGCGTTGCACAGTCCAAATGGCATTCTTAAAAATTCAAACAAACCGAAAGGAGTGATGACGGCTGTTTTAGGAATGTCATTGTCTTCCACAGGTATCTGGTGATAGGTTCGAACCAGATCGATCTTGCTGAAGATCGTCTTACCTGTGAGACATGCGGTAAGGTCCTGCATGTGTGGGATGGGATACCTATCTGGGACGGTTAGCCGATTAACTGCGCGGTAATCACTGCAAGGGCGCCAGTCACCAGATTTCATGGGGATCAGTTGCAGGGGCGAGGACCAAGGGCTGTCGGAAGGGCGGATTATTCCAAATTCAAGCATGTGCTCAAACTCCGCTCTAGCTACCTTTAGTTTCTCAGGCGATAGTCGGCGTGGACGGCATGAAACGGGTGGGCCATTCGTCCGTATTTGGTGCGTGACTTCAGCTGCCACGAACAAACTGCGTTCTTTGGTTGAACGAGCTTGGAATACTTAGAAAAGAGGTTAGCGTAGTCTGGCGAGATCTGGGGAAATGCATAGACCGGGGATATAGATGTGACATCGTCGGCGATGCCACGTACATTGAGTGTCATCTATCATCTGGCGTTTCGCATCGACCAAGAGCTCGAAATGCCTGAGAAAGTCAATGCCGATGATGGCAACGGGGACTGCGGCGACAATGAATACCCAGCGGAAAGTGCGCCGAAGACCTAGGTCCAGGGTAAGAGACCGATGACCGTAGGTAGCTATTTCTGTGCTTTTGGCAGCACTGAGGATTGTCGACAGAGAAGCGGTAGGCTCACCCAACATAGGAGGAATGACGTTGACTTCCGCCCCGGTATCAACTAAGAACTGGGTCTCGGAGTCATGATCCCTAATGCAGATGAGACGACTTTAGGCTTTGCCGACACCATTAGTCACAATTACGGGCCGGACTGGAAGTTTCCTTGCTTGACGGCGGTGCAACTGCATGGTTGCTCGCACTTACGTGCTTTGTTACCAAAACGCGGGTGATAAAACCATAAACGTGAATTGTTAGGCTTCGTGCGACGAGGTGATGAGCTAAAGCGGCTGCGCTGCTTACGATCTGGGGAGAGTTTCTCGAATTGGAGTAGTAGTGCCCCTATTTGCGTTGATAAAGCGTCGATTGCCGACGGCTCACTATTTGCGTAGGTTGCTGGGGATGCGAGGGCGCTAAGTCGATTGAATGTCCTAGGTTCGTTCGTTGGCTGATGTCGTTCGATGACACGGTCTGCTACTTCTACAACTGCTGCGAGAGGCAGGGCGCTTGCCACGGCAAGGATGGCTTGTGTTTTTTCATGGAGGCGTTGTATCCACCTTTCGCGGAGAATACCTGCGTCCATGCTGCATGTGCCTTGTAGCTGTTACATCTGTCGCAACAAGGCTGAAGGCATCTTGTCACCTAACTGCAGATCCCTACACAGTTGCTGCAGTCGGACCTTGTCGGAGGGTGTGATTAGCTGAATAATCGCCTTCTTTAAATTCTCATATTTCGAATCGGGAGGCAGGGAAGCAATGATATCCTCCACTTGGGAGGATACAATCTGCGGAAGCCGGGACAAAATTGATGACATTTAGCATTATCAGTTAAAAGTTTACAATTGTAAAAGTGGATTCTAAGTGCGCAAACCATAATAACGGGTCATTCTCCCAAAATGTTTGGGAGGCTGGCACTACGGCACTAACCCCGTACGTTGATGGTTTATCATCAGGACTATTCACCGTGAGAAATGAATACGTATTTGCGGCAAGTTAGAAAACAAAACGATAGCGATTAAAGAATCACAAACTCACTGAAACGAGCTCACCAGAATGAAAACTCAAAACGGCGGACGGCGTGTTCCTGACGGCGGGTCACCAATTGTTGGGTGGGGCCTGGGATACTAGCCGTTAATCAATGACACCTAAGACGTGTCAAATAGGGGACAGTACAAAAGCTAGAGGCGACAGAACCCAAGGTATATTGTACAGGCTACCAAAATAGGAAGCGAATCAACCAGAGCCAGAAACGGTGCAGCAAGGTACTCACCAAAACGCCTTGTGTCAACGGATGTGCCGTCAGTAAAACAACTGGATGTTTTGAAGGTGAAAACAACCGTGAAATCCAATGTTGCAAAACACTGAAACAGCGTGTTTTCCGGCACAATACATGGCTCTGATGAATAATGTATGACGAGCGCATCTTTATGAGCACCTCCTAGTATCTGAATGGCCAATTCTAAATCGTTGCTCTTAACTTCGGCCTGGCTACACTGTATTGACTTGGAGTGTGAAGTTGAGCCTTGCATTCAAGGCACTGAGTCGTCTGGGTTCTTTGAAACGGCTTCATTGTAGCTGCATGCTCTACAACCCCTGTCCGTCTATCACATTTCCTTACCTACACAGCTATACGCCTGATGAGTGGAATAGCCGAACACACAGTGCAGAAGCAGAGGGTATCAATCGTATAATTACATATGTTTCGCCGAGGCTATGGCATGCATATCTAGGATGGAATATAGTAGGCCAGTTTCTACATTCTATTTCAAGGCGTACAAGTTTAACACAGTTTTCTGCTCGAAAAGCAATGTTCAATGCTTAAGTTTTAAGCATAGCTTTACGTGGTCAAGCGGTGCGTTTCACTGTGATCTTAAATTTTGCGGATGTCGTTTGTTGAATGGCCTACACGATTAGAATGAATGCAAACTTTGCCGGTCAAGTTGGTGGGGAGCATGAACCGTTAGATTACTGTGTTGAGGTCGTAAAACTGTTGATCGCGTCCGCGCGTTGTGGGCAAGGTCACGCGGTGACAGTGCCGCCATGTCTACAAGCCTTCGCTCTTAAGTCGCCTTATTGTGGTCGTGTCTGTGTTTTATTCCCATGGTGGTTTGATTAACCGATCTATGTGGTTTGGGCTATGGATCGAAAGCTCTACAGTATTTTCCGGTTGGCTTGATCCATAATGCAATTGAATTACTCCTTAAAGCTTTTATTTGCATTCGTAAGCCAATTGCACATAGTCCTTAACCCATTTGAAGTGCATCCAGTATTATTCCGAATCACCATGTGCACTTCGACCTTCGAATTCAGCCAGCCCGAACCAGCCAATGACGGTAGATGTAAAACACTCGCATGGATAGTGTGGGGTGCTGGTGTGCGGTGAATATGCGTGGGCGTCGTAACCTCCATTCAAGTAGGACCGCCTGCTCTGAAGCTAGTTCCACGCAGGTTAGAGGCACAAGATTGTCCAAACACGTGGCGCTACCGGGTAGAGGGTTGAGTGGGCTCAAGTGGACCATAAAGTAAGTAAAGGTGCGCTTTACGCACTACACCTGTGGGAGGCTGCGAACACGACAACACGACATCCGATTAGGGATATTACGGCTAGCTTCCTAGTATACACTCGTCGTTAAATAGTTAGAAGGCCCACACGTCTTCACTACACACCAGCAAGTCTGAATATCCACTCAAGCGTGTAATGATTGTTCTTGATCAATATTTGTTGTACTTAATTTAATGTTCTGGCAATTTCTAATTGGTTAATACGTTATCTACATGCTCTCGTTGTGCGTTATTATTTCCGCCTTGGCGGGTCTGAGTTAAACCCATTTCCATTCTGACTATTCTGAGCTACGTCGATTTCAATTATTTCTTACAATACCACAATTGGCGTCGCGGACAAACATTATATCATGGATTTGTGCAACCTTGGTAATATAACTATTCATTCCAACTGTCGTGATATCAAGGATTACGTGGAACCTTTTGAGATCTGGTGCGTCACAAGAAAAATGTTGAAGGATTAGAAGAAATGTGCTCATTGCTTTACTACTATTGGACTGGAAGCTTTCAGTCTAGTGAAGTATTTGGATTTTCCTGCCTCACCGATTTCACTACAACATGCTGCGTTGAAAACGTTCCTGCTTAAACATGTTCCGCTATCAAAATTTAATACTACAGAAAGGGCCAAGTTGCACACCCTCATATACAAATTTGATCAAGATATACGCGCTTTTATCCTCCAACTACAAACGCATGCTGTACGCTGAAGCTTTGGTGATCAGCTGCAAAGCCAAGTTCGTAACCTTTTGATTGCTGGAAGTAACTTGCCGAACTCGCAGCAAATGTTCATGCTTCTGCGTGAGTCTGCTTTTTAGTCGGTTAGAGCTGTTTGTGAACAGTGTCAGCTTGTGAAGGTGGCAGTAAGGGAAGTACCTCCGCTTTTATGCAACACCAACAGCAAAGTGAAGCCTAGCTACGAAAATTCGCGGAATTTTAAAACGCCAGCCACAAACAAAGTTAGCAGTATGAATGTTATTTTTCTGAAAGAAGACATTGGAACGACTGTACGTCATGTGGTAATAAACATTCGCGAATGTGGTGTAGTCCCTAACCACAAATGTCAGTCGTGTGGTAAAATCGCTCATCTTCAGTCCGTATGTCATAGTTCGAAAGTTTTTTTAGTTCAGGTAGAAACAGACGAACAAAAGCTATCATCCGAATTCCATTCACTAGCAATTGTTACTGGTTTTGTGGCACTTCTTCTTACACTACACAGAGATTTGTTATTAACTATAGACCCCAGCATATATCTCTTAATGAAACGGGTAGTATTGCGCTTTTTATTCTGAGTTGGTATTTTGAAAGGTTAAATCCGAAAGTGCTCTCTAGACCAACATCCTTCTGTTAAAGGGATAAGTGGTCACACACTTTCTAGTCTTGGCTCATGCGAATTATTTCTGTCAGGTGGCACTTCAAGTCCCGTGAACTGTGTACTTTTTGTAATGGGCTCTCGTTCTTCCATTATGGGCCTGAACTCTATGAAAACTCCGAACTTTTCGGCATAACTGTTTCCGGATTCACATCATTCCAAGCTTCGCTCACTTGTTATACAAGGTTTTAACACTGCAGATGGCATACTTCTCAATCCCATTAATTTTGACATCTAAGGCACTCCGGGAGCCAGTAAAGAAGTCTCTTAGTGCTATGGTTAGTAAAGGTATTATTACATTGGTACAGACCACAGTTTAGACCATTCCGACAGTCACTCCACACAAGCTTTACGTTAGAAAGCACAGGATTTGTGGTGACTATCGGGCTACATTGAACAAGGGCTTATTACAAAGAGGTTGCACTACTGCAGAACCTAAGGATGTCTTTCAGCAGTTCAGCAAATCTAAGTGTCTTTTTAAGCTCGGTTTAAAGACTGCTTATTTACAGGTACCTCTTGATGAACGATGGAGTGCTCTTCCAAGTATAAACACGCCATTTGGATTGTTGCGTTTTAATTTTTACCGCTTGGTCTCACTGTAGCACCAGCAATTTTTCAAGATGTTATGAACTTCGTCACTGAGAATCTAGCAGGTATTGCAGTGTAGCAGGAAGGTGTTATTGTTCATACTCCTTCAAAAGCGCTTCACGACAAGCGAATGCGCACTTTTGGAAAAGTCTTGTGAGTTAAAAGTAGTAATAAATCCTTCAAGATGCACGTTCGGTACATCAGCATTTTCTTGTATTGACTACTTCACTGCTGGAAGTGGTTTTTCTCCGGATCCTGCTTATTTTCCTTAGTTATCTAATACTATTGCTCCCAGAAACTAGGAAGAAATTCGTTTTTAATGGGTTCTCTGTAACGTTACTCAAGGTTTATTCTTACTGTCTCTGTAGTGGTAGAGCTTCTATTCGAAGTACAGTCTTCAAACATGTTTGTTTGGACCAACGTTCACGAGAATACGTTACGCATTTTGCTCCGACTTCCATCAACGGATGCCCTTTTATGGCCCTTTTCGCTAAACTTACTATCAATTGTTAGCACTGACTCATCACCTACTGGTATAGGAACAGTATTAGAACAAAATGATCCTGTGCTAGGTGTCTCTATTAGTCTTAGTCCAGCGGAACGCGGATACGCTCAAATCATGAGAGAAGCTTTCGCGTTGCGCTGCGCGGTCTCGCCCCTCCACAACTACTTGTTTGTAATACACTTCACCATTGTAATGGATAATAACGCGTTTAAAATCAGTTGTCATCCTCAGAAATAGTTGGCTAAATCGTCTGCTGCAATGGTACAGCGTTGGAGCATTTCGTTTGCTGCATATTCGTTTGACATCCAACACCGTAGTGCTAAACACATTTCACATGCTGCTTATTTGTCTCGACACAATACGTCTAATGAAATGGAAAGTTCAGAGTGTGTCTTGTTGCAGCCATTTCCGGTAGACCGTTCCCATCTAATCTGAGACTTGCCAAAATATTGTCATGCCTTTCTTCGGTCACTCTGTAGAGGATGAAAGCCTGACCAAAAGAGACGATTTGCGCATTTTTGCAGGCTCCGTGATGAACTTTCTGTTACGGTCGGTGGAATGCTGTGTCCAAGATAGCGTTGTTGTGTCTCTTGCGCTACGATCTGCTGTGTTACAGGATTTGCAGTCTGGTCATCTAGGTGTGGAAGGAATAAAGTCTGGATCGATTAACTTGTTGGTAGCCAGAATTAAATGCCGATATACTCCGCACGGCAATGGATTACTGCAGCTGCTCACATAAGATTCATACCAGACCATCTAACTGGACGCCGTGGCCCTTCACATATCAGGTGTGTCAGCACGTTTATGCAGACTACTGTGGTCCATTTCTGAACAAATACTATGCTCCGATCATAATTACGTCCTTTTCGCAATGGCCAAAGTGTATTGCACTACTTCTGCATCATCAGATTTTACCAGCACGGCTCTTCTTAAGACTTTTAGTCACGAAGTAGTACCGTGTGTTTCGGTCACAGACAATGTAACTCACTTCAGTGCTAAAAATGTTGATGAATGTCTTAAAGGAGTGGGTTGCCGCCACTTTTATACTGCGATTAAGCATCCACAGTCCAATAGAACTGCTAAAATTTTGTGTGAATAATTTAACACGCAATCAGTTCGCTCAATCCAACAACGTTTACTGAGCTTAACAATGGCGTTGACAACTTCCTTATGCAGTACAGGAAGCCAGCATATTCGACTACCGGGGACAGCCCTGCTAAGCTGTGCAACCGAGGCGTACTCAGAAAGAACACATGCTTGGAGTCTGCCGATGTTCTATCATTGTGGAAACAATATCCGACCATCACGTGGAATTATCCACATTCAACTCCGTTCCCGGATGTGTTGAAGATTTGATCCATCTGATGGGCCCTGTACACTGTATACACTATGCTCAGTATTTAGGTAACAGCTAATAAAACCTGAAATTTTGTGTGTGCCTAGTCGTTCTATGTTTTAGTCCATTCCGGAAAAGCACAATGCGTGCGAAGCGCTGCAGGAAAGTCCTCCAGAGCAGGCACGAAAACCCGAACGGATGCAGAACAAAGGTCGCCGCAACTACGTCAACCCAGCTGTTCTGTGGCGCCTGTGGTAATTGTTCTTGAGCGATATTTTGTTGTACTTCCTTCACCCTATCTTATTAATTCAGGCAATTTCTTATTGGTTAATAGGACTTCCCCCTGTTCTAGATATACGTTATTATTTTTACATTGACACTAGCACTAGGTAGGAGCCAAACCTGTTTTAATTCCGACTATTCCAAGTTAGGTCGATTGCTATTATTTCTTACAATACCACAAATTGTTAGTAAGACTTCCGTCATTGGCTGAGTTGGGCTGGATGAATTCGATGGTCACTGCTTGCATGGCGCGTTGGTACGATACTGGATGCAATTAAATTGCATTCAGGACTACGTTCAATTGGCTTACGGAGGCAAATTACCTTTTTAGGGAGCCATTAACACCATGGATGCACTCAATCGTGAAATGACATGGATGCTGAATAGGGTTTGCAGCGGAATATACGGAGATTACTCTGTAGTTAAGTCACACAGTGTTGGGCTCCTACGAATCATGGCCTGCTGGAGTGCGGCAGAAAGGCTGTCCTAAGTGGGTCTAGGTGAAACACAGTGCAAATTTCAAAAACCCAGGTAGACGCAGGATGCGCTGTAGCGGACTCGAGAAAGCCTTCTTTAGAGATAACCCGTAAAAACCAGAGGAATGGGTAAAGATCGAATCATGTGCGACTCAATGACTCTGAGGAACAGTGGAAACATCCAAAGTGCACAAATGCATGATTAACACGCTAGTTCGTTTAAACTCAACCTCTCGGACACATATATTTTGTAAAAGCAACGCTGGAGGATTAACACCATTTCCTCAACGAAGCTCTCTCTTACCGCTGCAAGTGACTTCGGAGAACAGTATCGACTCCGAGGAGCGGCGCTTTCACATACACAGCAAATTTTCAATAGTGTTACTTTCATAAAGGGTATACGAGTGCTTTGGTAGTGGTGCGGCACTTGTTACATAGTTAAGTGACCATTAAACCCACTGGATTGTTAAAGCATAATGCAGTCGCAATGTATTCGTCACATCCTTCGTCTCAGTCAGAGGCGTAACATAGTGGAGGCGGGAAGCGCTCCTCCTCGGGCGGCATGTGACAAAGGGTGGCATTGTTATTAAGGATGGTTGTTCAATACTAATTGTGAATTCATCCGATTTGCATTTATGACTTTATTGGGGAAAAACGTAGGTGATAATCATGAGGAGACTAAAGATGAAATTGACATTGCAAACGTTGATGTCTGAGCAACAGAAAGCGGCATTAACAGTACAGTTGCATCAGGAAATTTTTATAGTGCTAAAGCAAAAGATGTGCGCGAAGTTGTAGAATTGAAATTGTAACCACACTTTGGCACGATGGCACGAACATCAGCCGATTTTATTGATATCTCTCGGTTGCCAGTTAAGATCTAGCTATGATGGTCCGGCTCGGATCTACTGTCAATCAATCATGAATTCAATATATTGTTCTGCTGACGCTTATTGACCAGATCAGAGGGCCCATGATCAAGACGTAAGCGGAAGTGTTGAAGGAAAATGTACAAAATGCTGCACGTAAAACTAAGGCAGGAGTTGGGCTAAAATGTAAGTTGCCATCATCTCAAACGCAATTGAAATTTGTTTTGGATAGAGTCCATCAACCGGGAAAACCGCGTTAGGATAGTTCACCTGTTCATAGGCCGACGAGCCATGAGAATGCTAAATTGCCATCTCGCGACTGCTGCCTTGTCATCGGGAATGCAGCCGAGTCGACCAAGGCCATTCCAGCTGAAAGTAATGTAGATGACCAGGAGTTCCTGCAACGGATGAGCTCTTTACTGTTCGATGAAGATGGACAACGAAACAGCATTGTTTTGGCATTCCGCCTAGGCAAGAAATAAGAGGACTCCTCCAAGTTTAGTCCACTCAAGATAGTATGTCAAAATGATGATGAAGACCGTTGATTTCTTCGATGAGCTCCGTGTCTTAAAGGCGAATCCTTCCATGTACTGCGAAGTTCTTCCTTGGTGGCTCGAGTTAAAGGGAAGCAAGCGGTTGACGAACTCAGTTCCTGTCGAGACAACGGTGAGCCAGCTTTAAATAATGTGGGTTTCCGTCTAGCCCAAAAGGCTCTAAAAATTCGCTGGAAACCACTTCTTGTCAAACCCTAGCGTTAAAGGTGAAGAACGGATTGGGCGTAATTTTCCCTACTGTGTGCAGTCTTAGAAACAAACTGGATAAAATTCAACTGTTTGCTTCAGTGAATCGTCTTGACTTAATGACTTTCACTATAACCTGGTTGTCCTCAGATAAACTGGGCACAGAGGCATAGATCCTAGGACATCTTCTCTACCGGGCTGACCGATAGGGAGAGATATCTGGAGGCGGCTTAATACTGTACTGGAATGCGGACTTCAAGACTCACCTAGTTGAAGCTACTTTTGATGATAATGGTGGCTTCTAAGCTCTGTTGTGCCGGGTTCATGATGACGCAGATCCCTGATGATCAGTTTTATCTACAGAGCTCCATTAGATTCCGGAGCTCGTCTGCTGGATTCCATTAAAACGAACGGTGTTGGAAAGGACTGTGTGCTAGTGGGAAACTTCCATACTCGAAGTGTCGACTGAGATTTGTTGCATTGTGCTAACACTTCAGACGTATTCGCTGCGAACTCTTTGGGAACCATTCTCGAATGTAACCTGTTTCAATCTGTTACTATACCTACCTGTATATTTGCTGGACAGGCACCCTATATGCTCGATCTTGTGCTTTCACCGGCGCAGTCACATGTCGCAGGCATAACCATTCTTCCGCTTACTGGTAAAAGTGATCACTGTGTGGTTTCGTGCCTCTGGACTCGACGCCTGACTCTTCACAACCAAGATAGTTTCCGAAGAAATTTCTGGTGTGCTGGTCCAATCCGCCTGTAAATCGCTGCTAGCGCTGTGGACTGGAATATCCAACAACCATTGGACTCAGATGAGGAGGGTGAAGTTTCGTACCCCAAGCTGATTTTGATTTTTGAGCTCATCGTTCCTACCAGCAAAAGAAGAATGTTTAGCATTTAACCCTCCATGAATAGACCGAGAATTGAGGTGCTTAATGACCAAAAGATACAAATTATGGGACCGATTCGAGCTTAATCACTGCGTGCCTGACTATTCTGAGTAAAAAGTGATCAGGCATGCCGGTATCTTGAAAAGAACGTCAGAAACGGCATCAGTATGTACTCAGTTTGGCTGTGTAATCCAGGACGCCACAGACGCCACTTTACTCTTACCTGAAAAGAAGTACAAAAGCTGGCCGTGGCATTCCTGATCTGTTTTCCTCCAAGCTGATCAATTTATTTGACAAGGTTGTGGAGAAAGCCAGTCCACTGGTTCTGCAATATTCGTCCGTCTGTTCGATAGAGACACCGTTACCTGCTGACGCTGCGCCAGTTTACCCCTTCCCGTTGCAGCACGTAGAAATGAGTGTGGATGACGTTGCCAAGGCCTTCGTGAATTAGATCAAACTCCTCGTCAGGTCCTCATGGGCTGCACCCGCTGTTCCCCAAGATTAGGGCCGAGGACATTGCCGCTCCCGTCTGTCAGAAATTTCGGCACTTCCTTGAAGTTGGACGACTCCACGATGCTTGGAAATTTGGGACCATTAAACAAAGTGCAAATGTAGGTGAAGAAAATTTGCGAAGGAAAACAAACTTAAAAGTGAGTACAGTTAGGATAAACAGAAAGGTGGAAGTTGGGAGTCTTGGTAACGAACAAACTGGTGGAGAACGAAGGCAGTGGAATAGAACGTGAGAAGTAGGTACTTCTTAGGCGACTAGCTTAAATGCTACAAGTAGCAGCGATGAAAGTAAAATAAGCAATGTCCGTTATTTGCTTCACTTATCCGAAGTCCTTATTCGCATTTTTAGCACTTCATGATTTGCGTATTTCATTCTCTGTTGTGCTACTGTTTCACTTAAATTGTATCACCGAAATACTCTCCGGTCCCATTGCCTTTTCGCTTCATATTTATTCCGGCCCCTCCTCAACCAATGGGTTATCGTTCATTTGCATATTTAATGTTGTTTCCTCTTCTCTAGCGTCAAGGGGTTTCTAATCACTGTACTGAAGTCGCATAACGTGTTGGTGCATCCCAAGTATCGCGGTACCCTATTCTATGTGAGGCCATATCGCACAATATAGTTCTGGCTTGAATTTAGGTTCAATGTCAGTAAATTCTGTGTCCCGCATACCATATCTAGTTTCTAGCCAAAACTATGAAGTACTGCATTCACTAAGTATCTTTCGCCACACACGTTTGTGGAGGAAGCACGGATGCAAATGTGTACCACACCGTCATAAAAGCCTCACGTTTATTTCACCCCACGCACCACTACAACAAACTGGTGCCGAACGGTTGTACATGTGTTTAGTGAATGTATGCTGAACACTTGCTGTGATGTTAAAGTCACATTTGTGTTTGTTACTAAAACAAGCACTGCACTGTTTCAATAAAGGACTTTTATTTTTTGATAGTCGTGGGCGTTAGCAGTTTGTACACATGCCAGAATGCACGTTTTTTGATACTATGGAGTTTATTTGTTAGCTGAAGTTTAGGTAGCCGAGATCATTCAATCTACTCCCTGACCACAGCTTAAATATGGATAATACCACTAGGAAGTTGAAATAAATTACCTCTCGTATGACATCCATGAGTCAAAGCCTTGCATTCGGATGTACAGAACCACGTCAGCCACGTTACAAACCTGTTTTATATTGCTTATGGAACACGTTTGATTTTGGATGCCACTGTTACATGTTGATGTGAAATGTCTACAAAACTACCAAATCTTCTTTCATATTAACTCTAAGAGGATCTATGCACAACAAAGAAAGAAGGAGTCCTAGGAAGCTTGGTTGAACCAATTCATCAGTAACTGGATGGTGCGCAGACTTGAACTGTTTATATTGAATGGCTTCGAGCTGACCGTTAAACGAAGTTTGAGCCAGAATTAAAGCTAAATTGATATTTTAAAATTCAACAACAGAAACAATGTTAGGAGTGATAGGGGAAACAGAAGGAGCCAGAGGCGTATTTCCTGTGGGGGATTATTCAGCAAATCACGCACCGAAAGTTCCTAGCAAGGCGTCAAGTCTAGATGCGCTATTAAGGTTAAGTGCAACAGTATGCAACTGAGGATATCTTTTCCATTATACTTTCAGTAAAATACATCACATCCTGTTTTTGCCTAATAGCGTATGATCAATTTCTTATCTAATGTAGGTGATTGTTTTCACATGCTTTTCAACTACAGGTCTTGAAAGACGGTAACACATCGACACTACAAATTTTACTGTGCGCAATTTCCGCTCATGTTTGTTGTAGTAATAAGTTAAATGAGGATCTTGCGCACGTAATTCAAACGGACTAAGTGGAACGCAAAGGATATTGCACGGATTCGTTTAAACTAGACGTCATTTTCAGTGACTACTTTATTCCATTTGTAAGTTGATGTGTAATGTACTCAAGAGGAAACAAATGGCTTAAGAAATACTATGTCCTTTAACAAAGCCACTTGTTTATGTACGCTTGAAATGGTGGACTCACTTGCTGTTGTCGTGCTGCCAAATACACGTGTTTTCACACCGCTTGTTCTGCTATTAAGCTTATCGGCACCTCGTTGTTGTATACGCTTGTTAAACCGCAGCAGTTGATGCGCCTACAATTCGGTCATTGAGCTCCGCGTGCGATTTGCTTACAGTTCGGAATCCTCTTTGGTACATCAAACCTGATCTAGATATTACACAAGCATTAGGAATCAAAAAATTGTGTTGCAGTAGGAAAAAGCAATCAATATGCAGGCTAAGAGAAAGAAAGCAATGGTCCCAATTTCAACACATAAGAAATGTTTATGATCTAGGAAGCATTTGGTTTCAATATTGAGTGCATGTCTGAAGCGCAGCATTTAGCGTAGATCATTGGCCCAGGCTAATAAACCTGCCTTATTCTTCTGGATATCCGTGAGAATCTTCCCCGATAGTTGGGAAGAAGGCACAGAATGGACGGGGTGACTGTGAACTGATGAATGTACTGTTGCTCCGAGCAGCGGCTAAAATTGCGCTAATGTCACGGCGCGTGCCGGTTAGGGAACGGTGTTTTAGGTACCGCTCAACTGCGCCGCGTCGTACATCCAACAGTGGCGCCATGTGGGTACTGCTCACGGCTCAGACGAACAACCATGACTATTCAAACTTTAACTACACCTTGAATCGGCCGTCGCGCAGCTTCTCGACGGTCGCTTTACCTGCCGCATACAGCAGGGCGGATAAGCGGAAACATGCAAATGCTGACGTCTCGCTTTTTTCTTTCCCGTCTGTCTATCTTACTCCCCTCCCAACCTCATTACTAACCTTACTTTTAGAATTCCCGCCTTAATAGACAGCAGCTGCAATGCTTTTGGATTCAAACCATTAGCAGCTACATTCCTGCACCACCCACTGGAAGCCCATCGGCAACAGTCGCTTGCAAGACCAAGCTGTCCCGTTTTCCTGGCGGCGTGCAACATTCGCACCCTAAAACCAATAGATCAGCAGGCTGCACTCGCACGCACGTTAGCCACACTGGGTATTGACGTGTGTTGCGTATCTGAACCAAGGGTCAGTGTCCCTCACGGCGCTATTAAAATAATTCCACCCGGATTCTCTTCTCGCTATTGGTTGCACACATTCTGGGACACTGATGCGGCAGTCACTGATCAACCTGGGTGGGCATCGTTCTCAGCAACGAAGCTGAATTGTCGTTGGCTGATCGCATTCCCTTGTACAGCCGTTTGTGTGCAGCCAGTATGCGGACATCAACGAAGGTTGATTCACGAAGTAGTACAGGACGATGTTTGCCTGTGGTTTCCGGTTTTGCCCCCCACCGACTGAAGTCCAGTTTCTGCCAAAGACACATGATGCCACGAAATAAACACGTTGTTTCGTAGTCCTACCGTTTCAGATGTCATAGTACTTGCAGGGGATATGAATTCGTAAGTACGTCACCTGTACTCTTCATAAGCTCAGCAACTTGTACATATCGGCTTAACTCCGAAGGGGCGGATATTGGCGAGCTTCCGTTGCAACTATGTACGGAGCACTAGCTGTTTCTTAGTAGCCCCGCTTTTAGACACAGTGCGTTCTGAAGTGCCAACTGGCATATTCCTCTAGCTGGCCAGCGATGGACCCAACTTGATCACATTGCCATAAGTTACAGGTGGCATGGTTCCATCCCAGGTTACGGTTCTTTCTGTAGTACTAGTATCGAATCTGACCATGCCTTGGCACGGTGTCGTTTTTCCATGAACTTTATCGAGGGCGTACCAAACGCACCCCTTGTTTGGGGACTGAGAAGGTAACCAAGCACCTAGACTGGTACGCCCAACAGGATGCACGATGTACCGAGTTTTCGCTATCTTCTCCTAAGGACACTGAGTTTCAGTGAACTAAATTCTAGGCCGCTGTACACGACGTGCGAGACTCTGCATTAAAAATCGCCTTCGTACCGGTCACTTGATATCCGAGAGGTCTATGAATCAGTTGAAATTCAGAAGAAAACTCAGGGATGACTCTGCGCACAATGTGGTCAGACGGACTATTAGGCGCGAACTAAAGCGAAACCTGAGCGCTGACAAGGAGGCTTGGTGGACTCAGTCAGACAAGCTATTCCAACTGATCCGCACAACTGTTCCCAGGGAACCAGGCGCCCGTGAAACAACCAGACATCAAGGGTGACTTGGTTCACAATAAGGAACGTCTCATGGCGGGTTTGGTGGAGCACGTTCAAGATCACTTCAGTTGGCCACCTGCTTCCGGGACTTTTCCTATTCAAGTGTTACAGGATGATCCATAGGCCGTCAGTTTAGAGCCTCCATCGGAGGCTGAGGCCTGAAATACCATCACAACCCTAAATCGTTTTTGTGCTGCTGGTATGGATTACCTCCAACGTGCACTATTAAGGGATGGAGATGAGGTCCTCTGCAAAGCACTGACCTCACTGTATGAACAGGTCTGGAAGACTGAGACTGTTCCAGGTTACCAGAGTGAGTCGATTATAGTGGCAACGTACAAGGGTAGTCGCATTGACCATGCCAACCGTAGGGGTACTAGCCTAACATCAATTGTGACAAAATTACTAGCCTCAATTCTAGTGTCTCACGTCACTGTTGAGCGAGAACCACGGATTAGGGGAGAGCCGACAAGATTCCGCTAAAGACGGCGCTGCGTGGACAACATGTTCACTTTGCATCAGGTGCTGGAGCAGCGCCACGCATACCGCAGACCGGCCATGGCTGTGTGTCTCGATTTCAAGTGTGTATGCGATTCAGTTGATAGATCGGTTCTGTTCGAAATGTGTACTCAGGAAGGTGTTCCCACGAAAAGTGTGGACATTTTCCCTACTCTGAACTCGAACACGACAGGCTGCGTCAGTGTCGAAGGTGGCTTATCGGATATCTTTCCGACAAAAAGTGGCGTTCGTCAGGGGTGGCCAATTTCCCCATTCTTGTTCAGTTACGTCATGGACTCCATCATGGAGCGTACGCTTGAGAAATATTACCGTGCAGGCGTTTATTTGCTGCCTGGTCCAGTTGATCCTCATTATGGGTACGATATTGCCTTGCTGTTCACCGATGTTGGGGCGGCGCAAGAAACCCTGAATATCCTCTCTAGAGCGGTCCCATTATTTGGTAGTGTTGTCTAAAGAACACACGCGCCTTGATGACCTATTGGCCCCGTGATAGCGAGCAACTCGTGGTAAGAAAACACGGTTGCAAAGAGCTCTTTTCGGTAACTCACATCAGGCAAATACGTTTACAAGGATAACTTGGATACGCATAAGCTACTGAAGCTGGTGGTTGATCAATTCACTTACAATGGTAGCTGTGTCAGCAACCATGGGTGCATAACTACTGAAGTCAGCTCATATATTGTAAAAGCCAGAACTGCCTTTCACAATTCACTTGCCTGACAGTAGACGTAAAACCGGAGCTCTGACACTGCTTGATTTCTACGTGCCGTCTCAACGGATCGCGGACTATTATACAACATTTAATCCCGTTTTGCGTCCTCTTTCTACAATCGAAACGATTGCCGAAGGATATCTGGCGATTCTCGCAAAAACTCTGCAAAACCTTCCAAATCACTCTGTGCTCCGCTCTGCAGTGGATTTTTCCTTACCCATCTCAACGTACACCAAGCAAATCCCAATCTTTTGACTCGGAATTACCAGCTCTATCTAACAACCGCCTGGCCAGTTCCATCCCATCGCAATCTACAACTCTTGCCGGTACTTACAGCCATATTTCCTAATACGACAAGTAAATCGCTTTCCCACTATCGAGCGCTAGCTCCATCATGTGGACTGCATCTCAATGACAACCGACCCTAAACGGCATCGATCAATAGACGCAAGCTTTCTCACCCCAAAGCCACTTGACCTTGCGTGCGTATCACAACGTGTGAGGGAATCACCTTAACGTCAGATTGTCATTTACCATCCGCGCGGGAGCGTACTCCATAGACCCGTGCACACAGATGAACAAAAGAGACTAACGAACAAACCGCGCAGGTGACGGAGAAACCAGAACTGCGATGAACAGCGAAAACAACCCGGAATTTAAACCGGTTGGTTTGCACCACTTATAGTAGTAAAATCTGCGCCATATTTTTTCTCGTCCCCCCTGCGGTTGTATTCCTACTCAACACTTACTGGTCCTACACTCAACACCATAACATTCTTCTGAGTACCTACTAGAAATGCATGTTAACAACGCGAAAAGGAGAAGCTCCTACTTAGGCTGAAGTTGAAAACCGAAAAGACTATAAAACCCTCTGATACATGGTTGGCGGCATCCGGTTTCGGATTTGCCTGTCACTGTGGCCAGACACAGGACGCCTGCGCCTACAGAGGGACCATGGAGGGCTTGCGCTGCACCACTCACAGCTCCAACCACACACCCCATATCCAGTGTAAACCCGAAGGAATTAGACCGGGAGGCATGTGGATGGGAGCCACGTTTCATCAACGGAGCCGGTCCACACTCCTTCACAGTGAGTTGGTTTGGCCCAACTGCGGTGAAGAAGCATCAAGAATGCAACATCAGTCTCAGCATGGGGCACAAACCCTCTGATAGCACTGCTAGAAACCCACCCAATATTACTGTAAAAAAGGGACGTCCATCATCTAAACTCCAAAAAAGTCGATGTAGCTGAAAACCACTCCAACTTTACTACCACAATTCCGACTGAGAAGACAGACCGGATTATAGCCCTTGATGAAGAAGTAGCCACGCTGAAATGCAAACTTCATGAATTCAGCACATACTATGAACAAGTTCTATCATTCGGTGAAGTGCTTAGAGGTTCAGCAACTGTTACACTGGACCGATTGAGCACAGCTGTTTCCTTACTAGGCTCACTTACATCCTAAACGCAAGAACGCCTCCGTAGATCGTATAATTTTGTCATTTCTAACATACCTGATAAACCGAACATCGATAGAGCAACAAATACCCTCTTAAAAGCATGCAATATGGATGGAGTCTCTTGTCAATGCCTCAGAGTGAGGAAAAAGGAAAACATGACCACATGTCCGATACTACTACCTTTTCCAGACGATAGGAGCGCATCCAAATTTTACGCAGTACAAGACTAGGTGTTGCACAAACTACTTTTAAAAATATTATCATCAAACACGATCAAACGCCTCTTCAAAGGCGACTAACAACGAAATAAACCCCTTCGCCCATCATACACACCATGTTCCTACAAATGAAACCAGTACTAAGGCTGTCATCAGCAATGTCAACCTTGATAAGTCAACCGCGTCGTCTAAGATAGGCCATGACGGGCATCTCAGTCTTCAGCGGCCTCATGAGAGATTCTCAAACAGCAGTAGTAATGTGTCCATACCTAAAAATATTAACCAAGCTGAATATATAACGACGCAGACACCTGCTGACCACACACTCAACGCCTTTGTCTATTCTCCAAACCGCGAGCCTTTACAAAAGTTGACAGTAACTGTACCTGAGACTTATCAAGAGCGAGACAAAAACTTAGAACGTCAAGTTGGCATCGCGAAAAACAAATCTAAATCCGACCCGAATGAAGTAAGGTTATCTCCGACCAACCGAAGAGTAGGCAAAAACATGGGAAAACACTCTGCCCTAATTGCTCCCATAAGCACTCAAAGCTCAGTAGGTCTGAAGCGACCACCACAAGAACGTAGAGATATGTAGCTAGGTCAGCTGCGAAAAAGTGTACGTCCTCAAGCTTCTACATGCAACACCGACACTGTTGTCGGGATAAGTCACAGAGCGTCGGCCCAATACTTACCCACAATGTTTCTGACAACGTTTCCAAATCCCGCGACCTCAAGCTGACAAAGCCCTTATGTGTGCGACACCGAAATAGGAAATATAATAGTGGTAGGCCACACGGACTTTCAGGGAAGTGTGTGCAACCCATATCTACCTCAAGTCAAAATGCACCCACCACCACCCCTTGTATTACTCAATTAGCTACAATACAATCCGAAGAAAAACGATTCTGTAGACTTCAGCATCCCCCACCCCTGTATACTGTGCATGTATGTCTTTTTTAGACTATCGTATACCACCACTTCCTCCCCTACCAATCCAGCCCCTATCACGTGCGATTATGAATCAGAGAATAATCAAACTACTGGAGTATGTACTTCATTCAATCCAGTACGATCTAGAGCTCAGTGTGCCTCAGCTATCTCACAACACACAGTTCTCAGATACAATGACGAAAAAACAAACATTACCCACCACTTTCATTCCAATTTAACAATGTCTTTCAAATCTGTCGTCATTAACATTCGTTCCCTTTTACCTAAATTTGATCTACTTACGATATGTTTATGAGATCCCCCGATACTTTGCTTTTATCACTGAAACTTGGTGCACGTCAGAAATTAGTGATACTCAGCTTAACATCTTAGGCTATAAGCTTTTCCGCAAGGATCGCTCACACAAACGTGGTGGTGGCTGTGCCATATATCTTCGAAATAACCTGACTACAATTCCCGCAGATCAACCTGTGTTCAATGGCTTAGAAGATACACTATGACTATTGATCCCATCTACTGATTTTCTCGTAGGTTGTATCTATCGGCCGCCCCGAACTACTCAATGTGAAACCCAAAAGCTAATCGATATGATCAATGCTGCTTCCAGTACCACATACAAGTCCAAAAGTATGTGTGGAGATTTCAACCTACCACCTATTAACTGGATGCTGCCTGCACTCAGAAACACTGCGGAGATTGTGGAAATCATCTCATGTATTCACCTCAATGGTTGGACCTAGCATGTTAGAAAGCCAACCAGAAGTGCCAATACCTGAGACCTTGGATCCACGATGGGAATCAATTACGCCCATGTTTTCATTGATAATCCACTACCTGGCTGTGATCATAACACGATGCTTTGTGATATGGCTATAGATTCAACTAAACGACCAAGTACAATGCTAACACGCATTCGCAACTTCCATCGTATGGGCCGGAACTCATTTAATGAACTTATCAGTACCATGAATTGGAATACCTCATTCTTAACTCACAACCCTACTGTGGCTACAAATGAGTTTATTAATAATATTACCCTTCGTGTGCATCTACCGGCACCTACCTTATGGAGAAATACCCATGAACATAGTGGTGAACCCAAGCTTCTGTAACAAGCCAAAACCAAACCAAAGGAACTCAAATCACTATATCGCAGGAGCAACAGCTTCGCAACAGTGCTAAAATACACGAGAATTTACTGCATTTACAACGTCTAATCCAAACGGTCAAAATTAAAGAAGAAACTCGGTATTCATAAATCCTGAGAAAGTACGTACATTGATGCAACTACTCAAAAGAAGGAACCCTAAACCACTTCAGGAAATTGAAACGTTGGCTCTAGACGATAGTTCAATAACGCGCGACATTTCCTGTATATGCGAGGCTTTGAACTCTAGTTTTACCTCCTGTTTTGTCTCCAACAATCAGTCAGTTCATCCTCCACTTCCAAAAAGAACGACCGAACTATGCTTTAATATCCATGTGACGTTAAGAGAGGTGTAAAGTGCCATCGCATCCATAAAACCATAAACTCGTCCAGGCTCAGGTGGCATCTACCCAACTGATATAAAACTCGGAGGAAAAGACCTCGTTCTATTGTTGTTAAACATCTTCACACTCTCACTCACTACCGGCTGCTTTCCAGCTCAGTGGAAGCAATCCATTTTAATGCCTATGCACAAAGGTGGCCAGAGAAATCACGCGTCAAGCTACCGCCCAATAAATCACACCTCTGCTGCTTCCAAAGCCCTAGAGCTAATAGTCAAGGAGAACATTATTCAATATCTTACAAGACTGGATCTGATCAACCACTCACAGCATAGATTTCTCTCAAAACGCTCCTGCGTTACATGCCAGCTACAATTTCTCGATCACATTACGACTATGATTGACAGAGGAATGGCAATTATTATAATTCTGCTGGACATGCAAAAGGCGTTCGACCGCGTGCCGCACAAGCCACTGCTGTCTGCTCTAGAATCATATGGAATTGGAAATCCGCTGCTTAACTGGTTCGACTCATACCTAAAGGGCCGAACTCAGGTAGTTAAAATCGGTCAGCAACATTCTACACGGAAACAAATAACCAGCGGCGTTTCCAGGGAAGTGTGCTCGGACCACTACTTTTCCTAATCTACGTAAACAATATATGTGACCCGATCAAACACGGACACTCATTTCTGTTTGCGGATGATATCAAACTGGTTTACTCATTTCATCCAGACTAACTACAAATATGCCTGGGAAACATCTGTGAAGACCTATCCGCAATAAATGTAGCTAGTGTGCGTTTGTTAATGAAGTTCTTCGCAGTGATATCCCAAGTACTTGGGTACAGATGCCGCATCCCAGAAGACTCTATCATACTTGCCGGAACTGTGATCCCAACATGTGATTCAGTTCGGGACTTAGGAATTAGTTACTCCAACTCTTAATTTCTCCGAACATGTTCTTTATCAGGTTGCAAAAGCAAGGCAATTTTGCGGATATATCACCAGAACTTGTTCCCTACCTGAAGCACGATTTGAATCATTCAAGACAATAGTACGACCGACTCTGGAATACTGTACTATCGTTCACAGCCAATTAAGAAAGAGAAACAGAACGGCTATGGAAAATGTCCAACGATCATTTACCAAGCTGGTCATGGGGCGCTGCTCCAACCTGACTTATTATGATCGCTGTCTAAATCTCCAACTGGATCCTCTTTGGCTGAGATGCTTAAAGAACAACCTCGTTCTCTTCTACAACATTATAAACCAACGAATATACATAGACAGCACCGCACTTGAACTACGAAAACTGCAGTCTACCCCACACGTAATGGCGGCAACTTGATACGCACAAACCTTTCAAGTCATAAAACTAGATCGAATTTCTTCTTAGTGAGATACACTGATCTGTGGAACAAACTACCCCTACAGATGCGCATGAGTACAAGCTATGTCACAGTACAAAATTCCCTTCAGACGTTCCTCACTATACCAAATGTGCTGAAGATATTTGACTCATAGCAAAGTCTAGAAACATTGACAGAAACTGGTAGAAAAAACATATGAGCAGATATTTGCTTACAACTAGCTTACCCACTACATGTCATTACCTACAGTACCAAATCCTGTGTTTGTGCAGCCTAGTATCCTCTAGCTTTTATTATTTACTTATGATACAAACATCCGTAACTTTTACCTATTAGGTGCACGGGTCTAGGACTCGAGGAAAAATAATCATGATCCGAAATTCTATTTAGGAACTTTTCTTTACTATTATGAGTTACGCCACATAAACCATGAAATCTATTCACTATACAAATGTACCGTCTGTCGGTAAATATACAAATTTCTTTATTTTATCTATGAACCGGCGACATCTTAGGCGACAGAAGGAGTCGCGCTCTGTCTAAAAGGCCGTGGTTACAAGGCCACAGTGAGCGCTATTCTAATCTACGTTAGTGAAAATTGGCCACTTCGGTCTGAGTATCTGAGGCACCTTCAAGTCGCTGATCATTACTGTTTGCGGAGCGTTGCTGGTGTTGGGCGACTCCAGCGTTCCCGCAACGATGATGTGTCTAGGCTAGTGAGGGGCAATGATACCCAAGCTAGTTCCTTAGGATAACAGATTGCACTGAATAAGTTGCATTGACTCCGGCAGGTGCTACATAAGCCTGGTCACCGCTTAGTGAGGTTATGTTCGGTCTGCCAGATGTAGGGTCGAGCAAGCCTCGAGGTGGAAAAAGTTGAATTGGCAGGTGGAAATGTAGTCACTGACGACCAAACCGGGTACCGTTGGTCTGTCTCGCCTACCAGACTGGAGTCCAGATGATTCGTCTTACGCTTGGCTCACGAGTTTACAGGACACGGATTGTAGTCGACACCAGTGACATGTCTGCTGTCGTCTCCTAGTTGGGCTGCTTGTTTAACGTGAGTTTGGTGTTATTATCTGTGGGGTTATGGCTGATTATAACGCCGGGAATTGAAAGCCACAAGTACATTGTCTCGCTGAGGTTGCCTAATCTTTGCAAGATATCTAGATGTTTGTGACGGTATGTTGTTGACATGGTGCAGGCGCCTTAACCTTGAATGTTTGTTTTCCAGTAAATCCCCTTCTCTCCTATTATTCATTGTTCCCTAGGTCATTGTGTTGGTATGGCAGCGAAAAAGGAGATCAAGTGGCTGATGTACTGTCGATGACGGCGATTATGATATGAAAAATTTAACATGCGTCTCAACATTCTGCAGCAAAATCTTAAGTGTACAATAAATGGTAATTTCGCTTAACCATTTGTACAAAATATTAGGGAAAACTGGGGGGGATCTCCCAACATGTAGAAGCAGTTATTTTGCATGTACTTAATCACGGATGGCATTCGAAAAGACTGCTTAATACAGTTCTGGAAATGGAGATATAGCGTAAGGTGAAAACAAGGTCTGGTACTCTTTTACCTCAGGTAGACAAAATGGACATCCCTTTTTCGCCCTTCCGCCATACGAAGAGTCGTGAATTTAGCGTACTCTTTATTTTGTTTTTGTTTGTAGTGTTAGACCAGTAGACATCAGGCAGGTTAAATACTGCCCCACATATCAATTTAGTTTGCAGATCAATCTATTGACTAATTGCATCTCACCTCACTGATCAGTCACAGCCGAGTACAACCTAGATTGGGCCACGTAATAAAAAATGCAAATTAGCAAATTGGCATATGGACAAAAACGTACAAGCAAAATTAAGCAGAATTAGGGAATGGTAAACAATGCAACCACAATCCCAACTTATGTTTCGGTCACTTCTGATTGACTTTTTGCCACAAATCTAATTCATGTGCTCGACAAATCACTGTGGCATCAGCTCTCGGTAAGACAAGCTGAGTCAGGATTGTTAAGTTACAATAACATGTAGAGCCAATGCATTTTCTTTAGCGATTACATTGTGTTGCGAAACATTAAATTAGTAAGCATCCGGACTCAGACATGCACCACAATTTTCGGTAGGAATTTGTTATTATGTTGATTGCAGAACGTTGGTAACAAGTGCTTCAAGATGACATTTATATGCCTTACTGATAGTATGGGGAACACGAGATATGCGGAGCAATTCCAGATATATCGCACTTAGTGACAGCCGGATATACACAAGGAAGTTACCTGCTACTAATAATAATGACTCAGAAAATTCGTTTTAGTACTTTTCGGCCTAGGGACCATTCGTGCAGTCACTTGCCTTTGTTTGCCATGCCGCACAATTTGATCGTGTGAGCTGTCGGTCCATTCTGCGCTGTTGTCAAACTTATCTGCTTGTTTTTGGCATTAACGATATTATACCTAATGTATTCTACTTTCTTTTATTTTACCTTCTTATTTATTTCTTTGTTGGTCACGACTGAGCTGATTTCACTAGATGACAGATGTAAGCTTCCATAGTACAGAAGACTATACCCATGCAAAGCATATTGCCACCAATTGACGGACATATAAAAAGTGCCATAATTGTATGAGCAACATGACTGATAAAGCTGAGGCTTCATCGTCAATGATGTATGTCTAAAAACAGCTCTAAAATCAACAAACGGTTATAACTGACTCTTGGTTACGCCACGCTCTGACGATATGGTATCAACTCTCTTAGTCGGCCGAACGATTGAGGCTTGGAACTATTTCATGCACGATAAAGTAATCAAACAAAATTCGAAGTTGTACTACCCGTGAGACTTAGGCGCAACACGGTTACTATGCGCGAGTTGAACGGGCTCCTAGACGGAACGCAATTTCACACGCAGCTACCCAACCCCAGAGAACAAGACAAAGAGACAGGCCTTTCGCTAGACACTTTTACTGACCAAGGCGATTACAGCGCAGTCCAGCGTTTCTTTTATACCTAGATGGCGCCAATGATTTGCGTAATCAAACCCTGGTAGCCACGAAATTGCTACTATGCAAATATGCCAACGGAACATGTCGAAAATTGAATGTTTGGTGGATGCGGAGGCTGGACTGAAAAACTGAATGTTTTATGATTGAAGGGAGGTTGGCTGGAAATAGGAATGTTCTCTGTGTTACAATGGCTAATCGAACCGTGAATGTCTCACGGGTTGGAAGGCTGATCGAAACATGTGCACTTGTCTGAATAGAGTCTCACTGCCTTCCGTGGTTTTAGCTTATGATGATTATGAGGACATTGGGTCCCCAAAACAGACATTTGTTAAACAGGTGATGGGTTATACGCTACTCTGCCACACAGGCACGCCGCCAGGGTGGTATGGATGTGCGGGCAAAATCTATCGAGGGAATACCTTACATGAAAGTAGGTTCCCTGGGGATGGTACCAAGGATGGTCGTATTATTTTTACCTGAACATTTGTTTAAATCCGTATTTGTTGTTGTTCCCGGCTTTTCAATTCCTCTAATACCTGAAACCTGTCAATTTAAAATCTGTTTTGGATCCACCGTATAAAGCTTGAACAAATGCTTATTCTGTGCGATCTTGCTTTACGCATTGATCAGACCACATAATTAGACTGTACCTCACACCGCCAAGGAATATAACATTTATTCATTTATTTATTGCGTGTGCTCTGTGGCACCGGCAAACGAGAGGGGAGTATGTGCAGATGGGGTAACGTGTGACGCAGCAATGGGTGTTAAAGGCCAGCTGGTGCCAGCATCTGGAAGGTCAAAAAACTGTAAAAAAAATTTACTACATAATAAGTAGCGGTGAAATCATCACAATCGTAGTAACCAAGCAAATAACTCTTTTATTTCTCAAAAGTGCGAAATATTGTTTCGTCTAGGGAAGATCAACAGATGTAGTTTGTTCACAAAGGATGTCACTTTAGAGGAGACTGTAGAGATGCCCTTACAAAATATGGGGTGGTAATATGGGGACACGTTGTGTGAGTAGGGCTCCTGCTACTTTTGCAACGGTTTCCTTGCTTGCCTTTGTTAACTGTTGTGCCACGGAAGTAAATCGGCGCAGTCCGACCAGAAAACGGAAATAAGACTTTATTGGCTAAGTTGTAGTGTGCAATGACGCGAGAAGTACGTGATAACTTCAGGAGCAAAAAATCAACGAGCACAAGTGCACGGTTGATTACGCAATCCGCAATTAAAACGCGGCGGGTGGGAACGCAGGAGAGCACAGTGGACAACAGGTAGTGTGTGGTTGTACAAAGGAATTACGCGGTATCGTACAGTGCAGTAAAGCACAGATTCCGCAATGAAGTGACAAAGGAGAAGAGAAAAGAGATAAACGCTTCGTAGTTCAAAACCGTATGCTTGTTGTTTGTTAGCGCCAGATACTTCAACATAAGCATTTGGAAAACAAGAGAGCAGTGGAAACGATCAGACTCAGGTGGAGGTACTTGTGATGCGGCTACAAAGTCAGTATTTCAATCTTTCGCCAACGCTGAATGCGACTAGTTCGGTTGATTTCAACGGGTTCCGAGGTTTCACCGCATATTGGGCTAAGGGAGGGTTTAAACGAACAGTAGTATCAAGCGTATTATGCTTCCGGTCAAGGGTTCTGAGGTCTTCCGTATCCAAGACGTACTGGGGACGTAATAAAACGAGAGGCTGAAATGCAAAATTATTTCCTAGGTGGTTGAGTAGTTTTATCACAACTACTTAGTAAGAATTGAAGCTGGATGGAGGGTACGCCTGACTTATACTTAGTGGCGAGCTAGACGGTGTTGTCACAGTCGCATCTGGAGGACCAAGCCTGAGGTGATTGGAAGGATGACCCGAAAACGCATGGAGGATGGCTGCTCTAACGATACGGAAGATGAAATATGAAGGCTACGGGAAAAGGAAGCTAAGACGGCATTCTAGGCTAAGCTCGAGAACACCTTGCCTGTTGACTTGTCACGAAGACACTATGACATGATAAACAAGGCAGACAAGAAACGGCTTTAAAATGTTCGCCGGTAAAACGACAAATAAAATATGAATGCCTAGTAAAGCCGAATTCTAAAAGAAATGGTAACATAATTTTCTACGCATATAAAATTTGGCGAGTGCTTCTTGTTATTTCAGCTAGTTGTTGGCTTTGGACTTCTGAAATGTGGGATTATGCTGAAAGGTTTTCACTGAAAAATCTAGAATATAAAGGAGCATACCCTTGACGTTGACCTTGCCGTGCCATATATCGTGGAAACAGTGTTTAAATACGTAAAACAAAATCTGACCTTGTCAAATATTCTCTGATGCAAGTCAACTTGAACCAACTATATTGGTACTGGATTAGGCGTTTCTTTGATGCTTGTTGGAAGTATTTTTCGGAAGCTGCGAGTGTAAAACTTCTTCAACACCTAGTTTTAACTTTTTGCTGCTCGTCATTTGACTGATTTATACGTGTCACATTTTTGCTCATGTTTTTCCACTTTAAGGTGTCTCGCAAACCACCGACGCGGATGTACCCCAGGAGACATCGTCTGATGAATGGAATGTCACGCGCAGTAAAACAAACTGTTCACAACCGGTCACGCACTCACCTGCTGGAATGCAACGTGACATTTGCCGTCGCTTGCATCACGAACGTTGTGCTGGCCTCAAGGTGGACCAGTACAAACTACTGCCATCAAGTGAAAGCTTGCTAGGCTCGAAAGACGAAACGCCCAGATTTCAACGGTGCTGCGTTTACAGCACTGGCATCAAGGTTGGCGAGTGTTGAGAAGGCGTTGACCGAGCTTGCCTCTCGTGACTTCTTCATCACCAAAGTGGATTTGATTCAAGAATCCTTGGGTATTTCAAATGGGGATGCTGCAGCAGAATGCCTTACCACTGTTAGTCTACGCGCTAACATCCGCTACCAGTCTGAGAACTAGGCCACCTTAGAAGACGACTCAGCTAGTTTTGAGGAAACTGACTCAGATGGATCGGATGGCATCCTTAAATCTGTTCAAGGTGAGTAACGGGTCTCTGCATCAAAAAGGAGCATAATATGGTCAGGATAGTCATCCGCCCCTACATCGGGAAATGTGCAAACACGCAAGATGCAGCAGCTTAAAAAAGGCACCACCTCGTGTTTTACAATTCCCTCAAGGAAACGTGAGTGTCTTTACCTTCGATCGTACCGATCAAAATCAAGAAGCCGAGCGGTGTCGATGGAATAGCATGCGGGGTGAGTACACTCCGTCGGATTGATTCTTACACTGAAAGCAGAGGTGTTTTTGGAAACGTTCCTACATCCATTGCCGCCATTCCCACCGAGCACATGCTTGATGACCTTGGTTGGTTTAAAGTTTGTGCGACCAAGGTTTTCCAACTAGGGTCCTATGGCGGTACCGTCAGAAAGCTCATCAGGCTGGGGAACTTCGCAGTAGATAAATCTATCCTCAACCTTTCACACTTAGAGTAGTCCAGTACACTCCCGAGGAGCACAGAAATTTACTGCGATTTGTCTTTAAGCTAAAAGGTAGTAACGTTAGTGTGCAACCAGACTTTCCATTACCGGGAAGATTAAAGTTAAAGGTAGCTAACAGTGACCTCAAAGCCCGGCGTGCAGCTGGCGAGCAGGGTATCCAACTGATGAGTTTTCAGGTGGTCAGCTAGCGTTCCATTTCCGCCCAAGCAAAACCCATTCTGGTTGTGCACTACCCAGAGCTGGTCGTGCCAACATCATTCAAGTAGCAACGTGCGTAGTCTGAGGAAAAAGACATGTGAGATGGTTTGTCGTAGACAAATCTCGTCTAGATATATTTGCCTTCACTGAAACGCGGTTGTCACAAGAAATCAAGGACGGCGAACTAAATCTGCCCGGCTGTACAATGTTCCGCAGTGACCGCTCCATTGACCTGCAGTGGTGGCGTAGTTCTTTATGTGAGCTCCCACAGACGTATTGTGGACCGGGGTTTTTCAGTCGCTCGACGGCTCTTCTGATGCTCTCGCACGCTAACTGCCCTTCCGCAGTTCAATTTACGGTTGTGGTAGCGTATAGAAGCCCTGTGAATCCCTCTAAGGCAGTGGTTCTCAACCTTTTGTGGTTGTTATCCCCAAAGCGGGTTCACTATAAACGATTACCCCCAAAATCTTTTTGGTTTGAATGCTAATTAGCTGTTAACCATGGTACCTTTTTATATAAGTTACAGAAAATGAATACTATTTTTAGTTGAATTTGAGCACTCAATTAAGAAAGGCCTATTTTAGAGCAATATTTTATTAATTCAAGAGGTGACGTAGATAATTAGTTGGCAGACTGCTTAGTTCCAACGATGTACCCCAAAGTTAGTGCCCTTTCGACTCATACACATCCTGGGTTGTGCTCCAAAATTATTCAGTTCCTTGATTTGGCCTGTGAGCCCTAACCAAATAAGCACAATGTCAGTGGCTACTCATTTGCTCCAACCATCCATTCTAAGTCCTTCCTAGATTAGAGCTTCCCACCTTCGGTATGTATCGATACGTCCTGAACACCTGTTTTGTGCCTTCTACCTTGTAAATACTCGGTCGCTCATTATTGGGTCTTAAAGTACCCGCCGTGTGTCTGGATTGCCCCACGCAATCTCGATTGAGGCTGAAGTTTGCTTCGAAGTAAACCTGTGTTATTTCGATCACCGGGACCGCATCCGAAGTGGAGAGTTTCGGAGTTGATTTCTACCAGCATTACACTTCACGACTGACCAGTTTCGTCCTGATTTGAACTCATCAGGTATAGATAGCTTGAGCTGAGAGGGGAGCCGAACGCAGTGGTTGACGACGTTCACCTTGATCACTACCTGACTCGTTCAACTCAGGACGAAACCGGTCGGTCGTGGAATACAGTACTGGTAGAAACCAGTTCCGAAACTCTCCAATTCGGTCACTACTTTACCTGGTCTGCTGATCTATGCTCCTACCTTTGTGTTCAACCGAGTATGTAATTCGACCCGATGAACGAAGGCCTGCCTCAAAAGATCGACGAGTGAGGCGATAGAGTTGCCATCTAGCTGCGGTGCTTTGCAAGCTTGTATTCCCATTTTAGGTTATAAAATTTGTCAGCGAATATTATCTTATTCACTGTCCACTCACCAATGATTAGCCAGTGATGGCTGATCAATAGTGATTGGGTAGTTAGTTGTATGCTTTGATACAGATGACCTTGGTGTCAATTTTGTTTGGCGACAGGTTGATGACCCGAACCTCTGACGTAGATTTACCCCCTGAAAATTTCCAAGTTAGCCCCATGAAGGTATTACCCCTAGCTTGAGAACGATGGCACTAAGGAGATCAGTGAGTTTATACGCGCTCACACTGCGGACAAGTGTTTGGTACTGGACAATCACAATCAGAGATTTGCTGGGCGCACCTATTTTGTAACTCGGCGCTGGAATCGTTCGGTGCGGACTTGCTTGACTTGATGCTGCATTTATTAATGCAACAGTTCGTGGAGCTTCCCACTAGGCACATAAGCAACTAGCAACCGTCATCCTAGACCATGTTTTTGCTAAAGCATTTGACTTTTCTAGTGACATTATTTACGGCTCGCCTCTTGGAGCTAGCAACAATGTTTGCTTATACCTTCAGTATGCGCCTTACCAGGACACTCGCGATTGATGTAATACCATTTGGGCCGTGAACATTTAGGCCATGCGAGAAAGGGCTTCCTCATAGTCTTATGCGATCTTTGAGGAGGACAGTGTTCAGGTAGGCTGAGAAAAATACTAGGCTTACCTTGTCGATGTCTCTGAACCTCCCCTTACGGTGGTAAAAGAGGGGTGCCTAGACCTCAACCTCCAAAGCTAAATTGTTGGGGAACAGTGTGCTTAAGGAGCCGTCTAGATGCTGGCGAATATATCAACCAGCTCCGTCAACCAACACGTTTGACAAGTATCGGGTGGATCGGAAGAAGTGTAAGATATATTAGGTTGGCCGGACTTCAATAGGAGAAGGGCTTAGCTGGCACTGCGTCGAACAATCCCAAGGTGCGCTTCGCCTACCCTAAGCGACGTTGTGGAGCAAACTCGCCCATTCCAGCGTTGCTTGGAGTGGAATACTGAATGCTATTTTGGAGCAAGTAACAATTAATTCTGTACAAAACCTTCGAAATATAATTACAAACGTTATAAAAATTGTCACCCGTGAGTATATTTATCGCTCTCATGTTACATTTAAAATATCTGACTCACGGTATTGTAGGATTTCTAAATGTGAGATGTCATTGTAAGCGTGCAATCGTTCTCTGAAACGGACAGCGGTAAAATGTAAATCAACCAACGTATTGAACTGCTGCGCAGATGTGGCCTCCATCACATGTTCTGGCAAAATGTTCCAAGTATTTATCTCTCTGTCCGAAGCACAGTGGGTGGGGAACTCGTTTCACGTCCGGTATCACAAGTTTATATCCGTGTCTGCGTGTTTTGTATGGCAGTTATAAGTGCGGCATTGGTCTCAACATCGGAAAGTCACCGAAATGTAGAATACGGTAGATCATAATGTGGTCAACCCGCACTCGACGGTATGACCAGGTGGAAAGTCCTAGTCTCTCGCACCGGTCTTCATATCGCAAGCCACGTAAACTCGGGATGCGACTGGTAGCAACGTGTTGGACCCGTTCGATCTTCTGTGTCTCACATCGGGTAATCGGAAAGTAGGCGGGCGAACCGTACTCTAGCATTGGTCTAATGATAGAAGAGAACAGGCGAGTGGCAACCTCTTCAGAAAATGTGCCGAAGCTACGCTTGAGTGCCCAAATCATGCGCAGTCCGTTCCGATATAACCTGTTAATGTTGTCCACGGACTTCAAATCGCAACGTGAGAGTACACCTAGGTCCTTCACGGAGGGTGTGGGATATAGCGGTTGTCCGTCAAGGATATTTGTTTGGTCGTCAGCAACACTCTGACGGCTCATAAGTACAGACTTGGTTGGGTTGATTTGGAGATGAACTTCTGCAGATCATGTGGATGGGCGGTTGAGGTCTTGCCGAAGTACGCCACAGTCGTCGGGAGCGTCAATTTCTCTCCAAATCTTCATGTCGTCCGCAAACAAGGCACACTGCGACCGCAGAAGCTGAGGTAGACCGTTGATGTGGATCAAGAACACATTGCGCCCAAGCACAGTGCCTTGAGTTAGGCCACTTGTAGAGGGATACCAGTCAGTTAGATGGTCGCCAGCATGTACCTACTACTTTCGTCCAATAAGAAAGTCGCGGATCCGCCGGTGCAGGGAGCCACCGACTTCGCACATCCTGCGTTCATGAAGGAGAACCTCATGGCTGTCCTATTCGAACGCTTTACTGAAATCGATGAATAGCACGCCTATAGACTTCCCCTTAGTTATTGCCTGCAACCACTCACGTCTCGTCACAAGCAAGGTTGTAATGCATGAGGGGTCTCGCATAAAACCGCGCTGTGCGGGTGGCATGACGTCATTTGACTGTAGAAACTGCAGCAATCCCTTCTGCACGATTTTCTCAGCAATCACTGCCAAAGCAGGTGTCAGACAAATTGGCCTGTATGTGTCTACTTTTCTAGGGCCGCAGCCCTTCAGAATGGGCTTCACCACCGAACATTTCCAGTCAATCGGCAACGAAACATGGGGCAAGGATCGGTTGAAAAGAGCAGTCAAGACAGGAGAGATAATGGCCGAAAGTGACTTGAGAATCAGTGGGTGGATCCCATCACGTCCGGCAGGTTTGGCACCAGCAAAGCTGGCGAGTAGTTGACATACTTCTGCAACGCCGTAGTCGTCTGTCGTGTTCGGTAAAAGCGGTAGACGTCGAACTCGGAACATACATCTGGTCATTTGCAAGTACAGAAGCGAAGAATGCCACCAAAGAGGACTCACGCTCGTTACTGGAGGTTAGGGGCTGTCTGTTCGGGTCATCCAGCACTAACACATCACGTGCCGGCTTCAGGTCTCGCTTCACGTAAGCAATAATTCTCGTTGGGGTGGTCCTGGCGGTGATTTCGAGCTGCTCTTCGAAGTGTCGGCGCTTATGCCTTTTTGCAACGTTGCAGCTGTTTCGCTGATTTTTATATACTTCGTAACCATTGGCAGAGTCACAGGGATGGAAGCTGTCCCACAGTCTGCGCGTTGGATGGAACCCGTACTTAGAGCGTCTAAGACAAAGCGTTTATACTTCGCGAGCAGTACACAGTCCTCTTTGTCCGCGAAACAAATATGCCGTTTATAGAACTGGTCTCCAGTTTCTCTGAAATCACTTGTTTGGACGCTATTTATGTGACCGATTAGCAAGTTCCCAGTTTACTGAGGGAGGTAATTCCAACTAAGGGTTCTGGGCTAGACTGTCTTTATTCCAAACCTCTAAACGGATGGGCAAAGGAACTGTGGGCCTTTGGCTTGTGCACTCCTGAAGTCATTCCATAGCTGCGTCTTGCCTCCTGAGTGCAAGGAAGCTTTGGTCTTCTCGATCTGTGAGGTAACAATGTCCTCTCGGCTAAGTATACACCTTTCAGCTTGACTAGCGTGGTAGTTAAAGTACATACAAAGTTGGCGAGAGATTCGGTGGTGAACCGCTTGAATAAATCTAAGTTGCTTAGTGTCACGCGACATAGATTGCGCATAGGGTGTTCGTGACAACTGAGCTGAAGCCACTGAAAATGGACACGCTGTGGACGTGCTATTCGTTAACTTCGCTGTCTTTGACACTGTCTCCCATTTGCGGTTCTCATTGAAGTTGTAGCCCTGTGAAGTAACTAATCGCAACCCTTAGTGAGTGTTAGCTTTTCTCGTTGGACCCGAACAGTGTGTACGCGGGGTGATTATTCTGTTGTATCCAAAGTTTATTCCAGCAAGGCCCTGCAGAGCTCAGTTCCAGGGATGCTGTTGCTACTCGTAATCTAGGTAAGTTACTTGCCGGAGGACCTTGAGTTGCTACCATCCTTTCTTGCCAATGAACTAAAGTTCTGGATTCTTGTTTCGACTCCTTGGATCATGAGACTCTAACGAGCACTGGGTAGAAACTGGGAATAGTCTAACGTGTGATTGTTGCCTCTTAACCTGGAAATGTGTTTAGTGTTGCGTATCGGAGCGGCTGATCCTTCCACGCGTTACATGCTCGATAAGAGTGAAATTCCCCACTTGCTCCATCAGATTGATCTAAGCGTCGTCCACTATTCCATTTTGTACCGTGAAACCGCTGAAAGAAAGCGGCTAGCAAAGGGTTCCCTATGTTGTTGCTTATCCCATGTACATTCAGGAAATTAACAGAGAATAAGACTGTTAAACTCTCCTCAGCCTTCGTTCGGCCTCCTCTAGAGCTACCATCCACAGAGGGGGCAATATGGACTCCTGCGACACAAAGAGAAAACTTAGGGAGATCTGCGCGGAGAAAATATTTAAGAGAGGGTGTTGTGATGGCAACATAACAAAAATTAGTGTAAAATATTTTCCGATGTTCTCTCTTCGCGCACTATTCTTCCCTGGAAACTACCAGACAGAGAAATGAATTACGTGTGCTCAAGTGGCTCTTTACAGAGGCGTGAAAGAAAGGCCCAGCAAAAATAATGTAGCGAAGCTGGTATAGTTCCACCAAAGTTGCGAAGATTCTGCAGATCTCACCACAAGGATACCATAATCGTTCGGCGAATAAAGCTGCAATATTAACGACCGATTTGCACTCTGCACTCGGAGGTCCATCCATAGTGAACCAACAGAGCTATATTCAGAAATGCGCCGCATCGAGTGCTCAAGCTGCAGTGAACCAAGCAAAACACATCAGATCCATACATCAGTTGACGCAAAAACCCACAAAAGCACTATGTACATTACCAAAGGACAATAAAGATGTGCGAAACCCATGAAAAGTTAAAGGCAGCATCACGCATACGAGGTGTTTGTTAATGTGGACCGGAGTTAGGAGCGGATGCACTCAGGTACTGACGTACCACCGGCACGCTGAATTGCTAACTGTCCAATGCCGCAAATGGCTTTGCCGGCAGGAGTGAGATTGGACACAGACGTTATGTGTGTGTCTAGGATCGCAGAGCACACCGAGCCGTTCGGCGGTGAGAAGTGAACGTTAGCCATACACCACAGCCGCAATGAATGCGTCATGCCTCGGCCGCATGGCAAGACCTAGAAACGCACGCCGTTCAGCCGTGAGAACTGGACATGAGCTGGACAACACATAGCCGCACTGAACGTGTCATGTTTCGATCGATCGGTAGTCGGCCTTCATGTAAGTGAAATGTCAGCGAAAGGGTTTCCTGCAAAGTGGCTAGTGGGGCGCTGGGCTAGCAACTCAAAAACAGTCTGGCCATATGTGACGACCGGTCGATGGGCGTCGTATTGCCATCGCCACAAAAGCTGTCGTTGCCTCATGACTGGTTTGCAACAAACCCGCAAGCTTTTATTAGGCTGCTTTCGCTGCGAGAGGGAACCATGCTGCCAGGCGCACATTGTAAGGTTACAGTGCTGTTCGCTTTACCGCTTCGCTCGCATGTGTATTACAGACGAAAGTCCACCCGTTATATGTGCATAAAACGAATTCTTGACGTAACTTGACTTGACAACACTTAGATTTCAAAACGCCCCGACGCAATTGTGACACCATTAGACAGCATACCAATTTAGTCATAACTACAACTATTACCCGCACAGTCAGACAATCGCTGGTTGTACAAATTGATCAGGCCTTTGATGGTCTTTCCCATGTACAATCAAAAATATACACATATTCATTTCTTCACTTATATTTACATGGAATATGTGAAATGTCATCAAATGTCAACGAATTAGATGTTCGAAGTGCCCTCCGCCGTTTTGGCTACAGTGAACCATTCGCCGGATGGAGTTGGCGAGCAATTTCTGCAATGTCTCAAACGAAATCTGCATACATTCGTTCACAATTTTCTCTTTCAGTTCCTCGAGGTTATTGTGTTTCGTTCTCTAAATTCTGCGCTTCAAGTAGCCCCATAGGAAAAAGTCAATGGGATTCAAATCCGGTGATCGCGCAGGCCATTCTATCCGTCCTCCGCTACCGATCCAACGTCCACCGAATGTTCCGTTCAGGTAGACACGTACCGATTGCGCCGAATGTGCAGGTGCGCCATCCTGCTGCCACCAAGCGTTGTTCATTAACCCCTCCGATTGTAGCTGTGGAATGACGCTGCTCTGCAACATTTCCATGTACGAGAATGCTAAGAAATGTCAGGCATTATTATTGGTAAACAACAACAACAATCTACCGGATACATTCATGGAAAAGAAAAAAAGGCCCCATGAATTTTCGACCAGTCAACCCAACCCAGACCATGAGCTTCGCACTAAGTTGACGTTCAGATGAACAGACTCGACTATCGTGTTAGTTGAAATCCCCTGCCATAATGATTATGTCCGTTTTACCTGCCCTTAGGAACAGATACTGCAGACATTGTGAGAACTAGTCCTTGACTGCATCCAACCTGCATTCAGTGGCGACATAGGTGGAAATCACAAAAGAGCACACTTATCGACGCGATGTCAGCTAACGTTGCAGGAGCCATGGTGCCTAAGAGCACACAGACAACTGTTGATTGGAATACGCTCAAGGTAGCCTCGCGTCTAATCCTGAGCGAAATCCTAACCAACTTGCCCAGAAGCGGCAGACTCAGTGTCACCAGAAAGGCGGAATTGAAAACGGGTGTGGTGATAGATTGGTGACAATAGCTGGTAGACGATGTTGCAGCCCTGAAGTCAGTTCTCAGTCACGCAGCAGACCTCAAGGTTTTCAATTCGCCTTCCAGTCCCGCTTGTTGTCCGATCTGCTGTAGCATGCGCACGTCCAATGTTACTAGATTGAATTGAGTTGCAGGTTGCAGAAGCGATGATGTACCCGTTGTTCCCTGTGAAGCACTGTGTGGCTGAGTTGGAGGATGTTGAAGAGACTAATTCACCGATGGAGAGAGAGTTGTTCATCGTCGAGGTATCTGCCATTGAAATGGGTGAATGACACAAAAGGGAGCATGAGTATGTGGATGGCGTGTGATTGTGAGGCTGGTGTAGCAGGAGCAGCGCAGAACATCGTGAGGGCGAGAGCTTGTGTGCGTTTCCATGGCTCGTCAGTAGGCGAGATACTACCCGGTTGCCTAGGCTTAAGTGAAGCTTTTTCTTTAGGGACTCCACCCCGAGCCTATCTACAAGACGTCGGAGCAAATTCAGAGAATCGCGTCAGATGGGAGCCGGTGACTGATTGCTCGGTGCATGCGCCTTTCGTTTAGTCAGTTGCTAAACAGGGACCCAGTCCTCCCCACAAATTCAGCAGCAAGCTGCTGGATTACAATGATCTACCGGAGGGAAGCAATAGGCGTGACCTTATTTAGTGGTAGGGCACATGCACAACGTCACAGTGTTGTTAAACGGACATTTCTGGCTTTTTATGGGGAAAACGCTTGTCAGGCGAAATCGCACCGTGTCCTGGAACAATGCCGCTGAACCATTCGCTGGAACGGGAAAAACCCGAACCACCAGGCTGATACCACGAAAAGATTGTTCGGCGATCAACAAGAAATTTCGAAGGAATTCCATCCGTTTACATGGTATTGTCAGCTTTACCTGCTGATCTGTTAGGTAGGTGTTGTGGTTCAGTTCCAGCAGCAGACGGCAAATGTGGTTTCGGCGCTTCAGAATCCGGTACTTTATTACGAGGTCCCGCAGTAAGCTTCGGTATCCGCTGCCGTGTATTCCCCAAGTCTTTAGCCTACGTTTCTTATTACCACTCACTTAGATGTCATCTGACTCTCATAAGCCTTCAAAGCTTCTCTTCCAACAGTCTGCAAGTTTTGCAGTCACAAGCAAAACTCCCAATCCGCTTCTTATTACCACTCAGTTAGATGTCAGCTCTCTCGCTTGGTAGTGAAACCACCTTACGTCACATTGGCAGCATGACAAATCACGTATTATGTCTCCCATAGAATTGTGCTGGTGCACCGATTGCGATCAACACATATGCGACCGACAATTGGAGACAACTGTACAGCGAACCCGCAAGCGTAGTACCAGCCTGTAGGTAGTTTTAAATAAGACAATCGTTCCAAACTATGCCCTTGTTTAAAAGATTGCTTGATTGTGTTGAGGCTGCAACCCTTGCAGGCTGTTAGAAGGGAACCGTTGAAGGCTTACGGGTTGATTGCACGGTTGCCTTCCTTGCTCGCTTGCCTATCTGGTCACACCTGATACAGTATGCATAGTGCAATCGTGCCACTGCGAGCAATCTGGAGAATCGATAGGTGTTCGATTTGGTTTAGGAAATACGTGTGATTGTTAAGGCAGTGCGGGGTAATCAGAAACGATACCGTACCTCGTACGAAGGAGGTAAAGCTAGGACTTGTACGTAAATAGAACTTTTAAAACCTTTACAGCTACAAGGTTCCTGTGCTGTGTTGTTGCAGTTGGCCGTACACTCATGTGAATAGTGTAGCTACGTACTGCTGATGTAGTCGGCGAATTAGATACTAAGCCCAAGTTCGCTGGGTAGGTAAGACCATCAGTGGATCTGTAGCCATCGTTTCAAAGAGGAGGGTTCCTAGTGTGGCGGTAACACGACAGTGGTGAGTGTTCGTTCGTCTCCACACATGTGGACCACTTCGGTAATCAGTTACCGCTCCAGGACTCATGGACCTGCCGTTAGGTTAAGGTCGTAAGATGCATGTCAATCCTGCGTTACAGCATGATGTTTACATTTCACTTCCAAGTGATTGATGAGCTTGAAATACCAAGTGACCCTACGGCCCTGATATGATCTGCCAACGAGCATTGCATGCGCATTATAAGCATAGGGTTTGGAGCAATTTCCCTCCTTCAACAATGCCTGCGGAATTACCTACTTTCCAATGACAAAATGTTTTCGAGTAGTTGCCAAGTCGCTAACAACCTGTGTCATGGCGTGCACACATGACTGCTCTAAGACTGGCTGAAACAGTGATCCATAGCATGCTTAGTGAGCGCGGTTGCCTTTGTAAATGATTGCAAACACATTGTAGGCACGCCCGTGGATGAGACAACAGTGTTTGTCCGTTCCAAGTACTCACCTGAATTACCAGAGTAAAATGCCTGCGTCGCCACTAACTATAAGCCTTGCATTTTTCCTAGTAGGACGAGGTGACATGTCATTGTAGCCCATTTAGGTGGTTCTTTGTTGAGTAATGCCGATTGCATGAGGATAGCATTCCAGTCCATGGACGTTATAGGGCGGTTCCATCTGCATTGACTGTGCTTCTACTTGTGCCATTCGGAGAGCCACTTGTCAAAGCGTCTCAACACGTATGAGCGGTCATATGGAAGTAAAGCCTAACTATCTTATGAATACATAGGGTACTATGATTTTTAAATACCGTCATACATGGAGACACTGAAGCGATAACTGATTAACAAAGTCTCCCATGGGTGTGGAGTCAAACGAACACTCACTAATGCGTGTCAACGCCCCACTTGGAATCCTCTTAATTTGCGTTTATTCATTAACTGTGATAGAAGTAAGCAACCATAGAACTTCCGTTGTTCAGCTTCAGGTTGGTCTACCAACTTCAGTGGAAACAATGTCCACCATGATCGTCTTAATAACAATCGCACAAAATTGTCTAACCGCCTAGCAGTCAATGCTGATCAGGTTTGCGTGTGCAGTGTCCAAGCCAAGGCGCATGCCTGACCAACTGTTAATGCAGGCCTGCCTCACTCCCTCAGACCACAGGGACTGCGGAATATCAGTTAGAAGATTGTCTGTCTACACCAACATGGTGAGGCCGCTGAATAAGTCACCACCAGGTAGCAGCTAGCGATCACTAAGTATAGACCGTTTCATATGCTGGTTAGTATGTCTGTCCGCACTGGTTACAGCGTAAGCTTCGGATCATGTGGCAGCTAGGATCTCCTCCCTAAGCAGGCATCACAATTTGCTCATTGGACAATTTCAGTTTGGAGACCAATCATCGGGGTTTCCTTCAGATGGGCATCAAGACAGAACAGGAGGTGGTGCTCGAGCAATTTCATTGAAGTGTCTGTCGCTGATGCTCGGGGCTTCCAACCGGTGTCCCATTGGCTAACGTCCTATGACCAATGAGAGTGCCAAAGACGCCAAAACAGCGTTCTTAGCCTCGATACCTTGAAAGCACTGCACGGGCTTCGAAAATGTGTCACGCTAAATGCTTGGTACAATGCACTAACGTGCCTGTAAAATGGCATAGTACTAGGCGAATGCTGACCTAACTAGTTCTGAACCGGGCACGAAACTGGCAGATGCATGGTTAGGACGATTCTTCTGGCGGCATTTCGGAGACTGCGCATACAATGCGAGCATGCAACCATGTGCATAGACCTGATAATTTAGAGACTATTAATAATTCCTTCACAAAACAAGATGCATTGTACAAAATTCTGAGATAGTTTAATCCCCGTATTCCTAATTGATTTAAATAACATGGAAGGTTGATTTTTCCCTTGTTATATTACATCAATGCAGTTTCGGTTATCTGAGTTTCCGATTTTGGATATTCTTTAGCGCTGCTTGCCATGCATATTTTCTCTGTCAACTCGTTCCGAGATCACGCTTGTTTCACTTTATGCATCTTCGACCTTACAAAGTGCATACTGTTTGTCATTCAGTGTTTACCTCTTTTGTTGTCTATCTCGTCGGTCCTTTGTACGCAGGGAGAGTGATTGCCAGTCTCGACTAAGACTTGGTATTTCGAGCACGGTGGGCTGAACTACACAACGAATCATCGCGAGTGTCAAAAGAGCAAGAAAGAACAACGTTTCGCCGGGATAATCTGAATTCAGCTATTCCGCGCATTTTTGTCAGCCATTTACACATAGCGGATTGGATAGATTGTATACAGAAATCATCAGGTGTAATTTCACCACCTGCATTCATATAACCGCTACATTAATGACTCTTTCGTCGTTGTACACAATGGCAAGCAAGCAGAACAACTACTGTTTACGCTAAGCAATGGTTACCCCGCAATCGAATGTACAGTTGAGAACGAATCTTACAATGACTTCCAATGTTAGATGTTCGCTTAAAGAAACCTAAATGGTACACTACTCTATGTTTCACGTTTAGTGTCCTGTGAATTACAAATGAGCTCCGGTTCGCACTATCTTTGCGATAGCTACGTAGTCATGCTCAGGGGAATCGATTACATGTGAGCTGCAACGCGTCTCCTTTACAGTACGCAAAAATGGACGTCCGGAGAAGTTCCTAGCAAAGCACTCAAACGGGAACGCGAAAACCGAGAGCGAAAGGGTGCCCGACATCCCAAAGAAAAACGTTTTCATAACAACGCCATTCAAAGGAGACTAAAATGGCAGGTGATTCAGATATCACCTCCGTCAATCGATAACATAGTATGCTGCCGAGCATGTGGTTTGACACCAAGTTAAGAAGTTGCTGTTGAACTCCACGCTGGATATGACAGACACTTGCGCTTCACCATACGCGTAGCATGCGTATTGTGCTGTTGCAAGCACTATAAATGCATCGTAAATATGCATTGTGGAGCCAGTGTCATCATCCAACAAGGCTTCAGAATCTCGCTGCTTTCGGATGACATGTGTCCGCGTAGCTTGCACGTCGGTAGCAATGTATGTCACTGCGTGCATAAATGTCTTCTTGCTTGACCGTCTGTAATAGTTTTCCATATCAGGGTTAGCGTGCGCGGATCCCTCTGTAAATTATTCACAACAAACTGCAAGGACGTTGATAAACGAGATAACAGCGTTTGGCCTATTTCCGTATTTACTTGAATTACCCGTGTGAACTTCGTGCGCCGTCACTAGTTATTGGCTCTTCCGTGCTGCCTTCGGCGATGATGTGGCATTTAGCGAAATGGCAGTTGTTGTAGCAAAATGCCGTGTTTCGTTGTTGAGTGATGCGATTGACGGATCCTTGAGGTCAGCAGTTAAGTCAATGGATGTAATAGCAAGGTTCCATCTGCATTCATAATCATTTAAATGGTCTCATTTTGTGAGCCGCTAGTGACTTCCAGACTGGCGTGGATCACCGGCATGGAGTACCTGTGTCAGATTCATACGTTTCTATTTGTATTCCATCTGAGGACAACTAGGTTCGGCTCCGTCAGACTTCCCTTTGAACGGGCGTTTGCTGTATCACGACGCGCAGTGCTTGGATGGTAGTACTTTTTGAAATCTGTCACGACTTTTAAAAAATTCCGTCGCAGGCCCAGCGTCCATGAACTGCAGGAGTACGCGACAACTGCGGTATTAGCCATATCAGCATAAGAAGTCACTTTTATTCTTCTTCGCTTCATCTCATCCGGAATGCAACGAAAATGCGCAGGCATGTGGGGTACATGATCATGAATGATGAAAAATGAATTATCACGGGTAAAAAAAACATGTGCTTGACAAGTCCCGTAGGATGGTTGGAGTAAAAATTAAAATTTGAAGGATCTAAGTAAGCAAATCGTTTATTCAAGCGTCCACCGAGTTAAATGCACTACTGCATAACGATAGTTTGAAGTTGGAATGGGATGTGCACACACAAAATAGTATAGAGAGCTGTTACAATTCAGTAAGTGCGTGAGAAATAAAAAAGAAAAAGACAACGCTCAATGGTTCGTTTCTTCATTTGACAGATGTGGTACGTTAATCCAGTTTAACTACATCCACACGGGCACTTTCGCATGTAGCCTCACCGCCACGTCGCTGAGAGTGTCGTTAAGCACATGGTTAGGTTTGCGTTATTTCATCCTTCAAGTGGAACGGACTACATCAAGTAGTGCAAGTTGGAAAGAGTTTCATCAATACGTGTTTCGAATAGTGTTAATGTTGAGACAAGGATAACGTGAGTCCGAAGGGCATTCCAAGCACGGGACACACTGAAGAAGAAAAGGTTGCGTCGACAATCAAGTCGACTGTAGTGCTTAGCCAGTTTGAGCTGATGGCCTCTCAGGTTGGTAGTTTGGCTCAGCTGCAACAGATTGCGACATGGGTGAGTTGGGTTCATCAGTATTAAGTAAACCATGATTAGGTCTCCCCGCTGGCTTCGATATTCACTACTGTACAATTTCAGGGATTGTAGTATTTGCTGGTAGGAGGGATGAAACAATCATCTAACGATTTTGGTCGCTCTACGTTGTGGAGCTTCAAGTACATCGACGTCCCGCTTGCGCCAGGGACGCCAGGCCTGGATCGCATATTCCACGTGAGGCCTCAAGTAGGCGTCAGCATTTGCGGCAAGATTGATAGCTCGAAATTGCCGAAAGCTCTCTGTAAGAGTCCAAATGTTGAGTGACTCTTTTTGATGACTTTTCAGCCTGTCTCGAGCAACCAAGTTCGTACTGCACGATCACTCCGAGGTCGTTTTCTTGGGAAGCACGTTGTAACTGCGGGTCAAAAAAACATGGAGCGCTTCATGATTTTGCATGTCACACTTGCGCAGGCTTATCGGAGTATAGTTTATACGTCTTCAGGTTTACACTTAATGTAGACGGCTACAGTGATAGTATGAGACAAGGTGCTGTAACGCGCTCATGTGGTTAACAATATGGAGTTGTGCCACGACATATTGCAGTATAAAGTTTATATATATATATATATATATATATATATATATATATATATATATATATATATACATATATATATATATATATCATAGTGAACTGCGAAGCACTGTGGCTGGTGTTGGGTAAGTTTGGTTGTCCGCGAAAGTTTGTAAGTTTAATTGAATGCTTGCACAGTGGTATGCAAACGAGGGTGCAGCTGAGTGGAGAGACCTCAGATGACTATAGTTGTCACTGGTGCGAAGCAATCCTGCGTCTAAGCTCCTGCCCTGTTTAATATTTATCCTCATGCCATGATGTCTGGTGCTTTTGATGCGGCCTGTGCTTACGGTGTTCGTTTGGAGCACCGTATTATTGGTGGGCTGCCAAACATCCGTAGTTTCGGTGCGTTAACCCTAGTCGTTGAGACAACTATCCGTATGTTGCTGTTTGCTGACGACTGTGTGTTGTTTGCATACAGCGCGGATGAGTTGCAGCACATGACTAGTGTTCTGGCTTCGACAGCGGCCAAATTCGGGCTCACCATCAACACAAGCAAAACTGTCTGTCTCTTTCAGTCTTCACCGGAGGTGCAATCTTTAATATTGCCGCAAATCACATTGGTTCTGAAGTATTAGAAGCAACCTCTCGCTTCTGCTACCTTTGGAGTGTGATGTCGACTGCCCAGCAGCTACACAGTGAGCTTCGTATCCGCGTCTCGAAGGCAGCGGCGGCATTGGGGAAGCTTGAGTACCGAGTGTGTAATAACCATCAGCTTACTGTTGGCATGAAACTGATGCTGTACAACTCCATGCGGCTGTCCGTTCTTCCATACGGCAGAGAAACGTGAACGAAGTATCCGCGAGATGTGAGATACCTCCAGGGGTTCCATCAACAGTGTCTGCGAAGGATTCTGCGCATCGGGTGGTGCGACAGAGTTGCGGACACGGCAGTGTTGCGACAAAGTGGAACGTATCAAGCGGACCGCATACATTTGCTGAGACACCTGAGGTGGCTCGGTCACGTGAGCCTTAAAGGTTCGTTGCGGATACCGAAACAGTTATTATATGGTCAGCTGAGTATTGGGAAGCGGCATGTGGGGAAACCAAAGTTACGTTACCAGGACATGATCAAAGTGAGCCTCTCACATTCTAAGCATGATTGCAGGTTATGGGAATCGAATTCGGTTGTTCGGCGTGCGTGACGCGGTTTGATCACTAAGACCATTGTCAAGGTGCAAGAGAAAGCCCTCGTGCATGCAGAAAAGAAGCGGCAATTGCAGAATCGACCGGCGCCATCGAAAGCGAGCGCGTGGTGCTGTAACACATGTGGTCGCGAGTGCCTGAGGCAGGCAGGCCTAGTGAGCCATGAGCGAGGCCACCACAGAAGCGACAACGGGTCATGCAGAGAACGTAGACAGAACCGGCGCAGCGTTTGGAGACATGCTGCATTTGATTTACTAACCGCGTGCTTGCATGCTGAGTCTCTTTAGTTCGGGTAGTGGCTTTGCTATATTGTTCTAATGCCTTTTGATCTCATATTAATGTCTACCGAAACTATCTTCTGTAAACTTGCACACGTCGCTTAAGCTAGCTGCAGTTAACCTCGATAACATTTTCGCGGTTATGGCAGTTTCTTAAGATATATTTTCTGACGTATTAAACACCGCGGTTTTCTTTTGCAATCAATTTATTTCATACGCTCATTTAGTGAAAAGTTGTGTCTCCATATCTGTATGCGTTATTCGCTTTATTTTATTTCATATCGCTGCTTCAAGTGATTAGCTGTTGTTGGACATCCCCGCTGTGGCTGCGCTGGATGTGCATGTTGACAAGGTGTCTACCTGTCTAGTACCCACTACTTCGTCCATACTGACTCCAGAAGACAGTTGGTCGTTGCTGGAGGGGACGTGGTGCACGATCCTTGTGGCCGTGCTAGGACCAAAGAGTGGTTCTATGCACTCAGTGTGGAGCGAACTATGGTCCAGCCACCGCCTTGTGTGCGATTGATTCCCAAGTACAGCGCGCTTATGATTGCTTGTGAAGGAGTGTGGGCCGGTCCGTTGATGAAACGTGGCTCCCATCCACATGCATCTCGCTCGTATTCCTTCGGGTTTACATTGTATATGGGGTGTGTGGTTGGAGCATTGGATGGTGCAGCGCAAGCCACCTATAGTCCCTCTGTAGGCGCAGGCGTCCTGTGGCTAGCCACAGTGACAGGCAAATCCGAAAGCGGATACCGCCATCCATAAGAATGGAACTGCAGCCATTTAAACACCCTATATACGCAGCGGATGCCAAATAGAAGCACCCGTGATTTCTGGAATTTCTTCACATGACCAGATAAGCCCAGCACCAAGTCAAACGCAATGTATCCTTGATACATTGCGGAAGTTCATAAACTCACTGGAGCTGACAGACAGATCCTAACATTTGTACATTTACTAACGATCTTACACATTCTGATAGCTGCGTTACCTGAACTCCATACTGGACCCAATTGACTTAAAGTATGTAATATTAATTCTATGCTTGGACACGCAGAACATATTCGATCGGGTGTTTCACAAACGGTTACCGAATCAGGCAGTGTTCTTTGAAGTCTGCAACACATTAATGGGTTAGCTATCATCATACCTGAACGGTCCCGCGAAAATAGTCCCCTAAGACGCCTATTGCTCTTCCGCGCATCCAATAATCAGCGGAATTAAACAAGAATGTGCGCTCGGAACATCAACGTCCCTCCTTTTGTCAATGATATCCGTTCGGATAACAAACATGGCGTGCCGTATTTATTTGTTCATGATATAACATGTGTCCACAAGTACCGGGGAGTTGAGCTTCCGAATGTACTACTACTCATTCAAAAATACACCAATTCGCTTGAGACTTGACGCAACAGGTGGATGGGGACGTTTCATGCACTACATTCAAGTATCATATCAGCTCTGCTTTACTGGATCCCAGTCAACAGTCGGCTATGTGAAGTCAGACTACGAGGTTCATGTAACGAATGCAGGCGTCGAGACGTTAAGCGTGCCTTGTTTGTCGTCTCCGCCTACGCCCCTACAGACTGCAGCCCGGATGCAGTTAAAGAAAACTTTTACCAACAACTACATGAACTTCTGCGTTCCTCCAAACGGACGGATATAGTCATTCTTGCCGGGTTGGCCGCCTTCCACCAAGAGAGCACCACCTTGGGGGTAGTTTTGGTATCAGTGGCAGTCGATCCGACAATGGAGATAGACTGCTTGTTCTTTGCTCTGATCATCGCTTGTATCTTTCGAGCACTAGTTTGTGGCACTCGAGGAGACCCACCTCTACCTGGCGCCCGTCCTCACAAACGCAAGAGTGCTCCCAGCTTGACCACATAGCTATCAACTACAGATGGCGAGGAAGCGTAACGGAGTGCCGATCGTACTGGTCAAATTTTCTTGACTCCGATCACGCATTGGTTCTTGCTAATATTTGCATTCGTTTCGTAGGATCACCTAAGCGCGCTCACTACCGACCGGACGTTGCGAGTCTGCAAAACCTTGCGACTTTAACCAGGTACCAAGCCTCACTGTCAACCTTGCTTGGCTCAAGTATTGACGGTGATTTTGACTCGTAGTGGGCGCATATCAACTTGCTTTAGTTTCCGCCAGTATCGACACTTGTGGAGTTACCCGTCACCCACCGAAGCATTGGATTTCCGCCGACTCCTTGTCGTTGTCGCTGCTTGATCCCAGCGGATTCCAGACACAGTGAAGAACGCCAATACCTTGATCGGGAGTTGTGCAGCAGTCTGCAAATGGACTGCGAAGCTTGGTGGTGTGAACGTGCTAGGGAGATGGAGCTTGCTAGTCTCTGTGATAATACCAGAAAACTTTTCCATCTCATTCGAGTCACCGAAGGTGTTGGATCTGGTATAAGTGAAACAATATGCGAATAGGATGGCACCTTAATTACAAATCTTCGATGACGGTTGGAGCGAAGAGCCGAACATTTTGGCTCGTAATTTTGTTGACCTCCAGCTCCATCTGCTACCTCTGGCACTCGCGCTGGGGCCGAGTGTTCTACTCCCACAGATCCTCCCTCTTCCCAGGAAATCAAGCAGTAGCTCCGGCACATGAAGCGTTATAAAGCCCCCGGCCCTGATGGTCTTCACCCAGCTGTATTTAATGATGGTGGCGCATCGCTGGTCCGAGAACTCACCGCTTTGTTCTCGAAAATTTGGTCGAAAGAGAAACTTCCATCATCTTGGGATGAATCGATAGTTGTACCCATCTTCAAAAAGGGCCTGCGCACAATCTGCTCCAACTACAGAGGAATAAGTTTAGTCCCGTCGTTTGCAAGCTGCTGGTGTTCATCATGCTTCGCAGGCTATCAGCAATGCGCGAATCGTTGCAACGAGAAGAACATGCTGGGTTTCGCCCTGGTCGCGGCTGCATCGATCAAATCTTCACACTCCGCCAGGTCCTCGAGCTCCGCCATGTGTACCAGAGGCCAACGATTGCTGTGTTCCTTTATATCCGTGCAGGCTTCGATCCTGTCGATCGTACAGTATGTGGCATTGCCTTCTGAGGAATGGTGTCCTCGAAAAGTTCGTCACCATACTGCGCGCTCTCTATAGTCTGACCTCGGGCACGGTTAGAGCTTATGGTAAGCTTTCGACTACCTTCATGGTCTCCAGTGGAGTTCGACAAGCATGCCCTATCTCTCCGTTCTTATGCAACTTTGCATTCGAGGATGTCTTGAAGGACGCTCTAGGCGATTTGTTGAACGCTGGCGTTGAGCTCCTCCCAGGCAGTTAAGTTGTTGCTTTGGATTATGCTGATGATATCGTCATGCTGGGTGAGGATCCACACGTCGTCCAACTTGCATTAAACCGCTTGGCGATTGAAGCATCAAAGTACAGTATGTACTTTTCGCCATCCAAATGCAAGGCTCTCTTCCAAGACTGGCAGGTGCCTCTGCTTGCACTCACTCTTGCTGGTGAGACACTAGAGGTTGTGGAGAGCTTTGTCTACTTGGGGATTTGCATCACTGCTGGCGGGGCTGTTGGAGACGAGATTTCGATGCGCATCCCAAGAGCATGCCTCGATTTTTCTAGGCTGAGACATTTGTGGCGTCGCCATGACATTCGTCTCTCTATCAAAGGGCGGCTCTATTGTGCAACTGTTCGTGCTGCACCGTTTTACGGACGCGAGACCTGGTCCATTCGTAAAGATGACTTGCGCAGGTTATCCGTCTTCGAGCATCGCTGTCTGCGGTCCATTGCCCGTGTGTGTTGGCAGCACCACGTAAGCAATGTGGAAGTTAGACAGCGTGTCTTGGGACGTGGAAGTCACTCGCTCGAGGAGCTCGTCTCACTGCATCAACTGCGGTGGTTGGGAGACGTATTGCGCATGCCTGTCCAGCGTAACTCTTTCCAACAATAGATCTGTTAAAGTGTTACTGACGGAGAACGTGCAAACAGCTCATCATAGATTGACCAGCCACAGTCAGGCGTGTTGTTGTTGATTTCTAGCGCTGACACACTTATCCCAGTCTGACTTCTGTTAACAGCTGTGCCAACCTATTGGGGAGCACATATGTCCCCCTTAGACGCACACATCTAGCCCTGTGCTTACTTCCAGGGAGTCCCATTGGCTAATGTCTAATGACCAATGAGAGTGTCACTGAGACTGCGTGCATGTAACGCTTCAAGGAGAGAATGAATCGGTGCTCGCGTCAACTGGAACGCACAACAGATTATTTTGAGCTTGTAAGAAGCTGACTTATTAGTACTATGCGTGAAGTTGCCTGTAAATACATAGTGTGTCGGTCAGTCATTCTCATTTGGGTCTCAGCGCGACAACGCTTGGTCACGCGTTTTTTCTAGTTTCAACTCGGATGTACGTTTGGCCTATAGATCATGTTACAACGCAACATACCGAACTAGAGTAGGTACCCTGCACGCTTGGGGTACTATCGGTGAAGAACGTCCGTGCGCTCCGACTAAGAGTCAAAAAAGCCGGAACATGTTATTTCGCTTTCTTAACATCCATTTCGGCTGAAGTTTTCGAATTTGTGACCAGTACGTCAAAATTCATCATACGTGGGGACATCCGTTCTTTGTTGAGTTTATATATAAAGTTATATGTGTATAAGAATACTTCTCCTAATACTCATATAAAAACAAATGCCTTGCCAGCACCAATTGGGCACCATGATTGACAATAGCCGATGTACGTTAGCAGTTATGTTGTGGACTCTCTCGTGCCGGTTTCTTGTACCACCTGGCATTTCCTCCGTGTTTGTCTCTTCTGCCCCTTATTTTTCCAGTTGTCTCCTTAACCTTTAACTTTTCTGTATTGCATGTGCGTCCGATGAGCATTGTCATTTTTAAGTTCTATTTGTTTTCTTCATTGGTTTTCGTCAAGTACGTTCCCTCAGCCATTTTAGCCATCCACTGCATTTTCAAAGTCATACTCAGAAACCGCCATTGGGTTGCCACTTGCACTGTTTATACACATCTACATTATAACATTCTAGCCGCCAACAGATGCCACAAGTATGGTTATCAACTGTCTTATAATCTCACAGTCAAGCAAGAATAAAGTTAGTACCACCAATCACACATACAATCTGCGTCAAATAATGTTGTTTAAAACCCATGATATAACTGAGTAAGAAAAAAGCATATTATCTATTAAACGTTACAATGAAATATTTATGAAATGAGCTCCTCGACAAAGAAGAAATAAGTACTCCGTGGAATACCCCTGTCATTTGGATTTATCGCATCGCCTTAAAACACCACACGACTTGTATGCTTACTTTGCCAAAACCCACAAGTGAAAGTATGCGACCAAATAAACTGCAAAATCATTTGGAAAGTTTATAAGGATGAAAGCGGAAAGTCGGTGGGTTTTTCAGAAAGCTGTTGGATAGTTTCGAAAACAGACCAACTTCGAAGACACTGGCTTCTGACAGGGCAAAAACTGGCGAATTAACGTACGGTGTCTTATAAAATCAGCATCTTGATTGCCAAAAATCGCAGTCCATATAATTTGGAGAAAATATTATCTTGCCTCCATTATCAATAAAACTGTCTGACCTGACGAACATGAACCCACAAAAATCACTTCAGTCAATTCCGCTCAGCGATTTGGCTGTAGCCGAATAGATGAGATGGCTCAGGACAAAAAGATTACCTTGGTTACTATATTACAGTCCAGAAAACTTACAATCCATTTAGATGAATCTACTTTAAGAAAACGACGCATTTTCATGGCAAATGTCCGATACTTCGATGATAATCAGTTAGTGGAAGAGATGCTGTGCTAGAAAAGTTAAAAGTCATACCCTTCAAGATCGTCTTTTCCAGCAATTTTGTGAGGAGAACAGGGAAGTTCCAACTTCAACTGTTGCATACAGAAGTTAGATGGATATCCAATGACAACTGTTTTCGTCCATTGTTTGCACACAGGGATCCTAACGTCACATTTCTTTCTGCAACTGGTAATGAAAGAGAACTGACAACATTTAAGCCAGACGCGTCTTTTCTGGCTGATCATTTTGAAAACTCTCCTTGTAAAATAAAACCTTTTATGGCAAGTCAAGTAATCTCATCACAAGTAAAGAAGCCCTTATCGCTTTGCTTAAGCGGCTGGAAATGTATGCACAACGCATTGGACTTTGGGAATTTTCACAGTTCCCAATTTTTGAGTAAGTCACGAAGGAGCTGAAAGATGAAGGCTTGCTTGTTTATGCCGGCGAAAAGAAATGAAAGACAGTTTTCATGACCTGATTGACATGGAAATCCTGATTTGGATTTTAGATCCATTTGATGTACAATCCTGCGACCTTGGGGTTAAAATACAGAAAGTCTCATAGCGGTTCAAAGTGACACACTGGCAAAATCCAAATTCACGCGAGAAAAAAGCGCCATTTGGAACTAGCTGAAATATAGTTCGTTGCTTTTCCATCCAAATACTTGGTTAAATGTGGATCAAGCAGAGTGGTTTCTCTAACAAAAGTTGAGACAGCTTAGACATCACAGCCAGAAAAGATTTTTGACTCGCACTGTCAAGTCTAGAGCCGGATATATGTAAGCTTGTTAAAGGTCATCAGACCCAAGGCTCGTATTACTATCTCGACAAAGATATTGTCCCGAAGTTACTATACCTCATAATTCAAGACTTGTCTGATAGATAAAAGCTAACAATGAGTAGAGACAATTTAAGATAAGAATGATGACTTGCGTGTAAGTACAGACTAGTGGCCTGGTGTTGTCGCACTATGCATGTTATCTTGAGTCTGTGAAATTAAACAATGTAAATTATAAGAAAAACAGCAGTGATTGCAACAAAAGATACCAATATGAAGGCTGAAAATCACAGCTTTACGCGTTACCGATTGATGAAATTGTGGTGATTACGGATGGGGCCATGAGAAATGGGAAGTTCAAACGGAGGCCACGGCTGAAAATGGTTGAGAATGCCTGCTCTAGATACTACCTCCATGCTTGCCTATCCTGCATCGTCCAAGACAAACTGGAGCTCGAGAGGGTTTTGCGAGTGGGCTGTAAGTTTGTTGATGGGTAACAAGAACAGACGTACCCCGAGCGGAAACTCGGTTATCACTTAGGGTTATCGAGCGCTGGAACTAGCTTCTATAAAAAAAGTAGTCAGGGAAACTACGGTTAAGTTTTGAGCGGCAGTTGGGCGCTCACGGGTGAAAAAACGAAACTCCCTTTCCCTGATCATATATGCCTCCATACTTTGATACTATTCTTTCTATGCCTTACTTCATTCACTGGTGTAATCCTTAATTTATGCGATTTTCCATTAGCTTCCTGTTCAGTAGGGAATGTTGGTGTAAGAAACGTGGGAAGAATTTGGTTGACTAACGTGTGGTTCGGGTGTTCGTTTAGTTCCAACAAGATGTCGGGACACCTCATCATTTCTTGCCTCAACGATCCTCATAAGAAAGAACACTCACTGGATTCTCCCATCGTTTCAGTCCCAGTTGAACTTGAATAGCAACACACTGGTGTTAGGTACAATGAGCGCATCATTTTACGGATTTTAGAAGTAAAAGAAAAAGCATAACTGATGGCCAAGTATAAATTCAAAATTGTCACACGAGTTTAATACGTCTAGGATAGCGCAATAATAACAACAAGTACAAATTGAAAAGTTACGCTCCGATAAACCCGGATTTTTTCTGACTAACATGAGTACGTCCGACACTGTTATTCTCATTAATTGGCATATAAGGATAAGAGATAAAGTAGGAAACAGTCAGGAATCCACTTGGTCGGAACATTGATATTTCGTGTCGGGACGGTTGCGGGTCCATAGGGCCAGGTAGTAGTATTCAAATCGCCACTGTTTTTTGTCTCATTTTTCAAAGGTCTGGTGGATAAGCGATCATGAGCTGTAATGGGGACCGAGCTGGAGTATGTCGGTATGCAGTAAGGTTTGAGTGCGTCACTTGCCATCACGTTTGTTATTCTTCTAGATGATGTTGTTTTAGTACACCAGATAGAAAGAACGAATAATAGTCTAAGCCAGAAGGAGCCGGTTTTTGAAAAATTTAGTAGCTATTTGTCAGCACACCACTGAGCCAGACGTTTAACAGGCACATGATGGACAATGGAACCAGGTAAAAGAACATTTTGTGCATTTGATTAAGGGAAGGCAAAGTGATGGCCAAAAGTCCTGGATGTCCAGCTAGCAATAAACCGTTCCAGCTCATTAGTATAAGAAAACTTGCCGAACTGAGACACTTTCGGGGTGGCTGGATGTTAGCATGGTCGCATGCTTTTGGTGCTTTGGTTGTGAATGTTGTCAGTCAGGATTTCATTGTATGGTCACTATTCCTCCACGTAGAATACCGTGCTGACTTTTCTGCACTTCGTGATCAGTAACATTACTAATAATATAAATTGCGGAAACCTGGGACACGGTTCAGTGGACCTAGTGCAATCATTAAGTAGAGGTTCCATTCAGAAATGCTAGAGCATATAGGTTATTTCGCAATAGCCAGAAACTTTGATCCAGTTTGCTCCCAGACACCAATTAGATATTTTCTTCGAAAATAGTTGCTTTGGCGATAAGAGCCTGGTCTTAATATCCAGATGGATTGTGAGCCTAGGGGGCGTAAAGAGGAAAAAGTAATGTTTATAAGTGGCCGGTAGGTCAAATAAGAATAAATTGCAGATGATGCTATTACAGATTCATCCGGAGAAGTACTAGAGAATGTGTAATGCATGCTAGGTTGCGTCCGCTTGTCAACATTACCAATGCGAAAGAAAAAACCAACTACAACTGCAGCGAATTAACGAGGGACAAACTGATTCGAAGGAGATCTGGACTATCGATCTACAAACCAGTCAAATATTCTAACAAATATCTGATTTGTGATAAGTGGGTAGACATTCAATAAGTTACGGACCGACAGTAGGGGTTTATCTATTGTCAAAGCAATGGGTGCCACTAAGTGAATCCGTAAGGACATCAACCCTTTTAATGTTGCCGCCATGAATTACAACTTGAAGATAATTGGTGATTGCAAAACTAAACTAGTCCACAGCGTTGCTCATGGAACCAATGTAATATTAGCCGTATGCACTCCCATTCATCGATTTCAGTGGTGGGCAGGTGACATTTTTTGTTGACTAGTTACCTGCGGATCTAGCATGATAGAATTTACATTGCACGTTCTTTGTATTCAAAAGGAGAAACTTCCGAATCTCAGAATAAGTCACAGATTTTCAGTATCGAACCAGCAGAATTGCGAAATGTTCTTTACTACATCAGAAAATCGCGACGTACGGAAAACATTATCATAGTTTCTGCAATCGGTTGCAACGAATAGCTTATCAGGTATGTTGCAAATGCTTGATGTTCCCAAACTGAATGTCACCTGATATGGTAATGGTAATAGGGACTTGCGCACATGGAATCCTTCAGTAACTTCAGATGGAACGGAAGTTAAAAGTTCATTCCTTCAACCGCATAACAATAATATGTCACGACTCCACGTCTAACGTTGAACCAGTTGGGCAGAAAGACACAAAATAATCAGTAGTAGGCCGTAGTATGTTCACATTCGGTTCCACTAGCTGTTCCTCGAATCCGCGGTTATGTATATTCTTGAACAGTGAACAATGATTTATCAGGGTGAAACATAGTTGCTTGAGAACTCCCATAGAATGGTTGGTGTTAGAACTGCAAAGTCAACAGATATCGTGGCAATTGTTTAAGCGTCTGTCGAGTTGAATGAGTTACTAAATAATGATAATGTCAAAGAAGAAATGGATGAAAGTGTGAAGAGCGATGTGGGGCGCAGTGATAACTGACGTATTGAGTGAGAAAATAAAAATAAGTTTGCTCACTTACGAGCCGCCTCCTTTTGTCTGTGTGACACAAAAAATCTAGCACAATAGCCTGATTAATGTGAGCCAGTAGTTCAGCTAAGGTAACGAAGTGATGTGGGGGTAGCGGAACCTTCGTGGACGATATATTTATCGATAGGCAAAGCTGTGAATTTCTGCATGCCAGGATCAACAGTACTCGGATTATAGTTAGGCACCCGTTGCCTACTGATAGATAGTTTGGGGAACTATAATTTGGCTGAAAACAAAGTTGTGATAATGGATGACAAAGGTAATCACCGCCTCCGCGATTAAATATCAAAAAATGCCAGGGAATATGTTTCGGATAGCGGAAGAGGAAAAAGAAGATTGTGGTTATCACTACAGGTATTAGGAAAGGCGAGAATTAGAGAATACTAGACTCAAAACCCCCCTAATAAACGATGTATACAATACGCGTAATTTCAATTATACGTACTAACCCGCAGATAAAAATATCGGAAATGCACAATTTCTAGCGATGGACTTTCTAGGCCATCTACGGAACTAGTGGAATCAATGTTGAGAAGTTTCGCTTAATTTGGGTATCATGCGGAAAATGTCGATATGTTCGGAGATCGCAACGCTGAGTTAGCTCAATAATTACTGAAGGTCTGAAAGAAGGTTTTACGTGGCGCCACGTCAGTTGCAATGTGATCGCTTTTTCTACCGGTCAAGATTGCAAACGGTGCGCCCATAGGTCCTGAGCCCAACAGATGACGCACCGAGTATCGACCGCATTAGGAAGTAGTTGACCACCAAGGGGTTTCTAGCGTATCACTGTCTTCGCGGCAGCAGCTAAGGTGGAAAAACTAAATTGTCCGTTAGCTGTCACAAATTGTGTACTTAAAGAATTTCTGGATAGCCCTTGAAGTTGTTCTCTAAACGAGACCAAAACTGTCCCGGTTGAACGAGAGCAGTACGGTTGCCAGTGTGAGTTTCAGTAGGAATAAGACTAGAACAGTTGAATGAAGCGAACCTATTTCGTGATTCCTAGCAATTGGCAAAGCTTGTCAGATCGATTCGAGTGAGAATAAGAATGCAGTATAGAAGTAGCTTTAGATCAAAAGAGGTTAGCTTAGCAATAATGCCAATTAAATGCGTCTACTCGGCTGTAGTCCATAAGGCGACTGCTACAGGAATTTAAGCGATAGGTCATCTATTCTAGACTCCATAGCATGCATTCTGTGTACAGACGTTTCTTTCCCCTAATGAGTGTAACGACATAATCATACGAGGAATAAGTCTTTCATTAGTGTAATCATTTTTAAGGGATTTAAAGTTTTCACAGGATAATCAAGTCCACAGAAACCGTTGTGGCCCTAACCTGATGGAAAACAAAGGTATCTCTTCAATGTTGTGCCGAGCACATACATAACAAAAATGGATGGTGCTGCTTATTTCAAATATATCCTAGTAAACAGAGCAATCTATCTAGGCTGATCAGCTGATTCTCATTGGTTGTCTGAAAAGCTAGACAATACAGTCAGTTTTGTGGAAGAATACAAATAGGAAGGTTCCAATCAGATACATGGAGCTGAGAACGTCCTCCAAATGCAAATGTCGTTTGCCAGTTGTAGCCCTCTTACGTTTTCCAGTCAAATTTTGCATGCTACCGTATTTGTCCACCGCTAAAACCCAACCGCACCGTAAGGGTTAATTACGATTGAACCGAGGTTTTAGTTATTTCTTTCCGCTAGACTGCGTTCAATTAATGGAGAAACCCTACCATCGACTGCCTTCATTAATTATCCCTGAACGTGCCGTCCCGTCCGAAAACTCTTAGCTACACGTACCACAGACGCAACGACACAGTCGCAGGAAGCGCCTTTCTGCCATAAGTAATGCACACTTTAGAGCAAATTTTACCAGTTACTAAGCGAGGATATCAAGTAACGTGGGTGTCTAGCAAGTGGGGTGTTCGGTAATTTAGCGCCCTTATAATTATGTAATAAAGACTTCCGTGAATGTTAAATATGAACCCCAGTAGCGCTGAATACATGCCACGTAACAGCTAGTTCTCAGATGTGGAGAAGTTGGCACTCAGGTATTATCGGTTTCTCCTAACTTTAAGTTTATGATTCAGAAGTTAATATTCCAGGCGTTGCATTTAGCCTATGTCTACAGAGTGCCTGTAACACGAAAATGAGAACTACCTCCAGTGATATTCGCTTCAAAAATACCTCATTTAAAACCGCTTGCTGAATTAGTTGACTAATAAGGTTGATACCCGAGTGATACAATGGCACAAAGCAACAACGTATTTATCCCGGATATAAAAGCAAACGCTTAATAGTTTCCCTAGGTTAAGAGTGAGATCAAACCATACGGTATAGGTGCATATTCGATTTTAGATTTTATGTTGCACAGTGTGCGGGCGTTTGAGCTCAGCATTTAATGAACGTCTTGTACCAGTCCCGGTGGATCGTTAACATTATGTGCTGTTCTCTAACGGAAATCATTAACAATCAAATACCGTACTATTTACAAGAGAGTAGTAGTAGTAGGGGGAGCTGATTGGTATCGGTAGAAATTCATCACATCTAGACTCAAGTAGACAGTTCTCACACACCCGGCCGTTTCATTCTTTCGGGAATCGTTAGCAGTGCGTATTCAAGCTGATACCTGTGGTACTCGAACCCGCAACTCGACTGTTGCCAGCCTGTGGTTGGGACCACTGCGCAGTCTGATTGAGTACAGATATGATGAATTTATACCTATACCATTCATTTCGCATACCAAACTGCTTTTAACGCCATAAGTTAATTGGCGGCTTAATTTCGGAAAGTTCAATGCATTGTGAGGGAGTTACCCTTTCCTCTGCATGGTACTAACGTGCAAGTCAGTAGGTAATGAGCGGCCCTATGTCGATTCTAGTAACTTTTTCGCGATGTTTGTTACCGTGCCCCGTAGCTCAGTAGTTTCAAGCACAGACTGGAAACAGCCGAGTTGCAGGTTCGAGCCCAACAGGCGTCAGATAAAATGGGCGCTTCTGACGATTCCCGAAAGGAGGAAACGATGGTACAGTATTTTCCCGGGCGTGTGCTTGCTGTCTGGTTGAGACTACATGTGATAAATTTCCGTCTTTAGTGCTATGTCTCGAAAGCAGTTGAACACCTTCCTGCTTGATACCATGCACACGTTACCATCGTTGTAAACACCATCAACGTGTTGGCCTCCTACTGCTGTAGCAACATGAGTATTGGAAAGCCTTAGTAAAGATAATGTTAGCGAATAATGTGGGCTAAGGTGTGAAAAAATAAAAGAAACCCGTCAGAAAGCGTGCTTTAAGTTTTACTTGAACGTTGACTCTCTGATGAATCTGTAATGTCGCTTACATGTCAATTTTGTTCAACTAATTGATTTAGATTGCAACTAACGGCTTTTTGAACATGATTCATTTGGAGAAGAAAAAACGAAACTTATCATGAAATTTATCAATTTTGTCGCTTGAATACAGCACTCTCTTGCGACCAGTGTACTGTCTCTGAGAGCAAGGGCCATCGTAAGGGTTCTGTCTGTCTTTCGGCTGCGTGAAGTGCAAAATAGTAAAATTCTTTCTAAGACAATGGCATCAAAAAATGGTGGTGCAGTTCACATTGGCAGTATTCAGCGTTTGCCATCAGCCGCTTCTAGGAATGGTAGCGGCTTTATTCAGCTCTGCCACTTCATGGTCATGCTGAATATGCTTCCACCGATTCATCTAAAGACCTGGTAGTGTTACCAGAAAACTCTACATAAGGGTACTGTCTTAAAAAGTACTATATTCCCCATATAGAAAGCACAAAGATTAAAGATAGTGCAGGGATATTAGGTGAGCTGATCTACATAGTGATAAACACTGCTACACGGATGGCGCAGCCCTGCCAAAGTCACCGGAGTTCAACGGTGCCAGTATACTATCGGACCCGGACAAAAGTTGCTATGCAGAGACCTAAACTAAGTTCGGGGCGGTTCTCCCTATGGAAACTGCCGCCAAGGGTCCACTCGTCTGCACAGAGCGCAGAATAATGAATTTCAACCGTCCGGACTTTACACGATCAATGAGAAGACAGTCGCTGTGTTTCAGCCAACCAATGATTCCTGATGGATCAATCACAGCAACCACTCCCGCTTCATAAGAGCTGCGTCACGCGAGCTGGTATCAATGGACAGGCTTCGAAGGTCTGGTGGACCGACGACGCTAACTACGCAGTAGCGGCGATTCGGATTAGTATTCATACATAGTTTGTTAAGACTACGTAGCTGATCCACGGACGTTAGCAATTAGGCCGTTGTCCAATCGACTGGTTCCTGGGCATAGTCTCTGTGTGATTTGCAGCGGTGCGGATAGATCTGGTAAGACATTAGTCGCAGCCCGCTTTCTAACGCAAATGTATGCTACGGGCTGCATAGGAGTTGACGATCTGGCGCAGAAATTGTAGCAAATTGCTGTGCGTTTTGAAACTTCGCCAAGTTCCTCATATGACAGCTGATGTACAGCATTTAGTTTGGCACGTAAGGGCCTTCCTAACATCAGCTCCGCCTGCGTTCTTCCAGTAGTCATGTTGAGGTTCTGTAAAAAAAGTACAGCACTTAAAACTGCATGTTCCCAGCCCAACTCCCCTTTTTGGATGGCCTGAGTGGATTCCTTGAGGTATCGGTCTAACCGTCCGACTACCCCATTGGCCGCAGAATTGTAAGCTGCAGTTTTGGAATGTTTTATGTTATGGCACTGGAGGAAAAATGTGAAATGTTGGCTACTAAATTGTTGTCCATTGTCTGTAAATATTTCTTCCGGTAGTCCCATACGACCGAAAAAGTATTTAAGTCAGCGTAACACAACCGAAGTAGTCACTTGGTGGCACATGTGGACTTCAGGCCACCTATTGTAAAACATGGAGGTACAAGTAGAGTTCTCTTAATCGTAGGAGCTGTGGCAAAAGGACCCATGAGCTCAGTGGCGATCTTCATCCAAGGCTCCATTGGGTAAGTAGTAGGCTGTATTGGGGCTTCGACTGGCAAAGTATTTTTGTCCGCTAGGCGACAGGCGCTAAAGTTCATCGCAAATGTCTCAATGCTAGATGCCATTCGTGGCCGTCAAAAGTAGTGTTTTGCTCGGTTTTTTGAGAGAACGATAGCCTGGTGTCCTTCATGCGCATAAGCAAGTATTTTGCTTACCCATTAACGTGGAGTTGTGGACACCTAACCACGCATCAGACAACCATCTACTACTGACAGTTCATCCCGTATTGCGTAATGTGGAATGAACTCACGGGGGACTTGATTGTTCTTGGGCCATCCCTGTTGCACATACTCGCTGAGTTGATGTAGTAACGAGTCGTTGGCTTTTTTCCATTCATAATTACTCGATCGTCAACGCCGTTAGGTCGGAGCTAAGGTTGGAAACTAGTACTGACTCATTGAGTCTCTAGCAGTCACCTTCCAGCCTTACGGGTAAGCGAGATAATCCGTCATAAAATTGGTTTGGCAAACTGGCTCAGTATACAATTTGAAAAACGCAGTTAAGGAGTCTAGCATACCAAAGATCGATCCACATTATATGCGATCCCTTAGATCAAATGCTGAGGACTGTAAGGGCGGAGTGATCAGTTCGTAGAGTAAAACGACGACGAAACAGAAAAAGATGTCAGTTTTCACAAGCCTACACACAAGCAAGAGCTTTTTTCTCTTTAATTGAATAATGACACTAAGCATCTGAAAGTTTCTTGGGTGCGTAAGCAATAACCTTTTCCTCTCCGTTTTGCAGCTGTGATAGAACAGCACCGAGACCAACATCAGACGCAAAAGTGCGACATGATTCCTCAAAACTGGCAACAAATGGAGCAGACGCAACCTTCCTTTTCAGTACATCGAAAGCGTCTCGCTGGTCGCTTCTCCAAGTGCACGAAGGTTCTTTATTTGTTAGTTGTCGTAATGGATCTGGTAGGGTAGAAAATTTTTGCAAAGAGCGCAGACTGTAGGAACACATTCCAAAAATGACCTCAGTTGTCTCCTTCTTTGGTGTTGGTGCTTCTGTGATAGACAGGATGTTTTCGTTGCTTGGGCGAAGGCCGCCACGCGGTATGATGTGTCGCAGAAATTGAACCTCGGGGGTATTGAAGAGATCTTGTTTTCATTCAGACATAAATCAAGATCACTGAGGCGCCGGACTTTGTGTAACCATTAGTCATGCTCTTTTTGTGAGCGGTCGAAAATACAGATATCATCCATGTATGCAATCTGCTCCTCAATAACTGTCAACGCTTGATTCATGAATTTTTGCCAGACATTGGGGGTAGAACTCAAACGCAACACCATATACTGAAATAAGTCATCGGGAGCAAGGAATGCAGTAAGATGCTACGGATCGTTTGGCCAATGGCATATGGATGAACGCACTTTTCAAATCCAGCCTGGAAAAAGCGGTCGCACTAGCTAAACATACAGTGCATTCCTCGTTGGATGGTAAGAGGAATCGCTCTACGACGATCTTTTTACTTAACCCCCGCAAATCATTGCATCTCTTGCCAGTGTCATCTACTTGCAGGACACTTGCCCTTGGATGCACCCACCCACAGCGGTAGATGGGTTCAATGATTTGCTAACATCTCTTTCAGGGCCACTGAGAGAGTTAGACGCTTTGCTAGCATAACAGGCCGAGGTTGAACCATGACAACGGGTTATTCATCTTGCTTCAGCTGAATGCGGTGCACAACACATGGAATACGTCCGATGGACTGCTGAAAAAGCTTAGGATAACGTTTGTGCCAGTATGTCAACTTGAAGGAAGAGACAAGCAAGCGGTCGAGAGATGGTGCTACTTGAAAAGCTACCATGGCATTTCTTCCAAGTAGGGGTCGTCCGTTGTCTGAAGAAATGTAAACTGCAACGTCCACAACTACCGAATGCAGCTGTAAAGACACGATACTGAATCCCAATATGGTTCAGGTGTTTTCACTGTAACTCTTAAATGAACGTAAAATGGGTTGCGAAGTATGCTGGAACAGGTTGCGTTCGTAGAATTTGTTAGGTACATTGGTAACTGGAGAAGCAGAACCTAGATCCATTTCAGGTAGAACAGAGCCTTTGATGGTAATGAAAGACACTGTGTGAATATCAGCGGAAGGAAGCTTTGATCCAATAACTGATATTGTTAGACTTTTTGAAGTGTTAACATTAACGGTGATGGAATAAATGTTTCCCTTTGATGAATCGGCATCATGGCCTTCAGGTGTAACATCGTTGTTGATAACTGCGGTGGCTCGTGACAGACAACATCGGGCGTAGTGCTCCAATCTCACTATCATATCTTCCGGACTCTCCTTAATTCAACAGTCATCCGCCATAGCTGTATTCATGCCAATGTTATAGCTACTGAGCAAGCTAGATAATTGTGAGAAATCCAGGGCCCGAACAGCATCTAACCCAACCATCTCGGGTCGGAGATAGGACCATTACATGTCAACTCATGTGCCAACAAACATATGCCTTTCCTTATAGTTAGACAATTATTACTGTTTTAGTGGAGTATAAATATGAAGGTGTAGAAAGCACGGTTTCCTTGGTTGAGTCAGTAAAAGTGCTCTTACTATGGCTCAGTTTCTTTCTGTGGGTCTCGGTACAGTTATACATTTTGACACGTTTTTAAGGATAAAATTTAACACGTCGTGACAGATATCTGATATCAGGGTAGGATCGGTAAGGTTGCTCTGGAAGCATTAAAACTTGTGCCAAACTACACAAAGCATGCAGTCGTTTAAAAAAATTTGAAATATAGAACACTGCCAACTATCCATGCTGTGCACAATCAATAGTCAAGGAATCATTTGAAACTCGGCAAATTTGCTGATACTTCCTCAATATTAGTAAGTGCTCGAACATCTAGTGACTCGCTTAGATGAGCCTTGTCCTTCGAATGGAAACTGAGGTTGAGCAGTGCTGATTCCATGATGAAAGCGCACACGAAGGAACCGCACACAAAAATTGCGGACATCAAAAAGCGCACAGACAAAAAGTGGGCACGAAGGTTGCGCACACGCAAGATTACGCATACGGAAGATTGCGGACACGGAAGAATGCGTATACGGAAGATTATGCACACGGAAGGTTGGGCACACTAAGAGTAAACACATATTGTCAATCTGGTCCCACTGTCACGAGTACTCATATTATCTATTTCGGGAACTTTCAAGATCCAATTTTTGGCCTACACCTTCAAAAGTGGCAAACTGTGACAATTATGGCATTCACACCCAAGGTGCTCGTTAGTTCGATCGCTTGGAATGTACTGTACTGCGCAGCGTTGCAAAACCATCTACAGAACTACACAGAATAAGCTGCGCTCGCATACTTCAGTTAGTCGAGGTCTCAACGAATCGGTGGCTGAAACCCACTGTGTGTCAGCAGGCCGAGTTAATGTTCCGTCTTCCCTTGCCATCCTTTTGAAGACGCTGAAATCGAAGATGGCTATTTTTACCTGAGCCAAAGCCTCATAAGGAATGTCAGCAAGGTGTCCTTAAAGACTTCCTTTGAAATCGATGTCATCCGAAAACTCCAAGTGAAGCCTCTGGCTGCACTGACCATTGTCCCGGTTGTTGATAAAAGTAGAGAGTTCGATGATTTTTGCACTACATTTCCAAATGAAAAAGCATGTAATACGGTGCTCCAATGCCTCTGCACGTACGGTTGCGAAACAGTCCAAGGCATCCAGTGTAGTTTATATAACACTCACATTATGAATTCACGTCGCGAAAAGATGAGCTGCTGGACAGTCTTTCTGGTAGTGACCACGAGACACTAAGACCTCTGCGTTACCGGAATGAACGTCACCCCGCAGCCGCTTATAAAACGTTGCATCCGGGGGAATAATTGGACACAGCTCCAACACCTGGGCCGATCATCTGATTGAGTTACATTTCCAGCCCCACCACCTAGCTCACCAACACACAATGTATGAAAGTGCTTTGATCAAGCTAGACATAAGTGCGATCGTTAGAACTCGGGTATGCACTTCGTAGCAGACTACTTTCTGAACTCCTGCTCAACGCGGCGTTCTTCCAGCAACGAACAGACACGGCAAACTGAGTCGCATCTCGTTATAGGAAAAAACTTTGTTGGTATCAATCAGCCAGCCTGCGAAATTGGCGATCACACCCCATTCCGTAAGCACGAGATAGTTCCGTCCAGAAACTCAGTCGCCAGCATAAGATAGAACAACTATTAGTAGCTGACCCCTCACCGGTCGGCGCAACCTTACATCTAATTCACAAATCCCCTGACTCACTAATGATACCAGAAGTATCATACGCGTGGGAGCTCATTTTAATGACTGAAACCTGGTTCGGCGCACAAATTACCAAGGACGAAATCGCATTCGCAAATATGGCAAACGTAAATGCACTACTTATGAGTTTGAAAAGCACGGAAAGAAGACGAAGACTGGTAGATGCATGCATTCCGTATTGTCTCCTCAGTACCATTAACAATAACCGATATGCATAGATATAGCTAACAGTGGGTGCAACCAGACAAGCTTAAGGTGCAGAACGAATGACGGAAGTTCACACCTACAGGTGTTAGCTATATCTATGCATATCGGTTATTGTTAATGGTACTGAGGAGACAATACCAAATGCATGCATCAACCAGCCTTCGTCTTCTTTCCGTGCTTTTCAAATTGTTGAAGGGAACAAGCTGCTTTAAATTTCTGGAACGACGAATTCCCGCCGAAACAGTCAGATTGCTGCATCGCATAGTCAGCCTGAGGTGCAAGATGGTGTGCTTATGTGTGGAGATATCGTTTCTACCGAAATGCATTTTCGTGCATCGTTATCCTCATCCAGTGCTCTTACTGTTGCGTAGAAACAAGCTCAAGCCCTCTGCGGCTAACCTCAAACGTGTGACGTCCGCTCACCTAGAGACGGCTCAAACCAGACTTGCGGAATTACTAAGTAGTTGTGAACTTAAGTCATTCGTTCTGCACCTTAAGCTTGTCTGGTTGCACTCACTGTTAGCTATATCTATGTATATCGGTTAATGGTACTGAGGAGACAATACGGAATGCATGCATCTACCAGCCTTCGTCTTTCCGCGCCTTTCAAATTGTTGAAGGGAACTAACTACTTATAAGTTGACAGTACAATCATTCCACGACAAGAAACTTGCAACTGCTAATCGGTAGGCACCAGTTTTGTTTTTGGCTACCTTTGCGACAATGTCGCCGAATAATCTGAGAAGTCTCTTGATTTTGTGACGAGAAACTGACAAACGATGTTTAATTGGTACCTGGCAAATACCCAGGTAAGGGCGCAACCAGTTACCCCATAACACCATAGCTTTAATTTCAGTCTGAAATGAGGGACGATATGGAATGCTATTGAAATGCTTACGATCCTTCGTGCAACCGCGAACCGCGCCGATACTCTCACAACTCTAGTACGCACGAATCACCAGTGCCGTTTGAATGTGTTACTACTTATGTACGCAAAAAGTACGAGTGACTAATCATGCGTTGGTCTGGACAACGTTTTCACTAATGTAATGTGCAAGTGGAAAATTGCGCATTTAAGCAATGCGAACAGGCTAATCACACGTAAAATAGATTCCAAATTGAAATATAATGGTCCAGGATTTGTTCGTATGAGTACAATATTCTGTTGAGCGCAAATAGCTTAACGATAGGCTTAACACTGGTAGGAACAACAAATTAGCTAATCTTCGCAAGTATTAAAACCGGTCTCCCGTTGATTCATAATCTCAAACACAAGAAGCAACGGCAGCCTCCAACGCATCATATCTTTTCTCCGTCAACTTAAAGCGACCTACACGCACATTGGCTAGTGTAAATCCGTGGCATGCCAAGTCCCTCTGTAGTCCAGCAAACAAATGAAACAACACTTGGATGACTGCGGTGGAATAAGGAGTGCAAAGCATTGTGAATTCTTCAGCAGCAACTGATGATTGCCAGTGACTTATCAAGAACAGCATTGTGATGGTTCCACATTTGCAGCGGGAACTGCGGTTCTCTGCCTGTTGTCCCTCCAATGTAAGTAGGGAAGAAATAATTAAACATCACATTACATGATTCATTATTTGATATGTTAGCAAGCTCATCAAAAACTCATCTCACTTCAGAGACTGGAACTAAGGAAAGTACAGACAGTGACTTCAGCTCTAGTTGAATTTTGATATCCACTTTAAAAGCACTCTTTAGGCCGAATTTGCGGACGTTGGTGATGATACTTTGAGGCATTAATTACTGCGTCGGGAAATGCAAACCTCGCAGCGTTAATAGGTCTTCGCAAAATCGACTGACATCTTTCTTGGCATATATCCGGTAACAGTAGCTTCATTATTGCAAGCATACTTGTATAGGTCTGTAATAGGGTGTAAAGGCAAGCGGGATAACTCTTGTCCACGTTGGCGTGCCACGTATACGGCACATAAATCGTGTTGGGAACTTTATCAGAAGTCCTGTCCCCGTATATATTATCTGTGCACGATGCAAGTATAAGTTTCTCACCTAACACGAGAATCCTTTGTGGATCATCCATACCTGATACATATAGAATTAGTTCGGAGTAGTGCACATGAATAGCAAAATTTTTGCCTGTTGGACAAGGCAAATGACCACTTTTTCGGTAACTCAGAAGAGTTCTTGCAATGGATGATTGTTTGGGCAGGTGGACCAAATCTTCACTACTCAGTGCAGACAACACATTTCCTGTAACGTTGCGAGGTGTAGCATCGACTGCCCTCATGTCCAGTTTCATTTAGCTTCGTGCAGCATCCGCTTCCGCTTTTTGAGAACATGTCATGACAGTGCGCAGTCAGTCGGCTGTTGTATGATGCCGTCTCGTGTCTTCATCGGTGGGTGACATTTCACACCCCGGTTTTGCCTGCATCTCCAAGTTAACACTTCTTCGATAGTGTGGTAAGCAAGGCATTGAAATCCCAAGTATGTCAAAACTATGTTGCCCTCATGACTTCTGGAGTACTCCATGGGTAACAGTGCAACAATCATAGTGCATCACTCATTAAACTAAGGCATCCTGTGGTTGTTCACATGCGGGACAAAGTAACAAGTAGAAGCGAGAACGCACACTGCCAGTCATGCTTCACACTCATTTGGACATGCATGCTTGGTCATAGTTATCCATTCGTGAGGCTTCATATTATTACGTGGTGTAAAATTTTGTGGAATCTTGTTAATAACTTCTACACCGTCAATATGAGTCAACATTTGTCTGTATTCTCAAAGCCATTGGAACAGGTTTATGTTCGGGGTAAGGTGGGTTATACAGTGATGGTTGGAATCGTTCAACTGCTAAGCAGGCATTTATGAAGAGGTAAAATACAGCTCGATTTTAATATCGGACCAGGTGTTGGAGATGTGTCCAATAATACCTCCCCCCACCGGATGCAACGTTGTGGTGGGACGTATATTCCGATAACGAAGATGTTATTGTCTCCTAGTCACTACTCGCAATATGTCCAGCAGGTCGTTTTATGCGAAGTGAATTACTAATGTGAGTACTAAGCCAAGTACACAAATAATAAGGTCATATGTGGTCTTGTTAACTGCTTGCGAAAATGTGTTCACTTTTAGTGTGTGCAAGCTTCCAGGTACGCATACTTCCGTGACCGTAATCTTACGTGTCCACAACCGTCCATGTCCGCAATCTTCCTGTCCGCTTTTTGCTGCCTGCACTTTCGTGTGCGCCTCCTCTGTGTTCGCTATCTTCTGGTCATCCAAAGTGCTATGCCAAAGATGGTGCTTTGGCCATGTAGGCAGTCGCCGTGACTCGCGACTCCGCATCATAAACCGTTGAAAGGGAATTAAAAGGTTATGATTGGGATCCATAACGAGTCGATGGTATTTCGCACTGCCGGTCAGCCATTACCGCACGTTGGTGGCTGAGTGTGACTGCAGTACAAACGCATAAAGGTGAGCTTCATACGACGGGGTCCTCAAATTGGTCCGAGTTCTGTGATTCCTATCCAAGGGATTTACAGACACACTTCTCGGCACTGCATCAAAACTCTTATGTTTTAATTTTCAAATATTTTGTTCTGCAACCAGGAACAGGACCGTTTACACTTGTGATACTTTGAAATGTTGCGTGCTCTCGCACAAGTGAACGGGCATTTTCCTGGTCAAGTCATACGAAGCAAAATAGAAAAATTAAAAAGGAGCATAGGAATTCTATGCAAAACACCGTGCAGGATGGTGAGCTCCACTTCGAAGGAAACACGTCGGAACTAAGAGCCCACGTGTTTCACTCAGTGCTAATTTTTTATCGTTAGTTTAAAAATTGGAATACCTCAAAAGTGTTATGAAACGTCGTGAATATTCTCACTTGGGCATCAGTATACTGCAGTAATTCTAGCTTCACGGACGATCGAAATCAGTGGGGTTCTATCTGTACGTCGATCGGTGTCCATGCTAATCCCACGACATTAAAAAGAATCTCGCGCCACCCAAACGCGTTGCACTACGGCGAACCCCGGTTACTTCGGGTAACACTAAACTCGGCGGACGAGACTGAGGCCGTTCTGCTGTCTGCGAATCGTCTCCGCAACGACTCAAGTGGAGTGCGCATACTACCCGAAATCCCGTGGAAAGAACGTTCAGGGGATCCCGCTAACAAAGATAGTTACAGAATAAATCAAGATAAGAAAACAGTGATTGCTCACGGTGTTCCTGAGCTTACTGACTCCTCTTCCAACGATGCCCAGATGCACGACCGCGAGCAATGGCACTACATCCGGGAGGCTCTTTCTCTCGATAATGTGGTGGTCACCTCGTTGACAAGGATCCCCATATCACCAAACTATAAGGGGTGCGGTCCCAGGCTGTTAAAAGTTGTGTTACAGTCAGAACCAATGGCACAAACCCTACTAGCGAACTGGATTAAATTCCGTTACAGATTGCCAACAGAAATTCGGCTGAAAGCAGCAGGAACACCAACACCTTCTAATGACAATTCAGTAGAGGCACAACTCTTAGTGAAAACGCCAACTGCAGGACCCGACTCGGGGACGGTTTCAAGAGTAGCCATACTATCCGGAGGGGCACAGCAGAGCACGAGCAAACACCGGGATTCGGGGCATCAGATACCTGCTTATATATCAAATACTTCTCGAGAGTATGCAACCCATCCAAAAAACGATTAGTCGCCGACCCTTTAATGGTCGGCGTAAACTCATTTGCTTCATCCATCCAATCTAACACACTTTTGGTCTCCGAGAAGCTCTCATGCATGTACACAAATGCCCAAGGTCTACTCAGCAAATTAGCTGAATTAAGACTTCGACACGCGTCTGCAGCTTGGGACCTCATCGCTGTCACCGAAACGTGGTTGCGCTGCGAGATAACCGATGCTGAAATTGCACTAACGGGCATGTCCGTTGTCCGGAAGGATCGAGCCAGCAAAGGTGGTGGGGTAGCCCTTTATTTTCGTAACAACATGCAATGCGAACGCATAAACGATTCGGAAACCGACGTACCTGACGCCATTTGGTGTAATTTCCGGCTAAGAGGGAACGATCTTGGCCTATTGGTTGTTGTTTACCGCCCACCATCGTCTACTCCTGAGATGGACTGCAATTTGATGGCTGCATTGAGGCAAGTGATAAACAGAAGTACAGTCACATTCTAGTCACCGGTGACTTCAACTTACATGCCCTCGAATCCCAGGCCACACCAGGAGAGCAATTCAAAGCAGATTTGCAAGATCTGGTTTCAGACTACCCTCTTTATGGCCACGTCACTACGCCCACCAGATTCAGGGGAACTGACAGGCCATCCATTTTGGACCGAATATTCACCAATGAAGAAATAATGGTCGAGAGAGTGATAACCGATACTCCTTTGGGCCGCAGTGATCATGCGACGCTATTGTTTCATTACATGTGCTACGCGGATTATCCTAAAGAGCATGCCGAGGAATATCGTGTCGTAACCAACTACGAAGACCTGTCCGACCTAATTGATGCAACAAGCTGGTCGTTCTTAGCTGAATTAACCCCTGAGGTGGCCTGCGGTGAATTCGTCAACATATTTACCAAGCTCGTGGCAAGGACATCTGAAGCCAAACTCTACCGACCTAGAAGGATGAAGTCTTTCGTAAGGAGCAGGACACGTAAGTGCATGGCATTAAGGGACTTGGCATGGCACACCTACATAGCCTCCCCGAACGACCATACCTGGGAGGTCTACACAATACAAAGGAACCACTGTGTCAAACTCGTCCGGAGGATAAACTTAAGAACCAACAAGGTTTAGTGGAAAAGTTTTGCTCCAATCCCAAACTGCTATACAGACACGTAAACAATTTGCGCCGTGTTAAGCGCGGTATTCCTGCTCTGCACACAGCATGCGGGTTAGCCCAAACCGCACAAGAGGCGGCCAACGTCCTTGGACAACAATTTGGCCGTACCTTCCAAAGCGCGCAATCACCATACATCCTGCCTAAGCAGATAACGCCGCCATCAGGGCTTAATCACATATCGTTTACCTCCGCAGCTGTACTGAAGAGGCTGATGTCTCTGCGCGAGTTCAGCTCCCCGGGTGCGGACGGCATTCGACCGAAGGCGTTGAAAGTTGCTGCCATGAGTTTGGCAGGACCATTAGCAATTTTCTTTCAACGATGTCTGAACGAGATGCACGTCCCCACGATGTGGAAGCACGGAATCATCACGCCTATCTACAAAAGTGGTAGCCGTGCTGAACCAGCAAATTATCGCCCGATAACACTACTTCCTGTGATCTCCAAGGTTATGGAGTCCATTGTAGCTGAGGCTTTAATGGGGTACCTGGAGAACAACCAAATTCTCGTTCCGGAACAGCATGGATTTCGCCAAAATCACTCCTGTACAACTAATCTCTTGATTGCTCGTGCAAACTGGACGGAATCCGTGGACGCTGGTGCAGGAGTCGACGCGGCCTACTTGGATTTCTCAAAGGCATTCGACCGCATAGACCATCGCATTCTCCTCCACAAACTCCAGAAATATGGAATCGGTGATCCTGTTCTGGGCTGGATAGGAGACTTTCTCCTGCAACGTCACCTGAATGTGAGGGTTAGAAGCAACCTATCAGAATCCATCGAAGTTCAGTGCGGCGTACCTCAGGGCTCGGTACTTGGACCCCGCCTGTTCCTGGTCTTCATAAATGATCTCGCGAGTGTGCTATCTTCTAACTGTTTGCTATTTGCTGATGACCTAAAGGTATGGCGCACTATAGCTGCAGTGGAGGATCACACATTCTTACAGGAGGACCTGGACAAAGCGTACACATGGTCCATCGAGAACATGCTGCATTTCAACGTCACCAAGTGCAAAGTTCTCAGTATACGGCACAAGAGTATGCACAACTACCGCCTAGAACCACAAATTCTACAGCGGGCTTCTCACGAGTGCGATCTCGGTGTGATAGTTCAAGATGACCTCGGTTGTTCGAGGCAGACTGAAAAGGCAGCTAAGAAAGCGAACCAGTACCTCGGTCTTTTTCGCAGAGCCTTCGGGAAGTTTGACCCTTCGATCTTTCCAAAAATGCTTAGTGTGTACGTGAGGCCGCACGCGGAATACGCTATCCAAACGTGACAACCCTGGCTCAAGCACCATCTCACCGCGCTCGATGCTGCACAACGTAGGGCAACGAAAAGCGTCAGAGGTTTGACCAGCCTCCCCTACCCACTCAGGCTGAAGACCCTCAAAATATACAGTGGACGTTATCGGCGTTTAAGGGGCGATCTCATAATGGTGTACCTAATCCTGAGAGACCCCAACCACCCATGCCATTCCCCTCTAATACTGAATACTGTATTATAGAGCAAGTAGAAATGGATTCTGTACAACTCTTTCGAAATATGGCGAAAAACGTTATACAATTGTCAACCGTGAATATCATTATCGTTCTCATGTAATATTTAAAATACTCGACTTACGATATTTCAGGATTCACAAATGTGATATGTCATCGTAAGTGTGCAGTCGTTCTCTGAAGCGAATAGAGGCAAAATACAAATCTAACAACGTTTTGAACTGCTGCACAGATGTTGCCTCAATCACATGTTCGGGCAAACTGTTCCAAATGTTTACCACTCTCCTTTCGAAGCACAATGGGTGGGAAACACATTTCATATCCGGCACGACAAGTTTGTATCTGTGTCCGCGTGTGCTGCATGGTCCTCGTAAGTGCAGTATTGGCCTTAGCATGGGGAACTCACCAAGATGTAGAATTCGGTAGGTCATAATGAGGTCGACTCGCACCCGACGGTAGGATAAAGTGTAGAGCCCTAGTTTCTCGCACCGGTCTTCATACCCAAAGCCACGTAAACTCGGGATGAGCCTGGTAGCAACGTGTTGGACCCGTTCGATCTTTTGTGCCTCGCCTCGGGTAATCGGAAAGTAGGCGGGCGAACCGTACTCTAGCATTGGTCTAATGATAGAAGAGAACAGGCGAGTGGCAACCTCTTCAGACCATGTTCCGAAGCTACGTTTGAGCGCCCAAAGCATGCGCAGTCCGTTCCGATATAACCTGTTCGTGTTGTCCACGGACTTCAAATCGTAGCGTGAGAGTACACCTAGGTCCTTCACGGAGGGTGTGGGATATAGCGTTTGGCCGTCAAGAGTGTAGGTTCGGCCGTTAGCACCCTTCCCCAGGCTCATAAATACGGACTTGGCTGGGTTGACCGGGAGAAGAACTTCTGCAGACCATGTGGATAAGCGGTTGAGATCTTGCTGAAGTAGGCCACAGTCATCGGGAGCGTCGATTTCTCTCCAAATCTTCATGTCGTCCGCAAACAAGGCACACGGCGACCGGAGAAGCTGCGGTAGATCATTGATGTGGATCAGGAACAGAGTGGGCCCCAGCACAGTGCCTTGAGGCACGCCACTTGTAGAGGGGTACCAGTCAGTTAGATGGTCGTCGACCTGTACTCTCCACTTTCGTCCAACAAGAAAGTCGCTGATCCACCGGTGCTGAGTTTTTGAAGGAGAACCTCATGGCTGACCTTGTCGAACGCTTTACTGAAATCGATGAATATCACGTCGACGGACTTCCCCTTGTTTGCTGCCTTCAAACACTCATGCCTCGTCACAAGCAGGTTCGTAATGCATGAGCGACCTTGCATAAAACCGTGCTGTGCGGGCGTCAGGACCTCGTTTGACTGTAGCAACTGCAGCAATCTCTTCTTCACGATTTTCTCAGCAACCTTTGCCAAAATAGGTGTCAGACAAATTGGCCTGTAATTGTCTACTTTGCTAAGGTCGCCGCCTTTCGGAATAGGCTTCACCACCGCACATTTCCAGTCAACCGGCAACGAACCTTCGGACAGCGACCTGTTGAAAAGTTCAGTCACGACAGGAGAGAGGATGGTCGAAAGTGACTTGAGAACCAGTGGGTGAAACCCATCAGGTCCGGCAGGTTTGGTGCCGTCAAGGTTGGCGAGTAGTTGAGCTACCTCTTCAACGCCGCATTGCACTATCGAGTTCGGTAAAAGCGGTACACGTCGAACTCGGAACAGACACCTGGTTATTCGCAAATACAGAAGCGAAGTGCGCCGCCAACGCGGACGCACGCTCAGTGCTGGAGGTTAGGGGCTGTCCATCCGTGCCATCCAGCACTGGCACATCACCTGCCGGCTTCAGGCGTCGTTTCACGTATGCAAAGATTCTCTTTGGGGCGGTCTTCGCGGCTAATGCGAGCTGCACTTCAAAGTGTCGGCGTTTGTTCTTTTTCGCACTGTTGCAGAGGTTCCGCTGACATTTATACCCTTCGTAATCATTGGCAGAGCCAGAGAGAAGGAATTTGTCCCACAGTCTGCGACGCCTCCGAGCCAGGTTTCCATACTCCTTATCAAACCAATGAGGCTTAATGGGTCCAACCTTTCGACATTTCAATGGCACAAATTGGGAACACAATGATGTCAATCTCTCTTTTATAAATATCCAACAATCTTCCACAGATGCAGCTTGTGACAGAGACCAATTCAATTGGCTCGCGGCTCGAGCTAGACCATCGAAGTCCGTTTTCCAGTAGTTGGGAGCTGGTTGCAGCGGATGTGAATACGGCAAAGATAATTCCATATCAGCTATCAGTACTGAGTGGTCGCTCGTAGCCAGGGGCTCCAGGATCCTAACGTCACGCACTCGTTGTTCGTAGCTCGTTAACATCAGGTCGAGACAGGACGAGGTTGAACGTGTTGATATGCGTGTTGGCTGGCATATGTGTTGCGATGCACCAGTTTCAAGTACCAAATCCACGAACTTTGCTTCAACCTCACTATGTCCAGGCATCAAATGCACATCAGGCCATCGTATTCGAGGACAGTTAAAATCGCCCATAAGCAGAAAGTGTGGACGACTCATGTGGGCTTGAAGATGGGGCAGCCAATCCAAACAACGATTCAGGGGACTTCGATAAACTGCGCCCACAAGCAGTTCTCCGCGCCTGAGGCGGATGGAGCACCACAGTAGCTCACACAGGCCATCGTCACTTCGGTAGGTGCTCACAAGTCTCTCACGCAGGGAGGACCGGATGTAAAAGTAAGACACCACCGTGGGCATTCTTTAGTCTATCGCATCGGAAACACGAGTAACCGCTGGGTTTAAGTTCTTGGGTGTATAACTCTGTATGCAGCCATGTCTCTGCGAGTCCCACTACGTCTGGCCGCTCAGACGCAACGAAATAACAAAGCTCATCGCGCTTATTCATAATACTGCAAACGTTTGTGAAGGCTACTCGCAGGCCGCAGCAGGAGCCGCCGGGCGTGCTTGAAATGTGAGCAGCCTGTTTATCCTGATTCGCGGATTGTTGGAAACCACCTGAAAATTTACGATACGAAGATTTGTTTCTCCCTCACCAGTGCGTCTTTTCAACTCAATGATGGCAGACTTGAGCCGCTCCCTGTCTACTGGGTCCAGGTCGGGACGAACATGGATCTTCAAACCTTTCAGCCTACTTAGACGAGACATGATCAGTCTTGGACTGGCTTCGTCCACAAAAGTGATTCTCATAGGCCGATTTTGTTGATCACCTTGCTTTCCAAGACGGGTAATCTGTCTCACTTTTACCGAGTCCTCACCAGCGTCGAGGAGTCTATCAATTAAACCCTGTAGAAACTCGACATCGTGATCGTAGCGCACTTGAGGTGATGGATCACTGGACTCCGGTGCGTGAAAGATCACGAGATTATAACGCCTCTGGTCGGACGAGGTTGGCCTTGCAGGGCGAAGTATACTACCAGCCTCACGTGGTTTGGCTAACTGTTGACTTACAGAACGTAAACACCTAACGTTCCTTCGTAATTTCGTCCTCTGTTCTTTCCACTGGTCTTCAGCACTCAGGCTTTCACCTGCTGGGACATCAGTGTCCGTTGGACACAACAAAGGTAAACAATTTATACAAGGTGCAACTGGGCTTCTCACAACGGTTGGACTTGGTGTCGGTGAGTTTGCACGGGTAGAGGAGGACGACTGAGTCGAAACCTGAAGGCTCTTCGCGCTAGGTTGTTGGGCCAAACATACGGAGCTGTTCGCAACGAAACGCTGAGGCCTACACGTCGGCTTTACTCTTTCTGGCTGTATCTTATTTCGGCAATTTTCACATACAGTTTGGATGAAATCGTGTTGGATCTCGCGAAGACGATGAAAATGCTCAACTGATAATCCAACACATGAAATGTGGTATTTAACTTGGCACAAAACACACGTGAGGGCATTTGCACGGTATCCGACTAGTTTGGAGCAAGTACCACAGGATGACTGCTCAGTCAAAACACCTCGCTAAGAGGTCACCAGTTTAAGTTAGTCACGCAGTACAGCCGCCTGGGATGTTGGCGAAACTATTTCTCCCTTCGAGTGACACAGCCTTGGAACGCCCTCTCGGAACATGTAATTAATGCTCCCACCCTATCCCTTAAAAAACGCCTTGACGATACCCTGTCACATTTACCCTACGTGCTATAGCTCATGACCACCAGCTGCTGGCACTAATGCACAACAGACAGCGGATAGTGCCATAACCCTACCACAGAATGGGTCACCCCAAACGCCTTGCACGAAATTCGATAAACGCTACTATTATAGAAACTGGATTTCTGTATCCTGTCGGCCCAAGACAGTTGCACACGAGTAAGCGTTGTCCTTGCTATCTTTTTTTATTTTTCTCGCCTATGATGTGAACAATAACCACTCCCCTGTTGCTTTATGTGCGTACATTCTCATTTCAAACTCCCTTTATACGACAGTGCAGTCACATCTATAATCGCCCGAACTGACGACTCCATTATCCCTTTGCTATCATTATTTTGTCACACCCTACGGGACATGTCAAGCACCTGCTTTTTTACCCGTTATAAATCATTGTTCATTGTTCACGTTGATAGTGAGGATGTAGTGGAACTCGACGGATTTAACTCCTTTCGCGTTGACCGTCATTGTGTAGTGGCGCGGAAGACAGCGATCACGCAGGAGATTGAAAAGCCACTAGAACGACAAAGGAATGAAACGGGCGCAGACATGAAGGACGAGATCGGACAGCGCAACCCCAGCCCAAACAATATGAGCAGAGAGCAAAACGCGGTCAACGAACGGGAACATGTCTGAGCCAAAGAGTACAGAAAAGGGATGTGTCGATAGGCCAATAAATCAGACAGAAACACCTTTGTCGGTACATCCTGGAGTAACCCCAAGCTGACTAACGCAACCGTGATCAAGCAAATCAAGAGCTTTAGAAAAACTCCAGGAATGCGAGCTACGAAAGTCAGACAGGCACCCAAGGCCACGAAATATTCAGGCCGACGAGGCACGAATGCGACATGCTGTTATTCCCATACATGTTGCGCTGTGGAACGGAAACATGGTCGAGAAATGCGCGCGTGTGCGCAGCTCGTGGAAACCGTGATCGCCTGCAATAAAAATTGTGCTTTCTTGCCGCTTCGTTCTTGCTACAATTGTAGGCAGTGGAACCGCGGTGGTGGCGTTATGATTTACACTAATTTTTCATGGCGCAAGTTTATTAAAGCCAACACTGGCAACACCCAAATATATCCATTCAGGATACGGTTCTCGAGATCGGAATGACCGAAGTTTACCTCAAAGTGAGCCGAGGTCTCAATAGAGGTTGCGAGTCGCAACCCAACCACACAGCGTGCTTCCAAATTCAACTTGATTAAAGCCACTTTTCAAGACAGCACGTAACGCATCAGTTGCTTAATCGTGAAGTGGTGGTGGTGATATGTCCCAGTTGGCTTGCAAAGTATGCAGGCCAGGCGAGAGGAAACAACACTGTTCTCCAAGACGCAATGTGAAACGTGCATACATGCGCAATGGACATCCCATGAAATATAAAGTGAAGTCCAGGGAGCTTACGTGTAAAGGAAACCGCTGCATGGTGCGGATTGGACGGAGTGACGATGCATCGTGCAACCTAACGTAAAGCGTTCAGGTAAGAAGGGTAAGTTGAACACCGTCGGGGGGTTAATGTCGAGAATTATCAGCTGGATAGGTGCCTCTAGGATACCCTAGATATTCGAACTATAAGCTTTAACCACGTTCTGAACCATGGAGGCGCCTGAAACAAAAGAAATGCACGCAAAGGCAGCTTATAAATTTTAAAAGATTGGTGCACGAGGAAACATATGAGAAACGTAAGTCACTGTACATAGAAGAAGCATATCCCAAAGGGGAGAAATATAGATTGTATGTAGATGGAAGAGCACCCAACACGTAGAGAGCCCGGATGAACGGAAGACAGCTACCAATGATCCTCAGATTGCGGAGATGGTACACCCGTAGTCCCTTCCACGGGATCTGTTTCCTGCGAAGCCCGTTTAACAACGTAGATTGTGTCACCAACGCAGGTCATGATATACATGCATGTTCGATAGTAGACTGAAACGCAGTGCAACAACAACAATAATATGTTATGGTAGAATGACGGAGAAATGAAGCAACCAATAGATGAAGTCACTGTTGGTGAGAAAGTATGGTGAGTTGAACAAGAAATCTATGATCAAAAGAACGAAAATAGCTGCGTCTTCTTTGGTGCCACAAACCAAAGTACATCAACTGCGGCGTAGAGTAAAACATAACCATCGACGTCTAGAACAGCGCAGTTAGTCACAGATCATCATTCTTCGTCCTAAATTTCAACTAGAGGCGAGAAACGCCGCAGTGCAACCCAAGGAGATAGTACTGAAGAAAAATAAAACAAGTAGTGACAAACAAAAAGAGTAGTGGTAGGGGGAATTGAATGTTATAGGCAGAAATTCATCACATTCATCATTGTTCAATTCCCCATACAACACCTTTGCGATAAGTAAGTAGACCAAACTGCATATAATGCAATAAGCTAATTGGTGGCCTAAGTTTGGTAAGTTTATGGCTAGGTGAGGGGGCTACTCTTTCCTCTGCCCGACAGCAGAGTGGAAACCAGTGGGTAGTGAGCGACGCTACACCACATCCAGTAACCCTCACAACGATCGTTGCCGTCCCCCGTAGCTCAGTGGCTTTAACCACAGACTGGCGGCGATCGAATTGCGAGTTTGAGTCCCGCAGGGGTCAGATGGAATGCACACCAGTGACCTAAAGGACGAAAAGGCTGTACAGTGATTTTCCAGGCATGTGATGGCTGTCTGATTGAGCCTAGAAGTGATGATTTCCTACACATAGTGATATATCTAGTATTAACTAGGCGTCGGGAATGAGCTTATGGTTTTAGATTCTAAGTGGGGTGGGAGGGACAAAGAAATCCACAGCATAAACAGCGCTGAGGACGGCTTGTGAACAGGTCAACAAGTGTGACCAATCAAATGTGTCATCGTCGTTCGGGCCCCAACCGGGAAACCATGAGATACTAACCGAAGTCAAATTCGAAGTTGAGGCCTTCATTCCTCTTGACTAGGTCATCAATGCATCGTCTCATCTCCTTCCATCTATTTCCATCCCGGTGGTGGAAAGAACGCACGTCGCAGAGGGTTGTGTACTGGCAAGAGTAACAGAACGTCCAGCCAAAGGAGGTTGGTGGGTAAAATAACGATGTTTGGAAGCTCACTTGCACTAAAAGTACGACGATGAACACACCCATTGCTCACGTAGTGCAGTTCTCAGATATGAGCAAAACTGTGAGGACGCGGTGGCCAAAAGCAAGTAATCTCTTGACGTTTGTTAAATCTGATCACCCACATATAGACCGTATGGACTACGATACGCCTACCGGTACACAGTTTGTACACCGTTTAACTCGGCAACAGAGAAGTGACAAATACGGGCGAAATCCAAATGGTTTACAGGAAGAACAGCAAAAGGTCGGCCAGTGTATCTTTAAATTCGGTCCCCACCTGGAGCTACAACTAGCCACAGTCGAAAATGCGCGCATCGGTTATCATCACCATCGGTTATTTTCCTTTGCATCATCCTCTTCTTGATAGTTGGATATATAGAATGGGTAATGGAAGTGGTTCAATGCGACAGCACATAATAGTCGTGAGAACGCCCACGGGCTGAGGCAGCGCGGGCCATGAGGACACAAAATAACTGAATAATTCGCTCGTGTGGAAAATGTGCTTTCTAATGGCCTGTCAGACCTTCAGTGGGTAGCATAAAACACAGAAGGTGGTAAAACGGTAATCCATCCTTTGAGTCTGTCACTATCACAGAGTGGGTAGTTCAACTCCTACTACGAACAGTGCCCATGAATCAAAAATCATGATGGTGGGATCACAGGAGTAGTTACTTCAGCAACAAGCACAGCACGTGCCGCCAAGCTTGCATTACTCGCGAAAAATCTTCAGGCATGGGATATTAAGAGAACAACCCATCTAAGCAAAGCCAGGCTAAACACATGAGTAGGGGATGTTTAATGTGAATAATTGGGGTTTTCTCGCAGCAGCTTTAAATCAGGGCAGCGCCTTTCATATTGGCCGTTGCTTTTCTCATTGATAAATCCTTTTTACTCTAGCCACTGCGGAGCTATAGAATGCACAAAACACTTATGTCAATCTGTGTACCTGCATTGTGTTTGACCTCGATATTGTCCTATTCTGACAACACGTTGAAATCTCTCCGAGATATTGCTCCATACCCGCAGATTATTAAATATGGTCACAAAGTGCGAAACACTTTTAAACGGGTTATGCGGAAGCATTCTTGTAAATTGAGCAAACACCGTGCTGGCCGGCAAGTAAACCTTAAACGTAGCTCAGTTGATAAGACACAAATTCCACCAATCTTGTCCAGTAATATAAGATCGCTCCTTGGAAAGTGGCGGATCTTACCACTTTTATACAGCAGACTTAACATTCGTATGCAGCCATTATGATGCTTCAAAAAATTTGGTTACACACTGATATAGAAGACAATGTTATTCACCTTTCTAGTTATATTCTTAAGAGATCCGACAACCCGGAATGCCTCAAAATTGTGGAGGGGATGTCAGTACCTATGTCCAACAACGCGGGTGTACCTCGTCATCTATGTTTTTTACCTACTCAACAGTTGCAATCGGCTGCCATTTGATTGAATGTAAGTGAAAGTTGTTGAGTGGCTTCATTGCTGTTATTATTAAGAATGTATACATATTGCCCATTCTGTAGCCGTCCTATGGAAGACATAGAGAAGGGCAAATCCGGAACCGGATGTCATCAACCATACATACGCTCTGACACAAAAGTATCAGTATTGAAAATTTTTGGTTATGATCTAACCCCGTCGTTACTACCTAAAGTGGACTACTCAGTCTATCATCGTTGACTTCAATGAAATTGATACCTCATTCATCCAGGCACTTGATTTAAATAAGATGGTGTCCTTTTCGACCAGACTTTACGCGTACCTAGAGTTCGTCTCCACAAATCATGCCTGGCTGTTTTCGGCACAGAAACATGCCCCACTCGGTAACTCAGATCATTGCATCATAAACGTGAGCCCGTTAGTTATGGTAAAACTCACTTCGGTTCATTGGCTAGTAAGCTCTTCTTCATCATTCATCATTATACACACTAGCTGCAAGTGGAAAACACCTCAGCTGTGGTGCCGCAATACAAAAGAAAAGAAAAAAGGTAACAGAAGCATGCGGGCTGAGTCACCAATAACGGATGGACATCGTTCCGACGAGCTAACAGCGAGATATTGTGCCGCAAAGTCATATTATGCCCACCAATTGAGATCGTAATTAGAGGGGGAGGCTAAGCGGGAGGGGGATGGACAAAGGAACTTACAACACAAATGCCATTGAGGTCTGCTCCTAGCAATGTCAACAAGTGTGTCCAACCAAAGGTGTTCATCGTCCTTCGGTTCCCAACCAGGGAGACGAGAGGCTCCAACCGAGGCCAACTTCGAAGTAAGGGCCCTCGTTCCTCTGGACCAGGTCATCGCTTGGCCACCTCTTCTCTTCTTCCAGCCGCACCAGGCTCCGATGGCTGTGCCACGTGTTGCGCATGCCAGACCATCCACTTCCACGACGTGCGTTGTTTGCTCACCGGGGATGTGGATGGAAGAAGAGGAGGGGTGGCCAAGCGATGACTTGATCAGGAGGAATGAAGGCCCTCACTTCGGTACTGGCCTCGGTTGAAGTGTCAGGGCTCCCTGTTTGGGGTCCAAAAGACGGTGAACACGTTTGGCTGGATACACTTGCTGACATGGTAAGGAGCCGACCGCAGTGGCGTTCCTGCTGTGAGTTTCTTTGTCCCACCCCATTCCTTTTAGCCTCCTCCTCCACCTACGATCTCATTTTTTAGCGTAAAACACAATAATTTTTTTATTTTTGCCTAATAGCCGGCTGGTAGCTTACCGGAACGATGCCTATCGGTTGCTGGTAGCTCAGCTGGCATGCAACTTTTATATTTATTTTCCTTTTTCATTTATGTATTGCGGCACAGTAGCTAAGGTGTTTCCCACCTCTAGCTGACGTGTATAATGATGATGATGATCCGCAACAGCGGCGCGCATACAACGCACGTCGCGGGAACCGGTGGACTGGCATGCGCAACATATGGTCCAGCCATCGGAGCCTGGTGCGTGAAATACCGGTGCTGAGCTATTCGCTTCTTTTTCGTGTGCCATAAACAAGGCGTCGGATACGCTCATTGCTCACACGGTATTCCCACCAGACATAAGTCAAACTGTGAAGGCACCGGTGGTCTTCAAAGCTGTGAGGCAAAGTGATTGTTCAGCATCCAATATTGCTATACTCCAGAAAATGCTGACTACCACTGATTTTACAGCTTTGAACAACGAAGATTTGTCTAATCAGTGTGATTATTTCACTGACTATCCTAACTTTTGTTTCCATCTTTGCTGCCCGGTCAAAATCAAATACTTACGAGTTGGTAGATTCTCCTCGCTATCACTCAAAAAACTTAAAAGGAAAAAAGGAGCCTAGAAATGTAAAATGACTGAATAATTTATATATCGAAGCCGTTTTATGCAACCATAACTGCCGAGACATGTGGAGACTTTTAGACCAGCTATGAGGCAAAAGCCCCAATAAACAGATTGAATCTGTGGATGTAGAGAAACCCAATTCCGAGTTCTGTGCTTTTTCACCGGAAGTACCATCCACCCCTTCATTCTCTTTGCCTTCGTTCTCTGACTCTGTGTCAAAAATCACACTCCAGCACGTCGAATTCAACCGTGAACTCATAAATCTGAATTCAAGAAAGGCTATTGGACCCGATGCTCTGTCACGAGTGGTCTTGAAAGTGTGCCAATATCCACACCATGCCCTTGACGGATCGTTTCAATCGGTACTTACAGGGTGGAATTATTCCCGACATTTGGAGGCTTGTCAGGATAAGACCCGTGCCAAAGAAGGGATGCATGAAATTCCGTTCCATCGCCTGTATATCCGTCATGCTGAAAGCCTTTGAGCGACTACTGGTGCCTTGGATCACAACAAGCACTCCGGCCGTGGATGTGTCTCAGTTTATGTACAGACTCCGACGTTCGACGTTGGTTGCTGTAGCATACCTTGTACACTCTACAATAGATGTGAAATGCAAGAATGTGTGGCTCCTCTTCTTTGATTACACCAACGCTTTTGGAAGTGTCGACAGACCAGTCTTGCATAATCAGCTGTTTGCGAGTGGTGTTCAACCAGCAGTGTGCAACTACTTAGTAAACCGATCACATTTTACCGAACTAAATGGTTTAAAAAATCCATCACTCTTAAAAATGACTGCGGCGTCTTACAAAAATCAATCCTCTCTATGCTCTTCCATGTTATACATAGAAATGCTTCCACATTCCCCCAACTTCGTTGGATGTAAGTACGCTGATGGCGTAGTCTTAGGCACCATTGCTCCAACTGCTGAATAATCAACGGCTCTCCAAATCGCGTTGGACGAACTTCAGTGGTGGTCTTTGTCCCGATCCCTTATTCTTAACGCTTCTAAATGTCACGATGTAACTTTTTCTTTTCTCCGCACTAACAAGCGTCTGATTGAACCAGAAACCTTTCGCCCCATGGCCATAAGCGACCACAACATACCCAGGTCATCCACTGTTAGGTATCTTGGTGTATATTTTTCCTAAAATTCTCTTGATTAACACACGTTTGCGAAACATTCCTCGAGATGTGATAATTATCATTCTATGCCCTAAAGCTCAAAATACTTTCAGTACCCTGCTCCTTAATTGACAAATGCGTGATTACCCGTATTCCCCATCGGTTATATTGCTCATCCAACATCTTCCCTGGTCTTTTAAAAAGACTTCACATTGATTGTGCGCTACATTAAGTTCATTTTCAAGAGTTGTGTATCGTCCAGAGAGTCTCGGGTTGACTTCATCGTTACTAAACATTTTAGTGCATGTGGGAACTTTTGAGCAAGTGTTTTAACTTACCCGTCGCACCTCCTTCACACTGATTTATCAAAAGCCTTCTCCTACTCGTCCACCCCCTCTAAAATTAGGGTTCTATTTTCATACACAACACGTTGTTACAACTAGACCTTACCGTATTTATCCCGTCTTCTTGTGAACTCCAGAAAACTTATCAGCATCACGCGTAAACGCCTGTTTGATTGATGTGCATCCATATTGTTGTATTTTTACATGTCGATTGCAATTTCATGCTAATGTTATGCCTCAACACATCCGCAGTGCCAGTGTAAAATGCTGAAAAGGTTCCCAGCCGTTTCGTCCTATCGAAACTTGTATGTTGTGCGCACCCATCGGATCCATCAGAATCCGAACCTATGACCACTAGCTGCTTACACCACTAACAGCTTACGCCAATAAACCATGGGAGACAGGGGCGGATCCATTGGCTTTCAATTTATGACGATCCGCCCCTGTCTCACATGGTTTAGTGGCGTAAGCTGTTATTTAGTGGTGTGAGCAGGTAGGAGTCATGGTTTCAGAGCCCGATGATGCCGATGAGTGCGCACAAGTTGCAAGTCCCGATAGGCCGAAACGGCAGTCTAGTACTTTCCGATGAAGGGCTATCTGATTTGGAAACCGCTGCGAAGAGACCCCAATTAAGTAAAACAATGCTGCAACGATGATGTATGGTGCATAATTACCAGCATTAGATCCAATGAAGGTGCATGACTGGAAGGCATAGACCATATAACCATAACCATAACTCTAATAGCAGGGCAGGTATAAAAACGATAGGAGTGAAAGTGAATAAAAGAGAATATCAACCCACCTATCAATCGTCTAAACTCCGAAGTCTCGCTGTGGTTGTCCAAAACGAGAAAACGACCGATGCGATTGGCCATGGCGGCAAATCGTTCGGCGATGTCCTTGCAATTAACCAGGTCGCCGGCGGATTGTAAAATTGAACCGTCCGAACTGAGTACCAGAGTGCCCATCCAGCCTTGAATGCGATTCAGAGCGGCTAAAGTAGTGACTGGTGTGGTCGCACTCATAATGGACATGACGCTGAAAACAACGGAAAGGAGTGCAGAAGCATGTGATTTAAATGCCATTCACGTCACTGGAGTAGAATCAAGGTCCGCATGCAATTATCGGTAGCCCAGTCCCATAGTAGGCTCTGTGCTAGTACCATACTTATTAGACATGATCCGGAATCGAGCAAGTTGCCATGGTAGGTGTCATTCTGACCAAATTAATGATTGGGGAAGGGGAAAGAAATGTAAATACGTGTACAAAAATTCAAAAAGTAATAAAGTAAAATCATTAGATGAAATAGACAAATGGAACAAGCAATGAACCGAGTACAACACCCTCGGTTCCGCGACGACATAATATCGGAATGTCTTTAACCGAGAATGTGGCTGATTACGCGTGCTCCTACTCATAAAGGATGCATTGTAAGCGACAAATTAGCCCGGAGTTCGAGCAACTCGTCAAATCAAAACAAGGCCGAACGTTTACTACGGTACTATGCAAATAGATAACAAAGGTATTGTGGACCTACCTAAACAATACCCACTCAGTGCTGAAACAACAGGATCTGTACAAGGTAAACAAGGACGCAAGGAAAGTGCGACTCATCGTAGTTGCGACTGAACAGCCAGTTCACAAAACACCGAGTCCTCGAACCGAATCCCACGGCTCTGTTATTAGGTCACATGGTTCTACCAGATTGGTTCAGTGTACAGTACATAGCGGTTTACAATGCGTTCAAGTCAAAATAAGCTTTATGAACCCTAATGGGTTCATTTTCAGCATTTACACCACTATTGCGGACATCTGGATGATAATATGAATATAATATAAATACTTGGGGAGAAAAATAAAATATATGCGCAAGTGTCACTCCAACAAGCGCTCGCGCAGCATGCATATGATCTTTACTGGGTCAACAAGCAAACGTGGCAGATAAAGCAAGATAGTATTACGATAGGATGACGCGCGGAAGATAAGCTTTTGAATTTCGAACGCGCAGAAGAGAAAATGAGCGTTCCTGAGAACTCAGTATGCAGTGGATGAAAGTGGACATTTAGTACCTTATAAAAATTATTGCAGGCATCAAGATGTTCAGAAATGAGCAAATCGACTAAAGAATCTCTAGACAAGCCGCTGCGTCTAGTAATGTGCTTTATCGATAGTATAAGTAAGATGTAGTCTTTGTAATGCAGGAGAGCAGTATAACAAAAACAAGCATACGCAGGAAATTTTAGCGTAGATATCTGGAACAGACTACCTACTGAATTATGAGTATGTGAATCCAAACAATCGTTTAGAAAAATGTTGGATACCTACCTCACTGTGTTGCAAGTCAAAGAACTTATGAAACTGGACTACAGAGTGGAGTCAATGTATGAAGAAGGGGTTGAAGTATAGGTGCACGGGGACAAGTGCATGATAATATGTGTAAACTGTCGGAATAATATGTTCCTCGTTAAGTTAAAGCATTAACTCACTCCCATTGCAACATCATGTTATCTCGTTTTTCGTCAAGCAAAGTAATGTTCCTTTCTCTCTTTACATTATCCGCGCATTGCAAATTGTTATCATTACTTTTCCGGAGAAAACAACTCAACTACCTATGGCAGTTACTGATGCTCCGCGAAGTCCACTTCCACACCAATTACTCCAAAACTCGATTATCTTGGGCCACTGGATCTATCTCAAAAGCGTTCATAGGACCGTTATTTCCAAACGGCTACTCAAGCAAAGCCTACGCAAGGATCGCGAGACATGGTGGTCTCAGCGTGCCTTAGTGATGGAGACCGCTGCCCTCGCTGGCAACACTCGCAGGCTTTTCCATCTCATTCGGTCCACTAGCCTCAGGAAGCCTGGTGGCAGTGAGGTCGTTTGTGAGGTGGATGAGTCTCCGATCACCAACCAACAGAGGCGTATGGACCGCTTGGCCGAGCATCTCCACTCGCAGTTCAACTGGCCTCCACCATCCATCAGTACATGTAGTACTCCTTGTTATCTACCCTGGCTCGTCCCACTGAATCCACCCAGCGAAGCAGAAGTCTGCCTCGAGATTCGACGCTTGAAGCGCTTCAAGGCTGCCGGCTTAGACGGACTTCCTCCGGAACTATTCAAGTACGGCGGTGTGGCGATCATTAACCAGCTGAGCGCGCTGTTCGCAAAAAATTTGGCATGAAGAGAAAGTGCCTTCCTCTTGGAGCGAATCAGTTATTGTCCTGATTTTCAAGAAAGGCGCTCGCACTTCATGTGCAAATCATCGCGGGATTAGTCTTATTTCGGTCGCCTCTAAGGTATTGGCATCCATTCTGCTTCGCAGGCTATCCCCAGTACGTGAATCACACTACCGTGAAGAACAAGCTGGTTTCCGTCCTGGCCGCGGATGCGTGGATCAAATCTTCACGCTCCGCCAGCTCCTCGAACATCGCCACATTTATCACAGGCCCACTATCATTGCATTCCTAGACATACGTGCCGCTTTTGACTCTGTTGGTCGACCTGCTTTATGGCGTTGCTTACTAAAGAAAGGGGTGCCAGAGTAATATACCGCCATCTTACGACCACTTTACCTTCATACATCCGGCAGAGTGAGGGCTTATGGCAAGCTTTCCTCGCAATTCACTGTCAATAGCGGTGTGCGACAGTGCAGTCCTATGTCCCCATTCCTTTTCAACTTCGCAATGGAAAACGTTCTGCCGAGTGCTCTGGCAGATTTCCAACATTTTGGCCTAGAGCTTCTACCGGGTGAGCGCGCGACCGACTTAGATTATGCTGACGATATCGCCTTACTTGATGACGATCCTCAGAGTATGCAACTCATTCTGGATCGGTTGGCGGTTGAAGCATCAATGTATGGTATGAGCTTCGCCCCATCGAAGTGTAAAGTACTGCTCAAGGATTGGCTTTCACCTGCTCCCGTGCTCACTCTCGAAGGTGCACAACTTGAACAGGTAGATAGTTTCGTCTACCTTGGGAGCTGTGTTTCTGCTGACGGCACTAACAACAAAGAAGTTTCTCTTCGTATCACTAAAGCTCGACCAGCATTTTCAATCTGAGGCACTTGTGGCGTCGTCGCGACGTCTCATTCTCACTAAAGTGCCGCGTTTACAGTGCATCAGTTCGCTCAGTATTGTTGTATGGGTGCGAGTCCTGGCCGATTCGCCTGGAAGACATGCGTCGTCTTTCTGCCTTCGATAGCGGTAGTTTAGGGAGGATTGCTCGTGTTTGCTGGCAACATCGAGTTAATAGTAATGATGTTCGACTTCGCATCTTGGGGAATGCGAGTATTCCTTTCAACAAACTGGTTTTGTTGCGTCAGTTAAGATAGCTCGGTCACGTCCTACGCATGGCACCTGAGCGTCTATCGCGTCACGCTCTATTCGCTCGTCAAGGACCTGGCTGGAGGCGACCGCGTGGTGGTCAGCCTTCCACTTGGTGGCAGCACATGAAATCGCTGACGTCGTGTCTAGCCGCTGTTGGATCCGTACGTCTTCCAGGATGGGGACCCAAAGATGAGGAGTGCCAATGGATTAGCACTCTTGAAGACATGGCCCGCAACCGGAATCAGTGGAAGAATTGTGTACAGTATTGTATTGATTCACTACAAACATGGAAAATGACAAAAAAGAGCAAAATCGGCGTGTGAAAAACAAACTAAAAATGTTCTGTTCTACTTTTTGTCAAAATGTTCCATTCTTCCTGCGGCATATTAGCTGAAGTGTGTTGCTCACTTTCAATTAGCATGTCACGATAATTATGACGCGATGACTCTTGCTTATCCGCTGATCTCCATGGTTTTATGTTGGCTGTGTCTAGTTGACAGACTTTTGAGATTACTACTACTACTACTACTTTTCCTTATTTTTATTTTTTCTATGTATTCCATTCTTACAACCTGAAGCAGAACGTGAGACCAAGTTAGACGCGATTTGGATAGAAGGCGCGCGCCGGATATTCTTTGCATGATTGGGCTCCTGCCGCACGTGGGTAAAAAAAGAGTCCACATGATCGGCCGTTAGACAGGAACAGAGGTGATGCACCAGACGAGTTTGGCGAAACCCATGTTGATTGAGCTTCAAAATTCAGTTTACTGTGATCTGGTTCTTAACCGAGCAGGTGTGTTATCAAATTATAGCAAAGGTAGTTATCAACTGGCACCGGATACACTGGCTTCGGGGGGGAAAATTGCTCATCTAAGTCAGAGGGATAACATAATCACTGATTTAACTGCTCGAGCTGAAAAAGTCCACGTTTGTGGACATCTTGTTCAAGAGCACTGTGTGGTCGAAAATCAAAACGCCCAAACTTCGAGTGGACATGACAACAACCAGTTTATAGCCCATAAATTGTGTTGTAACCCGGCTCAGGTTATAAAAGGAGACCACGTTCCACATGGGACCATGGAGCATGTGGTGCTGTCGAAAGATGAGATTTCAACGTCGAAGGTATGGAAAAGAGAGTGAAATTACGATCTCAAGTGTAGACGACCAAAAATGTCTGAAACTGCAGACACAACAGCGGTGGCTTCGGCATCCACGATGATGAAAAGCCCATTAGAGGCTAATGGCAGGCATACGTTGGGTGGCGTCCAACAGGTTCGTAAAAAAGCGCGGAGTGGGCACACGGATAGTGTAGCGAGTAAGGTAGCTGGCCTTGATCACGCAATAATGAATAGGATGACTGACAGCCCTGTTAAAAAAGAAAGCACGTCAAGGCCGAAAAATCGAGGATCGTCGTGTGGTAGTTTAGGAGAAACCGTTTCTGATTCGCGGATTTCGGTGGTGGTAGACCCCAGGTAGCAAGTAGCGTAGTTTTGGCTACGAGTTCTAAAAAATAAAGCCATGGCGAAGATTGCAAAAATATGCCAAAAACTACGCGTATCGATATGTACCTGACTGTGTAATGCAAATGGTAGTCCCATTAGTTACCTGCGTCATACTTGGGTGAGCGACCTCTGTAGAACTTGTTAAATTGCCAACGATAATAAGGAGAACGCGCAGGTCCTTAGTGTTGCACATAGACGCATTAGACTACAGTTTGTGATAGGACTTAATACTTTAAGTGAACCTACTGTCTACAAAGAGGCACAGAGAAAAGTGAGTGAAAATAGAGGTATTGCATGCAAGCGGCTGCCGCTAGCGATAGAACGTCGTGATTGCGATCACGTGGATGTTCCATCGCACAGTAACCGGAGTGTTGAAATGTACGACCATTGCATGTTAGCAAATTTCAAAAATGCGTATTAAATAACTGTTTAATAGCTTGAATCGCAATCCACGGCATCGAACGAGTCGTGCATTGAAAAGAGCACAAATCTTGTGATGCACAGATTAGTACGGATTCGTAGGTAGATAAAGTGCAAGAAAGTGGTAGCCCTGCTCCCAAACACATGCATTGCGAGTAACGCGATTGTTTTAGATGAAAACTATAAAGCCTAACATACAGTTGCTAGTTCATTCCCGTTCAGCCCCATAAATTATAAACAACTCATCAAACTACAAACCAAATATTAGGAATAAGTTCCAACGATAGAAATAATAAGTTCTCAAAAGTGGCAACACAAGCAGCAGTATGAAACACCGGTTACCTGAACAGAAAGGAGAAAGAAACTCAGTCATGGAGCGCTTATTGTAGTCCGATTGAGGATGCCAATGGTTTCCGTGTTTATTACGTACGCAGATCGTAATAGACCTGGGCAGCTGCAATGCAAAGTGAACGCCTCGTAGGTGGCTGGATGCTCATATCACAAGTATTTGGTAAGAGGACACATTAAATGAAATGTGAAGGTAAAAAGAGAAGAGGAAGCATCAATGGCCGTCTAACCGAGGTACAACGATCCCCTTACCTTAGAGATGACTACCAGGTCACGCTCGGACTTTTATCTTATTCCCCTTGTTGACAGGCACTGTTCACAGCGACTACGGAAACCCCAGTCAGTCTGAATTTCCTGAGGTACAAAACAACAGATGAGCAAGGTGCGCTAGGCTCAGGAGATTCCGCGACGAGCAGTGTGGTCACAGGAAAGTTAATGATCGCTGCAAGGGTTACGATCCAGCTTCAGCGACCGCTGTTGAGCACTGAGGAGCGCAGTGTGCTGGGTTCGAGATCCCAAGACAAGCAGTTTGGTCACAGGAAAGTTAATGATCGCCGCAAGAGCAACGACCCAGCTACAGGGACTGCTATCGAGCACTAAGGAGCGCAGTGTGCTGGGTTCGAGAGATCCCAAGACAAGCAGTTTGATCACAGGAAAGTTAATAATCGCCTCAAGAGCAACGATCCAGCTACTGGGACTGCGGTCGAGAAGTGGTAAGGTCGCCAAATATGTAGTATGCGTCCGGTCGTGGATTCTGAGGGTTTCCGTGTCCAGTGTGTACGTAGGTCGTAATAGACCTGGACAACTGCATTGGAAAGCAAATACGTCAGGTGAGGTCAGATCAAGATTCAGGAACACAGACTTCCGCTTAACGAGCGTCCTGCTTCTTTTGCCGGTAAGCGAATCAGAGCCCCTGGCACTTCGACTTTTGATCGCGTTTCCTTGTTCTGCAAAAAGAAGTGAAATAAGAACGAGAGCAATCTTTGCATTTTCATGGACCAACAGCAAATATCACTGCACGAGATTTTGCTACTAAATTTCGATAAAATTATATTATAATTACAAAACATTACAGTACAGTACAAGTATAATAAAATTACGTTACATAAAAGAATTACATTACATAAGATCAACACCTAGCTACTTCTTTTGTAGGTTACTACAGTCTCGCAGTCCACTAACGCAGAAGGTAATTAATTGCAGCTGTGTACCATAAGGTACGTGAAAAACCTCGCCCTGATGTCCAACCTAGCCCTCTGTTGTCTGACCTTCAAACGATGTTCGCGCAAGTGATCGGAAGCAGCCAGCTCAAATAAGTTAATAGGCTTGATGCCACTGAGGCCCTTCATTATCCTAAACATTACTATCAGATCCACTGTCTACTCCGCTCTAGAGCTATTTAGGTGATCTTCAGACGAATTCCCATGTTGACCATTAATCATCCTGGTTGCGAGTTTGTAAATCTTCTCCATGCAGAAACATCGCCACGGAGATAGGGCGACCAAGCCCGAACACAGCACTTTAGATGTAGTCTAACCACTGCTTTATACAATGGCAGGAAAACTTCTGACTTGGTGTTACTCAGTGCCCTCCTGAAGCGAAACGGATCTTATCGCGCTTTGTTGACACCATATAGACATTGCACCGAAGGCCTGAAACTGCTCACCACAATTACGCTTAAACAACGTTCCTGGTTAGTGTTCTGCAAAGAGAAGTACCCAGAGGAAGTCTGAATTGCAAATCCCATTGCTTCGACCAGTCAACCATAGTGATATCTTTGATCAATGTTGATTGGTTGCGTCTGCCCATTGCAATGGGGCTGGACTTTACCGTGGTGCGACCGTTAGCGTACTTCAGAGATCAACTGAGTTTTGCTGGGTGTGTTTTTTGCAACTTCAGAGCCACTCATACCAGATTGGTCAATGGTTAGAGGCCAGACAAACTCAGTCGCCTGGTGCTCCAGGTTGGGAGTTGCAATGAGAGTGGCTCCTTATTCCTTAAAATGGACTCCAACGCTAAACCCGCTGCCTTGCGGTCAGGTTTTTGAACCAAAGGCTTTGCTTGAGAAAACTAATCGTTCTCCTGTCTAGGTCTGGGCAAGCTGACAGTATCCTACCCACGCAATACAACGAATCTCTCTTCAATTCCTAAATTATACCCATGGAAATGCAAGAACACAATTTTGCGAAGAGTACTCTTTTCGACAAATCTCCTCAGGCATTTGCGATTATAAAATGGAAAGGCAGAAAGCAAATGTCTGATGAAGCCAAAGTGGTGAGAATAGTGGAATCACAACAAACCAAAACTCAAAAGTCTTGACCAACAAAGCCCATTGTTAACACGTGACAGAGCACGTGTTAATTGATCTGTGAAATGCCAAACACATCCGACCACTGTAGACGCACGGAGCGATTAAAGTTGGTGAGCTAACTAGGGCCAAGGTAGAAGAAGCCCTAGCAGCAAAGCATTTTGTTTGCATAATTCCGGTTGAAATATTCTAATCGCAATCGCTTCGGCCGTCCGCAAGATTTGCTTTCTAAGACCTTTAGTGTACTGTGGTTGCACTACATAAAGTACTTGGAAGGCATCAGCGGTCCTAATTCGGTGTCCGCTTTCCACCAGATGTTCCAGAATGGAACTGTTGGGGCGACTGACTGGTGCTCTGGCCACCGCAGAGAATAGTCAACGGTGCCCTACCTGCTGCATCGAACAGGGTGGATAGGGCTTTGGATGCTACTGCTCAAGCCTTCCCGTCATCTTATTCCCGCTCTCACGCTTTTTCCCCCTTATAGTCCCTTTCCAACTGCACTTTTATCCCCCCTAGTTCTCAACCCCCCCAATTCTTAACCCTCCCTCTTGCTTTGGTAGGCTTTTACCTTCTAATTACAACTCACATGTGAACGCGGAACGTCATTCCTGTCAACAGGCCCATGTCTAAGCAAACGGTCAAGCTCAGTTCATCGGCTTCTATTTGGAGCCCTCGATCCTCCTTCAAACTGGCATGCCTCAATGTTCGCACATTGCTACAGATCGGTCAACAGGCAGCACTTGCCCGAACATTAGTGACCCTCTCCATCGAGATCTGCTGCTTATCGGAGACCCGCCTGCAAGACTCGAGCTAAGTGCTCACTCTGTGACGCCCTTCAGGTGACACCAGCAGCACTTTCTCATTGCACCTAACCGGTGACGACGCAGCTTCGAGCACCGGCCAAGCCGGTGTTGGTATTGTCCTGAGTCCCCGGGCTGAAGCTGCTCTGGTTGATTGGATCCCAATCAGTAGCCGGATGTGTGCGGTCCGATTGGCTGGCTCGTTCAAAGCTTCGAAGTCGAGCGGGATTAACAGGTGTCTATTCGTCATCGCTGCCTGTGCACCCACAAACTCTAGCGATGATTCGGTAAAAGACGACTTCTACCGTCAAATGAACGAGCTCCTTCGTCACAGAAGAAGCTCGGACACTGTTGTACTGGCTGGGGATCTGAACGCTTATGTTGGAAAATTGCTCATTGATGAACTGCATCTGAGCGGCCAACATGGTGTAGGCTCCTGTAATGATAATGGTGAGCGGTTACTTCATTTGTGTGAAAATGTCCGTTTATTTCTTGCGAGCACTAATTTCAGACACAGCACCCGCCGGAGGGTGACTTGGCGCCCACCAGCCTCGAACCAGCTATGGGCGCAAATCGATCACATTGCGATAAGTTACCGATGGAGAGGCTGCATCCAGAACTGTCGCTCGATTTGGAGCACATGTGTGGACACCGACCATGCACTTGTATGTGCCGACTTACGGATGCGTTTTAGCGAACGTCCACGAGGACGTTGGGCCCGTATTGACACCAGCAAACTGACGAAGTCTGCTGTTCTGCATGCCTACACTGATATGCGAGTTAAGTAAGCGCTAACTGGATACAAGTGAAGCTCACTGGTCTCAAGTTCACCAGATCTTATTAGCAGCAGGCAAATCCTCATGTGATAAGTGTAATAATGTAAAATGTGTCAGATGTACGCCGTAACGGCGTTTCGCTGTCGCGCGACCACCACCAGTCGCGCGCGGGCTGAAGTATACCGGGCTGCGTATACTGCGAGGACGCCCACCCCTACGCGGATTCGAACTGGTGACCTTATGGTTGCAAAGCAAACGTGCAGACCACTCGGCCACCGGTCTAATAGCCAAGATGTACATTGGGTCTCTTCGCAGTCTCTGGAACTTATCGATGCTCACCGGCACATTCCGGCTGGAAGCGGACACAATAAGACAGGCAAAAAACTCCAAGCAAAACTCCTTGCTAGCCTGTAGAGAGACCTTGTGGTCTCATCGTGCATCAGAGATGAAAATGGCCGCTGCCCTTGGTAACCATCGGAACTTATTCCGTTTGATACGGGAAACGGGTAGCCGGAGACTTGGTGTTAGTAAAACTATATGTGACGAGAGTACACAGGTTATCCACAACTTGTCAAAACGCTTGGAGCGTTGGGATAAGCACTTTGAAAGGCAATTTAATCGGTCGAAATTGTCAGATTTCTCACCGGTCAGTGATCGCCCTGCTCCGTGGGCTGTCCCTTTGGACCCGCCCTCTCGCTCAGAAATCGAACATGAGACCGGACTATCGAAGTTAAATAAAGCCGCGGGACCAGATGATCTTCGTCCAGTCCTCCTCAAATTCGGAGGCCCTGCTCTTGTGGATGATTTACAAGAGTTACTAGTGAAACTGTGTGAGCAGGAAACTCTCCCAACCGACTGGAGCCGCTCCGTCATAGTCCCAACTTTCAAGGGAGGCTCACAGTCGGAATGCGGCAACCATAGAGGAATCAGTCTATTCACCATCGCGTCCAAATTGCTTGCCTCTGTAATCCTTCATCGACTGACTGGCACTCGTTAAAGCCAGATTCGTGAAGAGCAAGCCGGGTTTCATCGAGGTCGTGGCTGCATTGACCACATCTTCACCTTGCGTCAGTTGGAGCATCGTCACATACATTGGCGGCACACCGTTGTCGTGTTCCTCGATATCAAAGGTGCATTCAATTCGGTGGATCGGTGTGCTCTGTGGGACTGTTTAGTCAGGAAAGGTGGGCCCGAGAAATATGTAAATATTATCCGAGCATTATACGCGTGTAGCGCGGGTGGAGTGAGGGTTTACGGCCAGCTGTTGTCGCCCTTCAATATTTCCAGCGGCGTAAGACAAGGATGCCCACTGTCACCTTTCCTCTACAACTTCGCTGTTGATGAAGTCAAAGAAATCGCACTCACATGACACGACTTAGGTGTGGATATGCTCCCAGGAGAACGACTTCTTGACTTGGAGGATGCTGACGATATTGCCATAATCGGTAACAGCTCACAAACGTGCCAAGCTGCACTGGACAGATTAACACTGGCTGTCCGTCACTTCGGATTTTGCTTCGCACCCACGAAGTGCAGTGTTCTTTAAAGATTGGCCTGGACAGCCTCCTTCGTTGACCCATGTTAGGAATGCGCTAGAGGTCGTTCAAAAATTCAACTACCTGGGAAGTAGTATCAGCGACCCTGGAACTGAAGATGAGACTCTTACAATGATAGTAGTGTCATTTATATGAATGTCACGGAGTCCACCGCCGCCATTAAAAAGGAGCGAATGCTAGATGACCATTGGTGGTTTAAGATTTGACTTCCTAAACCGCTACCGCCCGAGTTTTCTGGCGTAATTGTACGGAAACACATTAGGCTTGGGTTTGTGCCGGACGTCAAACTCCGTTTACTGAGTTTTTTCAACACCAGATGAGCGTAAGGCGTTTCTGGGTTTCGCTATTAAACACACTGGTTTCGGGGTCAGCATTCAACCTGACCACCCTATGGCTGATAGGTTGAAATTGAAAAAGACAATAAAGGACCTAAAAGCACGTCACGAAACGGACCATTGATGGCTGCGTTTTCGAGTGGTGAGCCAAAGGTATACTTCCACCCATCCAGAGCCCGTTCTGGCGATACACGATCCCAATTTCCTTGAAGTGGTCCACAACAACGTGCGTAGTCTGAGGAGCAAGATGTGCGAGATTGACACTTTCCTAATAAGCCCTCGGCCAGATGTACTTGATTTTACTGAGACATGGCTGTACTGCGATATTCGGGACAGCGAAATATGTCTGCATGGCTAAACCCTGCTGCGAGCTGATCGCACCGCAACCTGTCGCAGAGGTGTTGTTCTGTACATCAGATCCATCTTAAGCATTTTAAGAACATATATGTTCAATTCTCCTCGTGTAACTACAGAGGCTCTTTCGGTGGATGTATGCACCTCGTCCACGTAATTCAAAATTGTGTTACTATACAGAAGCCACGAAAAGGCGTCAAACGGGCTTGTTGATTTCATTCGTACTCCTACGACCAATAGATGTCTGGATATGGGTGATTTTAATGTTCCTGACGTTGACTAAAGAAATTTCCTCTATGCAGCAGCGTCAAGGTGTTATTCCACTGATCTTCATGACCTTTCTCACAAGGTCAAAACTTTCCCTTGTAAACCTTATCATTGCAAAGTCGATGGACTTTGTACGAGATGTAATTTACAATTCCCTTGGGTGCTAATGATAATGTGTGCATATTATTCAATCGCGAACTAAGTCGGGGCCGTGAAGAATGTAGTATCAAGAGCCCAAATATCTGGCGCGCAGATATTCAAGCCATTAAGGACAAGGCTGCAAATTACCCCTGCATTATCTCGGAGGCTGATACCGTTCTGGTCGCCTGGGACAAATTCAAATCCTTTCTTTGTGAGATTACTCTCCCCCACATTCCAATCTCAAGGAGGGATAAACTGTGGACAAAACCGCCTTGGTTTGACTCCGAGGCGCCAGCATCTTCAGTAGGCGGTCCAGATGTTGGATGACTTACGTATCAGCTCCCCCAGAAAGTACCTATCATCGATACTAAGGCTTGTGAAATGCATGTAAACGGCATCTGCGGGTCGCATGTCTAAGGTATGAATTAGAGCTGGCTCGATCCACATCAACAAATCCGAAGGTTTTTTTGGATACCTCAAATGACGATGCAATGCAAATTCGTCTATCCCCGTGCTGTTTGGGCCTGACGACAATGAATCATCAAGCGATCGGGACAAGATCTGCTTACTTGCGGGACAGTATGCAAGGTCGTTTGTCCACGAATCTCCATTACTGAATATCGACTAAGAGGCAAAGAACCCAGTGGCTTCCTACTTGACATATCTCGCCATCTCGGAAGCTCAGGTACTCAAGCTGCTGCGTAATCTGAATCCCACCAAAGCTGCCGAGATAGGTGGGATCCATCCCAAACGTTTGTACGAGTTGGCTGAGTTACTGTGTAAGCCGATTACGATTCTCTTTGAGAAGTCTCTTCGTAGCTACTTCTACTTGCCGACCGCAGAGATGCTGTGTGCCGTTTTCAAAAAGGGTGATAAGCACCTACCAGAAATGTCTCGAAATACTGGTAGCTCGGGTTGATGATTCAAGTGTTCGTTTGTTCTCCGAGCTTGGCGGTTTTGTCGCAAACGTTTCACCACCATGAGAGGTGGCACCCGCGGTATAGTGAGATGCGGTGTGCAATCTTACTGAATGAATCATTCATTCGTGATCGATCTGCAGGTGACTTTTGAAAGTGGCGGTGTTGATTTATGTCCCGTGATTTCTACCTACTTTCCCCGACGCCCGAGTTGGTCTGCCTTAAACCACGAGCCTAACAAGTTCAAGTGGGACTGGAACGATAGGATTATCGCGTGAGTGTTCCTTCTTCAGCGGGTCGTTCAACCAGGAGTTTGCGGAATTTGAAGGACTGATGGACCTAAAACAAAGACCACATCACAAATGTCTAACCAATTAATGCCCACGTGTCCTGCTCTAGCAGTCCCTGCTGGGCCGGTTACGCGAAGTAAGAAAAAAGTAAACTCAGAAGGCAAAATAGAAAGTGGAAGGAGCTAAGCAAGTAGAATACCAAGATATTTGAGTCATAAAAAAAACTGAAAAGTGAAGGTAAGTCAGCTAGGAAAAAGAAAAGGTTTGCTGTTGCCACTCAAGAACATCGAGCTGGCGCGCAAAACCATTAAACGTAGGTTCCCTAACCACATCATCTAGGAGCGAATTCCAGCGATCTATAACTAGGCGCGATAGACGAGTTTCCGTCCTAATCCTATCAGACCGTGGTTTATGCAGTTTCAGTGGGTGACCGCGAAGATTAGGTAACGTAGCGGGACTAAACAGCCCTGACAAGTCCGGGCCGATCTTACACGTCAAAACAAGAAAAGTGAGAATCAGGTCCTCTCGTATCCTTCGGTAGTGCAGTGAGTGCTTCCCCAAACTGAGCAAGCGTTCAGGATACGTCCGTCCTCGTAGACCCTGCACTAACCGAGTGCCCACTCGTAACACCCTCTCCAAGTCCATTTTGTTTCGGGTAAGAAATGGTGGATAAACGTAGACACCATACTCCAGGTGGGGTCGGATGAATGCCGAGAACAACTTCAGAAACAAATTGGCCGTTAGCATTCCGAAGGAGCGGCGGATAAACCACATCATACGAAACCCTCCACAAGCAGCCTTCTTCCAGTTGTCTCCAGAATGAAGTGCTGATGCGTGTACGACTCCGAAATCAACCTGCTGAGTGACAACAGGGAGTTCACCACCGCCGACAACATATCGGGTGGGAGGATTTGCAACTCCGATTCGGAGAACAGCCCTATTTATGGACATCAAGCATAAGGTAGACCATTCTCAGAGCCTATCCAAGGCATGCTCAATTGCCTAAGGACCCCCGGGATTTCCACAATATTCCAGAGCTTAAGGTCGTCAGCAAACATTAGTGATGACACTCCTAGCTCTCCCGGCAAGTCACTTACATAGATCGCGAACAACAATGGCCACAATACCGAGCCCTGCGAGACGCCACTAAGGACAGCTTGCCTGAGCGAAAGTCGACGCCCCACCCGTACGCACTGTTCCCTCCCCTCAAGGAAGGCAGACACCCATTGAAGGGCGCGACCAGATATCCCGTAAGATCTCAACTTTAGTGAGAGCCGACGATGTGGAACAGTGTCAAAAGCTTTCGAAAAGTCCATGAATAGCACGTCTACAGCGTGGCCACTGTCTACCGCTTCGACCCATCTTTCACGAGCTACAAGTAGATTAGTCTGACATAAAAATGCTTTGCGGAATCCATGTTGCGCAACACTGAGAAGGTTGAATCTATTCAGGTGGTTCTCCACTGAATCCCTTATCAGCTTTTCAAACAACTTGATCACTACGCTTGTCAAACTGACAGGCCGGTAGTTCGCGGGTTGAGCGCTGTCACCGCCCTTAAAAATCGGACAGACGATTGCCTCCTTCCATTCCGAAGGTAGGATGCAGCTGTCCAGCGATATTGAAAACACGCATGTGAGCGGACCACTCAGCTCAGTGGCCAATTCATGCAACAGTTTCGGATGAATGTAATCAGGACCGGAAGCTTTAGAGGGATTAATGCCTTGCAGTAGCTCGAAGACCTGAGCCTCCGTTATGCTATATTCAGCTAAGCAAAAATCCTCCGGAATTCTTGAAACCAATTCAACCTGCGATAAAGAGGTCTCCCGAGCAAAGACCGCAGTATGCTGATCACTAAGTATACAAGCCTTGTCATAGTCAGTTTGCGCACGGGTCCCGTCTGCTCGCAATAACGCTGGTCTAGACAGCTTTGCCCCGCTGCGTCTTTTAACGAAAGCAAAAAACGTCTTGGGATTAGCTGCGGCCGAATCCGCCAAACCCTACTCGTACTGGAGACGAACAGTTCTGAGATGTTGCTTACATTTATTTCTAATCTCCCGAGAACTATCATAGGTACTGGCTAATGGAGCTGCTTGGCATCTAGACCGTTTCTTGAGTAGGTACTTGCCTGTCGTATCTATCCATGGAGCCTGTGCCCTTAAGCCTCTTTTCCGCATGAGTGGAAACCTCCGTAAGGTATGCCTTAAATTTATCCCAGGCTGGACAGAGTCAGCCATCGAGATCCCACAGTTCAAAACTGAAGCCTTACCTCGCATTGCACTAAAATCCGCCTGCCAAATAGTCGGAAGTAATTCAACAGCGGTCTCTTGGTGCCTTGAAAGAGCACATCGAAGGGATATGCATACGTGATCGCTGGACCCTAGAGGTGCACCGTAGGTAACGTCAGTTACGAAGTCGAGGGACTCAGCGGAAACCAGATCTAAAGTAGATGGTATTTGGTTGTCCATATACCTAGTGGGAAAAACCACGAACTGGTGCAGAGGCACTTGGAGAGTCAGCTCATGTAAGTCTGCACCGAATGTTCCTGATGCCGAATTGCAAGAAAGATCGGTCCAACAGACTTCCTGGAGGTTGAAATCCCCTAGAACTAAACACTTATTCGCAGACTGAGTGCGAATAAAGTCAAGTATCCCCCTGGAAGAAATTCCAAGACTTCTGTATATCACTACTACTGTAAACTGGGTAGAGGAAGTACACAAAACAGCCGATAGAACTTCAACAATCGGATCCGACGACTGGAATGTGCAGGTCCTCAACACATCTAAGTTATAGCTCACATACAATACAACGTCTACGCCTTGGCGACCAACGGAGCGATCAGTTCTAGGCAGCGTGTGGTCAGGTAAACATACCGCACCGTCCGTGATATCCGGAAACAACCACGTTTCAGTGAAAGCAAGTATGTCAGGACGAGATTTGTCTACAGGTACACCCAACTCGTGTACCTTGTTCCTTAGGCTACGCACGTTGTTAAGTACTACCTCAAGGAAGGCACGACCATCCCTGGGTCGTGCACCATCAGGATGGGTTCTGATAGGGCGGAAAATAACTTCCGGCTGACCACCTGAAAACTCACAAGACGGAGGCCTTGCTCACCAGCCGCCCGTCTAGTTTTGAGGTCTTTGACAGCCTCCTTTAACTGTAATCTATCTGCTAGTGGTAGGTCCGGCTGAACGTTGACACCACTACCCTTAAGTTTGAATGCAAACTGAAGTCATCATCATCATCATCAACAGCAGTACATCAGCCATTTGAACTGATGCTTCGCTACCATACAACCATGAGGACCTATGAAATAAAGAATAAGAAGAGGGAGAGAAGGGGGACTTACCTGAAAACCTTAATGCCCTAAGCAAACATTCAGGGTCAAGGCGCCTACACCTTGTGTAGACAGCATTCCGTCACAAACAGCTGGCTATCGTGCAAAGATAAGGCAGCATCGGCGAGACAGCTTCCTTACGGCTTTCACTGCCCCGCGTCATAATCAGCCATTACCCCGCAGATAACTCAGCACCAAACACACTTTAAACAGACAATCCGATTAGGAGACGGCAGCAGACGCGCCACTGGTGTCGGTTGCGAGCCAGGTCCTGTAAAGTCTCGAGCCAAGCACAAGGTGAATCACGTGGACTCCAACCTGGAAGGCGAGACGGACCAACGGCACCCAGTTTGGTCGTCAGTGACTTCATTTCCCGCTGCCAAGTCAACTTCTGTCCACCTCGAGCCTTGCGCCATCCTACACCTGGTAGACTGAACAAGGCCCTCCTAGGTAAGCGGTGACCAGGCATGCGTAGCACGTGCCCGAGCCAACGCAACTTATTCAGTGCTATCTGTTGTTCTAGGGAGCTAGCATGATCATCACCACCTAGTACTCGCCTACGCACATCATCGTTGAGGACACGCTGGTGCCATCCGACACCAGCAATGCTTCGCAGACAACGATGATCAAAGACTTGAAGGCGCCTCAGATCTTCAGACCGAAGGGGCCAAGTTTCACTACCACAGAACAGAACGGCCCTCACTGTGGCCTTGTATACACGGTCTTTCAGACGGAGGGAAACTCCCTTCTGTCGCCAAAGATGACGCAGGTTCAAGAAGATAGCTCTGGCCTTTGCAATGCGTGAGCTCACGTCAGTTTCTATGCGCCCATCATTGCTGATGCAGCTGCCAAGATAAGTGAATTGATCAACCACTTCGAGTTCCTCGTTAGCAAGCGTCAAGGGCTCATCGAGTGGCTGGTGGTCCTGCAGCAAAACTTTGCACTTTGAAGGTGCGAAGTGCATACCAAATAATGGGACCACTCTGGATAGGCTATTCAGGGTTGATTGGGCCGCCTCAACATTGTCGAAAAGCAAGACGATATCGTCCGCATAATCTAGATCAACTAACCGTTCAAAAGGCAGCACTTCAACACCTACATCGTGAGATTCCGCAAGGGAACACTCCATGATAGAATCCACGACGAAATTGAACAAAAACGGGGAAATCGGGCAAACCTGTCGAACGCCACTTGTAGTCGAAAAGCTATCCGATAGGGCACCATACACCCTGACGCGGCCTCTAGTGTTCGAGTATAGAGCACGAAGGATGTTCACATATTTCATGGGAACACCTTTCCGCGCAAGTATTTCGAACAGAATCGATCGATCGACTGAATCGAACGCACTCTTGAAATCGAGGAACACAGCTACTGTCGGTCTGCGGTATGCGTGGCGCTGCTCTAGCACCTACCGCAAAGTAAATATATGGTCTATACAGCCACGTCCTGGGCGAAAACCGGCCTGCTCTTCTCTAATCCGAGATTCCCGTTCTGCAGTGAGGCGACGAACGATAATCGAGGCCAGTAATTTTGTCACAACTGGCGTTAGGCTAATACCCTTGTGGTTCGCACAGTCTGTGCGACTGCCCTTCTTGTATATTGCCACTATAATCGATTCGCTCCAATTAGCCGGCACACTCTTCGTTCCAGATACGTTCGAATAGGGAGGTCAGTGCTTTGCAGAGGACCTCACCTCCATCCTTAAATAGTGCAGGTGGTAGGGAATCCGGGCCAGCGGCACGAAGACGATTGAGGGCTGTGATCGCGTTCCGGACCTCGGCCTCCGACGGAGGCTCTAAACTAACCGTCCATGGCTCGTCCTGCATCACCTGAGTAGGAAGAGGTCCGGGAGCAGGGGGCCAGCTGAACTGATGTTCAAAGTGCTCAGCCCAACGAGCCATACGGCGCTCCTTATTGTGTATCAGCGCACCCGCGCTGTCCTTGATTGTCTCAGTGACGCCTGGTTTCCTCGGACCAGTGGTGCGTATTAGCTGGAAGAGCTTCCGGTAATTGCCTACTGCTCCTGCCTCCTCCATTTCTTGAGCCCGACTGGTCCACCAGGCTTCCTTGTCAGCACGTAGACTCCGCTTTAGTTCACGCCTAATAGCCCGTCTGGTCACATTGTGTTCAGAACCAGCCGGGAGGTGCCTTCTAGCTTCCAGAAGGTTCACGGACCTCTCGGATATCCAGTGACTGGTGCGATGACGACTGATAGTGCCACAAGCAGATGCTCCTGCGTCGTGCATAGTGGCCGAGATCCTATTCCACTGAAGTTCAGTATCATTAGGACAAGACAGCGAGAGTTCGCTATGCAGTGCTTCTTGATAGGCTTGCCTGACAGAGGGCTGGGACAATTTCTCCGTTGCCAATCGGGGAAAACGTTTTGTGCGCCTTCCGGTAAAGTTCATGGAGAAACGACAGCGCACCAAGGCATGGTCAGAGTCGACACAGGTACTCCAGTACGAGCGGTAATCCAGAATGGAACCGCGCCACCTGTAAGTTATGGCTATGTGGTTAGTTTGGGTCCATCGCTGACCAGCTACAGGTGGACGCCAAGTGGCACTTCGGCGCCCACTGTGTCTAAAAGCAGTGCTTTTAAGAAACAACTGGTGCTCCGCACACAGTTGCAGCAGACGCTCGCCGTTGTCAGTCCGTTCGGCGTTAAGTCCATACTTACCACCCAGCTGAGCTTCTGAAAAGCTCAGACGCCCTACTTGTGCGTTCATATCCCCTGCAAGTACTATAATATCTGAACTAGTAGCACTGCGTAGTAGCGTGTTCAGTTCGTGATAGAAAGTGTCCCTGACTGCATTAGAACTACAGTCCGTGGGAGCATAAGCAGAAATCACAAACAAACAGCGTTTTGTCCAACTTCGCGAATTCACCTTAGCTGATGTCGTCAAACGGGCTGCACATAAACGGCTGTTCACCGGAATCCAATCAACCAACGATGACTCAGCCTTGGAGCAGAGAATGATACCTACACCAGCTTGACCCGTGAGGGCCGCATCGGCGTCTCCGGATGCGTGCAGCCAATAACGAGAGGATAAGCCGGGTGCAGTCAATTCAATAACCCCGTTAGGGTCATTAATCCTAGTTTCGGACACACAACACACATCAACATCCAGTGTGTCCAAGGTGCGTGCGAGTGCAGCCTGCTGACCTGTTTGTCCTAGAGTGCGAACGTTGAATGTCGCCATGGAAACGGGACAGCGTGGCCTTATAAGGGACTTTTGCCGATAGGCGTCCGATAGGTGCTGTGGGATGGTGGCTGCAGATGGTTCTACTCCAGTAGCACTTCGGTTGCTGTCAATTAAGCTGGGAATTATAGAAGGAAGGTTAGTAATGGGGGCCGGGATGGGAGTAAGAGAAAAAGGTGGAAAAGAAAGAAGGGAGGCGCCAGCAGTAGCATGTTTTCGCTTATCCGCCCTGCTGTATGCAGCAGATAAGGCGACCCTTGATAAGCTGCGCGACGACCGATGCAGGATGAAGTTTATGTTTGAAGAAAATGTCATGTCATGCAAACCGAAGTAATGATTTACGTCCCTCCGGGATAGAAAGGACAATGCGAAGTAGTCGGGGTCGTGAATTTGGCGTAGCGATAAGGACGTTCCCCAATCTGGTCAGCTTTCTGACCGTGACACCAGGGAAGCCAGGTGGAAGTAGCTTGCTGACACACGGTTTCAGCCACTTGATGTCATCCAAGATGCGTTCCCTTGGGAGAGCGGCCGCAGATTCAGTAACGTTACGGAATAGAACGTTACTATCCGTGAAACAGTCCGCACGACGGGGAACGTTTACCCCACATGCCTTGGAGTCGACACCTATACCAGATGTTTTCACCACTGGTGGTGGGACTGTCCCTGTCTTCACAAACGAAGTCGAAGCAACGGCAGCGTCGGTTTTCTGCTCTACTGCCGGCGTCTTATTAGTTCCTGGGTCTTCAAGCCCCTTCGACGTTTTACAAGGAGATCTAGTCCGCCTCTTCTTTTGGTTCACTGGAGCATTGAGCAGTTACCAGCACTTGGTCAGAACGGGTTGGTTCAGTGGCGCCCGAGACGGTCAGCATCTTCGGAAGGTTCTCCTGTGCACAATCGTCAGACGACTTTACGACTGTCAAACACGGTATCTTTTCCGATGTCATGACACCTAATTCTCTGGGTTCAGCAGAGGGCTTTGGTATTTCCGCACCCTATTTTTCTTCACTTTGATCGGCTCATGAGGATAGCCAGCAATGCCACCTGGATTGGCAGGTAGGATGTGCGACTTCATGCCCGAGTGACAGACCCCAGTGGATGGATCGTCAGCAATGTTGCTGTCTATTGCAGTGTCTTCAATCGAAATATTCAGGGATTTTAAAATCAAATCCATTTTCGTACAGAGCGACGCAACAGAGGCGAGTTTGGCTATCGCCTTCTCAACATCTGTCAACCTTGAAGTCAGCGTTGAAAGTTTAGCACCTGTGATAGCCGGGCGCGTCGAGCTTTGAGCGAAACATTCAGCACAGCTGAAAAGAAAGTGAACGCTTGATGATAGCATTTTGTACTGGTCAGCTTGTAGACCGGCACAGCTTTCGAGATACCAGCGGCAGCAGACTGCATACCGCCAGATACATCTTACTGGCTCTGAACAGTTAACCTGTCCGCAAGCTGCAGTAGACTCATCAAACGAGGACCCCACAGGTCCATCCATCTCGGTGTTTAGCGAGACATCCATGTTCATGTGAAAAACAGAGTAGAATTACAGCATGTATACAAAAGTAAAATGATCGCAATACAAAAAGCAAAAACAGGGTGCAAAACGGGATTAAAACTGGAAACAACCGGAAAAAAGACGCTTTGACCAGTACCAATTTAGTCGATCCAAGATATCTTGGATCAGAGAAAGTTTGACAATAGTCAAATTTCGTTGCAGGTGTTTATTCAAACACTGTTTTCCACGTTATTTCAGCTACAAGGCTCGATCAGTGTGCCACGCCAAAAGTCGAGCTATCGCGTAGTACTCAGAGAACAAGCCAGGTCAGGTCAGGTCAGGTCAGATGGACAATAGAGGCTTCCGCCTAACGAGCGTCCAGTTCTTGTGTCGGTAAGTGAATCGGCCCCCAGCACTTCGACGTTGGATTGTTTCTTGCTTCTGCAATGGAATGATGCAAGAACAAGAGCAGTCTCTGCACTTTCATATGCCAGCATCAAGATACACTACATATACCAGTAACTACAATAGCTCTGGAAAAAGGGTGGACCAACAATTGTCTAAGCCCCTTTTGAAGGCTTCTACGGTCTCAGACTCCACTAAATCAGAAGGAAGTTTATTCCAGTAGTTAACTACTCGGTTCGTAAAAAACTTTGCCCTGATGTCCAAACGAGCTCTGTGATGTTTGAGCTTCAGGCGATGCCCGCGCAGATGGTCTGACGTAGCCAACTCAAACAGATGGGTGGAACGTATACCACTAAGTCCCTTAATGATCTTAAACGTCTCTATCAAATCCCCTCTCAACCTACGCCGCTCCAAGGAAAATAATCCTAAGCTACTTAGACGATCTTCGTAAGACTTCCCTCGTTGACCTTCAATCATCCTGGTCGCAAGTTTCTGAATCTTTTCTATACATATGATGTCACTCCGGAGGTACGGTGACCAGGCCTGAACACAATACTCCAGATGTGGCCTGACCACTGCTTTATATAAGGGCAAGAATACTTCTGCTTTAGTGTTACTCAGCGCCAAACTGCGGATAGCGTCGTCCTCTACTGCAGAGTTCTTGGTTGACGAGTATTGTTACGTGTTACCACTGGTTTACGTCCTTTGTCATTACCCATTAGCTTCCGGATGTGCCTCCTGTAGTAAGAGTGTCACTCACCGATCGAAGACGGTACAGTGCTCTTTGTGTGATGGTTGGATTCAAGTTCAAGTTCAGTTGGGACCGGAACGATAGGATAATCCCGTGAACGTTCCTTCTTTTGCGTATCGTCGGATCGGGAATTGACAGGTCTGCTTGAGATGTTGAAAAGCCTAAAACGAAGACCGCATCACACCCTGTCCAACCAATTACTGCCCACATTTTCCTGCCCAGCAGTCCTTGCCAGGCCGGTTTATGTAAAGTAAAAGACTGAAGGGTAAGCTAAGAAAACAGGAGAAATGTCAGCTAAATAATAATAATATCAAGGTGCGAGAAGAAATTAAAAAATGAAAGGAAACTTGAAGATACAAGTCGGTTAGGAGAAGG
>OX104063.1:197979994-198109947 GCA_944474145.2 Dicrocoelium dendriticum | reverse complement strand
AGGGCGGGTAGAAAGGACGCGACATTTCGAAGCGTTAAATGGAAGGTTGTTTTCTATGGACCACTGATGTAGACGGTCAAGGTCCGTCTGAAGTGCGTGGCATCGTCCGGAAGGTTAATTGTGCGCCACAGCTTCGCGTCATCCGCGTATAGCAGCAGCGAAGACTCCACTTGCGGTGTGACGTCGTCAATAAAGGCTAAGAAAAGGAGCGGTCCGAGAACAGACCCCTGTGGAACTCCACTTGTGGCAATGATGCGGGAAGACAACGCTCCGTCGACGCGTACTTGGAAGGTGCGGTTTTGAAGGTAGTTCCGGATCCAGTCCATCAAGTCCCTTGAAAGGCCGTGGGACAACAAGTTCTGCAGTAGAATCTTGTGGTCGACCTTGTCGAAGGCTTTGGCGAAATCCAGAAATATGACACACGTTTCTAAGCCAGAGTCGGCAGCCGTCGTCCAGCTGTCCCTGGCAAGTAGCTAGTTACTCAGGCACGACCGTTGACGCAGGAAACCGTGCTGGCAATCAGAGAGCAGTTTCTGGGTCTCCATGTGATCCGTTAAAGCGTCTGCGACGATCGATTCCATCACTTTGGAGATCGTAGATAGGAGAGTTATCGGTCGGTAATTGGCCGGATCTTTGCGAGTACCGCCTTTGTAGATTGGGGTAATAGTCCCACATTTCCAATCATGGGAACTTTGCCTTGCGAGAAGAAGTGGGTGGACAGCTCCGCTAGGGGTAAAGCTAGAGCTGCAGCGCACGCTCGTAAGAGCCGAGGGTGGAAACCATCAGCGCCAGGAGAGGCCTGTTAGCGCAGGGACTTGAGTTTCGCCAGGACCTTCTCCGGAGTGAAATGAACAGTCGTCAGGGAAGTTGTGAGAGAAACCGAAGAAGGTACCGTCGTTGTGTGCAGTGATGGAACGGAGAATGTGGATGCGTACTGCTTGCACAGAACGTTCCTGCTGCCTCGGTAGCTGATTTCGTGAGCCCTGTGGGGGGTCGTCAATGCGGATGACACCGTGTTTGACTTGTCGAAGTCTTATTGACGTGTCTATACAAGGCTTTGGGGATTGGATGAAACTTACGCATAAGTTGACGCTGGTGCTCACTCTATCTTCTCGTATCAAGATGGTACGCATTGGTTACGGATGGATCGGTAATATTTCCACTGAGTGGGCCGTTGGATGGGGAGCGATAGTTTCGCCATGCCGATGTTCCTGGAGGCAATCCATTTTCCGTGTACGACTTCGGATGAGTGCTGGGCGTCTCTTTCCTATGGAAACTTCTTTGCACGTCGTCGTAGTGGAGCAGAGTTCACGTAGAGTAAGGCAAAAGCTTGACCACACGCTGTCGGCGCTCGAAGCACACGAGAGCTTCAGAGTACGTTGGCACTTCCAAGTACTTTTGAATTACAAGAAAACTGACAAAGCCAAATTTTCTATGTCGAGATATTCAACTACTGTTATCAAACAAGGATTTCAGTAAAGGAAAGCTCGAGCAGTGAAACACGACAAGCACGCCGTGACCTTGACACCGCGACCAAGTATATATATATATATATATATATATATATATATATATATATATATATATATATATATATATATATATATATATATATATATATGAAACGTCCATGAAACGTCCATCTTTACCCTGCCCCACGGTTTCGCAAACATCCATGGTGTCGTCTCCAACTGAGTTTCAGTGGAACTTCATGAACCATTTTGCGCATTCATTATCTACCCAACTGCTTAGAAATACGTGGGCACCGTCAATGGATCAAAATAGATTCAATTTTCAAGCACCTTACCCCAACCGCCATCCGACGACACAACCTCACTGCTCACAATTCTTCGATGCGCCTATTTTGTCTCCTTTTGACCAGATTCGTCCTCAGAGAGGTTTTCCACAATCAGGTAAATTAGCGGATTAGACCATGTACATCAGTCGTACACATGGGATGGTTGTTGATCACGTGCAAACTTTCGTTTAGCATAGGTTGCACCATCGACTCAACCATTGGGTTGTCGTTCGTCGCAGATAAATACTTACATGGATTTATTCTCGAAAGGTTCTAAGCACGCCTCGCTATTCATGATCATGTTGTTACAGGCACTGATGTCAAGTTCAAAGTAAAAATGGTTATAAAAAGTGTATAATTGTTGTGAAGGATCCGTAGCAACATTTTGAAATGGAATATGGTGTACAGACGCAATGTCAGTCATATGCTATGGTAAGGATGTTGACAGAAAGTGACCGTTAATCGCAGTCACTTTGTGACCGTCAGTGTCGCGGGCCCACATGAAGCAGGCTCCGTGGGACGGGGAGCCGACATACTGACCACGAAAACCGCATGTTGGGCTGGATATAGCTGGTGAATTTGCAGAAATGATGAAGTAGGTGATTCCAAATTACAACCATACTTTAAAGGATCATGGTGAGTTCACTGCCGTCGGGAGTGCTTGAGATCGTCAGGGTTGGGGATACTTTATGTAGATGTTTGATTTCTGGAATTGTGATTATTGTGGAGCCGTTGATCTAGGCAGCGGAAGAATCTTGTGAGAGGGATTGGTCGCATTGTCGTTGTAGGTATACATTGGAGGCTCTTATTAATAAATGTGGCAATTGTCTATGGGGCTGTCTCATTTGTTTTCTTTTACGTCGATTGTGCATGAGCTTGCCCAGTTATCCGGGAGGAGGTGAGTGCCAATATAATCAAAGGCATTGCTATTTTCGTAATTGTGAATGAGCCACGGGCCAAGTACACTTCGCAAGTAAGTCCTTTTTGCATAAGTTCACCCCATCCAGTGCGGGATCGCCAAAAGGTTCCAGGTGGATTACATGCACTACTATAAGTTGCGACCGATGCGCGCACTTTTTCCACTCAGCACCTGAAACTCGCATATCTGATGCACTGCCTTGGTCGTGACTCAACTGATAAATTTCTCTAAATCGCTTTCATCGGATAACTTCCTGTTCGCCGAATTGACGTCTCAGAGTATACAAAAACTTATGCCTTCCATAATCGAAAAAGAAGCCACCGATTGTCGAAAACGGCATGGTTATAGATCTACCCTACAGTTAGTGACCTTCTTGGTGTGTGAGCACGACGATTTTCACTTACCAGTCACTTAAAGTCGCTCCCTTTACTGTTCGCTTGTTTAATTCAATGGATGCATTTTGGCATTTAGTTCAACATAGTCTAAGATGCGATGTTACTCGCGGCTTAAATGGTAAAGTAAAGGTGCCGAGGCATTATTGATTTCGCATACTTTTTAAAACCAACTCTAATTCACCCTGGATAAGGCATTCGAGACGATTTATTCATCCAGCCAATAAGTATTCGCAGCTGCATTTAATTAACCTGTCTCCGAATTAAATTCACAGGCTCTTAACGGCCGTCTCACTCTGTTGCACGGGTCTACAGCTCACACTTCGTATGAAACCTGAATGATTCCAGCTTAGGACCACAATACGCAGGACAGAGACCTAAGCTGATGGTTTGCAGAAAGGGGATACGGTTGATGTGGCTAAATTGCCATTGATTTTACAGCCTTAAGCTAGCAGGTGGTTTACCAGAGGCTAGATGGCTCGGACGGACATCACCTAACCTCCAGCATTGTGTGTGCACCCGTGTTGGCGGTGCACCTCGCTTCCGTGTTTCCAATTGACCAGGTATATGTACCGAATTCGGCGTGTACCGTATTTACTGAACACGCCAGTTTGGTTTGCAGTGTTGAAGCGTTGCATCCACTACTCGCCAACCTTGACGGTACCAAACCTGCCGACCCTTACGAACTCCATCTGTGATGGGAGTGTCAGATCAGAGTGAACGGATGGACCAAATTACCGAGCGAGCCAGACAGCCAATGGGAAACGGGAGTAACGGATTCGATTATTAGACGCAACTTGGCGAACCTTCGTGTGAGTGATTCACCGTTTGTTTGACTGAAGCAAAGGCGGAACCACATCGACTCGAAAGGGTCGTTACTTATGGACATGAATGTGCAACTTATTTAGATGAGTTTGGCTTGCCAAACATCCTGTAATTTTTGCTGGGTTGACCTTGCCAAACAAACATTTGTCCTTGAAGGCTTGAGTTCTGCGACACCACCCACTGATTCTCTAGTCCCTATTGGCTATCATCTCACCTGCTGTGACGGACCTGTTCAACAGGTCACTATCCGAAGGTTCATTGCTGAGCGACTGGAAATGCTCGGTGATAAGACCGATTCCGAAAGGCGGTGATTTCAGCAACTGCAAGCCGATTTGTCTAACAATTATTTTGGCCAAAGTTGCCGAAAAGATCGTGAAGAAGGATCTACTACAGCTTTCATGATTTCAGAAGGTTTTGAATGCAAATCGGTTTTGGTAGAGTTTTATTGTGGCAATGTTTCGCCCTTGACAAAAGAGTTTCTTCAGGCCAGGTGAATCGTTGCAAAATTGGCTTAGCTTTTTATGGGAACGTGATTTCGGATTCCATGTTTGTTAGTATTAGTAGCGGGATTTTTAAAAAATTCGAGAAGACTTGCTGCAAACAGCCACCACATTTAAGGAACAGTGATGATTTGCTGCTTTTGCCTTATTGTAACAATTTGTCAGCGCATGCGGTGGCATCTGGCCTTGTCTCCACCGCACTGGTGGTGCGTCGGCCCAGTCAAGCAATACTATTTTACGTTTTGTGTGTACGAGGCACGGAGTGCTACGCACCCGTCCATTAAGTAGCGTACACATGTCAGCTCTTATAAACACATTCTCTTTGCCTTGCAGTCGATTTCGAGACAGAACGTTAACCTTAGGAGACGTGAGAGAAGGTAGTTGTTAGCCATTCATAAAGTTCATGAGGTAGTTAGCGATATAGCATCTCTGACACATTTCTATTGTCGCGTTGAATTCAATTTCCCGCAAACCCATACAGGGCCAATGAGGGTTCTGGTGTGAACTTTTTAGCGGGGTAATTGCTCCGATGCGTTATTTTATAGTCTTACAAATACTTGCGACCAACAGAATCTGATTCTGAACTTCATGAACTTCTCTTCACACGATTTCTTGATGCTCTGGCCGTCGCAGAGGAGAATCAACGGCGCCCTATCTGCTGCATCGAGCAGGGTGCATAGGGGTGAGGATATCGCTGCACAGATCATCCCGTCTTCCTGTTCCCCTTCTCGCAGTTTTTCATCCTTATGGTCCCGCTCCAACTTCATTTTATCCCCCCTGTTTTCAACCTCTCAATTCATGGCCCTGTCCCGACTTGCTTCAATAGTCACATGTCTTCTAGTATCAACTCACAATCGCAGGGCACCATACCAGTCCAGTGGACAGGTTCATGTTCAACCAAGCGGACTACGTCAGTTCACCTGTTTCTCTTTGGAGTCCTCGATCTTCGTTAAAACTGGCATGCCTAAACGCGCGCACCTTGTTACAGAATGGCCAACAGGCAGCACTTGCCTAAACACTAGAGACCGTCTCGATCGATATTTGCTGCTTATTGAGCTTCGTGCTTACCCTTGAATCCCCCACATGCGATCTTGGTGGCATATTCTCATTGCCCCTGTCTGAATATGACGCAGCTTCAAATGCCGGTCAAATTGGCGTGGGCATTGCTTTGAGTCCCCGGGCCGAAGCTGCCCTGGTCGATTGGATTTCACTCAACAGCTGGATGTGCACTGTCAGATTCCTTGGCTCGTCCCCGGCTTCGAGGTCGTGCGGGGACAAACAGTGCTTTTTTATCATTGGGGCATACGCACCCACAAACTATAGCACTGATTCGATGAAAGATGAATTCTATCACCAAGTGATGTACGTTGTTTGCGCGCCGGGTGTGCGGTCTGAGCCTCTCGACTCCCTGGTTTGGGACCGAATGACGATGAACACTTTTGACTGGATACACTTGTTGACATGGCTAGGAGTCGACCTCAGTGACGTTTGTGTTGCGAGTTTCTTTGTCCCTCCCTCTTCCGCTTACCCTCCCCCTCCAACCACGATCTTATTTATTAGACAAAATATAGCTCCTTTATTGCGGCATAATAGTCGGCTGTTAGCTCTTCGTAACGATATCCATCCGTTACTGGTGACTCCTCCGGTGTGCCTCTGTTTCCTGTATTTTTCTTTTGTATTGTGGCACAATAGCTGAGGTGTTTTCCACCTGCAACTAACGTGAAGTATGATGATGATGATACTGATGACGATGAGGAGGAGGAGGATGACTGATACTGTGGTGCTTGCTGGTGATCTGAACGCCCAAGTCCTAAAAATAGGCCTTTGATGAGCTTCATCTGGGCGGCTAACTTGGTGTAGGCTCCCGTAATGCTAATGGTGAGTGGTTGCTCTACCTCTGTGAAGATGCTCGTCTCTTTCTCGCGAGCACTAATTTTCGACACAGCACTCTCAGAAGAGTGTCTTGGCGCCCACCAGCTTCGAACCAGCCATGGACACAAATCGATCCCGTCGCGATCAGTTACGGTTGGAGAGGCCGTGTTCAAAACTGTCGCTCGATTTGGAGTACGAGCATAGCCTCCGACCACGCTCTTGTGTGTGCCAACGTTCGGCTGCGTTTCGGCGGACGTCCGCAACGTCGCTGTGCGCGCATAAACATCATCCAACTGACGAAACCAGGTGTTCTGAATGCATATCAAAGTACTCTGGCATCCGAGCTGAGTAAGCGCCCACTGAACACTGTTGGAGATCGCTGGTCGCATATTCGCCAGACGTTACTATCAGCAGGCGTGTTTTCACGTAGCAACTCAAATTGCTAATCTGGACTTTGGGTCTCACCACATTCTTGGAACTTAGGGATGCCCACCGGCGTGTTCCGGCTGGAAGCGGACACAATGAGACTCCAAAAATCTCAGGACAAAACTGCGTGCTAGCCTGAAGAGATACCGCGAAGTCTTTTTGTCTCATCGCGCATCGGAAACAGGAACAGCCGCTGGAGTTGCTAACAATTTGATACGGAAAACAAGCAATAGGAGACCTGATGTTAGCGAGACCATACGCCACGAGAGTGGACAACCGATCCACAGCTTGTCAAGACCCTTGGATCGAACACTTTGGGAAGCAATTCATTCAGTCAGAGTTGTCAGCTTCTCCATCGGCCATTGATCAGCCTACTCGCTTGGCCATCCCCGTTGATCCGTCCTCATGCACCGAAATCGAACGTGAGCTCAGACTTTTGAGATTGAATAAGGCTGCATGGGCAGATAGAATTCCTCCAGCCCTCTTCAACCTCGGCGGACCTGCTCATGTAGATGATTTACACAAGTTACTAGTGCAACTTTGGGAACAGGAAACTGTCCCAACAGACTAGAGCAGTTCCGTCATTGTCCCAATTTTCAAGGGGCTCCTCTTCGGAATGCGGTAGTCATAGAGGGATCAGTCTAATCTCAATTGCTTGCGTCTGTCGTTCTTCAGATTCAGACTGGCACTCGTGAAAGTCAGATTCATAAGGAGTAAGCCGGGTTTCGTCGAAATTGAGGCTGAAACGAACACATATTTACTTTGCGTCAATGGTTGGAACACCGCTATGTTTATTGGCGACCCAACTTTGTCGTGTTTCTCGACATCAATGGTGCCTTCGATTCGGAAGATCGATGTACCCTTTGGAACTGTCCGCTTAGGAAAGGTGTGCCCGAATATTGCATAAACATTATTAGGTCACTGTGCACGCATAGTTCTGGCATAGCAAGGGTTTGTGGCAAAGTGTCATTGCGATTCAATATATCCAGCGGTGTGAGACAAGGTTGCTCACTGTCACTTTTCCTGTTTAACTTTGCCCTTGACGAGGTCATGGAAACAGCGTTCGCTGGACACTACCTAGAAGGCATGGAGCTACTTCCTGGTGAGCGACTTTTTGACTTGGAGTATGCTGACGACATTTCCTTCATAAGTGACAACGCCCAAACGTGCCAAGCAGCACTGCACAGATTAACGCTGGCTGTCCGTTGTTTTGGGCTCTGCTTCTCCAACATTAGCAGGGACCCCTTCCTGCGTTGACCCTCGGTGGCGATCATCTGGAAGTGGTTCATGAAATCAAGTATATGGACAGCTATATTAGCGGCCGTGGGATTGAAGATGAGGTCACAAACGTATAGTAAAATCACAAGGTGGTTTTGCCAATCTCCACCACTTGTGGTGCCGGCGCGGCATTACTGTCGCCCATAAGGGCATGGCTTACAATGCGGCCGTCCGTTCAACCATCCTGTACAGTTGTGAAACTTGGCCCATCAGGTCGACCATCGCTGCCTTCGCTGCTTAACTCATGTCTGGTGGGAGCGCCTCATGGCCAATGAATGTGTTCGGCGTCGTATATTTGGTGCAGGAAGAGCTATTGAACCGCTCAGCACCATTATATCACGCATCAAGCTCCGATGGCTGGGCCACGTGTTGCGCATGCCAACCCACAGACACCTGCGACGTGCGTTATTTGGGCGCCCGGGTTCTGGATGGAAGAGAAGGAGGGGAAGCCAGGGACTGACTTGGTCAACAGGAATAAAAACCCTCACTTCGAAATTGGCGTCGGTTGGTGCAACACGACTGCCGGGCTGGGGTCCGATAAACGATGAATACGTTTGGTTGGACACACTCGCTGACATGGCTAGGTGCCGGCTCCATTGGCGTCTGTGCTTTGTCAGGATCTCATAACAAATTAATACTGTGCTATTTAACATTATATTACTTGTTTTTTGCACTTTTTAGTGTTACTTTTAACTTCTTATATTTTTGTATTGCGGCACCTTAACTTGGTTGTACTTCTTACCCCCAGCTAACGTGTATTTATTATTATTATTATTTTTGTAACTACGGAACAACCTAAATCGTGTTACGCCGCTCGTATTGTATGTATATATTGCTATGTCTTGCTACAAACCTAGACTCTATGCACGGTGTGGACCGAAAGCGTTCGAGACAAGATTTTGTATGAGAATCCGGTAACCGTAGTACTAAGGGGCAGAATAATATATATATATATATATATATATATATATATATGCATGTGGGGAAACAAAAGTTACGTTACCAGGACATGATTAAAGCGAGCCTCCCACGTTCTAATCTTGATTGCAGATCATGGGAATCGAAGGCGGTCGATCGGCGTGCGTGGCGCGATCTAATCACGAAGGCAGTTGCTGAGGTGAGGCAGAAATCCCTCATGCATGCAGAGAAGAAGCGGCAGTCGCGGAAGCGGCAAGCACCGATGAATTGTACTCCATCGACATCGAGCGCATTGTGCTGTAGAACATGCGGTCGCGAGTGCCTTAGTCAGGCAGGCCTAGTGAGCCATGAGAGAGGTCACTCGGGACCACTGCCGAAGCGACGACGGGTCCCGCAGTGAACGTAGGCAGCACCGGCGCTGCGTTTGTAGGCACGCTGAATTCGATTTACTAACCGCATGCTTGCATGCCAAGTCTCTTTATTTCAGGTGGTGGGTTTTCGGTTCTCTCTTAATTTCTTTCTTTCTCATATAAATGTCTAGTGGGCCATGAGCTAGGTCCTTTGGGGCCACTACAGAAGTGACGAGGGGTCCTGCAGAGAATTACGGCGAGCCGGCGCAGCGTTTGTAGGCACGCTGAATTCGATTTACTAACCGCGTGCTTGTATGCCAAGTCTCTTTATTTCAGGTGGTGGGTTTACAGTTTTTACCTTACTGCTTTTCTTTCTCATATAAATATCTCCCTGTACTCTATTTCATTAACTTGCACACATCGCTTCAGCCAATTGTATTCGATTTCCATAACATTTTTGTGTTCGTGGGATACCATGAACTATACTTCCTGACCTCGTGCACTTAGCTAGGATTTGTTTGTAAACAACTTATTACGTATGCCATTTAATTAAGGTTTATGTCACCGTTTCCTTATGCACTAACCGAGTTTTTCTCTTTATCTTTTTTCTCACTCCTTTTCTTTCTCTCTTTCTCAAGTGATTGACTGTTGTTTGATATCCCCGGTGTGGCTGCGCTTGATGTGCGTGTTGACAAGGTGCCTACCTGTCTATTACCCACTACGTCGTCCATACTGGCTCCAGGAGACAGTTGGTCGTTGCTGGAGGGGACGGGGTGCACGGTTCTTGTGGCCGTGCTAAGCTCGAAAAGTGGTTCCATGCACTCAGTGTGGAGCGAACTACGGTCCAGCCACCGCCTTGTGTGCGGTTGATTCCCCAAATACAGTGTGCTTGTGTTTGCCTATGAAAGAGTGTGGGCCGGCTCCGTTGATGAAACGTGGCTCCCATCCGCATGCCTCCCATCCGCATGCCTCCCATCCGCATGCCTCCCGGTCTTATTCCTTCGGGTTTACACTGGATATGGGGTATGTGGTTGGAGCTGTGGGTGGTGCAGCGCAAGCCATCCATGGTCCCTCTGTAGGCGCAGGCGTCCTGTGGCTTGCCACAGTGACAGGCAAATCCGAAACCGGATGCCGCCAACCATATATATATGTGCCCCATGCTGAGGCTGGTGTTGCATTCTTGATGCTTCTTCACCGCAGTTGGGCTAAACCAACTTACACTTAAACTAGGTCTTTTTAAGCTGGCTAAATTTCGTTCCGCTTTATTTGGTTTGTTCTACCTCCCTGAATATTGTTCTACTAACTGGCCACGTTGCTTGCACTAATTGCGCTTATCTTCGGTAATTTTGTTGCGTTTGTAGCATTTTAAGTAACTTGTGGACATTTCTTACTTATCACGGATTTGTTGCTAACCAACTTACTTCATATGGTAATTTAGCGAAGATTTATGCCACCGTATCTGTATGCATTATTGGATTTATTTTATTTCAGCTTGTCGTTTAAAGTGAATGGGTGTTGTTTGCTATCCCTGGTATGGTTGCGCTTGAAGTGTATGTTGGCAAGGTGCCTACCTGTCTATTACCCACTACATCGTTCATACTGGCTCCAGGAGACAGTTGGTCGTTGCTGGAGGGGACGGGGTGCACGGTTCTTGTGGCCGTGCTAGGCTCAAAGAGCGGTTCCATGCACTCAGTGTGGAGCGGACTACGGTCCAGCCACCGCCTTGTGTGCGGTTGATTCCCCAAATACAGCGTGCTTGTGTTTGCCTGTGAAGGAGTGTGGGCCGGCTCCGTTGATGAAACGCGGTTCCCATCCGCATGCCTCCCGGTCTTATTCCTTCGGGTTTACACTGGATATGGGGTATGTGGTTGGAGCTGTGGGTGGTGCAGCGCAAGCCATCCATGGTCCCTCTGTAGGCGCAGGCGTCCTGTGGCTTGCCACAGTGACAGGCAAATCCGAAACCGGATGCCCCCAACCAAATATATATATATATATATATGGATATATGGATATCTACCCTGGACACCGTCTCAAGCTATCGATTTCTTTTTTGACTCATGCAGTGTAACAACCACTGACAGATGTCTACGTACTAGTTTACAAGCGCTTAGCCTACGTCCCTCTCTTCCTCACACTGCGTTGCTTGCTTCCCTGGATTCAGTTTTACCTGCTGCTTCCCCTTCCCCTTGCTCTAAGTTCGTGACTCCCATCGGTAAACAAAGTCGTGCCACGTCTCCCTCAGTAGATGTTGTTGCTCAGCATGCCGAGCTTCCGGTCAGGGCCTATGCATCTGTGGTGCAAAGGCTCGCGGCGACGTGAGGCAGCCGCAACTCAGCTGTGCGCGAAGCGAGGCCAAAATCATAACCTAGTATCAAAGCCAAGCCCTCTTCGCAATTGGAGATTAAAAAGTTCATGCTAGACCTACTCAGTTGGATAATTTGGTTAAGGACACATCGATTTCCTTTAAGCAGCAGACATCTAGGGACTCCTATCGCCCCTCTAGTGACCGCTACCCAATACTGGTAAATGCGCCGGAGTCTTCTAAAGCCACACCAGCTGAAAGGATCCCAGATGAGGAAACCTTTTTACTAAGGATGAGTTCATTGTTGTTTGAGGAAGGTGAACCAGGAATAAATGTTGTTTCTGTCTGCGCATTGGCAGGAAGCAGGAGGACCCTACAAAGTCTCACCTTCACAAGGTCGTATGCCAAAACGATGATGAATGCAAGCACGTCCTCCGACGCACTTCATGCCTCAAAAGAGAATCGTTTTATGTTCTGAGAAACCTGTCCCCTGAATATCGGAGAAAAATGAAGAGTGCAGTCGATGAACTTCGAACCTGCTGAGTAAATGGTAGGATGGACCTTCACATCGTGGATTTTCGAGTGGTTCCGAAAACTCTGAGAACTCGCTGGAGACCCATTTTGTCTTGCCAGGACAAAATATTCGAAGCACGGTTTCAGTGTGTTGTCCGCTAATGTGCGCAGTGTGCGGAACAAATTGGACGAGGATCAACTTCTTGCCATCGAAAATCATCCTGATGTGATGGCTTTCTCTGAGACGGGGCTGTCACCGAACATCCGTGACTCGGACATACATATCCCTGGATATCACTTCTCCCGGGCTGATCGCCACCGAGTGAGGTCCGGCGGCAGCGTTATACTCTATTGGAAGGCGGACCGCAAGGCACATTTGCTTGATGCTACTTGTGATATAGATGGTGGCTTCGAAGTTCTGTGGTGTCGTATTCAAGACGAATGTCGATCTCTCCTGGTATTTGTTGCTTATAGAGTTCCCTTGGGTTCAGTAACTCTTTTGCTGGATTCAAGTAAGTAGCACGCTTAATGTAGGGACTGCTTAATTGTTGGAGACTTCAATGTACCTGGCACTGAGTGGGACTTGCTTTATTGTGGTCTTCCTTCTGACTCTTGATGCTTTTCTCCTTCAGGCCGTTCTCAATAGTAACTTGTTTCAGCATGTATTTTCACCCACTTGGTTGTTCTCAGGCCACACGCCGCACATTCCGGATCTGCTATTATCCCCCAGGCCGTCAGTTGTTACCGACCTGTTTGTTATGCAACCTATTGGTAAGAGTGATCACTGCGCTATTTCCTTCCAATGGGGCTCATCGATTTTCTATCCATGAACAAGGTGACGTCGGGCGTAATTTCTGGCGAGCTGATCGACGGCGTCTCAGGAGGCTGCTTCTAACTTGGACTGGACCATCCCTCATTTTTTGTGTTGACGATGCTTGGACTCACTTTTACTCAAACATGATGTCGCTAACCAACCAGGTTGTTCCTATTTCTAAAAATGGAGATCTAAAATGAAGACCTCCTTGGATTGACAAACAGTTTAGGTCTCTGATGAACAAAAGACGCAAATTATAGGACCGATTCAAGTATACACAATCGATGGTCGACTAATTGGAATACAACACGCTTAGGAACCTTTGTATTCTGAAGAAGCGGGGGAATCGCCAACACTACGAGTTGCAATTGGCTGTGCAGTCCACGTGCTCCCCCAAAATGTCCTTCTCATATCTGGAAATGAGCACCAAAGGCGGTACTGGCATTGCATCTCTGTATTCCAGTAAACACGCTGCCTTAATTAAGGAGGATGCTGCGAAAGCGGGTCTCTTAGCTCAACAGTATTCATCCGTTTTTACAAATGAAACACCGTTTTCTGACATAGTGCTCCCGTGCTACGCTTTGCTGGATCACCTTGAGATCAGTACGGAAACTGTTACTCAATTCCTTCTCCAGGTAGACCCGAACACCTTACCTGGTCCTGATGACCTGCACCCACTGTTTCGCAAGATCGTGGCCAAGTACATTGCAGCCCCAGCTTGTCATGTGTGTCGTTGCTCTATTGGATCCGGACGCCCTCCATCAGCCTGGAAGCTGGGCATTGTCAAGCCTATATTTAAAAGATGGAAGCGCCAAGACAAAGCATACTATAGACCCGTTTACCTATCATCAGTAACGGGTAAACTTATGCAGCGGACCCTCAAGGAAGCTCTCAGCCTTTTTTCGACGACCGGAGTGTGATTTCTACTGCATTGCATGGCTTTGGTAAGTCACGCTCGTGTACCGCCAAGTTGTTAGTTGCCAGAGAGAAATGGGCGAACTCACTGAATGCGGGCAAACGTATGGATGTTATCTACGTTGATTTTAGCAAAGCGTTTGACAAAGTTATTCATGAGCGGCTTTTGTTTAACCTTCAAGCAAAATTGGTATCTCTGGGAGGGGTGTGTCGTGGATCTCTGATTTCCTTTCAGACCGAGTTATGCGAGTTAAGGTCAATGATACGTATTCACCCTCAGTCCTTTTGAGCAGCGGCGTTCCTCAGAGCTCTGTACTTGGACCAGAGTTGTTCAAATTCTTCCTTAACTACCTTCCTTCAACTCTCCGGACCGAATGTTTGTGCTATGCTGACGATTTGAAGTTATGGCTGGAGGTAACCAGCGCTGAGGTTGCTGACCGCCTCAAAAATATACTGGATCGGCTACGCGTTTGGTCACTTAAAGAGCAGTTAAATGGCAGTAAAGTTGCGATAAATAATCTGTACTCCCCAGTGGTTCTACGGAACCATTCGGTGTTTACCACCTTGGTGGTTATTTGCTTACTAAGGTGAAACAGGAAAGAGACGTTGGTGTTATTGTAGGTTGTGTTCTACAGACCATCCAAGATACTTTGAGGAAGGTTGCTGCGGCTAGCAGACTACTGTGCCCTATCCCAAGAGCCTTCTCACGATTGACGCCGGAGATCTTCAGACTTAGCGTTTCCTCCCATGTGCGTCCAATCCTCGAATATGGATTACCCGCAGTTCATCCGCTTCCAAGATTGAACATGGCTTGATCGGGAAGTTCAGCGACGCGGTTCTAAGTACGCCTTGAGTTCCGACACCTGCCATTTCACCTTCGTCTCCAGCACTTGAATATGTTCTTCCTGGGCTATCGGCGTCGCCGAGGCGCTCTGATCTACAATCGTCACCTTCTGCGAGGGGAGATGGGAAGCGAGCTCTAAGGTTTCTTCCAGATTACCACAGTGTGATCGACTCGGGGCCACTGCTGGAAACTATCTTAACCTAGGAAACTCAGGCTTTGCTCTGCTTTTATCCCATCGACTCATGTAGTGAAGGACTGGAACTGCTTGCCTAACTAGGTCATCAACGCGCATACGGAGGAATATTTTAAACGATGGTTCGATTTATACTTTTAAATTTGTAGAGATCCTCTGGTTTCTTATGTAACTGTGACAATCTCACTTGTTACTTGCTGTTACGCAAACACCTGCTACGATTGGGAGGTAATGGAACTGACAAAGGTCTTCACTCCTGCACTCTACATTACAATGATTACAATGACTACAATGAACTAACGGGTCTATAGATAAGAGGCACCGACTTAGAACCCCCTTGTGGATAGCGACAATGGTCTCCTCCTTCCAATCACGTAGCAGCTTGCCTTTTTAAAATGCCTGGCTGAATAACTCCGCGACAGAATACCGAAGGATATCAGCCCGCGGCTTAAGTATGGCCGGATGTACACTGTCAGGACCAGCTGGTTTATAAGGGTTCAAACTGGCTAGCACTGTGAAGACCTCTGGCACACTTAGCATAATTTCCCGCACTGTATAGCTAGTTCAGCAGTGCGGTTGTGATGGTAAGTCTGATCCACTATCCTTCCCACGCAGCTTTTGTTAGACCAGTAGCAGCAGTTTTCCTTTATCGATGTCTACAGCCTGGGTACCGTCCTCCATGGTAAGACAGCCGATCATGTCTCTTAGAGAAGCCTTTGAGTGGACATAACCGATAACATTGTGGATTTGTTTTCGCAAATTTGGCCAACTTAAACTCACATGAGTACTTCTGTAGCGACCTGGAGATTCCCTCGTATGACTGGGTAAACTACTCTAAAATATATTCAAATTATAGATTTCTTATGTATTAGGGCATTACGTGGTTTGCATGTTGGGACGTTGTTCCGTTTATTGAAAACACGTACACGCTTTCCGCCCTTGGCGCGCGCGACTCGACTGCGAACGACGCTCCATCAACGTTCTCGACGCCAACTACATTCTCTCTAGCTAGCTCTCTTCTGGTGCCCTATTTTTAGCATTAGCTTAATCTCCGCCCGTCCAATAAACGTTCCCTAGCTTAATTTGTGTGTTCTACCCATTGTTTTGGTTGGCCGTCTGGTTACGTACTGAATATATAGCGCACTATCCTCGCGCTATAAATGGTGACCCTGAAAAGCTCTTTTGGTGAGTTGGGTACTAACAGTTCTTTTCAGGTCCGGTAACTTATTCTCCCTGCAAGTTCACTTTTTACTACGAGTTTACTTTCACATGCCGTCGGGAGAAGGATGCTTGTGGCTGTCAATTGCCTTTGGAAAACTGCTTTAGAGCAGCAACGCTTGCGTTTTCCGGGGCGTTGACGGCTACACCGGTTGAAGCTTTCCGGTCGATGTGATGAAGCCTGACGGCCGAAGCGAGTGTCTCTTTGCTAGCTTCGAATGCATTTTGTGCTTTAGGCGTAAGAGGAACGTTAACGGCGTTGCGTTCACGCAGAATATCGGTGAGCGGCTGCATATACTCCACCCAGTGTGGCAGCAATCGGCGATAGCAGTTGACTATGCTGTTGAAGAGTAGAATGGTGGCTAGAGTCGTTGGATGAGGAAATTCGCGAGTTGCCTGCACTGTGCCCCGCAAAGTGCTGACAGCCTCGGAAACAAGTTGGTGCCCGAGGAAGTCAAGGCCCGGCTTCACGCAAATGCACTGGTCGGGTTTGACGGTGACGTTGTGCGCCTTCAGCCATTCGAACTCGAGGCGTAGATGTACTGGGTGATCCTCTTCCAAAGAACTGGCCGCCAGGATGTCGTCGATGTACGGGTGGACGGAGCCGAGTCCACGTACGATGGAATCGATGAAGCGTTGAAATGTCTGAGCTGTGATGCGCAGCCCGAATGGTATTGGTAGAAGCGCAAATATTCCAACTGGTGTAACAACGGCGGTTTTCGGCATCTCCTCTTCGGCGGCCTGGAGCTGATGACAAGCTCACACTAGCTCGAGCTTTGAGAACACACGAGCGCCATGAAGACCAACTGTAATATCCTGTATGTGAGGAATGGGATAACGCTCCGGAATTGGCACTTTTCTGAGGAAGCGCCAATCGCCACATAGTCACCAGGCTCCTGGCTTTTTATGACCATTTGAAGGGACGAAGGTAGAGGGCTGCTGGACGGTCGGACGATTCAAAGTTCGAGCATTTCTGGAATTACGAACAGGCGGTTTTGAGGTTGCTGGAATCAGTCTTCGGCTTTGGCGAAGAAGGGCCGACCATTGGTAACTATGTGACGCGGCCTAGCTTCAGCTGCAGTTGACAAAGACCATGAATGTCGGAAGACATCAGGGTGACTCTCAAGTAGCGTGTTGTCGGCCGGCGAGTTCTCAGTGACGTACTCCGGACTCAGCGATGCCACCTGCCGGATATTCCAGCGTCGGAACATTGCTTTGTCTGACCGATGAACCGATGTCTTTTAACGGCAACGAGCAAGTCGACGTGCTGAAGATCCTCCATCCCGATAATGGGCGTTTGGGCGTCAGCGAAGAGGAATAGACATCGAAAATTGCGTCGAACGTCGAGGTAAAGCGTGCGCGAGCGCTGACCGTAGACGCGGATGCCGGTGCCGTTTGCTGCGCGCAGAGCACCAGTCACATTTCCGGTAGCGTGGTTGGTATCACGTGGAGGGACGCGGAATCCAACGCTAGTGTCGACGAGATAGCGAACTCCAGTTCGTCGATCGGTGACGAAGAATATGCGACTGTGTTGACGAACCACCTCCGTCGCCCCTAGGTGCTGGTCGGCCCGTCTCCCTGCGCGTTTATTTTGAACGAACACGGTTTGGCCTGCGGTCAAAATCGCTGATGGTACCCGTAGTAGGCAGACATTCGGAGCGGTGATTTTTATCGAGACGGGCGATTTCGTTTTAAAGAACGACATTGGCATTTACTCCCAGAATTTGTGAAGTGGCTAAACTTTTTGGTGAGTTTGGTAATCTTCGCTTTCATTTCAGCAAAAGCTTACTTCTGCGTAGATCGAACGTCTGAAATCGGACCGTAGGGATCTCAGACTTAGTCTTGCATATCCGTCATCAGCGTGGGGGATGCGCCAGCATTTGCGTAGGGAATATAGCACATTTCATTTGGCGATTTACGCAGCCACATTTCCTTGAGAAATGTGTCGTCTACCATGTCGGGTTAGACTAAACTTTGCATCCTTCGCAATGGCTGTGATGGGTTGAGGTCACTCAACTTCATTTTCCACAGAAGCTTCGTGCTACTTTAACGCTCTGGAAGCCCTGTCCAGTTGAGAACTGCTGCTTTAATTTCCTCGTAAGTTTTCCTCTCTGCTGGCAACTCGAGACTATCGTCGCTATTATCTGCGACGTGCGAAGGAAGCGGGGAGACGATATGGAGATATTTGATTTGTTCAGATCTAATACCCCGAAACGCGCAAACTGCCTCTAACTGAGCGAACCAATGTTTTGAATTGCTTTCGCGAAAGGGCGGAGGTGTGATGGTTACATTTTCATCCTGGCCGTCGAGAACTGGGTGCCGCATATCCATGGCAGAAAAATGACACAATTAAGCGAAATAGAACCCGAAATATGCGCAATAAATGGAAACGGATGGACATATCGCAGAACTGAAAGCATCTGGAAAGAAAAATTAGTAAGTGGTTCACCAACTTTTCGGTCTGGGTCAACAGCTATAGCAAAGATGTTCGGTCGCTATCCGTTAGGTTCTTCCCGCCCTAAGCGTAAGTCGTGAATAGATTAATATAAGGGCGACATAAACTTTTATTGTCGAAACGTGAAAGCCCGCTCTCTGAAGGCACCGTAAAAATGGTTCTAGCTAGGGGAAGGTCTAGTCACTAGCCCATACGCAGCAACGCGCTTCGTAGAGGAAAAACTGCAAGCGCGCAAATGCGCTTCAGCTGTGTAACTCAAACCCACCTAGCCATCGTGCGAGGGACCGTCAAGTACGCCATGGGCGGAAATTTAGGTACGGACCGTCATCCGTGGTAGTGGACAATCCTTCTACCGGCTGTGTCGGCAATTTAATAAGCAAATCGAAGAATAAACTAAAATCGTAAGGAGCGCGTTTGGAAACCGACAGAAACGGTTGAAAAGATGATTAAATGAAAAGTGTGCAGCGAGTGTTTTAATTGACGACTTCATGGTTCAGTATATAAGTCAATTTACCATGTTGCTCCGCCATACCTGCTAGCGCTGTGGAAGCTACGTGCTTCACATTCGTCAAGTGTTCGGCAGCAATGGATTCGGATGGGATTACGATTGCAATAGCTCAAAGTCAGCAACACAGCGTGTGGTGGAAGATGAGCAAATATGCAAACTGCTCATGAAGATGGAATATGGAACAACTGTAGCGTTGAGGGAAGACTTCTCTGCATTTCAACACCAGTCCTGCACGACTTTTTTCGCATACGCTTCTGAACCTGCCACTCGATGACGCCGAAACCGTGGCACGGTGGTACCGAAAGGGATGACATATTTGTACGTGAGGTACGTATGTGTTCTTGCCCATCGGGAATCGGAGAAGAACGCCGGTATGTAATATCAGTTATTTGGTTAAAGCTGCTTATTTAGCTACAGAAACCGCAATTGTGCCGCTTATGTCAAGTGCCGTTTTGTCGACGGTTCGTAGAAAATAAGGAATTACTCTAGGATGCATAGCCATGAATTCCACTTTGGAAACCATGGTTATACGTATGTAAGCACAGGTTCTCACATGATGATGAGGGGCAATTTTTCTAGTTTATGCTGTGTTTTAAAAACACGCGCAAGGGATGAGATTTTGCGTTTGTTACCATCCAATTGCGGTTGGAACGTGTAGCCGTTAGGTATATACGTAACCGGCACGCTACAATGGAGCGTAGGAACGAAGACGTTCGTGTAAAGAGGCTGCTGCACGGTAAAGTTATATGCAACATAGTGGAAAAAGCAGGTATATCGCAGCATGTATTTTTATATCTTGAAGCGTTATACCATTATGTAACCGCTTCTGCGAGGTCAGCTTGGCAGACGCCACACCTCAGCACAACTAAAGTGCATATGTGCTATTGCGTCAATGATGGTTGAAGAAACCGGCTTCGCTCGTAGTTTTTTCAATGCCTTCATGCATAACGAAAGTGGGCTCAGTCCTCATGAGGCGGTGCAGCGAATAACGGAGCAGTTTCCGAAAACCCGTACCGCAAGGACGTTGATGCTATACCTCTGCTTAGCGCAAACAAAAGCTTTCTAACCATGCATTCTAAATGCTCATGTGATGTTTTCCCTCTTCCAGGCCCTAAGGGACATGCGAAAGTGTTGCGCTCATTTAAAAGGTTGCAGCGCTATGGCCCACAGGAAAGTTGCTCATTGGATGGCGCGACGACTTAGCTGAGACAGACCATTTCCAAAATGGTTACAACAGTCCACGTGGTACTTATTGGTATCGTCCACAGATAAGAATTGAGGTACCAAGCAAGGGCTCAGCTTAGGTAGAACTTTGGAAAAATGGTTGCATTAGGTCAAGTGAATTTAGTAACCATTATGAAAAGTCAAGAGTGGAGCTACAAAGTGATGGCTTGGCGGAGATAGACCATTTAAAAATTGGTGGCAGCGGGCTACGTGCTTCCACATAGCGTCGTCCTCATATTAGAATGAAGCTACCCAGGGAGGGCTAAACTGGGATGGACCATTTGCAAAGTGGTTCCAACAGCCTAGATGATACTAGATATCATCGTCCACAGCTCAGAATGGAGCGATTAGGCATTGGCTTAACTTAGCTAGAATTGCTGAAAAACGGTTGCACTAGGCTAAGAGAATCTAGGAACCATCTTATAAAGTCCAGTACAGAGCTACCAACCGATAGCTTAGCAGAGATGGACCATCTACAAAATTGCAGTAGCGGGCTTTCTGCATTAAGGTAGCATCGTCCACAGATCAGAATAGAGCTACCGAGCGATGGCTTGGCTGCGATGGACCATCTATAATATAGTAGCAGCAGGCTTCGCGAACCTATGTATCATTGTACAAAGTTCAGAATGGAGCCACCAAGTGCTGGCTTGCTTGAGATAGACCATCTATAAAACGGTTGCATCGGGCGCTGTGAACCTAAACGCCATCGTATGAAGTTCAGAATGAAGCTAACAAGCAAAGGCACGTTCACTTACCTGTTGGAACAATTAGTTCGGTGCCTTCGCTGACGGGTAACATAGGGGTTGTAAATGTTTTCGCGAAGCATTGTACCTCCGTCCATAGTCCACACTATGCATCATTGTTCCACGTTAAGATTTTAAAGTCAATTCAGCAATTTCCTTAATTCCAGAAGCATATATGTGTGTCATAATAACATTGTTCATATATCAGGTAGATTCTCTTGCGCCTAGGAGCTCACCTTTGCCAGCAACCACATGCTTCATACAGAACATACAGATCCGTATGAGCCTCCGGTTAAAAGTGATATAAAGCCACAGGAAACCCCTTGCTCAAAATCCATTTACACGTTGCATTAATAGCCGGTGTCACATTATTTTGCGTTGGCAACTTCCCGTTTAGAGGCCGTGGTCTCAATGCACCCTAAGTTAGACTTGTAGTCTCTTCTGGAGTAAGGATCTTTTAAGGTCACCAGTATTAGCTCGTATCTTCGGATACGTAGAGTTTATAGGCGTAAAAGATTGCTATTTACGGCATAAAACCGCCCATAGGTTGTTCCTTTACCCTAAAACCGATGGTAGACTAACTTTACACTTTTAAATACCCGCCATCTCCAGGTCTACCGTGGGATATATAAAGTTCGCGCTTTAGAAGAATACCCCGCTACAGTTGTCCGTCTGCAAAGCTGATTTCTGTGTCCTCTAGACTTCTGCTTAGTCAGGGTACTTTGAATGCTTAAATGTTACTACAGTTCCTAATGGAACTCAAGAAAACAGCAAAATGAAGTGTTAACATTTTAGGTAATGATACGGTGAAATAGACAAAGCTTAATATATAACGATTAGGAAGTGGTTAAATATACAGCGGAGTGGGTAATTATCCATCGAGAACCAAATCCTAGGTATTCGTGCAATGAAAGATGTGAGAGCAAACGTACCTTGTGGCCACAAATGTATGTGCGCGGTTGCAGTACAAGTGCTCTATGTGGAATAATTGTCTGGAATGCACGGTAAATAAGAAATGTAAGCGGAGGTATGAGTATATTGGGAACGAATCTTGAGTCCTTTGTGTACTACGCGGTAACTCGATTTTGCGGCGTACCACATGGTAGAAGGGCTAATTTTGGTAGGGACGGGAATGGTTTTCGCGGCTATTGTACGCGGCGAACACGAAGAAATTTGGAAAGGGTACTTCGTTTATTGTTAGTCCTGATGGAATTATGTGATGGATAATATATTAGTATTGGAAATCGGAGTGCTTCCTGTAACCGCTTATGATTAAGGAAAGTGCTAACTGCCGGTGTATGTGAAGCTCACACACTATTTGACTGTGGGAATTTATGAAGTACATGTGATGTGAGTGAACCTGTTACGGAGCGAAGGAAGTGGGGACCGTATGATTACCGCAACAAAAAATTGTGTTGCTGCGGGACGTCCCGTGGTACAAATGGTACATAGCAACGAGGTTACCTAGCGACGTTGCCAAGGAGGATGAATGTGCAATACCTGGAAATAGCTGGATGGTGTGTGGAGCAAGGGCTTGTGTGTTAATAATGATGCCGTAGGAAGTGTTACCGATAAGGGTACATATGTGTGATAGTTGTTATAATATTTCGGTGATCATAATTGTTTTTTCTGCTACCGCTATGGCTGTGGATGACAGTGAGCCGTTCAGCTCTTTGGTTATTAGGAAGCATGAAATTGTTGAAAACATGGAGGAGCAATTCAGACGTTTTCTGATTAAATCGTTGACATGTTTTTCAAGCTTGGAAGGCGCGAGCAGTTACTGGATGGGGACGTCAACGGAAACATCCTGTACGGTTGCGTACATTTTGAAAGTTCAGGGTTGCGTGGCAAGCGGTAAGTTAATATTAATGTAAAACGGAGACTAACGCATGTAGATAGGAATCCTACAACTCCGAGGAGCACGCCTGATTTGAAGCGCTTCATCTCTCAGGAGTACGGCAAACGTGTAACCTGTGTAGAACAGAACAATTTGCGCATTCGGCATGGAAATGCGACCTCAAGTGAAGTGTCGGAGGTGGCAATGATGTTGGAAGGGCACGGCGTTTGCCCATTGGTATCTGAGGGTAGCCAGATTCCTTATGTATTCTTCTGTAGTGACAATGACATTTTCCTCCATGAAACATCACCATCCGGACTTGTACACAATGGTTTCCTCCATGGAGGGGTACAGGGGGTAGGTGACTTCCACCGCAACCCGCAGCTGCGGCAACGGGAGTGATCACACTGGCAACACTTCCAGGTTGGTACTGTTGCTGTTGCTGTAGGACTGCTGCAGCTACTTGGTGATTGGAACATTGGAATGTAGATAGCAGAAGGAAAAATCCTTTGTCATCTCCATCGCCTCCCGTTCGTCACAGGGATCAAGATGGTCATTGCAAGTCGGTTCCAATCTAGCCGCTGCATTGACACAAGTAGCAACAATATCCGAGTTTACTCAACGGGTAAGAATCCAATTGATGTTTGAAACATTCCTCCGACTGCGCATCAATGACATACACAGGTAGATTATCCCATTCGTTCACTACTCTGGTAGACAGCGTGACATCACAAGGGACCCAAAGTCTCCTTTGTTTAAGCAATTTCTAATAACGCCCCTGCGTCGAACTGAAATAATTGAGTGGAAAGAAATTCTGCAATTCAACTCCAAGTTACCCTCTAACGATACGCAGTGTGAAAATCAAATCCCCGGCTTCTCGACGGTAGGCTAGGGAGAACAAGCTCAGGCACTGGAGACGATGCGAGTAAGGCAGGGTTCGTAACTCCAGAACGGCTTTAGATCCTCTCCGCTGAACTTTTTCAAGTAAGTTGCATGCAAATTTGGAAAGAGGATAAACAGCTGGTAGTCCATACTCAAGAATCGGACGTACATGAGAAGTGAACACTAGCCTGAAGATCTCCGGAGTCAAGCGAGAGAAGGATCGTCGTATGGCGAAAAACAACCTGTTGGCAGAAGCGACTTTCCTCAAGGTATCTTCGGTCGACTTTAGGTCTGGGGTTACAACGACGCCCAAGTCCCTCTCACGATTAGAGTTCGGCAGCAAAAACCCACCGATATGATAAATTCCAAATGGTTAGAAGGCACCCATCGGAAGAACGGAACATTTATCGTGATTTATGGGTAAATGACACCTGACCGACCAATCATCCGCTTCATCTAGACAGGAGACTTCCATCCATATCTTTAAATTATCTGCGTAAATCAAACAATCTGCCCATAGTACAGATGCCAGGTCATTAATAAAGACTTTAAAAAGTTCAGAGCCAAGAATAGAGCCTTGCGGAACACCGCTGGTCATATTTACAGCGAAGGAAAGGGCCTCATTTACTTGCATACGGAATGCTCGGTCATGCAGGAAATCAGTGAGCCAAGAGAGGATTTTTCCTAAAACACCAATACTGCAAAGTTTGCTAAGCAAAATTTCGTGTGGAACGTTGTCAAAAGCTTTACTAAAATCCACAAATACGACTTCTAGCCGCTTACCAGCATCCGTGGATTTAGCTCACTTTTCTCGAGCTACCAGAAGATTGGTGACACATGAACGCGAAGGACAAAACCCATGCTGGGCAGCTGAAATGATCTTGAGGTTCTGGAAGTGCAGCTTGAGTGCTCGCTTAAGAATCCTCTCCATAACCTTACAGACGACAGATGTTAGACAAATGGGACCACAATTCGTAGGAGCTTGCAGATTACCTCCTTCGTATATGGGCTTGACAATGCCCAGTTTCCAGACGAGCGGAAGACGCCCGGCCTCAAGTAAGCACCGAAATAGGTAGCAGATAGGAATAACAATATATTCGGCCACTATCTTGAGGAAAAGAGGATGCAGTCCATCAGGTCCCGGGGAAGAGCTGGGTTCCAACTCGCACAAAAGTTTGTATACCACAGTAACATTTATGTCCACATCCCTGACAGCTGAGAGCAAGGATGAATAACAATCAACTGACGGCACTCTCGTTGTATAGACCGATGAATAATGGCGCGCCAAAAGGTTGGCTTTATCAGCATCGTCGTGGAGCACGGTATTAGGATCGTGGGAATACAAAGACGGTATTCCACTTCTGGCTCTGGTGATCCTTTTCAAGTAGGAGAAAAGCAGCTTCGGTATAGACTTGGAATGTTCAGCCAGATGCCCTTCGTATTGCTGCCGTTTCGTACGTTTTTCGATGTACATACGTTCCGGACTAATTTATAATTGCTATAATCGGTTTCCAATCTCGAAAGCCTATAGCGATTCCAAAGTTTGTGTTTTTGGTTCATGAGCGATCGTAACTCTCGGTCAATCCAGGGGGACCTCTAGTAAATGGTTTTCGTTTGGATATGGGGACAACCTCATCAATAAGGGACAACATTTTCGAGTAAACAAGGCTCCAAGTATTATCGACGTCCAAGTGCTGAGGGAGACTCCAATCCTGCTCGCTAGCTGCCTTCTTCAAGCGGTTTGGATCAGCAAGCCAGAAATTCCGCCGATAGACACAGTGGTTGTGAATGCTCAACCGTGTGGTCCGTTGAAAGGAAAGTAGGCAGTGGTCACCTCCCGATTGGTGGTAAGGCATTCAAATCAGAAACATCCCATGGTGCAGGCGAAAACACAAGGTCGAGTATGTGCGGCGTCTGACCAGGGATAATGCGAGTAGGTGCCGCGACATGTTGAACTAAATGGCTTTCAAGAACAGCTTCTAGAAACGTAGAATCGAAGGAGGCAGGTGCAGCATCACAGTGAAGCAGATCCCAATCAATATTAGAGGCATTAAAGTCCCCACTAATAAACTATCCTTATTTCCATCATGCTTCTTTAGAGTGGTCAGTAAACGATCGCCAGAACTCAGGGGGCTCTGTAGAAGACACCGAGAAGGAGAGATCTACATCCATCGTGAATACGACACCAAAGCACTTCGGAGCAGTCATCACTTCCCAAGACAACATCAACTACATGGACCTTCAGGTTTGCCTTCCGGTAGAGTATGACGCCGCCCCCGAGCTCAAAACGATGCGATCAGCTCGGGAGAAACAGTAACCAGGAATATTTACTTCGGGATCTGGGATTTCTGGAGACAACCATGTCTCCGTAAACGCCAGAAGGTCCGGGAGAAGTACTGACGCAAGATGCACAACTTCATCTAGTTTATTAAGCAGACTGGGCACGTTCGCAAAAGGTACGTGCAATCCAGTTGTTGATCTTAATGTCCGGGAAGGACAAGAACTGGCTTCCAGCGCGTTCTCTGCACTTTCCGAACCACGCGAAAATCCTCAATACACAAATCGGTTTCACCGTTTGCACGGCGAGTTCTCAATTCATCGACTGCTATCTTCATTTTAACTCGGTCTTCCGGGGATAGACCCCTTAGCACGTGAAAAGGCTCCCCCTTGAGGCGCGAAGTTCGTCGAAGGATCCGACGGCATTCATCTCCACTTTGGCACACAACCTTAAGGCCACGCACCTTGGAAGAATCTTCGTGTTTTTTTGCCAAGTCGAAAAGCAGTGACGATTTGAATCCCCGGTTCCTCCTCATCGAACAGCAGGGAGATCATACGTTTTAGAAACAGTTGGTCAGCCGAAATTCTGTCTGCTGCTGTTGTCTTATCCGACTCCGGGGAGTTCATTATGATGAGACAACGTTCCCGGTTAGGGACTTTGGCGATCTCGGGGAGCCGTGCTTGGAAGGCGGCTTGTCCCGGAGCAGTTTCTCCAGATGGTCGATCCTATGAAGAACCGATTTCAGCCCGCGCTTTGGAGGTGACGCTTTGTCTTCCACAGACTTGGCTATACGCTTATATTTATGCACCACGGGAATCCGGCTTGCGGGAGCAGCCACTGTGTTCTCCTTGACGACGGTCGCAAACGTCTTGGGCAGGGGCTTACTAGGCTGGTCACTAGAAATGTGTGGCTCTGAGGGCGGGGCGGAAATTTGTTTAAGAACTGGCGTGACAAAATCAGGGCAAAAAGAAGGGAAAGAAGAAGGGGAAGTTTGGGAAACAGTCGGTTGGGGATCGGAGTGAGCACTAGCATAGCGGGGAGTAAAAGCAGGTAACTCAGACTGAGCCCGCTGGGTGTTGACTAATGTAGGACAAGAGTCACAAAAGATACCAACAGAGGATGCTGTATACATCAGAAGACACTCATAAAAATTTGGTGAGATACCACAACAAGTGATACGCAACCAGCCGTCGCAGAAAGAACATTGAACGGCCTTTGAGCGGATAGTGACACCTTTACCACAATCCAGACACTTGGACAACATGATGATAGATAGATCAGCAGAAGCTTCCGAGTATATTGCGCACCTCCAAGCCCGTCTGAAGCACAAGAAAACGGAAAAAATCAACTTTTGTCAGAACGAAAGCACACGGGTTCGCTAGCGGTGACCTTGACCTTGGTGATGCGATAGGTGGGCATACGGGGATGTGCCTGCAGACGTAGCAGAATGTAGAGACGACGTGAGGTTAAGAGCCGCTCCACTGGGCTACGGTAGCCTCATTGTGGCGTACGGAGTTGCTGTCTGGGCAAGCATTTGGTAATCCTGGCTACGCAAAGAACAAGCAGCCATTCCATTCTGAAAGCCAATAAAGTCCTGCACCACCAGCAACAGTGCCCACCAACCGCAACTCTCGGTCCGGCTACCTATTTGTACAGCCCTCTTGCTGGGACCGGACGTGAACTCATGTGTCTCCAGTACACCAGCTCGCCCTGTGTAACCAACTGCACTAGTGATGGCTGGAATGAATCTGCAAACCGGTGATCACTCCGATAGCTTTTTGCCCGAGACAGCACTATGCTGTGAGCTGTACTGTAACCACCAGTGCAGTTGGTTGCGTAGGGCGAGCTGGTTTGCTGGAGACACATGAGTTCGTGTCCGGTCCCAGCAAGAGGGCTATACAAATAGGTAGCCAGACCGAGAGCTGCAGTTGGTGAGCACTGTTGCTGGTGGTGCAGGACTTTATTGGCGTTCAGGATGGAATCGCTGTTTGTTCTTTGCGTAGCCAGAATTACCAAATGCTTGCCCAGACAGCAACTCCGTACGCCACAATGAGGCTACCGCAGCGCGGTGGAGCAGCTCTTAACCTCCCGTCGTCTCTACACTCTGTTACGTCTGCAGGCACACCCTCATATGCCCACCTGTCGCACCACCATGTGGCTGCAGCAGTCCTACAGCAACAGTACCAATCTGAAAGTGTGGCCAGTGTCACCACCCCCGTTACCGCAGCTGCGGGTTGCGGTGGAAGTCACCTACCCCCTGTACCCCTCCATGGAGGAAACCATTGTGTACAAGTCCGGATGGTGATGTTTCATGAAGGAAAATGTCACTGTCACTACAGAAGAATACATAAGGAATCTGGCTACCCTCAGATACCAATGGGCAAACGCCGTGCCCTTCCAACATCTTTGCCACCTCCGGCACTTCACATGAGGTCGCATTTCCATGCCGAATGCGCAAATTGTTCTGTTCCACACAGGTTACACGTTTGCCGTACTCCTGAGAGATGAAGCGCTTCAAATCAGGCGTGCTATCATGAAGGGCGTATAATGGCACGCGCGGCAGTTATGCGTAATTTGCGTGTGCTTCCATTGTGCCCATTTGGGTTATGGCAGACAGAGTTGCAGTTTCCCGTTGATATGAATACCTGCGAATGAGAAGTGAACTGGGTTCCGAGAGAGCGGCAGCACCGCCGAACTATTATGCGACGGTACCTTTCCAATATCTCCGTAATGGACCTTGATTTAGCCCGTCATTCGGCTGTCATTTCCACAGGGAAACGCCCTGATAGTGGAGGTATTCCAATTTACATCGGATGTCGATTAATAATTGCATGATAAGTACCTTTAAGTGACGTCGCTTCTCTGCCTTTACCGTCCTTTCTGAAGTACTGCGACATTAGTGCGTAATTTCCCAGGTAATGCACCAAGCCAGTGACTCTCCTCTCAAGTGAGACTTCCTCAATTTCATGTGTTCTTGCCGTAGTCGGAAGTTTTCATTTGTTATTTGAAACATTGCTTCCCTTTCACATCGTCTGTTATCTGCGACACACATATCTTTAGGACGTACCACTGCCGCTCAGCCGCGTCGGACGTACTGCCTGCACCGTCTGATGCACGCTGCATACGTGGTCGCAGGCGTTACCGTTTGCTTGATGTCCACGGTTGCGGACACGCTTCCATATGCGCAGGGCATCGCGTTTTCACGTAACGCCGCCACTCAGCCACCTCCGAGGCATTCACGCCGCCGTGGGAAGCTTCACGCATAACTATTCCCAGGTAAGCGTTGTTATCCATGAGGCTTGTTGTTTTACAGGGAAAGTGAAAGGCGCCGCCCACTGCGTTGCTAGTTAACACCGCCACTAAGGCACCTCCGAAGCACCGCTCTCGTTGTTATGGCAGAGAGGATTGCGGTTTTCCGTTCATTGGAATACGTGTCATTAATAAGTGAACAATGTAGCATGAGAGCCGCCGTCTCGCTGCACCATAATGCGCCGGCAAGTTGGCCATTTCACGTAATGAACCATGATTTAGGTCCGCATCATCGGGCTCTCATTTCCGCGGCAACATTTCCCTGCCAGGGAAGGTGTTCTGATGTAATTCCGATGCAATGTGATGGTTGCATGATAGGTAGGTACAGGTTGCGTTGGTTATCCTCCTTCACATCTATTTGGGAAACAGTGCGACGTTCCTAGAAAATTGCCGTGATACTGCACCATGCCAAAGCGCCTCCTCTAACGTGCTGCCTCCATGTGATGTCTCCTTGCCACATCGTCGCAAGTGTCCATTTTCTATATAAACATACCTTCCCTTTCAGAGCCTCTGTGGTATGCTGCGCATAGAGACTACCGACGTAAAACCGCCACTCAGCCGCCTCCCAGGTATGTCCTCCACCATCTCATGCACGCAGCATACGTAGTCGCAGGTGCGGTTAGTTTCCCATGAAGGCTTCTGTTTCATAGACGCAGTGATGTTCGCGAAGCACCGCGTTGCAACATACTACCGCCACTTGGCCACTTCCTACCTATCGCCTACACCATGTGATACATCATTCATACGTAGTCACAGGTAACGTTTGTTTTCCACTATCACCACTGTTGAACCGCGGAAGTGAAATGTGCCCCCAACCGCCATCCAACTTAGCACCGCCACTTAACCACCTCCCCGGAATCCCCTCCACCAGTTGATGTGACATGGAAACCTCTCCACAGGTGACTGGTCTTCTATGCGGACATCTCATTCGTGGCCCTGGTAACTGCCCTGCCATTGCCTTCCGACAACGGGAAAACACTGTACGTATTCCCACGTGTCGCCTCCACCCTGCCGATGCATGACATGGCATGACATGCAACACGAGGTTCGCCATGACAACAGGTAAGTCCCTTTGCGGTATTCCTCTTCCGTTCAATACGTATGGTCGGTACAGTCACCTGCAAGCGTTGCACCACTGTTACCCACCGTCCGCATTGCCACGGTGACATTGCCAACTGAGTTAACACCTCCATACTCCGATCCCATTGCGCGGGTGACTTCGTTGCTGAGGAGCATCCGCTTGCCGCCTCCTCTGGTTAGTAAGTCACGGTGCATCCATGCTGCCCATATGTTTCACCTGCAACTGGTGGTCAGCATGCACTACACCGTTGTCTCCGCTATCAAGTCCGTTGCACCTCCGGTAAACGTATCCCCTTTAACAAGTGCATTTCATAGGACATGTCTATCTGCGCTGCCTAAAAGTTTCATCCGGCACTACTGGTAAGCCTACATGTCACCATTGCCGCGTCTATCAAGTCCGTTTCACCTACGGTAACTGTCCGCTATTAATAACGTACTGTTATAACGGCTGTCTATGCATGCTGCCTATATAGTTGATTCCCTACTGTTGGTCACCCTACACGTCACCTTTTCCGCTGCTGCTTTGCCCGTTTCACCGGTAACTTCATCCCTTGTCAACTAGTGGATTTTAGAGAAGCCGTCCATCTGCGCTGCCAATATTGTTAATGCGGCAATATTTGTTCGCCTCCACGTCACGTTTGCCGCCGCTGTCAAATCCGTTGCACGTGCGGTAAGTATATCCCCTGTTAATAAAGGGCTTTTACATCTGCTCCGTATCCATGCTGCCTATTTGGTAATCCGTCGCTACTTTTCTGACTCCAAGTGTTCTTTGCGTGCTCTGTACTTCGTTGGAACTCCTGGAAAGTGCATTGACTCTTTACAATTGCCTTGTAGGACACCTGCGTGTCCCTGACAGATGCGCCATTAATGGTATTCCCACACGAAATCTTTCCTGCAACCTACATACTCCGTCGCACCGGCTGTCAGTTTGTTGGCTGTTAACAAATGTTTTTCAACTCCTGGGTATCCGTGCTGTCCGCATGACTGATCCGCCACTAGTGGTCAGCAACTACGTCACGGTTACCGCCGCTACGTACTTCCTTCCACCTGCGGTAACTGTATTGTGTGCCCTAATGCCGCTTTTGCTAAGGCAGTCTATCCGTCATTCCTAAATGGATGATGCCCAAGTACCGCTCTGCCGCGACATCATACATGTCGCCCCCATCTACACCGTTGCACATCCCGTAAGGGTATGGGATATTAATAGATGCCTTTTAGGACGCCTCTCTGTGATGATTACTGGAATGATGCGTCACTACTACTTCCCTGCATGTAACATGTGCTGCAGCGTATATACTCCGTTGCACCTCTGGTAAGTGCATTGCTTGTTCACCTTTTACCTTTCAGAACCGCTGTCCACCCCTGGTGCCTACTTCAGTGATTAGACACTGCTGGTATGCCTCCAATTTACATGTACCACAGCCGAAATGCTTCTTAGGACGTCAGGTTTGTGTAATAATCTGTAACACGTGGCTTTCAGAACCGGCGCACATTCCCTTCGCATGCATGAATACTCTGACCGTCTCTTCGTCTCCGAAGCAACGCACAAATCCATGTGTATGTTCATCACCGTGTATTTCACGATATGTGTTCATGTCACATTTCTTTTTAACAACATTACATAATTATACTGCCTTACGTGCACTTTTATCGAATGCCCGGTTCATATTCATTTCGTATTGTCGACTTGGCCTCTGATGAGCCTTCCGAAACCATTTCTCAGTGTTCACCCTTGGTGGGTTCAGAGCTACATACACGCTCACTCACCTAGTGATGAATATTTCTGCATGGTCCAAACGTCCGCCACGTTCATGGCTCCTGGTTCGCCTATGTAACGAACAATTTGCATCCATCGCCGCTTCACACCTGTAACGTTAACCTGTATGGTTGTTTCCGTGGCAAATAACCTTATTATTTTCGTCTTTTGAGGGTTTTTCGCATCACGGTAGGTTGGTCGCGGTGAGGAATGCAAATGTACTTCGCACTGGGTTCAGGAAGACGCAGCGTGGGTTCGAAGTTCTTGCGCATGTGTGTCTTGGAGTTCTGTGATTCATGTTGCACGGGTTTCTTTCTTCGCATAAAAGGAACTAGTAGGCCAAGTTGATCTTTGCAGCGGGGTACTATCCGGTTTTATCAGAATTCGCCGGAAGTTTCATTGCTGATAAAGTGCATATGAGGCGTCAGGGAGTCGTGTAGTGAGCTGTTGTTCGCACAATTTCTTACTTTCATAATTAACCTACGAAATGCCGATAAATGTCAACCCTTGCCTATTAGTGGTAAACCTATTGCTGATCCGTCTCCTATGGGCTCTATATCATGGTGGTGTAGTGATAAAGCCCGCGATGCAGGTGTCATCGTAGCGAGAAATTTTCATTTCTGGGTAACGTGCCTCCATGCCTACAATAAAGCGAGACATGAGTTACTTAATCTTGGGAGGGTGCTGAGCAACACTGAGGCGGATGCATTCTTCCTGTTAAATGAAGCAGCCGTTAAGCCACAAATGGAGTGCCGTGTTCAGGCCTCGTCATCATACCTCCGGAGTGACATCATGTGTATAGAAATGATTCCGAAACTTGCCACCACGATGATGGAACGTCAACCATGGAAGTCGTACGAATTTGGTCTAGGGATGATGACATCAGAAACGGCAAATAGAAAACTGCAACCGGTTTCCCTTACCTTCTCAGGCTTTGCAGCGGCGCCACATCACTGTCACATGTAGGGCTACAAAGCACAAGTGGGGCTCACTGCCGCGAATTAATTGCATCTGTCTTCCGTAAAAAGTAGGTTGCAGGAAGCTCACCCCGTCAATTACCTTATCCCACGCACGTTAGTAAATGATACGCGAACCAATAAGGCGGATTTCATACCTAATATATACCTTACACGAGTCTCCTGGTACCCGTGATGTCACCTTCCTCTTATAAACCATGTCATGGTATCCATATGCCTATATTCTCGATCTAGCACACCGTCTCAGCAGTCATCACATGTGCACTGTCGCTAGCAATCGACATCAATGTGCCATTACACTTAATGCATCTTTCCATTGCAGGTACCAGTTGAGTCAATTCCACAGTCATGGTCCCCCACGTGTTTCAAGGATCCACAAACCATTTCTCAGTGTTCTCGAATCGTGGGTAACGAGCCATGAAGCAGCTCACCCACGAGGTCGGGAATATTTGTGAATGGTTTAAAATCATATGCCTGCAGTGTGGGCAATACCCTTCGCGCCACAGTGGATACACCGAAGGCAACGAAACTCTTTGCAGTACCAAAGGTTAGTAAGCTTTTGTGAACATCCCATTACTACCTGTGGCTTGCTTACATTCCATCACCCACCGTTACCGTTTATCACCGTAACACTATGACACGCATAAGTATATTTCCAGCAACTAATTTCCGAGTAATGATCTCTCTGCATAGTATGTGCCCTGCCGTTCATGAATGATGCTTCTGGTCCGCACCGGCAATTATAATCACAAGGACGGGGTAATGCAGTCCAATGGACTGCTGACTTTTCAAACGATTTGTAGATTGTTTATTTCTTGGAATCAATCATGATGCATGGCAATACAGATCGTAGTACGTGTGTTTGATAGGTACTACGTGAAGAGGCGCCTGGTGTTCTCCAAGTTGCCGTGACACATCCTGAAGTTCCATAAGTGACAGCCAGCGCGATAGCCCACGGTTGACGGTGACTGAGGCACTGCATACACCTCTTGCCTGTGGTTGCAAATCATAGGATTACGGCCTCGCCAAGAATCACCATGGTGATTCTTGCCCACTTGCCCACTTCACCATGCCGGAGACTCTTCCCACACGTAAAACAGCGGCCATGTGATTATTCAGTGACACATCGTCACAGGTACCATCGGTTTGATATCATTACTCATCTACAGAGCCGCAGTGGTAGGCCCAGTGACACGAAATAGCAGAGGTTACTCACCTCTTGTGCACCTCTTGGCTGGCTAGCCGAACAACCTCCTCGTGGTGCCAGCTGGGTGGTTCTGGTTTAACCCGTTCCAGCAAATAGTTCGGCGGCAGTGTTCCAGGACGTGGTGGGTTTTCGCCCGGCAAGCGTTCTCCCTATAAAAAGCCACAAATGTCTGCTTATCAACACTGTGACGTGGCGGATGTGACTCGCCACAAAATAAAGTCACTGGCCCGTGGACATCCGGAAAATGGTATCCAACCCACGGACGTCAATCGCTTATTCTCACATTCCCACCGATAACAAACAGTCAAAAATTCTGCGGCGCATTCAAAAATACCAGCTACATTCATAGACTATTGCATACATATATACACCCACACACTTACATTCACTGTTATGCCAAACATGTACTCTTTGTACATTTGGATCACACTATGTTAGCTAAACATGATCATGCCTGTACAGATGTGCCTCGCGTTGTCGAGAATAAACGTTTATTTATTTATTTATTTACAATGCCGAGCAGATATCACTATTTCTTTTAACATGCCATTCACGTAGCATTGCATTGGTTAACTCCATCGGGGGCATTACCTTCGATATCACACCACCGGCCCCTACTTATTGTTCAGGATCATTCCTCAGCCGACTTATATATACCGCTGAGTTCACGGTCCTACGTTAATAACCTACCGTAACGGTAATCATTCCTTACAGTCGTATGTAACATCTACTAAAGTAGTGCAGTACCGCTGTCCTTCTACCAATACATCCATATTCCACCACTTTCGCAGTGTTACTTAACGTGAGAGAATAACTAATCTGCAGCCACTTTTGCGTAGTGTATAAGGCGGCGTGGGTGTGCAGATTGAAATCATCCTGACTCCAGTAATGCGACATCATGAGTTGGGTAATTGCGCTTCTCCTGCGTAACTTTGTCGCCTTTGTATCATCGCTAACTACATTGTGTACGTTTAATGGTTAGCGCGATATCCTTGCTGACCAATTGACATCATACGCTAATTTAGAGGACAGTAATGCCACCTTTCTGTATGCATCACTGAATTCATTTCATTTCATGTGTTACGTTCCAGTGATCATCGGGTACTTGAAGCAGATCTGATCCCTCCAACTACCGCCCAGTAACCCTTCTTCCTATACTCTCCAAGGGCATGGAATCCATAGTTGCCGATGCACTGGTGTGCTGTCCAGGAAACTGCAACCGCATCACTCCTGAACAGCACGGTTTCCGTCCACAGTGGTCATGTACAACTAATTTACTCATTGCACGCAGTAGTTGGACCGAGGCAGCCGACGCTGGAGAAGGTGTTGATGTGATCTACCTGGATTTTTCCAAGGCTTTCGATCGTCTAGACCATCGGATACTACTATCCAAGCTGCAGCATTACGGGATCGGCGACCCTCTTTTAAGCTGCATCGCTAACTTTCTATTTCAAAGGCAATTAGTGGTCAGAGTTCGGAGCTCTTTATCGGACCCCATACAAGTCGAGTGTGGTGTGCCGCAAGGCTCTGTTCTAGGTCCACGTTTGTTTCTGGTGTTTATTAATGACCTTGCACAGGGAATCGCTTCAAACTTCCTAATCTTTGCCGACGATATCAAGATCTGGCGCAGGATCCAGGCGAACGCCGACCAACATGTGCTCCAAAGTGACTTAGATACAGTGTATCAATGGTCGATCCAAAACTTTTTGCATTTCAACGTCAGTAAATGCAAGATGCTTTCCATCCGACATCACGGCAGCTACTCATACCGACTCGGAACGGAGGTACTGCAACAATCAACTCTCGAACGTGACTTGGGTGTCCTGGTTCAAGATGACTTGGGTTGCTCCAGGCAATCCGAAAAGGCCTCGAAGACCGGGAACCAACACGTTGGGCTGCTGAGGCGCGCGTTTGGACAAATAAACAGCTCCATATTTCGACAAGTGCTCAGTGCGTATGTTCGCCCCCATGTCGAATACACAATTTAAGCCTGGCATCCATGGCTGAAACACGACCTTAGTGCACTGGAGCAGCCACAACACCGGGCATCTAAGAACGTAACTGGAATGCGTAATCTGTCCTACCAGGAGAGGCTGCGACGACTAGGATTGTTCAGTGGAAGCTATCGCAGGCTACGAGGCGACCTGATTATGACATATTTGATTCTGCGAGACCCACATCATGTGTGCCGCCCTTCACTGCAACTCAGCAGCAATACAAACCTGAGGGGCCACCCATTAAAACTCGCGGAACAATACAGTCGTCTGGAGTGCCGCAAAAATTTCTTTTCCATCCGTGTCTGTCACCCGTGGAATGCTCTCCCAGAATCGGTCGTCTCTTCACCGACACTAACAATATTTAAAAGACGGTTGGACGATGCACTCATCCACTTACACTTTGTTATTTAACACTACGTCTCCATCATACACCTGGAGTTTACCCTGGAATTATTTGTTGTTACCTGTGGGTGTTGTGAATCTAAGTGGATCGCAGGACTGCAGCGAAGCAATCGATAAGTCCTTTTTTCATATTTAAAGTGTTAACTATTTTACTATCCTTTTCATCATAATTATTATGTTGATATCCCCACCAACTATCCAACGGGGCTTGTAAAGTAACGCTTCTTAACCCGTATAAATTCATTGTTAATTGTTCATTGTTCATTGATATCACCTATGTGGCTGCGCCACATGTGCACGTTGACAAAGTGCCTTCTTGTTCCTTACCCACTAGCTCGTCCACACTAGCTCCATGAGGCAGTTGGTCGTTGCTGGACGTGACGGGGTGAACATTCCTTGCGGGCGTGTGAGGCTCGATTGGCGGTTCCATGCACCCAATGTGCAACGCATTGCGATCCAGCCACCGCCTTGTGTGCGCTTGATACCAAAAATACGGCCTTTTTGTGTTTCGCTGTTAAGGAGTGTGCGCCGGCTACCTTGACGAAACCTGCCTTCCATCCACATGCCTTCCGGTCTGAATGCCGTCCTTTTACACTGCATATGGGGTGTGTAGATGGAACCGTGGGTAGTGCAGCAATACCCACCCATGATCCCTCTGTAGGCGCATGTGCCCGGAAGCTAGTCAAACCCCAACAATCCTAAGTAATTCTATGCATATGTGCACGTATACATATATGCATGCAAGCAATAAATATCTGTAAATATATATATATATATATATATATATATATATATGGTGGAAGAGCCTATGGTGCGCTGAGGCTGATGGTGACTAGATCCTGACAGATGGTCTACCCACTGCTGCTACTGTTGGGCCATTTGCTCATGTCCTGGGCGCCTCCTCGTGGCGACCGCTGGGTGGGATTTGGGTTTCGCCCTTCTCCCTGCTAAGATCCAGGACACCAATCCACACAAGTCAGTGAACTGACCATGTGCTAGACCCGCTGCCTTTCGGGTGTTCATTTAGTCGAAGGCTTTGGCTGAGGACCCGAGTCGTTCCGCTGTCAGGATTGGGCTCCTTGGCAGTATCCTAGTCCATCCTCTTCGGAGGTTAGGAAGTGGTCGATGGTCTACTTCCCGTAAAACCTAGTCATGGGAGACAACAGGACTACGGGTTATAATCTCGCAGCGCGATTGGCGCAGAGCACGAGCGCCACGCATTGTCTCTGGCGGTGGGAGGGCACCTATGGGTGTTCAATGGTTTGCTACTGCCGGTCTCAAGCCAAGCAGCCCCTGGTCAAATTGGTGCAAACCCGCCAAAACCGACCTGAGTCTGGCTGTGGTCGCAGGTGCGTATACAATTACGGTCGCAAAACATATGATAATTGTTCCAGAACCTCAGAGGCTGCGTGTGACGGCCGTCAAGCAGATCCCAATCTGTCTCTGCAATCACATTCCCGAGCTGGATCTGCTCTCCACTGCCTTGTGGGTTAGGCTATTGAGCCAAAGGCTCCGGGTGGAGTCCCTCAAGCAAGAATCAGAAGCAAAACGACCACTTCGCGTGCGCTTGCCCACCAATGCAATCGTATACCTGCGCGCAAAGCACTCAGCATCGGGTGCTGGAACGTGCGCTCACTACTGAACCGGAACTCCAGCGAGCGCTCGGAGCGACGCACTGCACTGGTCGCAATGGAGCTGGCGCGCTACCACATCGATATTGCGGCGCTCAGTGAACCTCGGCTCGCTGAGCAAGGTAAGTTACATGAAGCAGGTGCTGGCTACGCATTCTACTGGGTGGGCAACGCCGCCTCAGCACCACGTGAACATGGGGCCGGATTTGCAATATCCGATCGCCACCATGGCCAGCTGGTGGGTGAACCAACGGGCATCAGCGCGCGACTGATGACTGTTCGCCTACGACTCTGAAGATGTAAGTTTGCTAATTTCATAAAACGTATGGTCCGAGCATGTGTTATCCTGATGACACGCGTGTTCAGTTCTACACTGGGCTATCCTCCGTGATACGGTCTGTGCCGAGGAGCGACTGACTATCCCTGCTGGGTGACTTTAACGCGCGCGTTGAGCGTGATGCATCAGCGTGGACAGATGTTATCGGTGCGCATGGCATTGGTTCAGCGAATGCGAACGGTGACAGGCTGCTCTCACTGTGTGCCACTCACGGCCTGACGATCACGAACACTCGGTTTGCACTGAGTGCGAGTGATATAGCAACTTGGACGCACCCACGGGGTGGTCACGCTCACCTGTTCGACTACGTCATCCTACGTCAGCGTGATATGCGTGAAGTGCGCATGACACGTGTACTGCGTGGAGCTGAGTGTGACACTGATCACAAATTGGTTCGGACCAAACTGTAAATATATTTTCGTAAATCTATGTATTGCACTCCCGCCGTGAACCGGCGTAAATTTAACATTCTCTCCCTCGGTACTGTGGCGAAACGTACTGAGCTGGAGAAGGCGATGGCTGCACACCTGTGTGGTGATGTGGACTGCATAGCCACAGTGGGCGACCTGTGGCACAACATTCGTGACCTGGTGACAGCTGCCGTCGAGGAGACAATCGGGCGCGCAAACTGTAAGCGGCCTGATTGGTTTGATGACAACAATGTGACAATCGGCGCATTGGTGTCGGAGAAGAATGCAGCATTTGCTGCACATCTTTCAGACCCAAGTGATTTGGGAAAGAGTAGTCAGTTTTGCAAACTTGGATGGCGACTGACCCGAGAGCTCCGTCGCATTAAAAATGCATGGTGGACGGAGAAGGCGAATCAGATGGAATGCTACGCCGAACGCCGCCAACACAACGCATTCTTTGACTCCTTGAAGGCGGTGTATGGACCGAGATTGGAGCGGCTGAGGACACTGAGCGATGGTAGTTCAAGCGCTACCTGCACACAGACTGCAGACATAATGCAGGTCTGGCGGAAACACTTTGACTGTCTCTTGAACAACCGTTCAGAGATCGACTTGTCTACACTGAACGGCCTGAAGCAGCACGATGTGAAGGCGAATCTGGCGGACACGCCGACACTGGATGAGACGCAGAGAGCACTTGCTCAGCTGCGAAACGGCAAGTGTGCCGGGGCCGACTGGATCCCGTCTGAAGTATTGAAACACGGCGGACCCGCGTTGTTGGCTGCGCTGCAGCACTTGGTGCAACTCGTTTGGATTGAGGAGGGTGTGCCTGCTGAGCTGAAGGATGCCCTTGTGCTACCACTGTACAAGGGCAAAGGTAGCAAGCAATGTTGCACGAATTATCGTGGCATCAACTTGCTGAGTTGTGTGGGCAAGGTGATTGCCGAATTCCTGCTCAACCGCCTCGTCAGTCAGGTTGTGGAATCTAACGTGGCGGAAGAGCAATGCGGATTCCGTTCGGGTCGCAGCACTATAGATATGGTGTTTGCGGCTCGTCAGTTGCAAGAGAAGTGCAGAGAACGACACCAGCCATTGTACTCGCTTTTTGTTGATTTCACCAAAGCGTTTGATACGGTGAACCACGAGGCATTGTGGCTGGTGTTGGGTAAGTTTTGTTGCCCGCGTAAGTTTGTAAGTTTAATTGGATGTCGGCACAGTGGTATGCGGGGAAGGGTGCAGCTGAGTGGAGAGACCTCGGATGACTTTGCATTTGTCTCTGGTGTGAAGCAAGGCTGTGTCTTAGCTCCTGCCCTGTTTAATATATATCTTCATGCAATGTTGTCCTGTGCTTTTGATGCCGCTTGTGCTTACGGTGTTCGTGTGGAGCACCGTGTTGCTGGTGGGTTGCTGAACATCCGTCGTTTCGGTGCTAGAACTCTAGTCTGTGAGACGACTATCCGTAGGTTGCTGTTTGCTGAGGACTATGCGTTGTTTGCACACAGCGCGGATGAGTTGCAGCACATGACTAGTGCTCCGGCTTCGACAGCGGCCAAATTCGGGCTCACCATCAACACAAGCAAAACTGTCTGTCTCTTTCAGCCTTCACTGGAGGTGCAATCTTTAAGATTGCCACAAATCAGCATTGGTGCTGAAGTATTGGAAACCACCTCCCTTGGGAGTATGATGTCGACTGATCAGCAGCTACAGAGTGAGCTGCGTATCCGTGTCTCGAAGGCAGCGGCGGCATTCGGGAAGCTAGAGTAACGAGTGTGGAACAACCATCAGCTTAGCATTGGCACGAAGCTGATGGTGTACAAATTCATGGTGCTGTCCGTTCTTCGATACGGCAGTGAAACGTGGACGATGAACTTGCGGGATGTGCGATATCTCGAGCGGTTCCATCAGCAGTGTTTGCGACGAATTCTGCGGATCGGTTTGGGCGCCAGAGTTGCAGACACCGAAGTGCTGCGCCGAAGTGGGATGTATGCAGTGGACGGCATACTTTTACTGCGACACCTGAGATGGCTCGGTCATGTGAGCCGTATGGATTCGACGCGGATACCGAAACAACTTTTATACGGTCAGCTGAGTATTGGGAAGCAGCACATGGGGAAACCAAAGTTACGTTACCAGGACATGATTAAAGTGAGCCTCACACGTTCTAAACTTGATTGCGGATAATGGGAATCGAAGGCGGTTGATCGGCGTGCATGGCGCGATCTAATCACGAAGGCAGTTGCTGAAGTGCGGGAGAAAGTCCTCATGCATGCAGAGAAGAAGCGGCAGTTGCGGAAGCGGCAAGCACCGATGAATTATACTCCTTCGACATCGAGCGCATGGTGCTGTAGAACATGTGATCGCGAGAGCCTTAGTCAGGCAGGCTTAGTGAGCCATGAGCGAGGACACTCCGGACTATTACCGAAGCGACGACGGGTTCTGCAGAGAACGTATGCAGCACCGGCGCAGCGTTTATAGGCACGCTGAATGCGATTTACTAACAAACAAATAAATAAATACATACTTTATTCTCGACTATGCGAGGCACGCCCATGGAGGCATGATCAGATATGTACAACTGTACAAACATTTTATGGCAACTGTGACAGTAATAGTAGAAAATTGGTCGTATGTCCATGATAAAATAAATTGATAGATAGTTTATTCTCAGTTTCATAGAGACGCACCAACTTAGGCATGATCAAGGTTTAAAAACTGTTGTGTATCACGATGATACTCCGGGTTCAATCGTGTGTAGTTGAAACGGTGTCAAGAAGAGTTGATATGTGACTCTAGTCGACTTGCCAGTATGTAGTTGTGGGCTGTGACTTTATTCAGTGGCGAGTCACATCCGCCACGTCGCAGTGTTGTTAAACAGATATTTGCGGCTTTTTATGGGGAGAACGCTTGCCAGGCGAAAACCCACCACTTCCTGCAACACTGTCGTTAAGCATTTTAAACATTAATGTTGAACTGGCAATGCCGCTTGACGACTGGTTTCACCTTCGGTTTTTCGCGGGATAATGGCTTCTAATTTCCTCTGTTAATTGGACGGGTATTTTGATCTGGGTCGCCATGATTTTTGAGGTCGGTGGAGGAGAGGGGCATCGCGATTTTTCTTCTTGTTGTATGTCCAGGTGAGCAAAAGTTTCAATTTTCCGCTGTCCAGATTTTTCAGATGTATAATGTATGGGAGTATGAGGATATGTCCAGTTCTCCATACTGGACAAGGGTTATGGTGATTGTAGGTCGGTCCTTGCGGAGTTTTACCATCCTCCATGTCACTCCTTGTGGGTTGTTACGTCCGTCTTGGGCCAAAACTGTTCCTCACTCCAATTCCAGATCTCCAAGATGTCCCGGACCTCAGAGAAAAGGGAAAGTGAGAGACAACCGAGAGAAGACCGCAAGAACAGGCATGGAGTTGAATATTGTTAATGTCTTGTGTTATAACATTTGGGCTTGAGACAAAAGCATGTACACTGTGCAACGATAATTATGCTGAAAATGTCTTTTGAGTATCCCATAGAATCATTAGCCTTATGGGTGGATTGCTATCGCCTGCGTAGGGACAAGAGCGTTGCACCAGTAAGTAAAGTACGAGTATCCGTTTGATATGAGTCGATAGTTGCGTGGGGATAGAGCAAAGAGAGTTAGAATGTTGGTAGTGATTGTCAGGTGCATGAACAGCACGTAGTTAGTGTAATCCGAGAGGGGGCATAATAAGCGAAAATAAATAGGTTTCTGCGAGAGAGTCTTAAAGATCAATTGGTGGCTGGGCAGCGGAGGGACTGGATGCAGATATTCTAAAGGAGTAAAGGTTATTGAGATACTGGGTGGCTACTAACAAGCACTGGATCATCGCATACGCATGGGGCCAATGGCCATTAGCTACTTCTGAAGAGAAATGCCGAATTTATGACGACCGACAGATGTTGGCGCTAGGAGTGACTCAGTCGCTAGATGCCGCTATTCCAATCAGGCGCTTTGTCACTAGTGTATGCCTATAGGGTCGATGAGTGTATCTATAGGCCAGTGAAGGTAAGTGCTAGGTCAACAGATCAGCTAAGCTGTGACACAAACAATCCAAGAGAATGAGCATTGTAAGAGGGAGCGAGCTCCGGATATCCGCAGAGTTAAATGGAAGCTATGGCGACTAGCTGCTGCTAAGCAGAGATAGTGGCTTTAGGAAAGAATGAATCAGGGGCTGCTGTAGCCATGTCATTATGACGTTTGACCAATACTGGATACCTACAGTTTCGATGAAGAAATCGACATGTGAACGAAGCTTTAAGAAACAGACGGCAAAAGAGAATGAAGGTTGGAGAGTCAGTGGGTGGCTCCTTGTAACCTACATGGAGCCATCAATGACTAGCTGTTGTCAACTGGGGTTGACGCGAGTAGGACGAACGACAAATATCGGCGCGCTAGGAGAGAGGAGTGACCAGCAAAGGAGAGAGGAGTGACCAGCGTGCTTGCATGCCAAGTCTCTTTATTTCGGGTGGTGGGTTTTCAATTTTGCCTAAATGCTTTTCTTACTCATATAAATGTCTACCTGTACTCTATTCCATTAACTTGCACACCTCACTGAAGTTAAGTGCATTCGATTTCTGTAGCATTTTTGTGTTCGTGGCATTCCGTAAAGTATACTTAATGACCTCGTGCACTTATCTAGGATTCGTTTGTAAACAACTTATTTCTTATGCTCATTAACTTAAGGTTTATGCCACCGCTTCCTTATGCATCAATCGAGCTAAGTTCTTTGTCGCTCTCTCGCTCTCAAGTGATTGGCTGCTGTTTGATATCTCCGGTGTGGCTGCCCTTGATGTGAATGTTGACAAGGTGCCTACCTGTCTATTACCCACTACCTCGTCCATCTGGCTCCAGGAGACAGTTGGTCGTTGCTGGAGGGGACGGGGTGCACGGTTCTTGTGGCCGTGTTAGGATCAAAGAGTGGTTCTATGCAGTCAGTGTGGAGCGGACTACGGTCCAGCCACCACCTTGTGTGCGGCTGATTCCCATATAAGGTGTGCTTGTGTTTGCCTGTGAAGGAGTGTGGGCCGGCTCCGTTGATGAAACGTGGTTCCCATCCACCTGCCTCCCGGTCTTATTCCTTCGGTTTTACACTGGATATGGGGTGTATGGATGGAGCTGTGGGTGTTGCAGTGCAAGCTATTCGTGGTCCCTCTGTAGGCGCAGACGTGCTGTGGCTGAGAGCAGTGACAAGCAATTCTGAAACCGGATGCCGCGAACTATGTCAGCTGCGAATGGAAAAATGTCCAACTTCCTCAGCTTTTGTCTCTCAAAGTTTTGGCTTTCCCGAGCCGGAATAGTTCTCGGTGCTTCCGCACAGTTTTACCTTGCAGCTGATGGGTTAGTTTAGCTGCAGTCCAGCTGAGTAGACGGGGAATTGGGCAAATCTCATTCTCCGGCTACCCATTTTAAAACGCTTGCTTTGCTCCTTGAGCCTTGTCACTAACCTTCGAAATCACAGCTTGTGCCACAAGGCGGTGTGGTTATAAAGGTGTACATGGGGTAATGCATCACGAATTTTGGCTCAACAGCCTGAGAAATTTGACCAAACGTTGCTCGATTTGAGGCGGACGGTAGCTTACACTAAACATCCCAAGGTTCACTACCACCGGCAACGGCAATGCCTGGTGCCAGTGCTCTACGCCAGACCAGCTGTGATTATTTAACCCATTGACCTGCCTGTTTTAAATGCACAAGGCCAGCTACCTCGCGTGAGACTCTGAAGAGTACGGGTTGCGACTGAGTTAGTTTAACACATAACAACCAACCCCTATGGTATGCCTAACTATGAAGACACGTAGAAAGTGTCAACCAGCATAACTTCTGTGTCAGCTCGGAAGAGATAACAAGTGTACCCAGATCGTGCATTCCGCTGCGACGTCACAAATATCGATAAACACGGCACGTGCATGCAGAGAACAATGCTTTCAAGAAGCCTACGAAGAGAGCATCCCCTACGTGGCCACGGTCCACTTCATCTGCTCAAGCTTTTCAAACAAAATGCGAATTCCCGAGACAAGAAAACCCATCCCAGAATCTGTGTTGTGCACTACTGAGTAGATTAAACCTAGTCAGGTGACTATCCAACGAATTCCTCACCAGCTTTTCAAGCAGTTTGCTCACGAAGTTAGTCAGACTGACCGGCCCATACTTGGCCGACCGACGCTTGTCATCATATTTAAGGTAGGACAAGTGACAGCCTCCTTCCATTCAGAAAATACTGTACAGCTGTCAAGTGACTTCTAAAACATCACCAGCTGCGGCCCACCTAGCTCCACCGCTAACTGACACAGAAGCTTCGGGTGAGTTAATCAGGTCCAGCTGCTTTAGTATGGTTCAGCTATTGCAACATCCCAAGGACTTGCGTATCTACCACGTCTAATCAGGAATCCTCTTGTACTATGGGGAAAGTTCAACGCTAGTCAGCGCGGCATTGTGCACAAGAGCCCCTGTATACTGCACATCAAGTAAAAGAGCGTTGCTGAGTCTGCTTAAGCACGAGTTCCCTCGGTCCACATCAACTTTGGTATTACCGATTTTGTGTCACAACAATTCTTAACATAAACGAAAATCTTCAGATTTTCCGAGGCTCCATAAGCCAATTTCGTTTTGGTACAGAAGCGGAGCTTTCCTCCAGCGTTGTTTACCCCTGTTTCTAGCTTCGCGGTACCTAGCATAGGTGCTAGTTGGTGGAGCCGCTCCGAAAGTCCTCCAGCACCTAGAGCGCTTCTGAAGGTCCACGAACTGAGGCAACGGTACTTGTAAAGTAAACTTAAGCATATCTGTACCGAAGGTACCTTCCGCCGAGTTGCACGAAAGTTTTGCGCGGCAATCTTCCGGTAGATTGAAGTCCCCAGTAGCAAGCACTTGTTTGTGGATTTGGGTGGAATTTAGCCAAGAACTTCTTTGGATGCACGCCTAGGGCTTCCATACATAAGTACAAATGCTAGTTAAGCCGAGGAAGTGCTAAGCACTAACGATAGAGGTTCGACGGTTTATCTGCAGTCTGTAAGTTGTAGGTGCGCAAATAGTAAGTCCACGACGGAAGTAAAGCGCAACGCCCCCGACTTGTCGGTCAACGAAGCGAATACATCTAAATAGCGCGTAACCAGAAAGATATAATTCAATATCCTTGACGTCCTGAGACAGCCACCTTTCATCGAATGCGAGTATATCAGGAGGAAACAAAACTATAAGCAGATCCATCTCGCACGTCTAATTCCTTTAGCTGCGCGCAATGCTTAGCACCATCTGAAGCTACTCCTACTGTCTAGCTATGAGTTGTGCGCTAGCAGGACTGGCACTGGTAGGGCAGAAATAGACCGCCGGCTAACCACCCGAAAGCCTACCGACCGAAGACGTTGGCCACTAGCATTCTCTCCTGGTTTTTAGGTCCTAGTAGGCCTATTTTGGCTTCAGCCCGTCCGTTATTGGGAGGTTGGCTGGAGGCTAACTTTATTACCCTTCGGTTTAAAGGCAAAGCTCAACAGCGCTTTACGTTCTTCCGAGATGAATAGGAATACACGAAATAGTCGCGGTCGAGAGTCTGGGGCGTTAATTGGGACGGCAGCCGATGCAGGCAACTTCCTGAAGGTAATACCGGCAAACCCAGGCGGAAGAAGCTTCGTTAACACATTGTAGGTCGTCCAACGTACGTTCAGCAGGAAGTGCCGTAGTTGGTTCTATTGCGATACGGAATATCGAGATGCCATCCATGAAGGAATCATCTCAACGGTATGTATTCACCCTACGAGTTGAGAACTTTAGATAAACAGCATCCGGCATAGCCTCAGGCAATGAGACTTGGCGCAGGTTAACAGACGACGTTGAACCAACTGAAGCGTACTTCTTATGCTCCAGCAAGCGTTACATAAACGTTGGGTGAAACGCTATGATCACCAGCCAAATTTGCCTTGGAGCACATAAAATTATATTATGGCTAATGTTTGTTTCTCGAGGGTAAGCACGCACCGCTTTTCACAATATTTCCGCTGAACAGCCTATTAGTATGACACGTTCAAATTTACACATACCGCGTCGAGGCTAGTGCCGAAACAAGTGGTCATGGGTTCTAATATTGCAAATCATGAGTTCATGCAATAGCAAGTACCACTGGCCACGTGTGGTGTCACGCTTAGGATGCGCGTGGCACAAATACACATAGTTTTGTGGGAAACTATCAAGCTGGGGAGCCACCAACGGATACTTAAAAAAAGTGCACGACGTTGCGGACTAGTTATTATGCACTGCATCATCCATTTCCTCAGCGGGTTTAGCGAACACAAAGCATATGGCAAAACATAGCACCGTCGTCCAACATAGGGGACCAGGATTCTCCAGTCTGACGGGAGCGGGTTTGCGTGCCAAGACCAATGGTATTATTATGGTCGCGAAGGATACTGATATGTAGTTAAATAATCTGTAACTACTATAAATAAACCATTAGCGGATGTATAAATGAATCGTGTCCTGTAGCTGTCATAGTACCATAGGTTACTGTAACGTTGGTAGCAGGTGTCCGGAGTTTCCAAGTGCATAATTGGGTTTAAATTGGACCTATATTATTGGACAAGTAAACAGTGTACTCGGTTGGTCAGGAAATGAAGGATAGCCACTTTAAGGGCGTATATGAAAAGTGACACACTTAAATTGAAGGGGAAATGAATATTTTGCTTACCTCACGTGCTCCTATGTGATTTCATTTTGGGAAACGACTGGGCAGAAATGTTAGCGTACTTCGAGATATAGTGGACAAGAACGGAAATGGCTGTAAGAATAATATGTGAATAACGGGGCAAACGGATGTGGCACGAATGGGCAAATAACCATGCGATATGCGCATACCTATTTATACAAGGGACTTGCTACGGAATGCGTATTTATAAAGGAAAAGCGTCGCGAAAGCGTCAGTTGCATATCAGCATGCCTGGAGAACAGTAAGTTGAGTGATCCAAGCTGAAGGAGAAGTGAAAATGCATGTCGGTCCCTGGTCAATATGTGGTGGCTAAATGCTCACAACGGCGGAATGAACTTTCATAGGGTACATAAATGGTTGATGAAATCTGCTATATATATACATATAAATACAGTTGCAAAATTAGAATGCATACATTTGTAATTAAATATATGCAATCACTATCATAATGCATTATGCATACATAAAGGTACGCATTATTACCCTCAATCCCATAATATGTATGGATATATGTTAATAGAACTACATTTATGTATACATATTGCTTCTTGAAAGTGAATGCATATGTTTAGTTGCAAATATATGCATTCCTAATTTTGCAACTTTAACGTGATTAGAAATGGTTTGCTCCTCCAATCTATCCATGCTTTTATCCTTATGTAGGAAGACGTTTGTACGCGTGTTACGGTAACACTGATCATCAACGCTATGCCGTTTAAGAGGACCGCACGTTATTATTTCCCGCTATGATTACCTAATGCAAATCCCCGCAACTGGACGTCAATGAAGCAATGTATAAATAAATAAATAAATAAATGTGATATGCTCTGTAAAACGAAACACACATCGATCGACTGAGTCGAAGGAAACACGACAACGGTGGGTCGCCAATAAACCTGGCGGTGCTCCAACACTTAACGCAATGTGAAGCTGTGGTCGATGCAGCCCCGATCTCGACGAAATCCGGCTTGCTCTCCACGAATCTGGCTTTCACGGATGCCAGTCAGTCTGTGAAGAATGACAGAGGCAAGCAATTTAGAGGCAATCGAAATCAGACTGATCCCTCTATGATTGCCACATTCTAAACGTGAGTTTCCATTGAAAATTGGGACAATGACGGAGCGGTTCCAGTCTGTCGGGACTGGCTAGTGCTCCCAAACTTTTACTATCAACTCGTGTAAATCATCTACTAGAGCAGGTCCCTGAATTTAAAGACGGCTGAGGGAATTCTATCTGCCCCTACGGCCTTATGCAATTTCAACAGCCTGGTCTCACGTTCGACTTCTGCGCGTGAGGGCGGGTCCAAGGAGACGGCCCCGGGAGAAGGGCGCGCAATGCCTGAAGAAGAAAGCGATAACACAGGTTGGTTATATTGCCTAGCAAAGTGTTCAGCCCAACACTCCAAGCCTTTTGACAGGCTGTGGATCAAGTGCCCACTCTCGTCGCGCATGGTCTCGCTAACACAACGTCTCCTGCTGCCTGTTGCCAGTATCAGACGGAATAACTTACGATGATTACCAACGGCAGCGGCTGCTTCCATTTCAGAGGCACGATGAGGCCATCAAATTTCGCGATACTTCTTCAGGCTAGCATGTAGTTTTGCCCTGAGAGTTTTGCTAGTCTTATTGTATTCGCTTCCAGCCGGAATACGTCGGCGAGCATCCCTAAGTTCCAGAGACTGTGTAGAGACCCAATGTCCGGTTTGGCAATTTGCTTTGCCACTTGAAGACATGCCTGCTAACAGCAACGCTTGACGAATATGCGACCAGTAATCTTCAACGGTGTTTAGTGAGCGCTTACTCAGCCCAGATGCCAGCGCACTTTGGTACATATTCAGAAAATCTGGCTTCGCCAGCTGGCTGGTGTCAATCAGTCCACATCGACGTTGCGGACGTCCACCGAAACGCACCAGGAGGTCGGCACAGACAAGTGCGTGGTCAGAGTCCACGCTCGTGTTCCAAATGGAGCGACGGTTTTGGCCCCAGCCTCTCCAGCGATAACTGATCGCGATATGATCGATTTGCGTCCACGGCTGGCCCGAGGCTGGTGGCCTCCAAGTCACGCTTCTGCAGGTGCTGCGTCGAACGTTAGTGCTCGCGAGAAAGAGGCGAGCAGCTCCACACAGCTGTAGCAATCACACACCATTATCATTACGGGAGCCTACACCATGTTGGCCGCCCAGAGGCCAATTTTCCGACTGGGGCGTTTAGATCGCCAGCCAACACCACAGTATCCGTGCTTCGTCTGTAACGAAGGAGCTCGTGAAGTTGCTGATAGAAATCATCTTTTACTGAATCGGTGCTACAGTTTGTAGGGGCATAGGCTGCAATGACAGTCACCGTTTGTCCCCGCTCGACTTCGTAGCATGGAACGAACTAGCTAATCGAACGGCGCACATACTATTGTTTGCTGGGATACAATCAATCAGGGCAGCTTTCGCCCGGGGACGCAATACAACGCCGACGCCAGGTTGACCGGCATTTGAAGCTGCATCATCGCCAGACAGGCGCAGTGAGAATGTGCCGCCAGTGTCGCAAGTGGGGGATCGCAGGGTAAGCGCGGAGCTCGAACCTTGCAGGTGGGCTGCTGATAAACAGCAAATATCGATCGATAATGTCACTAGTGTCCCGGCAAGTGCTGGCTTTTGGTCAAGCTGCAGCAAAGTGCGCACGTTGCGGCCTGCCAATCTTAGTGAGACGCAATGACTCCGAATGGAAACGGATGAACTGACGTTGTCCGCTTGGTTGAACGTGGACTTGTCAACTGGATTGGAGCGAGGCCCTGCGATTGTGTGATTTGAAATTAGAAGACAAGCGACTGTTGAAGTAAGCTAGGGGAGGGTCATGAATTGGGGATTGAAAATGGGGGATATAAGTAAACTTGGAGCGGCACGATAAGAATGAAGAAACGCAAGAAGGGTATAAGCAGACGAGAATGCCTGTGCAGTAGCATCCATACCCTATCCACCCTGCTCAATGCAACACATAGGACGCCGTTTATTATCCTCTGCGACGGCCAGAGCATCAAGCAATTTTTGTAGGATAGGTTCATTGTATTGTGTTGGCCTGAATACTGTCAGGTTGCTCAGGCTTAGCCAGGAGAACGATCAGGGTTCTCAACCAAAGCCTTTGGTTCAAAAACCTTACCGCAAGACAGGGCGTTTTGGCACTGGACTACAGAGCACGTTTTACGAAATGAGGAGCCACTCCCATTCCAACCCTCAACCTGGAGGACCAGGAAGCTGATTTTCTCTGGCCTCTAACCATTGACCAATCTGGTATGAGTGGCTATGCTGGTGCAAAAGAAGCACCACCCAGCATAGCTCAGTGGATCTCCGAGGCACGCAAACCATCGCACCACGGTAAGGCCCAGCCTCATTGACATAACAGGGGATCGGTGACTTCTTGCAAGGCCGGAACATGGAAGTCAAATAAAACGATACCCTTTCATTCTCAAAGCCTATGTATAGGGAAGCACCACAAGGCTCCGTTCTCGGACCGGAATCGTTCAAGGTATATCAATGATCTTTACAGTATGCTACAAACGGACTGTATGGTCTATGCAGACGAACTCAGGCTATGGGCAGAGGTATCCAACCTCGAAGACGCCGACCGATTACGGGAAAAGCTTAATCTACCACACTCTTGGTCTATCAAGTGGGGTTTGCCGGTCAACAAAGATAAGTGCTCAGTCCTGTCTATAAGTGCTGCTGAAGCACTGGGCATGTATCACATTGGCGGACATCTACTCAAATTTGCCACACAGGAAAAGGACCTAGGCACAATAATTTCTTCTGCTCTCAAAACAAACCTCGACACGTTAAAGAGATCTGCTGGGGCGAATAAGATGTGGGGCGTCATAAGGAGATCATTCGCTTAAATGACGTTGCACATATTTAGACTTCTCTTCATCTCTCATATCCGTCCCATACTTGAATTTGGACTTCCGGCCATAGCCCCTCTATCTAAATATGAAAGTGACGAGATAGAAAAATTTCAGCTAACAGCCTCGAAATTTGTCCTTGGGCTACGCAAACCCCCTGGCTAGCCGAACAACCTCCTCGTGGTGTAAGCTGTGTGGTTCGGGTTTAACCCGTTCCAGCAAATAGTTCGCCGGCAGTGTTCTAGGATGTGGTGGGTTTCGCCTGGCAAGCGTTCTCCCTATAAGAAGCCACAAAAGTCTGCTTAACAACACTGTGACGTGGCGGTCGTGACTCGCCACAAACTAAAGTCACTGCCCCGTGAACATCCGGATAATCCTATCCAACCCACGGACACCAATCTCCTACTCGCATATAGATGACGATATCAATCATCGAAGATTGGAACAGCACAACTACAAGCACAAAATAAACAGCTACATACACATACACACATAATGACATACATACATACCCCCTACACAAACACAAACTGCTATGGCAAACATTGGATTTTTGCACATTATTGATCATGCATCGTTATGTCAAAATGATCATGCTTGTAAAGGCGTGCTTCACGTTGTTGAGAATAAAAGATTTATTTATTTATTTATTTAGACTATCGCCGACGTCACGGAGACCTCATCTATACAGGACGCATCCTACGATGAGAACTGGGAAACGAGCTAAGGCAGTTTTTTCAGCTAAGACTTTGCAGCTCGACTCGAGGTCACAGCTAGAAGCTGTTTAAACCGAGGATGTTCAAAGGCCACTCAGATGTCACTCTCTTTACTCGAGTAAATAATGACGGGAACCGACTGACGGACCCGCTTCTCAGTGCACAAGCAGAATGGAGTTTCATACGTTCGCTAGACCTCTTCTTACTGAGTATTCCAGGATCCTACAGGACTGTCACTACATCCTGAGCTATGACACAGCCAATTCGCGTGCAATCCTTAGAAGGTCCGGAAGCGAAGGAGCTGACAAGGGATCTCCCTTTTGCTCTCTATCACTCAATGAACATAACCCTTTTGAAGACGGACATCAGTGAAACCCCGCTTTCTCCTGCGTCTCCGTCAACCGCTAGTTCTGTGGATATAGCCATGTCTTCCTAAAAAGGAAATCATGACAATGACACAACTGCAATTTCCCTCATTCGCAAAATTCAACCTTCAACTTGAAAGAGAATGGGCTCAGCAATCCAGCATCCTGTAACGACGTAGCATTTATTATACCGTAAAAATAGCGACTTACACTTTCCAGAATCTTTGCGACGCCCGCCATGAGCACAGAGATAATGCACGTACCGGTACGGGTACTCATCTGGCAACCTTTTTCACTTTTGCCGTTCATAATGCTATGGAGTCACAGCCGTATGCTGGCAAAAACCTGTGGCAGTTGCAAATGTCTTTACATCGGACTGAACCACATCAAATTTCCGATAATAGTACGCACAAAAGACATAATTTCTCAGAATCATTCGCCATGATGACTGTTACAAAATGTGGCGCCAAGTGATTTCCAATACTCCTGTAGTCTATCACAACAACTAACTATGAGAACCACATTAACCTTCTTTGATACAAAAGATACACCGAGTTGTGTATACTATATATGTATATAAATAAAAAAATAAAAATATAAACCGCCATCTAATGGGAACCTCTCCAGTTGGTCTAGCATACCTACCGAACCGAACCCGCCGCTAGGTAAATCTCAGACGTGAGTCCCGGTCCGCCAACATAGTGAATGTGAACCAAATAAGCCTCGTCGCTTGCTTGTCATTTCAAACAAAGCGCCAGAGGGTGTGTACTGTGAGTGTTACGCGGTAACTTGACTTTTTGGAGTGCCATACTGATCGAGATTTTTAGTTGAATTAACGTGGAAAACAGTGTTTGAATAAACACTTGAAACGAAATTTGACTGTTGTCAAATTTCCTCTGATCCAAGATATCTTAGATCGATTAAAGTGGTTCTGGTCAAAGCGTCTTTGGCGCTTACTGGTAATTTTTCCATTTTTTCCCAGTTTTAACCCCGTTTTGCACCCAGTTTTTTGCCTTTTTATTGTGGTCATTTATCTATTGCATACGTGTTATAATCACTCTGTTTTCCACTATGTCGGTCTCGCAATGCACCGAGGCTGTTGTTCCTGATGGCTCGGATTCTGAGGTTATCGCACTATGTGGCGGACCAAGCTGCAATGTACCAGTAACTGACGATTCAGGCGGTATGCAATGCGATGTCTGCAACCGATGGTACCATCAGCTTTGTACGGAGCTAAATACCGAGCAGTACGCAGCGCTGGCCTCTAGCGAAATGTTGCTGTTCAGTTGTGCCAATTGCTGCAGCCGCCGGCAAGGCCGCTCAGCCTTTCGTACGAGAGACGAATCTCTTGATACCCGGCTGCGAAATGTAGAGCGTTCGTTCTCGATGCTCTCTGATCTTCGCTATAAGATTGATCTGCTTATGACGACGCTTCCGGTCTCCAACAAAGCAGATTTGATCGCTTACACCGATGATCAGCTTGTGGCACCTATCATTATGTCACCGGTCCAGATGGCTACCGACCACCAAAATGAAGCAGCTTCGGACGTCGTATCTACACCTACGCTGATCGACGCCGAATTGCTGGTTCAAGGGTCACTTCGAGTTAAGCGAAGAAGAGCCAGGAAACCTCGTAAGCTCTCTGCTAAACAAGAAGTTGTCTCGGCACCGGAAACAAGCCAAGTGTCGTTACTTGGCAAACCGTCTGAAGGTTGTGCGAAGGCGAAGATCACAACACGCACTACTTATCAGCCGAAGTTGCCGGAAATCTCGGTTCTCACCGAGAAGACATATTCTGAAGGTGTGCTTGATTCTGCTCAAAGCGGAAAAGCCTCACGGGACCCTACTCCTGTTATCAAGAAGAAAAAGAAGATAAAATCTGCTATAAAGCCTTCCGGTGAAATCGATGACCCTAACAAAAGTAAGACATCGACAACGGAGCGAAAAACATACGCTGCCGTTGCTACATCATCGGAGGGGCTAAAGACAGTCCCATCACCAGTAGTGAAGCCACCTGCTCCGAGTGCCGAATCAAAGACCCGTGGGGTTAATACACCCCGTCGTGGCGATTCTTTCACGGATAGTAGCGTTATATTCCGTAACGCGGCTGAATCTACTGCTGTCCTTCCCGCTGATCGCATATTGGACGACCTTCAATGGTTTAAAATGTGCGTAACGAAGCTTCTTCCGCCTGGTTTTCCAGGCGTTACTGTCAGGAAGCTGATTAGACTGGGGAACGTCCCAGTTAACGTACCAAACCCGCGACCGCGGCTACTTCGTGTAGTACTCTCTACCCCGGAGGAACGCAATGCTCTCATGCGGTTTGCGTTTAAGCTGAAAGGTACAAATATTAGCGTTCAGCCGGACCTTCCGCTAGCCGATAGGCTGAAGCTAAGGGAGGCCATCAAGGACCTCAAAAGCAGGCGAGCGGCCGGTGAACAAGGTCTCCGGTTAGTGGGTTTTCGGGTGGTCAGCCGGCGGTCCTTTTCCGCCCTACCAGTGCCAGTACTGGTAGCGCACGACCCAGGTCTGGATCTAACGAAAAACTTCAGATAGTGCTAAGTAATGTGCGCAGCCTAAGGAATAAGGTGTACGAGTTAGGTCTGCTTGTAGATGGGTCTCATCCCGATATACTCGCATTCACTGAAACGTGGCTGTCTCAGGACATCACGGATGGTGAAGTACATCTACCTGGCTACGCACTATTTAGATGCGATCGCTCTGCTGGCCGACAGGGAGGGGGCGTCGCTCTTTATGTGAGCTGTAAACTGGACGTTTTGAAGACTTGCTTATTTCAGTCGGCAGACAAAACTGTTGAAGCTCTATCGGCTGTTATTAGCACCTCCTCGGCTCAGGTTACAGTTGTAATTGTGTATAGAAGCCCTGGGAGCGTATCCAAAGAGGTACTTGAATTCATCCGCTCCCAGTCCTCAAATAAGTGTTTGGTGATGGGCGACTTCAACCTCCCAGAGATTTGCTGGGTAGATCTTTCTTGCGACTCAGCGTCAGGCACATTTGGCGCTGATCTGCTTGAACTTACGCTCCAAGTATCTTTGCACCAGTTCATTGACCTCCCCACTAGGTACATGGACGCCCAAGTGCCGTCTATTTTGGACCTTGTATTCGCTAAGTCACTCGATTTTGTTGATGACATTACTTACGGACCTCCACTGGGTTCCAGTGATCATGTTTGTTTGCTCTTCAATTGTACTCTGTCTAGACGCTACCAGAGTACGGTTGAGTCTCGCCCGAACATATGGCAAGCAGACTATCAATCAATGAGAGCCAAGGCTTCTGGTTTCCATTGTGAGATCTCAGACGACGATACTGTCCAGGTTGCCTGGGATAAATTTAAGTCCTACCTCACAGAGGTCTCTGCTCCCTTCATACCAGTCACAAGGAGAAAGGAGGCCCGAGCACAGCCGCCCTGGATAGATCCCACTGGCAGGCATCTGCTCACAAAGAGGTCTAGATGTTGGCGGACTTACCGAGACGCTCCGTCCACCGATACTTATGACAGGTACCGTAAAGCTAGAAATAGGTGTAAGCAACACCTAAGGGATGCTCGGCTCAATTTTGAAAAAGGGTTAGCGGACGATGCTTCAGAGAATCCAAAAAGATTCTTCGCTTATGTCAAAAGGCGCTGCGCTTCGAACATGTCAATTCCAGTGTTGATGCGTGATGACGGTACTCATGCGCATACGGATTATGACAAGGCCTGCGTACTCAGTGGGCAATATGCGGCAGCGTTTGTAAGGGAAACCTCTTTGACAGGCGTTGAGCTGGTTTGCAGGACCCCAGAGGGTTCAGAACTATCTGAATTTATTGTAGCGGAGACTGCAGTTCGTAGGCTGTTACAAGGGCTGAACCCTTCTAAGGCCTCTGGGCCTGATTTAATTCACCCGAAACTGTTGCATGAGTTGGCTGCGGAACTAAGTGGACCGCTCGCTATTGTGTTTCAGAAATCGCTTGACAGTTGTGCATTGCCTTCCGAGTGGAAGGAAGCTGTCATCTGTCCCATCTTTAAACATGGGGACAGGGGTCTGCCTGCAAATTACAGGCCAGTTAGTCTGACGAGTGTAGTAGTCAAACTCCTCGAGAAACTGGTGAGAGATTCATTGGAGAGTCATCTAAGTAGATTTAATCTACTTAGCAATGTACAACACGGATTCCGGAAGGGATTTTCGTGTCTGACGAATCTGTTGGTAGCTCGCGAAAATTGGGCGGATGCAGTGGATAACGGCCACACACTGGACGTGCTTTTCGTCGACTTTTCGAAGGCATTTGACAAGGTACCCCATTTGAGGCTCGCGCAAAAGTTGTCCTCCTACGGGGTATCTGGCCGCGCCCTTCATTGGGTGACTGCCTTCTTGGAGGGTAGAGAACAATGTGTACGGGTAGGCCGGGGTCTATCATTTAGGCAATCTGTCCTCAGCGGCGTGCCGCAGGGCTCGGTCCTTGGACCGCTGTTGTTCTCTATCTATGTGAATGACCTACCCACGGAGCTTGAGGTACCATCGCTGCTATTTGCTGATGACCTGAAGCTGTGGAACATTGTTGATGTTCCTGGGGGTTCCGAAGCTATTCAGCGAGCATTGGATAAGCTTTGGGACTGGTCTGCTTTATGGTTACTGCCCATAAATCAGGCAAAGTGCTCCGTTCTTCGAATTGGAGGAGGTTGTCCTCCTGCGAAGTACTTGGTCTGTGGGGTCGTACTCCCCTGTGTATCTAGCCAGCTTGACCTAGGCGTCGTACACTCTTCGGCTTTACACTCCGGCGACAACTGGAAGAAGGCCGCAAGCAGAGGTTTCCGCATGTTGTGGTTAGTCCGACGTTCTTTCGGAGTCTTGACGGGCGGCATCTTTACGAGGCTGTTCTCGGCTTTCGTTCGCCCTCATCTGGAATACTGCGTCCAGGCTTGTCCGCCCTGCCTCGTCCGGGACAAAATGGAGCTGGAGAGGGTTTTACGAGTGGGTACTAGGTTAGTCGAGGGATTACGGGGACGGACGTACCCCGAGCGTCTACTTAGTTTGGGAATGCATTCAATGCACTACCGAAGGCTTAGAGGAGACCTAATCCTAACCTACCGTATCTTGACTGGGAAGGTTGTTCCAGATTTATCTTGGCTATTCAGTCCCGCTAGATTGTCTGTTCTACGCGGTCATTCGTTGAAGCTGGACAAACCGCGGTCCGATCGGATTAGGGCGGAAATCCGGCTGTCACGCCGAGTTATCGACCGCTGGAACATGCTTCCGGAAAGTGTTATCAGGGAATCTACGGTTAAGGGATTTGAGCGGCAACTTGACGCTCTTGGGTGGCAACACGAAACCTTTCCATTTTCCTGAGTAACTCGCATCTTCGTACTTCGATTTTCTTTTCTCTACTTTTCTTCACGTATTGGTATTATTTTCTTATTTAAGTGCACTTCCCTATTCTGTACCTTCGATTTCTCTTCCTATCCTTTGCTTATTTCACGTGACTGCCAAAGCAGGGACTGCTAGGGCAGGAAACGTGGGCATTAACCGGTTGGCCAGGGTGCGATACGGGTGTTTCCGTTTTAGATCCATCAATAACTGAGCACTTCATCAATTCCTGGCTCAACGATCCACTCAAGATGGAACACTCACGGGATTCTCCTATCGTTCCAGTCCCCATCTGAACTGAAATGCATGCACAGTTTATTCGACTGCAATGGATTTCCTTTAAAGACAGCATTCCATTTCAATGTATTTACTCCTTATTCACGAGATGATCATCACTTTGGTTGGCGTACCCAAACGCAGCGTCCCCGTAAGGGGCAGCTCTACTTGAGCTTACGCTACAAGTACCGTTGCATCAGTTCGTGGACCTCCCCACTAGGTACATGGACGCCCAACTCCCGTCTATTTTGGATCTAGTGTTTGCCAAGTCACTAGACGTCGTAGGGGATATCACTTACAGCTCTCCCTTAGGTGCTAGTGATCATGTTTGTTTATTGTTCAGGTGTAGTCTGACCAGGCGTCACCAGAGCATTTCTAAGCCATTTCCAAACATATGGCGTGCTAATTATCAGGCAATGCGTACCAAGACTGCTGGGATGCGTTGCGAAATCTCGGTGGTTGATACGGTTCAGGCGGCCTGGGATAAATTTAAATCTTATCTCACGGAAGTGTCTAATCCCTATATCCCGCTTGTGAGGAGAAAGGAGACACGGGGGCGGCCGCCGTGGATGGATACCACTGGCAAGCTCCTGCTCCAGAAGCGTTCTAGGTGCTGGAGGACCTACCGTGCGGCTCCATCAACTAGCACGTATGATATATATATATATATATATATATATATATATATATATATATATATATATATATATATATAATACACAATCTGTGGTACAGATATTGTGCCATCAGAATCATGGCTGAATAGGAAAACAATATGAATAATAAGAAAAGATCAACAACAAATGCTCTTTTTTGTCTGTTTTACCACCCACAGTTTTTGAAATTTTTTCTGTTTGTTCCTTTTTTAGGGGGAGGAAGAAGGGACACCGCAACAGACCGATGCACACGTCCGCCATTGACATCGATCTTGAGCCATAACTTCCAAGGTCTTCAACCTGCAAGTATCCTCATCTGTCGGACCCCAACCAGGTAGTCGACAACAACCGGCCGAGGCCAACTGTTTCGTCAACCTTTTCATGCGGCTTCTCCATGTTGTAGGCTGTCCACCATACCGTCTCTTCCAGCCCTGTCCAGCAAGTGCAAACAACGCACGACGGGAGTAACGCTGGACAGGCATGCGCAATACGTGTCCCAACCACCGCAATTGATGCAGTGAGATGAGCTCCTCGAGCGAGTGGCTTCCACGTCCCAAGACACGCTGTCTAACTTCCACAGTGCTTACGTGGTGCTGCCACCACACACGGGCAATGGACCGCAGACAGCGGTGTTCGAAGACGGATAGCATGCGCAAGTCATCTTTACGAATGGGCCAGGTCTCGCATCCGTACAACAGTACAGCACGAACAGTTGCACAATAGACCCGCCCTTTGATGGAGAGGCGAATGTCGTGGCGACGCCACAAATGCCTCAGCCTAGAAAAAGCGAGGCCTGCTCTCGAGATGCGCATCGAAATCTCGTCTCCAACAACCCAGCCAGCAGTGATGCAACTTTCCAAGTAGATAAAGCTCTCCACAACCTCTAGTGTCTCACCAGCAAGCGTGAGTGCAGGTAGAGGCACCTGCCAGTCTTGGAAGAGAGCCTTGCATTTGGATGGCGAAAAGTACATACCGTACTTTGATGCTTCAATCGTCAAGCGGTTTAATGCAAGTTGGACGACGTGTGGATCGTCACCCAGCAAGACGATATCATAAGCATAATCCAAATCAACAACTCGACTACCTGGGAGGAGCTCGACGCCAGCGTTCAACGAATCGCCTGGAGCGTTCTTCAGAACATCCTCAATGGCAAAGTTGAATAGGAACGGAGAGATAGGGCATCCTTGTCGAACTCCATTGGAGACCACAAAGGTAGGCGAAAGCCCGCCATAAGCCCTAACCCTGCCCGAGGTCGGACTATGGAGAGCGGGCAGTATGGAGACGAACTTCTCGGGGACACCGTTCCTCAGAAGGCACTGCCACAGTACTGTACGATCGACAGAATCGAAGGCTGCACGGATATCCAGGAACACAGCAATCGTTGGCCTCTGATACACATGGCGCAGCTCGAGGATCTAGCGAAGTGTGAAGATTTGATCGATGCAGCCGCGACCAGGGCGAAACCCAGCTTGTTCTTCTCGTTGCAACGATTCGCGTGTTGGGGATAGCCTGCGAAGTATGATGGACACCAGCAGCTTGCAAACGACGGGGACTAAGCTTATTCCTCTGTAGTTGAAGCGGATTGTGCACAGGGCCTTTTTGAAGATGGGGACGACTATCGATTCACCCCAAGATGATGGAACTTTCTCTTTCGACCAAATTTTCGAGAACAAAGCGGTGAGTTCTCGGACCAGCGATGCGCCACCATCTTTAAATAGAGCTGGGTGAAGACCATCAGGGCCGGGGGCTTTATAACGCTTCATGTGCCGGAGCTCCTGCTCGATTTCCTGGGAAGAGGGAGGGTCTGTGGGGGTAGAACACTCGGCCCCAGTGCGAGCGCCGGAGGTAGCAGGTGGAGCTGGGGGCCAACAAAACTGCGAGCCAAAATGTTCGGCCCATCGCTCCAACCGTCGTTGAAGGTTGGTGATTAAGGTGCCATCTTCTTCGCATATTGTTTCACTTATACCAGATCGAACACCTTCGGTGACTCGAATAAGATGGAAAAGTTTTCTGGTATTACCAGAGAGACTAGCAAGCTCCATCTCCCTAGCACGTTCGTATCACCAAGCTTCGCGGTCCATTTGCAGACTCCTGCACAACTCTCGACCAAGGTATTGGCGTTCGTCACCGTGTCTGGAATCCGATGGGATCAAGCGGCGTTTGTCCATCAGCGACAAGGAGTCGGCGGAAATCCAATATTTCGGTGGGTGACGGGTAACTCCACAAGTGTCGATACTGGCGGAAACTAACGCATCTTTGATATGCGCCCACTGCGAATCGAGATCACCGTCAATAGTTGAGCCAAGCAAAGTTGACAGTGAGGCTTGGTACCTGGTTAAAACCGCAGCGTTTTGTAGATTCGCGACGTCCGGTCGGTAGTGGGCGCGCTTAGGTGATCCTCCGAAACGAATGCAAATCTTAGCACGAACCAATGCGTGATCAGAGTCTAGAAAAGTTGACCAGTACGATCGGCAGTCCGTTACGCTTCCGCACCATCTGTAGCTGATTGCTATGTGGTCAAGCTGGGAGCACTCTTGCGTTTGTGAGGGCGGGCGCCAGGTAGCAGTGTGTCTCCTCGAGTGTCGAAAACTAGTGCTCGAAAGGAACAAGCGATGATCAGAGCAAAGAGCCAGCAATCTGTCTCCATTGTCTGATCGGCTGCCACCGAGACCAAAACTACCCCCAATGTGATGCTCGTTTGGTAGAAGGCGGCCAACCCGTGCGTTAAGGTCCCCGGCAAAAATGACTATATCCGTCCGTTTGGAGGAACGCAGAAGTTCATGTAGTTGTTAGTAAAAGCTATCTTTAACTGCATCCGGGCTGCAGTCTGTAGGGGCGTAGGCGGAAACGACAAACAAGGCACGCTTAACGTCTCGATGCCTGCTTACCTCTTAGTCTGACTGCATAGCCGACTGTTGACTGGGATCCAGTCAAGCAGAGCTGATTCAGCCTTGGCACTTAATACAACCCCAACACCAGCTTGACCAGTGGCGGCAGATTCTGGGTCTCCGGAAAGCCGCAAATAGTATTTGGCGTCAGAGTTTACCGGAGAGGCCATTCTGATGACGGCGCTAGAGTCTTGTAATCTGGTCTCTGAAAGACAACAGATGTCTACCGATAGCGTTTCAAGAGTACGGGCCAGACATGCTTGTCGTCCGATCTGCATCAAAGTTCGAACATTAAACGCTGCGAGGATGAATGGAGAACCAGGTCGAAGAAGAGCTGGAGCTTCGGTGGAGTGAGAGGCGGTTGCGATCGCAGGACATTGAAAACCGGGAGTTTGGCTGTTGCTTCCATCAGTTGTGAGACGTGGGTCGTTTGTGACGGTGACCGTAGAAGACCTAAGAGTACATGTATGTGAAGGACGGGAGGTGGGGTGGTCTGTGAGTGAACGTTGAACGGTTGAGTTAGGACAGAAAAGAGGCATAGCGTAGCAGTAGTGAGCGGTGTAGTCCATGATTCGTCAGTGGGCGTGATACTACCCGGTTGCCCAGGCCGAAGTAGAAGGTTGTCTTAGGGGGCCCTACCCCGAGCCTTTGATCAAAGATCTAACCTACAAGGCAGCAGGGCGATGTGAGGACGTCGCAACCCGTTGGGAGCCGGTGACCAAATAGATGGTTCATACGCCTTTCGGTCCGTGAAGGACCAGGGGCCCAACGCACCCTTAAAGTACAATGCCTCTCAGGGAGGGGCAAGGGGCAGTGACTTTATTTAGTGGCGAGTCACATCCGCCACCTCGCAGTGTTGTTAAACGGACATATGTGGCTTTTTATAGGGAGAACGCTTGCCAGGCGAAAACCCACCACGTCCTGGAACACTGCCGCCGAACCATTCGCTGGAACGGAAAAAACCCGAACCACCCAGCTGGCACCACGAGGAGGTTGTTCGGCAAGCCAGCCACCTATGATAGATACCGCGAGGCTAGAGATAGGTGTAAACAACACTTAAGGGAAGCTCGGCTGGTGTACGAAAAGGAATTGGCTGATGGAGCTTCGGAAAATCCGAAGTTCTTCGCTTATGTTAAGAGACGCTGTGGTTCAACTTCGGTAATCTCAACTTTGATGCGGGCCGATGGAACTCGTGCGTATGCGGACTCAGATAAGGCTCGTGTACTTGGGGAACAGTATGCAGGGGCTTTTGTACGTGAGGCCGCGTTGACTAGCGTTGAACTTGTCCCCAGAGTACCTGAGGGTTCTTATTTAGCTGAGTTTACTGTGGTGGAAACGCAAGTCCTTAAACTGCTGCAAGAACTGAACCCTTCCAAAGCAGCTTAACCTGATTCAATTCACCCGAAGCTTCTGCATGAGTTGGCGGTGGAACTGAGTGGACCGCTGACGATGGTGTTTCAGAAATCACTTGACAGCTGTACATTACCTTCCGAATGGAAGGAGGCTGTCATTTGTCCTATCTTCAAAAATGGTGACAGGAGTCTGTCAGCCAATTATAGGCCAGTTAGCCTGACTAGCGTTGTGGTCAAACTGCTTGAAAAGCTGGTTAGAGATTCGTTGGAATGTCACCTGAATAGATTTAATCTACTCAGTAGTGCACAACATGGATTCCGGAAGGGGTTTTCGTGTTTGACGAATTTGTTGGTTGCTCGTGAAGCTTGGGCCGAGGCAGTGGACAATGGCAACGTGGTGGATGTGCTTTTCGTAGACTTCACAAAAGCATTTGATAAGGTACCCCACTTGAGGCTATCACAAAAGCTGAGGTCCTACGGCGTATCTGGCCGCGCCCCTCACTGGATATCTGCGTTCTTGCAGGAAAGAGAGCAGTGTGTACGTGTGGGTCGCAGCCTAACCTTTAGGCAAGCGGTCCTTAGCGGTGTCCCACAGGGCTCGGTGGTTGGACCGATGCTGTTCTCCATCTACGTAAACGATCTCCCTGGAGAGCTTGGGGTATCATCCCTATTGTTTGCTGATGACCTTAAGCTATGGAATGTTGTAAATGTTCCTGGGGGTTCTGAGGCCATATAGCATGCACTGGACAGGCTCTGGGACTGGTCAACTTTGTGGCTACTGCCCATAAATCAGGCTAAGTGTTCCGTCCTTCGTATAGGAGCAAATTTCCCGCCTTCGAGCTACGTACTCGGTGGGGTCGAACTACCCCTTGTCTCCAACCAGGTTGACCTAGGTCTCGTTCATTCCTCGTCTTTGCATTCTGGTCACAACTGGAAGAAGGCCGCTAGTAGGGGTTTCAGAATGTTGTGGTTAATACACCGTTCTTTCGGGGTCTTAACTGCCGACATATTTGTGAAGCTGTTCTCAGCTTTCGTCCGGCCCCATCTGGAATACTGCGTCCAGGCTTGCCCGCTCTGCCTTGTTCAGGACAAAATGGAGCTTGAGAGGGTTTTGAGAGTAGGTACCAAATTGGTCGAGGGGTTACGGGGGCAATCGTACCCCGAGCATCTACTTAGCTTGGGTGTGTATTTAATGCACTACCGACGGCTTCGAGGAGACCTAATCCTTACTTACCGCATTTTAACAGGGAAGATTGGACCGGACTTGAGCTGGCTATTTAGTCCGGCTAGGTTGCCTTGTCTTCGCGGCCATCCCATAAAGCTACACAAGCCGCGTTCTGACGGGATCAGGGCGGAAACTCGGTTATCGCGTAGAGTTATCGAGCGCTGGAACTCGCTTCCAGAAAGTGTAGTCAGTGAACCTACGGTTAAAGGTTTCGAGCGTCAGTTAGACGCTCTTGAGTGGCAACACGAAACCTTTCCCTTCTCCTGACCATATCCATCTTCAAACTTTTAATTCTTATTCTCATTCTCTTCACTCTTTGGTGTTATCCTTCATTTTACTGACTTTCATTCCCCTTTATCTTCCATTTACTTTCTACTTCTTTCTTCACGTAACCTACACAGCGCGGACTGCTAGTGCAGGGAACGTGGGCAGAAATTGGTTGATCAGGGTGTGTTTCGGGTGTTTCGTTTTAGATCTATCAAGAACTAGCACCTTATCATTTCCTGGCTCAACAATTTGCTCAAGAAGGAACACTCAAGGGATTTTCCCATCGTTCCAGTCCATCTGAATCCGAATCTAAGGCTACTTTTCAGCAAACTGCTTCCTCCTGACTTCCCTGTTCTCACTCAGAAAGCTGATCAGATTGGGGAACGTGCCTATCGCTACGCCAAATCCACGACCGCGACTACTTCGCGTGGTCCGTTCTACCCCGGAGGAACGCAAGTCATTACTGCGAATTCAATTCATAATTATGGTTAGTGGTGCCAGCTTTCAGCCGGACCTACCACTTGCAGATAGATTGAAGTTAAAGGAGGATATCAAGCACCTCAAAACTAGACGGGCGGCTGGTGACCAATGCCTCCGCCTGGTGGGTTTTCAGGTGGTCAGCCGGAAGTTATTTACCGCCCTCAGAACCCCTCCTGATGGCGCACGACCCAGGGATGGTCGTGCCTTCCTTGAGGTAGTACTTAGCAACGTGCATAGCCTAAGGAACAAGGTGCACGAGTTGGGTCTACTTGTAGACAAATCTCGTCCCGATATACTTGCTTTCACCGAAATGTGCTTGTATCCGGATATCACGGACGGTGAGATATGTTTACCTGGCTACGCGCTGCTACTTTGGTCGTCGAAGCGGAGGCGTTGTACTGTATGTGAGCTGTAACTTAGGTGTGTTGAGGACCTGCACATTCCAGGGGATACTTGACTTTATTCGCACTCAGTCTGCAAATAAGTGTTTAGTTCTAGGGGATTTCAACCTACCGGAAGTCTGTTGGGCCGATCTTTCTTGCAATTCGGCGTCAAGAACACTCGGTGGAGACTTTCTTGAGCTGACTCTCCAAGTGCCTTTGCGCAAGTTCGTGGACTTCCCTACTAGGTGTATGGACTACCAAATACCACCTACTTTACATCTGGTTTTCGCTAAGTCCCTGGACTTCGTGACTGACGTTTCATAAGGTGCTCCTCTAGGGTCCAGCGATCACGTATGCATATAACCTTTCGATGTGCTTTTTCAGGGCATTAACAGACCGCTGTTGAATTACTCCCGAATATTTGGCGGGCGGACTTTAGTGCAATACGAGGTAAGGCTTCAGTTCTGAACTGTGAGATCTCGATGGCTGAATGTCCACTTAACCTGGGATAAATTTAAGGCATACCTTACGGAGGTTTCCAATCTCTATATTCCACTCATGAGGAAAAGATGGTTAAAGGCACAGCCTCCCTGGATAGATACGACAGGCAAATATCTACTCAAGAAACGGTCTAGATGCTGGCGAATCTATCAAGCAGCTCCATCAGCCAGTACCTATAATAGTTATCGAGAGATTAGAAATAAATGTAAGCAACATCTCAAAACTGTTCGTCTCCAGTACGAGCAGGGTTTAGCGGACTCGGCCACAGCTAATCCCAGGAAGTTTTTTTGCTTACACTAAAAGACACAGCGGGGCAAAACTGTCTATACCAGCGTTATTGCGGGCAGACGGAACCCGTGCGCAAACTGACTATGACAAGACTTGTATACTTAGTGATCAGTATACTGCGGTGTTTGCTCGGGAGACCTCTTTATCGCAGGTTGAATTGGTTTCAAGTGTTCCAGAGGATTCTTGCTTAGCTGAATATAGCATAACGGAGGCTCAGGTCTTCGAGCTACTGCAGGGCATTAATCCCTCTTAAGCTTCCGCTCCTGATTCAATTCGTCCGTAGCTGTTGCATGAATTGGCCACTGAGCTGAGTGGTCCTTTCACATTTGTGTTTTCAATATTCCTTGACAGCTGCGTCCTACCTTCGGAATGCAAGGAGGCAATCATCTGTCCGATTTTTAAAGGCCGTGATAGCGCTCTGCGCGCGAACTACCGGCCTGTCAGTTTAACAAGCGTAGTAGTCAAGTTGTTTGAAAAGCTGATAAGGGATTCAGTGGAGAACCACCTGAATAGATTCAACCTTCTCAGTGTTGCGCAACATGGATTCCGCAAAGCATTTTTATGTCAGACTAATCTACTTGTAGCTCGTGAAAGATGGGTCGAAGCGGTAGACAGTGGCCACGCTGTAGACGTGCTATTCATGGACTTTTCGAAAGCTTTTGACACTGTTCCACATCGTCGGCTCTCACTAAAGTTGAGATCTTACGGGATATCTGGTCGCGCCCTTCAATGGGTGTCTGCCTTCCTTGAGGGGAGGGAACAGTGCGTACGGGTGGGGCGTCGACTTTCGCTCAGGCAAGCTGTCCTTGGTGGCGTCTCGCAGGGCTCGGTATTGTGGCCATTGTTGTTCGCGATCTATGTAAGTGACTTGCCGGGAGAGCTAGGAGTGTCATCACTAATGTTTGCTGACGACCTTAAGCTCTGGAATATTGTGGAAATCCCGGGGGTCCTTAGGCAATTGAGCATGCCTTGGATAGGCTCTGAGAATGGTCTACCTTATGCTTGATGTCCATAAATAGGGCTGTTCTCCGAATCGGAGTTGCAAATCCTCCCACCCGATATGTTGTCGGCGGTGGTGAACTCCCTGTTGTCACTCAGCAGGTTGATTTCGGAGTCGTACACGCATCAGCACTTCATTCTGGCAACAATTGGAAGAAGGCTGCTTGTCGGGGGTTTCCTATGATGTTGTCTACCCGCCGCACTTTCGGAATTTTAACGGCCAATTTGTTTCTGAAGTTGTTCTCGGCATTCGTCCGACGCCATCTGGGATGTTGTATCCAGGATTATCCACCATGTCTTATCCGAGACAAAATGGACTTAGATAGAGTGTTACGAATGGGCACTCGGTTAGTGCAGGGTTTACGAGGAGGCACATATCCTGAACGCTTGCTCAGTTTGGGGATGTACTCAGTGCACTATCGAAGGATATGAGGGGACCTGATTCTCACTTTTTTATTTTGACGTGTAAAATCGGCTCGGACTTGTCAGGGCTGTTTAGTCCCGCTACGGTATCTAATCTCCGCGGTCACCTACTGAAACTGCATAAACCACGGTCTGATGGGATTAGGACGGAAACTCGTCTATCGCGCCTAGTTATAGATCGCTGGAATTCGCTTCCAGATCATGTGGTTAGGGAACCTACGGTTAAGGGTTCTGCATGCCAGCTCGATGCTCTTGGGTGGCAACAGCAAACCTTTTCTTTTTCCTAGTTGACTTACCTTCACTTTTCAGTTTTTTAATGACTCAAATATCTTGGTATTCTACTTGCTTAGCTCTTTCCACTTTCTCTTTTGCCTGCTGTGTACTTTTTTCTTTTTCTTACTTCGCGTAACCGGTCCAGCAGGGACTGTTAAGGCAGTATGTAATCTCAACAGTCTATCAACTAGATACAGAGCCAACTAGGGCAGGATACGTGGGCATTAATTGGTTGGACAAGGTGTGATGCAGTCATTTGTTTTAGGTCCATCAGTATTTCAAAGTCTGCCAACTGTTTCAGCGACCCCCTGAAGGAAGAACACTCACGGGATAATCCTATCGTTCCAGTCCCGTCTGAACTTGTGGTGACTACGTGGATATAGACTGCAAGATATGTAAACTTGGTTTCCATCCGAAGCTAGAACAAGGTGTAAGAATGTTTTAGGAATGCGGAGAAGCCTTCCTGTGCATATTACATCGTAGAACCACTGTAAAGTCTTAACTTTTGTATGTTATCCTTGCGCAGAAACCATTGCAAGCCTCACTGTATCGTACCAAATCTACTCTATATGCCACCGGTGCGAGTACAAAAGTTGCTGCATCCAGGCAGCCGGGGTGGCAATCCCGCACGCTGCCACTACGCTACGCTATTCCTTATCACGCTCACCTCGGAAAAGCGACGGTCATAACCGGCTCTGGTTTACCTTCCGACACGGGTAGCCTACAGTTAATATAGGAGACAGCATTCACAGTACACACCAGCCATCACTGCTCCGCTATGCTTCTACTAATTCGTTAAAGTGAGCACAGCTATAAATCCTGTCCGTTCTTTCACCACGGACTTTAACTTAGCTGAGCTTAGAAAAATCAGTGGACTTTATCGCACCATTTCCCTGCTAACTTGTAAAGTTGCTTACTCCATCTCCGTCATCTTTGTGTCATCCTTATCCTCTATCTCGCATGTAAGTCGCACTTGGGTACAGTTTCACTCTAGGATGATTAACCACTGACTTGTTGCAACATAGTATATTTATTACACCTACCTAAAACGGGTGAGTCACATCTAACCTACCTTTATAGGGCTTACCTAACTCGGTTGCATTTCACGGTTATTTCACGTGTTGCCCACTACACTGTTGTACTCATCATGATCTACTATACCCTTGCTACCTTCTCGGTGACATACCGAGACAGTGAGCTACGGCATCTTTCCTCTTCCTATTATTATTCGGCCACGATTCACATGACTATGTAAGCACCATGGTATTGCTCACCAGACTATGCTACCTACATTCTGCTCCTTGAAATCGTTTTGTAGATTACATGACCCTAGCTTGACCAAAAGTCCTATGCTAACTAACGCGACGCTTACAAAGTCGGTGTCGCAGACTAATGCTTCAGTCTGTCCATGTGCTTTTTCGTATCTGACGTGCGCACTTAGTTTTCGAGCGAAATGTGCTGTTGATACGGATCAATGCTAGGGTGGCAAATTATTGAGTATGTTTACAATTCAATGGATACATGTGAACCCAAGGGTTGCCATCGCTTGGCCGCTCACAGTACACATAAAGTGTACAGTTTGACATCTTGAGCACACAATGCTCAACCATTGTCCCTCGTGTGACCACGAAGAGAATTTACCCGGGGAAAATCCGTGACAACTGAACAAACCCGCCAATGAATGATGTGAGTGAGCATAGCTTTATTTCCCGTTGTTCATCAGCTATACTGAATTTACCGGTGCTTGTGAAAACGCAACTACCAAGCAGATTGAAGACGGAAGCGCAGAGGCACTAATCAGAAGTTAAGTTGGACATGGCCAGTCTTCTGGATAGACTAAGAAAAAGGTAATGCCAATGGTAATGGTACGTCACTGTCTTAGTATATTACATCGGAAATGAATCGGCACATAGCAACAATCGTTTTAGGAGTACTGAATGGCTGCACCCGAGATGTACGATGGAGATCGTTACAAAATAGCTCAGCCACAGCAGAGTACACAGCGGTATGTACAAACGGTTGAGTACTTCGATGACAACCATGCTACGTCTTGAACATTTGCAAAACAGTGCACACACTGTTTAGAAAGCCGCATGCTTGACAGTGAGCAGCGGTACTTAGTTGATATAGAATGACTCTGTTTGTCCCTCCAATGAGGCCGTAAGCGGCGAATATGTGGTATTGACACCTGTCAATGCTTAAGGTTGCGCAACCATCATACCTCGGGCAGCAGATGATCGGGCCGATCAGCGACATGGAGTGATTGAAGTGAACATCCAACCGCATTCGCACGCTGTGCGATCTTCGACATCAGATACGCAAACCAGATTGTGTATATAGGAGGCAACACCTAAGTACACACTATTTTACTGTACCATTTGTTTATTACTCATTCTACCTGGTAACCGTACTGATGGCATTTGCGTCCCTACTCCTTTATCGGTTTCATTAAAATATGGATGCCGTTACGCCTAAATGTTAAGGAAAACACCAAAAGTTCGTCTTGGATACTTATTCTCATGACCTCCAAACGATACACATACACATTGTTAGTACTATTGTTCATGAGGTCTAATGTGTCTCTATCCAGTTTGTGGCAGTTCATACTTAAGTCTGGACAAGCGCATGTGCATATGTTGTATTCGAACTGCCATTGGACACGGATGACGCCAATCCATGTATATATGTATACCGAATGAATTCGACGAGGATACTCATATATATATATATATATATATATATATATATATATATGGTGGAAGACCCTATGGTGCGCTGAGGCTGGTGGTGGCTAGATCCTGACAGATGGTCTACCCACTGCTGCTACTGTTGGGCCATTTGCCCATATCCTGGGCGCCTTCTCGTGGCGACCGCTGGGTGGGATTTGGGTTTCGCCCTTCTCCCTGCTAAGATCCAGGACACCAATCCACATGAGTCAGTGAACTGACCATGTGCTAGACCCGCTGCCTTTCGGGTGTTCATTTAATCGAAGGCTTTGGCTGAGGACGCGAGTCGTTCTCCTGTCAGGATTGGGCGCCCTGCCAGTATCCTAGTCCATCCTCTTCGGAGATTAGGAAGTGGTCGATGGCCCACTTCCCGTAAAACCTAGTCATGGGAGACAACAGGACTACGGGTTGTAAGCTCACAGCTCGATTGGCGTAGAGCACGAGCGCCACGCATTGTCTCTGACGGTGGGAGGACACCCCCGGGTGTTCAATGGTTTGCTACTGCCCGCCTCAAGCCAGGCAGCCCCTGGTCAAATTGGTGCAAGTCCGCCAAAACCGACCTGCGTCTGGTCGTGGTCGCAGGTGCGTATCCTACTACGGTCGCAACACATATAAAACGTTCTAGAACCTTAAAGACTGCGTGTGACGGCCGTCAAGCAGATCCCAATCTGTCTCTGCAATCACATTCCCGAGCTGGATCTGCTCCCCATTGCATTGTGGGTCAGGTTATTGAGCCAAAGGCTCCAGGCGGAGTCCCTCAAGCAAACCTCCAAACCATCCACTGCCTTGTGGGTCAGGCTATTGAGCCAAAGGCTCCGGGTGGAGTCCCTCAAGCAAACCTCCAAACCACCCACTGCCTTGTGGGTCAGGCTATTGAGCCAAAGGCTCCGGGTAGAGTTCATCAAGCAAACCTCCGAAGCACAACGACCATCTCGCGTGCGATTGCCCACCAATGCAATCGTATACCTGCGCGCAAAGCACTCAGCATCGGGTGCTGGAACGTGCGCACACTACTGAACCGGAACTCCAGCGAGCGCTCGGAGCGACGCACTGCACTGGTCGCGATGGAGCTGGCGCGCTACAACATCGATATTGCGGTGCTCGGTGAAACCCGGCTCGCTGAGCGAGGTAAGTTGCGTGAAGCAGGTGCTGGCTACACATTCTACTGGGTGGGCAACGCCGCCTCAGCACCACGTGAACATGGGGTCGGATTTGCAATATCCGATCGCCTCCATGGCCAGCTGGTGGGTGAACCAACGGGCATCAGCGCGCGACTGATGACTGTTCGCCTACGACTCTGAATAGGTAAGTTTGCTACTTTATAAGCACGTACGGTCCGACCATGTGTTATCCTGATGACATTCGTGATCAGTTCTACACTGGGCTATCCTCCGTGATACGATCTGTGCCGAGGAGCGACCGACTATTCCTGCTGAGTGATTTCAACGCGCGCGTTGGGCGTGATGCATCAGCGTGGACAGATGTTGTCGGTCCGCATGGCATTGGCTCAGCGAATGCGAACGGTGACAGGCTGCTCTCACTGTGTGCCACTCACGGCCTGACGATCACGAACACTCGGTTTGCACTGAGTGCGAGTGATATAGCAACTTGGACGCACCCACGGAGTGGTCACGCTCACCTGCTCGACTATGTCATCCTACGTCAGCGTGATATGCGTGAAGTGCGCATGACACGTGTACCGCGTGGAGCTGAGTGTGGCACTGATCACAAGTTGGTGCGGACCAAACTGTACATATATTTTCGTAAATCTTTGTATTGCACTACGCCGTGAATCGGCGTAAAGTTAACATTCTCTCCCTCGGTACTGTGGCGAAACGTATTGAGCTGGAGAAGACGATGGCTGCACGCCTGTGTGGTGATGTGGACTGCATAGCCACAGTGGGCGACCTGTGGCACCACATTCGCGACCTGGTGACAGCTGCTGCCGAGGAGACCATCGGGCGCGCAAACTGTAAGCGGCCTGATTGGTTTGATGAGAACACTGCGACGATCGGCGCATTGGTGTCGGAGAAGAATGCAGCATTTGCTGCACATGTTGCAGACCCCAGTGATTTGGGAAAGAGTAGTCAGTTTCGCAAACTTCGACGGCGACTGACCCGAGAGCTCTGTCGCATTAATAATGCATGGTGGACGGAGAAGGCGAAGCAGATGGAATGCTACGCCGAACGCCGCCAACACAAGGAATTCTTTGACTCCCTGAAGGCGGTGTATGGACCGAGATTGGAGCCGCTGAGGACACTGATCGATGGTAGTTCAGGCGCTACCTGCACACAGACTGCAGACATAATGCAGATCGGGCAAAAACACTTTGATTGTCTCTTGAACAACCGTTCAGAGATCGACTGGCCTACATTGAACGGCCTCAAGCAGCACGATGTGAAGGCGAATCTGGCGGACACGCCGACACTGGATGAGACGCAGTGAGCACTTGCTCAGCTGCGAAACGGCAAGTGTGCCGGGGCCGACTGGATCCCGCCTGAAGTATTGAAACACGGCGGACCCGCGTTGTTGGCTGCGCTGCACCACTTGGTGCAACGCGTATGGATTGAGGAGGGTGTGCCTGCTGAGCTGAAGGATGCCCTTGTGCTACCACTGTACAAAAGCAAAGGTAGCAAGCAATGTTGCACGAATTATCGTGGCATCAACTTGCTGAGTTGTGTGGGCAAGGTGATTGCCGGAATCCTGCTCAACCGCCTCGTCAGTCAGGTTGTGGAACCTAACGTGGCGGAAGAGCAATGCGGATTCCGTTCGGGTCGCAACACCATAGATATGGTGTTTGCGGCTCGTCAGTTGCAAGAGAAGTGCAGAGAACGACACCAGCCATTGTACTCGCTTTTTGTTGATTTCACCAAGGCATTTGATACGGTGAACCGCGAGGCATTGTGGCTGGTGTTGGGTAAGTTTGGTTGCCCGCGTAAGTTTGTAAGTTTAATTGAATGTCTACACAGTGATATGCGAGCGAAGGTGCAGCTGAGTGGAGAGACCTCGGATGACTTTGCAGTTGTCTCTGGTGTGAAGCAAGGCTGTGTCTTAGCTCCTGCCCTGTTTAATATATATCTTCATGCAATGATGTCCTGTGCTTTTGATGCCGCTTGTGCTTACGGTGTTCGTGTGGAGCACCGTATTGATGTGGATTGCTGAACATCCGTCGTTTCGGTGCGAAAACCCTGGTCTGTGAGACAATTATTCGTATGTTGCTGTTCGCTGACGACTGTGCGTTGTTTTCACACAGCGCGGATGAGTTGCAGCACATGACTAGTGTTCTGGCTTCGACAGCTGCGAAGTTCGGTCTCACGGTCCACAGAAACAAATCTGTCTGTCTCTTTTTCAGCCTTCACTGGAGGTGCAATCTTCAATATTGCCGCGAATCGGCATTGGTGTTGAAGTATTAGAAACCACCTCCCGCTTCAGCTACCTTGGGAGCGTGATGTCGACTGATCAGCAGCTACACAGTGAGCTGCGTATCCGTGTCTCGAAGGCAGCGGCGGCATTCGGGAAGCTAGAGTAACGAGTGTGGAACAACCATCAGCTTAGCATTGGCACGAAGCCGATGGTGTACAAATTCATGGTGCTGTCCGTTCTTCGATACGGCAGTGAAACGTGGACGATGTACTTGCGGGATGTGCGATATCTCGAGCGGTTCCATCAGCAGTGTCTGCGACGAATTTTGCGCATCGGCTGGGGCGACAGAGTTGCAGACACAGAAGTGTTGCGCCGAAGTGGGATGTGTGCAATGGACTGCATACTTTTATTGAGACACCTGAGGTGGATCGGTCATGTGAGCCGTACGGATTCGATGCGGATACCGAAGCAGCTGTTATATGGTCAGCTGAGTATTGGGAAGCGGCACGTGGGGAAACCAAAGTTACGTTACCAGGGCATGATTAAAGTGAGCCTCACACGTTCTAATCTTGATTGCAGATCATTTGAATCGAAGGCGGTTGATCGGCGTGCATGGCGCGATCTCATCACGAAGGCAGTTGCCGAGGTGCAGGAGAAAGCCCTCATGCATGCAGAGAAGAAGCGACAAGCAGCGATGGGCTGTTCTCCATCGATATCAAGCGCATGGTGCTGTAGAACATGTGGTCGCGAGTGCCTTAGTCAGGCTGGCTTAGTGAGCCATGAGCGAGGCCACTCCGGACTACTACCGAAGCGACGACGGGTTCTGCAGAGAACGTATGCAGCACCGGCGCAGCGTTTATAGGCACGCTGAATTCGATTTACTAACCGCGTGCTTGCATGCTAAGTCTCTTTATTTCAGGTGGTGGGTTTTCAATTTTGCCTAAATGCTTTTCTTACTCATAAAATGTCTACCTGTACTCTATTCCATTAACTTGCACACCTCGCTGAAGTTAATTGTAGTTAATTTCGATAACATTTTTGTTTTCGTGGCATTTCCGTAAAGTATACTTAAAGACCTCGTGCACTTATCTAGGATTCGTTTGTAAACAACTTATTTCATATGCTCAGTAACTTAAGGTTTATGCCACCTTTTCCTTATGCATTAATCGAGTTATTTTTTGTCTCTCTCTCTCTCTCTCAAGTGATTGGCTGTAGCTTGATATCCCCGGTGTGGCTGCGCTTGATGTGCATGTTGACAAGGTGCCTACCTGTCTATTACCCGCTACCTCGTCCATACTGTCTCTAGGATACAGTTTGTCGTTGCTGGAGGGGACGGGGTGCACAGTCCTTGTGGCCGTGCTAGGCTCGAAAAGTGGTTCCATGCACTCAGTGTGGAATGGACTACGGTCCATCCACCGCCTTGTGTGCGCTTGATTCCCAAATACAGTGTGCTTGTGTTTGCCTGTGAAGGAGTGTGGGCCGGCTCCGTTGATGAAACGTGGTTCCCATCCACCTGCCTCCCGGTCTTATTCCTTCGGGTTTACACTGGATATGGGGTGTGTGGTTGGAGTCGTGGGTGGTGCAGCGCAAGCCATCCATGGTCCCTCTGTAGGCGCAGGCGTCTTGTGGCTTGCCACAGTGACAAGCAAATTTGAAACCTGATGCCGCCAACCACAGCTTACGGGCAAGCGTCCTGTGGCTGTCCCCTAGTAGGCCACAGTGACAGGCAAATCCGAAACCGGATGCTGCCAACAATATATATATATATATATATATATATATATATATATATATATATATATATATATATATATCCAACTTTGGTTTCTCCACATGACGCTTCCCAATACTCATCCTCCCATATAATAGTTGTTTCGGTATCCGCGTTGAATCCATACGGCTCACATAACCGAGCCAACTCAGGAGTCTCAGCAAAAGTATAGTTTACTGCATATGTTCCACTTCGATGCAACACTTCCGTGTCCGCAACTCTATCGCCCCATCTGATGCGCAGAATCCGTCGCAAACACTGTTGATGGAACCACTCGAGATGTATCGTACATCCCGCAAGTACATCGTCCACGTTTCACTGCCGTATCGAAGAACGGACAGCACCATGAATTTGTACACCATCAGCTTCGTGCCAATGCTAAGCTGATGGTAGTTCCACACTCGTTACTCTAGCTTCCCGAATGCCGCCGCTGGCTTCTAGACGCGGAGATGCAGCTCAGTATGTATCTGCTGATAAGTCGACATCACGGTGCTTTTCAATACTTCAACACCAATGTTGATTTTTGGCAATATTGAAGATTGCACCTCCGGTGAAGGCTGAAAAAGAGATAGTCACTTTTGTTTGTGTGGACAGTGTGACCGAACTTCGCAGCTGTCGAAGCCAGAACACTAGTCATGTGCTGCAACTCATCCGCGCTGTGTGAAAACAACGCACAGTCGTCAGCGAACAGCAACATACGAATAATTGTCTCACAGACCAGGGTTTTCGCACCGAAACGACGGATGTTCAGCAATCCAATACGGTGCTCCACACGAACACCGTAAGCACAAGCGGCATCAAAAGCACAGGATAGCATTGCATGAAGATATATATTAAACAGGGCAGGAGCTAAGACACAGCCTTGCTTCACACCAGAGACAACTGCAAAGTCATCCGAGATCTCTCCACTCAGCTGCACCTTCGCTCGCATACCACTGTGTAGACATTCAATTAAACTTACAAACTTACGCGGGCAACCAAATTTACCCAACACCAGCCGCAATGCCTCGTGGTTCACCGTATCAAATGTCTTGGTGAAATTAACTGAAAGTGAGTACAACGGCTGCAACCAGGACATGTGCAAAGTGAACCTCTCGCGTTCTAATCTTGATTGCAAGTCATGGGAATCGAACGCGGTGATCGGCCTACATTGCTTGGTCTGCTCACGACAGCAGTTGCCTTAGTTCGGGAGAACGATCTCATGCATGCAGAGAAGAGGCGGCAAATGCGTAAGCGGTAAACGCCGATGGGTTGTATTCCCTCGACATCGAGCGCATGGTGCTGTAGCACATGCGGTCGCGAGTGCCTGAGTCAGGCATGTCTATGAGCCATGAGCGAGACCACGCGGGACCACCACGGAAGTGAGGACAGGTCATACAGAGAAGGTAGGCGGAACCGGCGCAGCGTTTGTATGTTCGCTGCATTCGATTTACTAACCGCGTGCTTGCATGCTAAGTCTCTTATATTTAGGTAGTGGTTTTACTATATTGTCCTAATGCTTTTTCATCTAATATTAATGTATACCTGAACTTTCTTCTTTACACTTGCACACGTTGCTGAAGCTAATTGTAGTTAACTTCGGTAACATTTTCGCGTTTGTGGCATTTTTAAAATATATTTTCTGGCCTCTTGAACTTATCACGAATTTGTTCGTAACTAATTTGTTTTATATGCTATTTTTGTAAAGATTTATGTCTGTTTCTATATGCATTATTCGTTTTTGTTGATATGCTGTCGTCGTTTCAAGTGTTTGGTTGTAGCTTGATATCACCGTTGTGACTGCGCTTTATGTGCATGTTGAGAAGGTGCCTACCTGTCTATTACCCATTACCTCGTACCTACTGGCTCTAGGATGCCGCCTACCATGCATCGACCAGATCTTCACGCTGCGTCAAATTCTCGAACACGTTCACTGAAGACCAACAATAGTGTTGTTTTTGGACACCTGTTCCGCCTATTGCTTCATAGGTAGAACATCTTTTTGAAACTGTCTGCTAGGAAGCAGTGTGCCCTACAAATTCGTTAGAATCCTGAATAAGCACTTTCCACACACATTCAGCAAAGTTGCATCTTATGGAAAGCTTTCTTCTGTTTTGCTATTACCAGCGGAGTACCCGAAGATTGACCCATCTCACCATTTTTATTTTGTTTCGCCACCGATGATCTACTCCACCGCGCTCTGGAAGGAGCCGAAGGCTGGGACAGAGTTTCGTTTCTGAATTTTGCTGATGACATCGCTTTGCTGGGGTGCTACTTACAGGCCATCCACAAACCTTTTGAGCCGCTTACTGATCATGGCATCTGATTATTGTTTTAACTTTGCCCCATCCAAGTGTAAAACCCTGCTCCAACATTAGCAAGCGCCGTTGCCGACACTCACAATTGCAGGTGATTGCTTGGAGCAGTTGAATCGCTTCACTTATCTTGTGAGTTGCATCACGGCCGGTGTCGGTGTTGGGGATGAAGTGTCCTAGCGAATTGCTAAATCTCGCATGGCGTTCACTAACCTGAGGCACTTGTGGCGCCGCCGCGACATCAGTCTGAGGCTCAAAGGCAGAGTGTACAGTACCACTGTCCGTGCGGTCCTGCTGTACGGCTGCGAGACCTGGCCTGTCCGTGTAGAAGATCTGAAACGACTAGCATCTTTCGACAACTGCTGCTTGCGAACGATCGTTTGTTTGTTGTGGCAACACCACGTAAGCAATTCGGAAGTTAGAAGCCGAATACTCAAAGCGGACAATCCCAGCATCCAGGATTGTATTCACGAACACCGTTTACGTTGGATTGGTCATGTTTGGGCATGCCAACCAATCGACTTCCTCGCCGAGCATTATTTGCGATTTCTGAACATGAGTGGAGATAATGCCGGAGTGGGCAACCGTTGACCTTGAGGACGAACATCACGTATCTCGCCGCATATCTGGCTTCTTCAGGATCTGTCCGTCTTCCAGGTTGGGGACCACGTGATGGAGACACCAAATGGCTTTGAGTTTTGGAGCTTATGGCCGGTAACCGAAATCTGTGGTGTCAGTGCTCTTCAATCATTTTTCCTTCATCCCCATTTCAATTTTAAAAACAAACAAACAAAAACTCAAAACGGATATGTAAAATACAAAAGCCCTTTTCCATTGTTTTTTGAACTATCTTTTTCCACACCACTATAACCATGGTTCTTATTGCACACTTGTCTGTCTCCAAACTTGTGAATAAATGTACATATTAAGTGTAGCTTTTTTGTTAAAAAGCAAATCCGCGGAGATGGTGTGATATTAGCTTGCCGGTTGAAGACAGAGTGAAAGTCTCTGGTGCAATGTTATTTTTATTTGAGCCAGCTGAATGTCCACTAAGCCATGAGAAGATAAGAAGGTTGCGGTTTTTGAATACCGATCCATGGATCTTTTTTGTTTGCATCTGTCGAAGGAAGCCCATAACTACTGCTGAAACCCGTACCAAAATGTCTGCTTACTTTGAATTACCTACACCAGATAGGTCCAGCTGTTCGTATGCACATTGACCGTAGCTAAGGCTGAATTATTTTCCTGGTTTTCATTCGACGACCTAGCAGTAAGACATGAGGACAGCGATTGAAATGCTTGATCTTGCAACTATTTCGTGATCCTGAATACGGGCATCTACAGCGGCCAGATCATTGGTCAACTGCGCTATCCAACTTGATTCGTCCACGGAGTTAACTACCTCCTTGCCTCTGGTCTTTACTACCATGCTTTAACTATCATACGCTTATGGATGGTCTTTTCCCCTATTTTTGTCCGCTTTATGTTCATTTCACCTTAAATTTATTATTATTATTATTATTATTATTATTATTATTATAACCAGATCAGCGTTTAGCTGCCGAAACTATCACCTGTTTGCAATACAGCCTTCGGTTCAACCCTACTGTATGGTTGCGAAACCTGGCCCATCAAGTCGACGGACATAAAAAGGCTAGTCACGTTCGATCATCGCTTCCTTCGTAGTTTAGCTCATGTCTGGTTGGAACACCTCGTTAACAATGAGCGCGTGCGGCGTCATGTATTTCGTGCAGGAATAGCACCTGAACCGCTCAGCACCATTATTTCACGTGTTGCGTATGCAAGCACACCGACTCCCGCGTCGTGCGTTGTTTGCGTGCCGGGATTGCGGATAGAAGAAGAGGTGGAGTGGCGAAGCAACGACTTGGTCAAGAGAAATGAAACCCCTCACTTCTAAGTTAGCGTCGGTTGGTGTCTCCCGACCGCCTGGCTGCGGTCCCATTGGACGATGAACACGTTTGGATGGATACACTAGTTGACGTGGCAAGGAGCCTACCTCAGTGGTGTTTGTGTTGTGAGCGTCTTTGACCCTCCCCATCCCGTTTATTTTCCCCCTCAACCACCATCTACCTGTTGGCGCAAAGTATGTTACTAAGTATTCTGTCGCCTATGCTTTTTGCATCATGTAATTTTCCATACCTTGCTTGTTTAATAGTTGAAGTGTGTTTCTCACCTTCATCTAATGTGTAATGACGTTGGTGATGATGATGCCCGGGCTACGGTTGAATAACTAGCTCAACTGGGCTGCCAATCACTACGAATGTATTGTTCTTATCAACCGTATGTGTGTCGCACTATTTATATACGTGTGTTTTTACTATCACTACTCCGTCCTTTAGCTGCTGACACTATGTCACTTGCAAGTGTTGCCGATGGCCGTGTATGCAATCGGCGCCGACCTACTCCGACTTATTCGTGGGTCGTTCGAGCCCTACATTGGATCCTAGCTCGTATGGGTCTACTCCAAACGGTAATATTGTTTCTGTGGATAGCAGAGCGAGCACAACACAACCGAGAGCTCCCCATCAGTCCGTGGATGATATACACGCACGTAAGTGTCACTGCCCCATTACGGTTCTGTGGTTTTCATTGATCCATGGCGGCTAGCGCATATCTGTTCACCCATTTAGCTTCTACTATACCTTTCGAAGCAAAACACCTAGCCGTTCTAAATGGTCTGTTTAGATTTTTAAGTTACTCATTTAACTACTTTCCCTGCTGACTTATCATGCACTACACCGCGTTCATTTGGACCATCTATGAACCTACACTTGTGAATTGTGCAAATTTACTTTTTTAATTCCACTTCAGATACTTTCTACTCGGCGAATCCACTTGCTTCAGGTTTTGTTGGGAAAAGCGCACCTGAGAGTTGTACTGATGGTCTCGAGGTTCCCCGAGACTGCATTCTAGACCTAGACTCATCATCTCTTGTCCTGGCTGCACTACCGGCATTTGTGGGCGTTATCATGCCCTATCCAGGCTTACAGTTTTTTGACGCGGTCTTGATCGCGGAGTTCCAAATTGGTGCTAGCTTTTCCCGTTTTGAACGGGCCATTACCGTCAGTTTTTTCTTCTGCCGTCTTTCTCTGCTAGACTGCTTTATCTTGATTGGAAATGGTCAGAAACTGCACATGAGCTATTCACACCCTTAGGGCAGTCTTTGTGCAAATTGGTGAAAATGTACTCATATTCAATTACACCCGTAATCGAAGCACCGAATTCCATTGAGTCCGACATTCTTTACTCATATCTCCGTCGTACTAATAGTGAAGAGAATGTGGGTGCTATTGGAAATGAGCAAAAGGGCCAACACGTCAAATGACAGTTAGAATGCGCGACCGAGAGGTCGCGCATTAAAAAGCTTATGTACTAACTGAAATGGCAGAGCTCTGAACCCCATCCAGGACTACGGCACTCGCCTTTGTGCAACACTTTTGTTTTGGCTATCTTTTCCTATCTCTATCATGTCTTCGATTGACAGTCCTGACGCTTTTAAATATGGATACGATGTTGTCAAACGGTACAAGCCGAGTTAGTTAACCCTGACCGCTGATACTGAATCCTTAACTCACCGCGTTTACTGCATCAGGCAGATGCACGTTATCTGTTGTTTTAGGATGGATTCCACGAACATCCTCATCATCATTACTGCGGCACAACAGCGGAGGTGTTTTCCCACCTCTAGCTGACGTGTATAATGATGATGATGATCATCATCATTATACACGTCGGCTAGAGGCTGGAAACACCTCAGCTACGAACGGTCACACGTGAACGATTCAATTCATAAACTTCACCAGGGTTACTAATCGATGGGCGAAATCAAACGTCGGTTGATAGTGTGAGTCGGACTATGCCTCGGAAGCCGTCAGAGATTAATTCTATAGGCAGTTGTCTTACTTTATTCTAATATATCGAAGTAGGGTATTGTGATTTGCTGCTGAGATGAATGTCCGAATCGGGTGGCTGTCGGTTTCAGGTTATCACCTTGGAGGCCACTTCGGAGTCTTGGTAACATTGTCGATCGCCATTCCTGTGTTATCATCAGCAGCATCGGCCGCAGCGGCAGCAGTACATCAGCCATTTGAACTGATGCTTCGCTGTCGTACAATCACAATGACCCAAGGAACGAAGGATAAAAGAGTGAAGGTGGACTTAGCATAAACTTTAATACCCTAAACAACCATTCATTCTAAAGGCGTCTACACTTTGTCAATAACATACCGTCACATACAACTAGTTATCGTACAAAGATAAGGCGGCATCGGCGAGACAGCTTCCTTACGGATTCCATTGCCCCGCGGATAACTCAGCACCAAACGCACTTTAAACTGACACACCGACTACGAGACGACAACAGACGCGCTTCTAGTGCCGACTGCGATCAATGTCCTGTAACATCTCGAGCCAAACACTAGGCTGATCATGTAGACTCCCGGCTGGAAGCAGGACGGCCCTCACTGTGGCCCTGTAAGCACTGCTATTCAAACCGAGGAAAATGTTCTGACACCACGGAAGTCGCAAAGTTGAGAAGGCAGTTCTAGCTTTTGCAGTACGGTAACTAACTTCAGTGATTTTGCGTCCATCATTGCTGATGCAGCTACCAAGGTAAGTGAATTGATCAGCTACCTTAAGTTTCTCGCTATCAACGATCAGAGCGTCATCAAGTGGCTGGTTGTTTTGCAACTACCATTGCACTTTGAAAGGGGCGAAGCACTCCATAGAAGTTATTCAAAGTTGAGTGTGCCGCCCTAACATCGTTAACCAGCAGGAAAATATTGTCCGTATGATCAAAATCAGCTGGTTTTCAACCACGCAGCACCACAACGCTTGCATCATGGGATTCCTCAAGGGAACACTCCATGATGTTAATGTACGACAAAGCTAAACAAAAATGAGGAAAATCGACAACCCCGGCGTGCACTACTTGTTGTCGGGAAGACATCCGACGAGTCACCGTATACCCAGACGTGGCCTGCACTGTTCGAGTACAGAGCATGTAAAATGTTCACCTATTTCATGGGAGAACCTCTTCGAACAGGTATTGCTCAACCGAGTCGAACGCACCGTTGAAGTCGAGAAAAACACTCGATCTGCGTTACGTGTGATGCTCTAGAACCAGAGGCAGAGTGAATGAATGGTCTATACAGCTTCGTCCTAGGCAGAAACCTGCTTGCTTTTTCCTACCCAGTAATTCTTACTCCTCAGTGAGGCGACGATCGAAGTATTCATATCATTTCAAACAACACGTGCGATATCGAGACAGATCCTATCACCATTTCTGGTTTTGTACTACGTGTTCAACCGTCCCATTAGTCAAATACATACTTCTCCTAGTCTAAACGTGCGACTGGTTAGCAGATGTTGAACAACGAATGAACGCTACGATTACATCATCAGGCCAACACAGTCGCTTCTATAAGAAGCAATAGTACAAATTTTGCTTCGCTCGAATCACGATTGACAAGGTCCACGTTGTCGTTATCTTCTTCAATTTTAGAAAAACACCAGGCGAAAACATACCATGGCTCTAATAGTTAAACGGTACTCAGGATCACGAAATTCAGGCACCACCCGAAACATGCGATCGGTCAAATTCAGCCCGTCTTAACAACTTGTATCATTAGCAATGATATCGCACCTGCAACCCAAAGGTCTCTGGTCAAGCCCCCGAGACTGCAGTCACATACGCAGTCATCGCTGCAAAAGTCCCTCGGGATGCTACATTTAGTGTCTTCTCTGTTACAAACACTGCTAACACGAATAGAGCGAGAAACAGTAGACCATCATCACTTGGCATAAAGCCAGGCCTAACGATCACCCGCCTTGCAGTCCAACAAAAGCGGGGTCCAACAATAAATCCATGACTGTCGTGTGCACAAATATCCCCGAATCTACCACCATCACATTGCGGGTAAGTTGTCTGACGACCAAGACCAGTGACACTCAGTGTGCATTTTGGTGAACGTAAAAACCAAACCCACAAACCTAGTGGGAGTTACTCGTGGCCCGAACTGCACACAATGGCGAACTCAGAATTATTAGAGTAACACTGGAATCCGCCATTGACATAGAAGACGTTTTTCTCTCTGCAAGTGCGCTGCAACACGGGTCTTGTAGAGTGCGCATCTATCCTGAACACGCGTCATTCAAAAACACCTCAGAACGACACAGTAAGCTGGATTGTCTAAGCACAATCTTTATTGATGACGTGCCAGAGCTTCCTTCCCACGTTAGTCATGAGGCCTATAATCACGATTTGGAACTATGGTGGTTCATTCTTAAAACTCTTTCCTTGGCTAACTTTTTGGCGCGATCGCTCAAAATGCTATCTCTCTCACCAAATTATATATATTTATATATTTGCAACAGCCTACGGATAGGCTTGGAGTCATCAAAAATCATGGAACTCAAAGGAAGGTAAAGATATCGTTAAAAAGCACAACACCATACGGATGAGTCCATGGTTTCGTCAGAGGACGTGGTATTACTCGGTTGCCCAAGCCGAACTAGGGTGTTGACTTAGGGGACACCACCCCGAGCCTTTGGCCGAATGGCCTGCCCGCAACGCAGTGGAGCGCATTCAGGGAATCGCGTCCGTTGTGAGCCGGTGACTGATTGTCCAGCTCATACGCCTTTCGTGTGTTTGTTTGCCAAACAGGGGCCCAACGCTCCCCACAATTTCAGCATTAAGTTGTTGGAATACAATGCTTCGCCAGTATGAAGCAAGGGGCAGTGACTTTATTTAGGGGCGAGTTACGCCCGCCACGTCACAGTGTTGTTAAACGGACATATGTGGCTTTTTGTAGGGAGAACACTTGCCAGGCGAAAACCCACCACGTCCTGGAACACTGCCGCCGAACGATTTGCTGGAACGGGATAATCCGGAACCACCCAACTGGCTCAACGAGGAGGTTCTTCAGCAAGCCAGCCACCAAATTATAGAGGAAGCGGACCAAGAATCCTAAAATTCCTGGTTCAGTCAGAGCAGAAAGCAACGGAACTGTTGGGATATTAGCGGCGATCTCCTAAATGCCTTCCATCTGAACTTCATTTAATAGCTGCTGAAGCCTTGCGAAGACCAGACATGAGTCTACCCGCAAAAGCAAACCTACAAGTGATTACGCAGTAGCATCACTCTACCGCTCGGTCACACGATTCTGCAGTTTGTCCGGACGAGGAATGGAACCTACCGTGGCCAAATCGGGTTGCGAACGATGTGTCATCATCATCTTATCAAAAAAACGACTAACATCCGACCTGGCATCGGTCGGCACTCTATCACACTTCACTCCTTTAGCACCGTGTGGACTCTTAGAGAACGAAAATCTATCCTGACTTTATATCATTGCTCAAGACCTTTTCAATAAGCCGGCCGAACTGAAAGATAACCGAATTTCGAAGCCATGTGATATTATCGGTGTCACGGGGACATGGTTGCACACTGGAATGACAGACACTGAAGTATTGCTGCCGGGCATGTCACCCATACGAAACGACACGCTTACGACACGCTTACGAAGCGACCTACAGGGCGAGGCCGTTGAGGATTTGGGCTTGCAGTTCCTCGATTCTCTTTGGTGCCGCCTGCAATTACATGGCAGAGACACCTGCCTCATAGCTTTGCTGTATCACCCACCAAACTCTACACCGAAAATGGACTGCCGCCCTGAGGAAGCTATAAGATGCAGACTAAAGCGAAAGCACACACATCCTTATCATAGATGATTTCAACGTACACTGTTTAGAAACCTCTGCTACAATCGCCGAACAATTCAAAGCCGATCTGCGCGAGCTCATAACCAGTGTTTCACTTTACAATCACGTCATTATGCCCACTAGTTTCGGAGCTGGTAATAGGCCATCTTTGCTGGATCTTGTGTTCACCAACAAGGAACATATGATTGACGTATTGATTGTAGACTGCTCTTTGTGTCTTAGTGATAATGCAGTCATCAGTTTCGACTTCATCTGCTATGCGAAATATCGCCACTATATAACCCTGAAATGGTGCGCAGCATTACGCACGACGATCGCTTAGCCCAGCTGGTCAGTGCAAGAAAGTGCTCGTTCCTCGCTGAAGGTCATCCGAAAGTCGCTTGGCTCGAATTCGCCAACGAATTCAATCAACTGGTTACGGATGCCTCAGAGACAAGGGTTTGCAATGGGTCTAAGACCGTTTCTTTCGTGAGGAGCAGAACTAGAAGATAGATGACTGTACGCAACGCAGCCGGATAATTGGGACAAATACGTTGCTCATCGTAATTACTGCATTCAACTACTCAGAGATGACAAAGTCGCATATCAGCAGAATATGGCCAAAATTTTCAGTGCTAACCACAAACTGCTGTACAAGTATGACAGTGGCCTTCGTAAGGCAGGGAATTCCTCCGCTCCGGACGACTTATGGTCCAACTAAAACAGTTGTAAAAACAGCAAAGGCGTTGCGGACGCAATATGCTCCCACATTTCAGAGGGTCCTACCATCAGGCGATCTTCCAGCTTTTGTTTTCCCGCCTCCAGGACTCATTCGCATCTCTTTTACTGCCGAAGCTGTATTGCAGAAGCTGACGTCTCTACGCAACCACAGCTCCCCGGGAATCGACACCATTCACCTAGAGACACTGAGTGCAGCAGCAAGACAACTGGAAAAACCTTTGGCCCAGTTGTTTCAGCGCTTCTTAGACTAGAACCAGATTCCTGCGATGTGGAAGCTTGGAATAACTCTGATCCACAAAGGCGGAAGCAGGACTGAGCCCTCAAACTACCACCCACTGTCTCATCTCTCTGTATTGTCCAACGTCATGGAATCCATCGTCGCCGATGCGTTGGTATGTTATCTAGAAAACTAATATCATTGCTCCCAAAAAACCCGCCTTTCGTCGACAGTGATCATGCACAACGAATTTATTAATCGCACGGAGTTGTTGGACCGAGTCAGCTGACTCTGGAGACCGTTGATATGATCTACTTGGATTTGTCGAAGGCGTTCGATCATTTAGGTCATCGGATTCTTTTTTTCAAGCTCCAATATGACGGGATCGGTGACTCTCTTTTGGGCTGGATTTCCAATTTTCTCTTACAATGACTATTAGTAGTCAGAGCCCGGAGTTCCTTATCTGACCGGTCAAGTCTCGTGTACCGCAGTGCTCAGTTCTAGGTCTACGATTGTTTTTGGTATTCATCAATGATATTACACGGACAATTGCATCAAATTTTCTGCTGTTTTGCTGACAATATCAAGATATAGATCCGATTCAGGCGGATGCCCATCAGAATTTACTTCAGTGCGATCTGCATATGGTACATCAATGATCAATCCTAAGTCTACTACAGTTCAACTTGGGCACATGCAAGGTATTCTCCATACGACGCCAGATTACCTATTCCTGCAGGATGGGAACGCAGTTGCTGCAGTGATCATCCGTCGAAAGCGATCTTTGCGTGCTGGTTCAGGATAACTTGGGTTGTTCCTAGCAGTCCGCAAACACATCGAAAACTGGTAACTGACACGTCCGTTTGCTACGACGGGTGTTCGGACAACTAGACACTTCTATTCTCAGACAGTTGCTCAGTGCGTATTTTCGTTCCTATATCGAATACACAAATCAAACGTGGCAGCTATGGCTGAATCACGACCTTACTGCATTGGATCAACCTCAACGGCGGGCTTTCAAATACGAACAGAGGCTGAAACGTTTGCGAGTATTCAGCGGGCGATATCGCCGACTACGAGGCAACTTGATTATGGCATGCCTGATTTTACACAATCCATATCATGTGTGCCGCTGTTTACTGCAACAGCAGTAGCACCAAACTTAGAGACCACTCCTTGAAGTTAGCAGAACAGCACAACCGTTTGGGGTGTCGTAAAAATTCCATTTCCATTCGAGTTTGTCAACACTGGAACGCTGTCCCCGATTCCGTTGTTTCTACCCCCACACTAGCCATAGTTAAAAGTTGGTTGGATGACGCATCCGCCACTTACATTTTTTTATTTGACACTACTCTCCATCCTACTCCCAGGAACTACATTGGATTTATTTTTCTCGCCTATTGAAGCTATGGAAACACTCAGAGTGCAGGACTATTGCATTACGTACGATAAGTTCATTCTTTTGACAGTAGAACTACTAACTACAATTTTTCATTAACTTTTTTCCCTAGCCCATCAGACTACCCAATGGGGCTTGCAAAGCAGTGCTTCTTAACTCATAGAAAATCAATGTTCATTGCAGGTTAAACTTTGACATAATGAAAGTAAAAGGCAATGTACTGGTTGTACGCTGTCTTCATAGATAGTAGCAACTACACGTAGAACTTGGTTATACACGAGTTACCTGAGCGAATGAACAAGGTAAAGTCACAGGATGATGCAACAACATCATCACATTATTTGCCGTTTGCAAGCATCTGGTGCTAGCGATATTCACTAATTTCGTGTGGAAACTGGAAATGTTTCATGTTATCCCCTACTCAGCTGGGTAGGACCCACACCACCACCATCGCTCTGAGTTTGAAATATCGGCTGTATGTTTGCACCGCTACGTGTAATCCTGGGTAACAGCTGACCTTATTCTGAAGTAAATTTCTGTTACTTTGATCAGCGGGACCAAATCCAACCTGAGAAGGTGGCTGATTTATGTTTTTCGCCTACTGAAGCTACGGACACATTTGGAGTGTAGGGATACTGCATTACATACGATAATTTCATTCTTTTGACGATAAAACTACCAACTGGATTATTTCATTGACACTTTTCAATGACCCACCAGACTACTCGACGGGGCTTGTGAAGCAGTGCTTCTTAATCCGTATAAAATCATCCTTCATATTTCTGTCAACACCGGCGTCAGGCTGATAGCCCTGTGGTTCGCACAGTCGGTGCAGCTGCCTTACTTGTATATTGCCAGAATATCCGATTCACTCCAGTTATCTGAAATGGCTGCTCATCTTCGTGGCAAATGTCTTCACAGTGAATTACATGGTGGTGACCGGATGGTGCTATATTCAGTTTAGCATCACCATCGTTAGAGCAAGATCGTCAACAGATCTGTCGCACTTTTCTCACTCTGTCGGCGTGCTCCACTTCGAATGTGTATTTCTTGTCGACTGTATGCATAGTTTGTGAGGCAGCAGCATCAGCTCAGATCACAGCTTTAGCTGCCAATAACAAAACGAACGAACCAAACATAGATTAAAATCATCTACAGTGTGCTATGCAGAGTACACTAGCTGCTGCTTTTGCACTCATCTGAATATTGGATGGATTTTAGGCGCATCGATAAAAGTGATTGGAGCGCAGAGAATAGTTCCGATGAGTATTCAGTTCCAACTTTTGGTGGTGTTCATAGGCAACTTTCGACTGCGTACCTCACAATCGACAGGGATCGTTGACGAATAGCGAGCATCCGCTAGATGGAGAAGGCCATCACCGTTGGGAACAGTGCAATGCTATCTCAGTTCATCCATCCCACTGATCTGAGGAAGGCTCCCGTGAATGAGACAATAACTAAAAAAGACGGGCAACTGATTTAGACTTCGCTCTGCCTACCGAGATGCTTAACTGTACACCGTAACGCAATTTTAACTGTTAATCAGGTCATCTGAATGTATCTGGCACGATAATATAGCAGCTTTCACTATTGACAATCCAACGCGAACTAGTGCTACTGAGGCGGAACAGCTCGCTTGGCCACAACAACCTCTTGGTCGTTGCTCAGGACACTGGCAACTCGTTAGCGGCTGATCTTATTGCTATGTTTGACGTTGTTTGGTCCAAAGAGGGGACTATTCCCTCGCTTTCGGTTGCCAACAGTCCTTTCCTAAGAGAGCTAAAGAACGTCCGTTGACGACTGTCATGTACCAATCTCGTTTTTATCTCTGAAGTTGTTAGTGTCAAATTGACTTTAGGTCGGGCAAAAGATGTGTTAGTCAGATTTCCATGCTCTGTTTTTTTTGCACATCACACTTGAAAACAGTTTCATGATAATCTCTGACCTAAGTACTACCCCACTCTCGTTGGAGGAGGTGCCTAGGAATTTTTTCGCTTTTCCTTCGTCCAGTTCCCCCTGAATCTTCTTTTTTCTATTTTTGTTGTTGATATTATTTTGGTGTAGTGTTCCGTGGAAACTGTTCATTGCATCTCGGCGCACATATCTTGGTTGGTCAGGTGAACTGCGTATATTTGATTCCCAATCTCGCAAAGCCGTGAAAGTACAACCGACTTTCCGCAGAGTCATATGGGATTAGGTGGGCGATGGATTTTGTCCACCCAACAACTCTGCACTTCGTGACCGGTTTCTAGCTTGTTTGCTGTCATCAGATAGCGATAACAAGACTGCACTCGAATTCGAGGCCTTTGAAATGCCAGCCAAAGCACATGCTACTAAACCACCGAGTCGCGGCGGGCAGCGCTTGTCACCACAGATAATGACTGATCAAATAGGTCGTTTCGTTGTGTGCGACGCACAATCTCAATGTGAACTGCTCTTCACGTTGTAGTGAACTTTAGTCAATTCAAATCATTACGTCCGTAACAGAAGCAGATAGATATTAGGTGTTGCCCACTCGAAAACACGAGTGGTTCGCAATAACCCATCCCTGGGAGTTTGTTTGCATAGGGTTGACTAACATGCGCATTATTCACGCAGTAGTCCTGACAATTTCAGGCAATTCTGTGCTTTGGTAGGTGACTAACAACTGACAGTATGCCGACCCTTATAGTGTCCAATGCATACTTTTCCCATCCATACAACAACATTGTCCGCACCGTTATTCACAATCGGATATATTACTGCCTATATTTACAGCACTCGTCCGCCTGCACGATCTACTTGTAGCTGCACAAGTTCTCCGGTGCCTCTCATTTTCCAGATCATTTTCCTGAAGCTATCCGCGGTTTAATTTGATCATATGTCTGAATCGCTACTTGCTTTTGGTTAGATGGAATCCTAAGATGGTCAAATGACGACTTAGCTGAAAGAGTGAAACAGCCGGCCACAATTTCCGCCCGGTTTGCTGACTTTTATATTTATTATTGAGGATCTCAGGCCCCATCGCATCGATCGCCATAACCGCCTCCGAAATTGCGCCATCGAGTAGTCAACAGTTCTAAAGCAGGAGTCACCAAACTTGTTTTAGAGCAGGCAATATTTTCAAGTCAGGAAGAAATCTCCGTAGAGAAAGATAATGAAAACACGACAAGCGGCCTCCACTTTTCTTTGTGGCCTTAATGAAAGATCAGACGAACGGGATTCGGACAGGCAAAACATTGAATTACAAACATCTTACTACTCCTATTAGATCAACCCAAACTCCAATGAGTAGAGTTCTTTGGTGAAACTACGGCTTCATAGAGGTACGTATAAAATTCTTAGGTACCTTAGAAATGCTTGGAATATATATATATATATACATGTATATATATATATATATATATATATATATATATATATATATATATATATATATATGGTTGGCGGCATCCAGTTTCGAATTTGCCTGTCACTGTGACCAAGCACGGGACACATGCGCCTACAGAGAGACCATGGGTGGCTTGTACTGCACCACCCACAGCTCCAACCACACCCCATATTCAGTGTAAACCCGAAGGAATAAGGCCAAGAGGCATGTGGATGGGAGCCAGGTTTAATCATCGGACTCGGCCCACACTCCTTCATAGGTAAACACAAGCACGCTGTATTTGGGAATCAATCGCACACAAGGCGGCGGCTGGACTGTAGTCCACTCCACACTGAGTGCATGGAACCACTTTTCGAGCCTAACACGACCACATGGACCGTGCACTCGGTCCACTCCAGCAACGACCAACTGTCTCCTGCAGCAAGTATGAACGAGGTACTGGGTGATAGACAGGTAGGCACCTTGTCAACATGCACATCAGGCGCAGCCACACCGGGGATGTCAAACTACAACCAATCACTCGAAACGATCAGATGAAAGAAAGTAAGTCCATTAATGCTTACAGATACGGAGACATAACTCGTCACTAAATCAGCGTATAAAAGAAATGCTTGCGAACGATTCGGGGATAAGTTTTAGAGGTTAGAAAACATATTTTAAGAAAATGCCACAAACGCGAAAATGTTATCGAAATTAACTACGATTAGCTTCAGCGACGTGTGTATGTTTAAAGAAGATAGTACATGTCGAGATTAGTATGAGCATTAGAACATGATTGTAAACCCAACACCTGAAATAAAAAGACTTAGCATGCAAGCACGTGGTTAGTAAATCGAATACAGCGTACTTACAAACGCTTCGCCGGTTCTGTCTACGTTCTCTTCAGGACCCGTCGTCGCTTCGCTGGTGGTTTCGAGTGGCCTTGCTCACGAGGCCTGCCTGACTCAGGCACTCGCGAACGCATGTGCTACAGCACCATGCGCTTGATGTCGATGGAGTACAACCCATCGGTGTTTGCCGCTTCCGCACTTGCCGCTTTATCTCTGCATGCATGAGGTCTTTCTCCCGTACTTCGGCAGCTGCCATCGTGATCAGATCGCGCCATGCACGCCGATCAACTGCCTTCCATTCCCATGACCTGCAATCAAGGTTAGAACGTGAAAGGCTCACTTTGACCATGTCCTGGTAAGGTAACTTGGGTTTCACCACATGCCGCTTCCCAATACTCAGCTGACCATATAATAGTTTTTTCGGTATCCGCGTTCACATGACCGATCCACCTCATGTCTCAGCAAAAGTATGTAGTCCACTACATACATTCCACTTCGACGCAACAGTTACGTGTCCGCAACTATGTCTCACCAACCAATGCGCGGAATCCGTCGCAAACACTGTTGATGGAACCACTTGAGATATATCATACATCCCGCCAGTACATCGTCCACGTTTCACTGCCGTATCGAGGAACGGACAGTACCATGGATTTGTACACAATCAGCTTCGTGCCAATGTTAAGCTGATGGTTGTTCCACACTCGTTACTCTAGCTTCCTGAATGCCGCCGCTGCCTTCGAGACGCGGATACGTAGCTCACTTTGCATCTGCAGATCAGTCGACATCACACTCCCAAGGTAGCTGAAACGGGAGGTGGTTTCCAATATTTCAGCACCAATGCTGATTCGCGGCAATATTGAAGATTGCACCTCCGGTGAAGGCTGAAAGAGACAGACAGTTTTGCTTGTGTTGATGGTGAGCCCGAATTTGACCGCTGTCAAAGCCAGAGCACTACTCATGTGCTGCAACTCATCCGCGCTGTGTGCAAACAACGCACAGTCCTCAGCGAATAGCAGCGTACGGATACTTGTCTCAGATTATGGTTTTCGCACCGAAACGACGGATGTTCAGCAATCCAATACGGTGCTCCACACGAACACCGTAAGCACAAGCGGCATCAAAAGCCCAGGATAGCATTGCATGAAGATATATATTAAACAGGACGGGAGCTAAGACACAGCCTTGCTTCACACCAGAAACAACTGCAAAGTCATCCGAGATCTCTCCATTCAGCTGCACGCTTCCCCGCATACCACTGTGCCGACATTCAATTAAACTTACAAACTTAAGCGAGCAACCAAACTTACTCAACACCAGCCACAATGCCTCGTGGTTCACCGTATCAAATGCTTTGTTGAAATCAACAAAAGGTGAGTACAACGGCTGGTGTCGTTCTCTGCACTTCTCCTGCAACTGACGAGCCGCAAGCACCATATCTATAGTGCTGCGAGTCGAACGGAATCCACACTGCTCTGTTGCCACGTTGGGTTCCACAACCTGACTGACGAGGCGGTTGAGCAGGATTCTGGCAATCACCTTACCCCCACAACTCAGCGGCTTGATGCCGCGATAGTTCTTGCTAACTTTGCTCTTGTACAGTCGTAGCACAAGGGCATCCTTCATTTCAGGAGGCACCTCCTAAATCCGCGCGCGTCGCACCATGTGGTGCACATAATCAGTTCACCGAGTTATGCGGATTGGTGTCCTGGATCTTAGCAAGAAAAGGAAAGCGGTCGCCACGAGGAGGCTTCCAGGACATGAGCCATTGGCACAACAGTAGCAGCAGTGGGTAGACCATCTGTCAGGATCTAGCCACCATCAACCTCAGCGCACCATAGGCTTTCCCGATATATATATATATATATATATATATATATATATATATATATAATGTATGTTACACATTGGTTCTTGCATTCGAGTGAAGAATTTTGTGTATGAATCAACAATTATTCCTGGAGAACAAGTACTCTGCAATGCTTCCTCGCTGTCGTTGAAACTGTCCAAATGTTGCCAACCAAATTTACTCAACACCAGCCACAATGCCTGGCGGTTCACCGTATCAAATGCCTTGGTGAAATCAACAGCAAGTGAGTACAACGGGTGGTGTCGTTCTCTGCACTTCTCCTGCAACTGAGGAGCCGCAAATACTATATCTATAATGTTGTGACCCGAACGGAATCCGAACGACTCTTCCGCCACTTTAGTTTCTACAATCTGACTGAGGAGGCGGTTGAGCAGGATTCGGTCAATCATCTTGCCCCCACAACTCAGCCAGTTGATGCCACTATAATTCGTGCAACATTGCTTGCTACCTTTGCCCTTGTACAGTGGTAACACAAGGGTAACCTTCATTTCAGGAGGTACCTCCTTAATTCATACACGTTGCGCCAAGTGGTGCAGCGAAGTCACCAACTCGGGTCCACCGTGTTTCAATACTTCAGGCGGGATCCCGTCGGCCCTAGCGCACTTGCCGTTTCGCAGCTGAGCAAGTGCTCTCTGCGTCTCATTCAGTGTCGGTGTGTCCACCAGACTCGCTTTCACATCGTGCTGCTTCAGGCCGTTCAAAGTAGGCCAATCGATCTCTGAACGGTTGTTCAAGAGACAGTCAAAGTGTTTTTGCCAGATTTGCATTATGTCTGCAGTTTCTTTGCAGGTAACGCTTGAACTACCATCGATCAGTGTCCTCAGCGGTTCCAATCTCGGTCCATACGCCGCAAGTGTGTATCCTACTACGGTCGCGAAACATGAATAATTCTAAATCTTTAAAGGCTGTTTGTGACGGACTTCGGGCAGATCCAACTAGGTTTCTGCAATCTCACCCCCAAGCTGGACTTGCTCGCCACTGCCTTGTGCGCCTAGCCATTGAGCCAAGGGCTCCGGATGGAGTCCCTTAAGCAAACCTTTATATCAACCACTGCCTTGTGTGTCAGGCTTTTGAGCAAGAGGCTATGTGTGGAGTCCCTCAAGCATAACTCCGAAGCACAACCGCCACTACGCGTGCGATTGCCCACCAATGTAATCCTATGCCTGCGCGCAAAGCACTCAACATCGAGTGGTGGAACGTGCGCACACTACGCAACCGGAACTCGAGTGAGCGCCCTGAGCGACGCACTGCACTGGTCACGATGGAACTGATCGTTGCAACATCGATGTTGCGGTGCTCAGCCGGATGCGGCTCACTGAACAACGTAAGCTGCATGAGGCTGGTGCCGGTTACACTTTCTGCGTGGGAAACGCCACCACAGCAACTATTGAACATGGGGCCGGATTTGCACCCTCTGACTGCCTAAATGGCCAGCTGATGGCAAAGCCAAATGTCATCACCCCAAAACTGATGACTGCGTCTGCAACTTGGAATAGGTACATTTGCTACTTTTATTAGCACTTTCGTCTTAACATGTGTTATCCTTATGTCACGATGGCTCGTTTTTACATTTACGTGTCCTCCGTGATACGGTTTGTGCTGAAGAGCAACCAGCTGTTCCTGCTGGGTGATTTCATTGCGCGCGTTGGGCGTGATGCGACATTGTGGATAGACGTAATCAGTCCATATGGTATTGGCACAGTCTGTGGGAATGGAAACCTTCTGCTCTCACTGTGTGCCACTCACGGCCTGACGCTAACGAACACTTGGTTTGCACTGGGTCTGGGTGATATAACTACTTGGACGTACCCAGGGTGTAGACACTCATTTGCTCTACTATGTCATCGTACGCCAGCGCGACGCGTGAACTGCGCATGACTCGTGTACGGGTTGGAGGTGAATGTTGCACTAATCAAAAGTTCGTGCGGACCAAATTGTACATATATTTTTGTAAATCTATGCATTATTTCCCTGCCTGAATCGACAGATTTTTAATGTACTTCCCTAGGTATTACAGAGAAGAGGAAGGAAAAATCCATGGCTACTTGCCTGGGCGATGTCGACTCATTCAATGAGACCAGGAGACGGGTGCTGTGAAGGAAACAATCGCGCGTGCAAACTGTAAGCGACCCGTAGATTTGGTGACAACAGTGCGCCCATTGGTGCATTGGTACGGGCGTAAAATGCAGCCTTCGCTGCACATGTAGCGGTCTCTACCAACTAGGAACGAGAATCAGTTTCGCAAACTTCGACGGCGACTGACTCGAGAGCTCCGTGCCATCAAGAATGCATGATGGACGGGGAAGGCGATGTAGTAGAAATGCCTCGCCGTACGTCGCCAACATAAGGAATTCTCTGATTCCATGAAGTAGGTGTATGTGTGTGCAGCCGCTGAGGACGCTAGTTGATGGTACTTCAGACGCTGCCTGCACACAGACTGCAGAAATATTGCAAATTCGGCGAGCGCACTTCGATTGTCTCCACTTGCGTTTTTGGCCGAAACACAACAGATGCCATCGCGATGCGACTTGAATTTGCGTGGTGAGACAGCTGGGGTGTTTTGGTGATTGACTTGGTGCACAACACCAAGTGGTAAATTGGTATTTTCCCTAGCGACCCTCATGCCAGGTAGGTCAGTGATTAGAAGTCGGACCAACTCATTTTCAGCGTCGTCTAACATTGATGGATTTCTCTAACCCCTTCTGCCCATGCCCAGTTATGGGAAACAACAATTTACGGGTTGTAAACTCACCTCGATCGGCTCAGCGCACGAGTGATGCGAGTTGTTGCTTAAGGTGAGAAAACGATTCTTGGTCACTGCAAAGAAGACAGCGGGAATACGAACTTTGCAAAATGGCACTATTTCGTGTTATCTCATCACTTGCAACCTATTCGCTGTAGCTTCTTATTTCTCTGGATGTATTGCTGACCAGACGAGAACATGGTTCGATGAATCGCTCTGTTTACAACAAAACCTCATGGACTGGACTGTATAGGCATTTTAACAACTTTACGCCGGTCCAATAAAAATGTTGCCTTGTCAAGAAGCCGTTTAACCGAGCCCATAAGGTATTCATTACCGACTGTGGCGTCGAAATGTCCTTCATCTCACAGTCATTATGGGCCCATGGATATCCGAAAGAATTCTTCAGATTCTACAGTTACCCGATGGAAAACAAACTAAGAGTACTTACTGTGCCCAAAATGGTTGTCTACCTACAGTTACCCTTCATGGGTAATGTCGTGACGACGCTTTTTACTACGGGTGAACAAAGTTATTCGCCCTGCATTAACGCTGCCAAACTCTGTTCCATTTTGGCGACCAGGGGGTTGCTGATGCATCCAGTCGAACCTACTCAAGCGGTCTCCATCACAACTCGTTGCATTTATCAATTCGTCTGTATCTGCGGAAGCTCTTACATTGGCAGTACAAATGGTTATCTGGGTAAGCGGATGGGATAGCATATTCCGAAGCAGATTGCTAAGAAGACGACTCAACAAGCAACCGGACAAACAGCAGCATGCAAACTGCTGGCGTCATCCATCGCTAGACACCAAATCGGTACAGGTCATCAAGTTGACTGACTCAACGTTCACGGTTATTTACCGAAACAAAAATGCCTGAATTTGTTGAGGCCGTGACGCTTAATCGGCACCGTCTTTCCCTTTGCGTACAGAAGCAACAGCCAGTTGCCCTAAATCTTCCACAGCTCAACCATCTGTTGTTTTGTGACTTTGTGCTCTCTTTTCTGACCAAACTCAAAACGGTGGTTTCATTTCTCACGTGATCTGTATTTGTTGTTAGTTTGCAATTACTCAGTTAACACGCAGGGATACCACCTTGCAATCCTTTTCTTCTCCTTGTCTTGCTCAAACTCCCAATTTGTCCCAAATATAATTATGGCGTCAACATAACATGGACACACGGCGTCTCGACACGTGGTGTTTCATAAGTCACTTGCGTCAAGAGAGCTGACCAGCGGAGATTTGCTGCATACAGAAACATATTCGGGTTCACCGATGATCGGGTGTCACGCGTATTCGCTCATCTCAATGTTCCAATGATGTGTGATCGCTTGTAGTACGATGGTACGGTGTCACTTGTTGCAACCATGAGCTGGCTTATGCTTGTGTTCTGACAGCATAAGGTCACTGAAAATACTTGTAGTATTCTTACTGGATCGGACTAAAATGGCGTGTGTGAGGAATATCCGTAAGTGGGAGAAGCCGAAGAACTGTAGACCAGATCAGTTATTGAGGAAATCAGATGCAACGAGCGAACCGAAAGTAGAAATCAAGTAGGCACTGAATTCACACGCATAGTGGTTGTAAAGCACAGTCGCCTCAGGCAGTGGCACATATTGGGACGATCATGCACTCGGCAGCACTCGGACAGGCCTTAATCATCTGCTGCAGGAGTAATAGAGCATGGCTAGCATGGTGAACTGGATTTCGGACATGGGCAGCGTAGATGCAGACAACGTCACAGACAGCTGGGAACTTCGCGATCACACGACACAGATGAATTATTTAAGCCTGGATACGCGCCGGCTAACAAGAGCTCAAATGATCACAATACTATAATGCCGTGTCAAACGTATACTTGTCACAAGGTCCCAAGTTCGATACGCTTAATCAAGCAATTACGGGTACAGTCGGTGGGCCGGATCCGGCCGTGGACCGTAGTTTTTTGACCCCTGCGCTAAAGCGCTCAGTCCATTGGTCGTAGTCGTTAGCTACTCCATCAGCCCATGCATGTATTTTTCGAGCTTTTTATTCGTTTGGTTGTATGTTCGTCTGAATTATCTACCATTTTCTTCTCATTATGGTATTATCATATTCGCACAAGTCAAGGTCATTGGATTTATCACGTTGACTATTTTAGCCTTACCAGCACTAAGTTGGGATTCTTCCATTTTCGCCATCGATTCGGTGAACCAACTAGGACGCCACGCCGTGCATTTAGTTTCATAATGAACCACTCTCGGTCACACAGCTGAATCTCAGGGAGCTTTGCAATTTTATGGCCTCTCGCGCAGACCGAAATGTTGCGGAAATTTATTGAACTCAATCCGTTTGTACATTCGACCTTCTATCTATGTTTTTTCTACATGCTTATCCATCTGCCCCATGCTGAGGCTGATGTTGCATTCATAGTGCTTTTTCACCGCGGTTGGGCTAAACCAACTTACACTTAAACTAGGTCTCTTTAAGCTACATAAATTTCATTTGTTTATTTGGTTTGTTTTGCCTATCTCAATAGTCTTCTATTAGCTGGTCACGTTGCTTACGCTAATTGTGGCTATCTTCGTTAACTTTATTGCATTTGTAGTATTTTTAAGTAACTTGTGGACATTTTGTACTTATCGCGGATTCGTTGCTAACCAACTTACTTCCTATGCTAATTCAGGGAGGCGTTATGTCTGCATAGCCGTGTGCGTTAACAGATATATTTTATTTGATAATGTCATTTCAAGTGATTGGCTGTTGCTTGATATCCCCGGTGTACATGTGCATGTTGACAAGGTGCCTACCTGTCTATTACCCACTACCTCGTCCATACTGCCTCTAGGAGATAGTTGGTCATGGCTGGAGGGGACAGGGTGCACGGGCCTTGTGGTCGTGTTAGGCTCGAAGAGTGGTTCCATGCACTCAGTGTGGAGCGGACCGCGGTCCAGCCACCGCCTTGTGTGCACTTGATTCCCCAAATACAGCTTGCTTGTGTTTGCTTGTGAAGGAGTGTGGGCCGGCTCCGTTGATGAAACGTGGCTCCCATCCGCATGCTTCCCGGTCTTATTCCCTCGGGTTTACACTGGATATGGGGTGTGGTTGGTGCAGTACAAGCCACCCATGGTCCCTCTGTAGGCGCAGGCGTCCTGTGGCTTGCCACAGTGACAGGCAAATCTGAAACCGGATGCAGCCAACCATCCATCTGCCTTGCTACGTGTATTCTTACTTACTCATCTTGTTGTCTACTTGAAGTTAATCAAAATCATATCTTGAACCATTAGTTTCCGTTCTTTGTTGGTGTTCTTTGGAATTCCTTCTACATGCGATCCGTCTTTTTATTCTCTTTCACAGGCCGTGATTGGCTTCATTGGGTCGACTGGTCTTTCTGTTAGATTCCTCTCTCGCATCTCCTTGTATGCGCTTTGTGCTGCTCAGCTTCACATGGCGTACATTTACCTGATGGAACCGAAATTGGGTTACACTCGATGGCTTCGTGTTCGTGTTACGACGCGTTGTATTGCCTCGGGAGCAATTTACCTGCGGATGCTGGGTATTCAACAGCCCGATGGTCAGATGCCTACCACGACAAAGCCTCGACCGTCTCTCGTATATACTATAGCCTTGGGCCTGATCTCCGTATCTAACATCATTTCTTCCCTCCTGTGTCTTCCAGTTAGCGTCGCAACCATCGACCGTGAGGCTCAGCTGGTCGAACAAACTTCCCTTTGGAATAGCTTAACTGTTCTTGCACCCATTGCCAATACAATCCTTTGCTTGAGTCTTGGTGTAGCCAGCTTGTGTCATTCCCTACCATTGCTAATGTACCACGCGTCCGTCTCCATTGACCATACGTTGAACGAGCGCGCTTTTCGTCTGGGTGACAAATTGACCTTTTTCTCCTACATCGGATTAGTTATTTGCCACGACTCAAATATCAACCACTGGGTCAGAAACGGAAGCGATTTTTGGTTGCATTGTCAGCTATTACTAAACTGTTTCATCGTTTGTGCCGGAATTTCGGTGACAACCGACCTGTCTCGTGCAGCTGCTCAAACTAACACTTTATTTCGGAAAGAAAGATAATCTGTGTTACCACGTTCCTTTTCTTTTAAGCAACTTTTCCAACGCGCCACCTATTTTCATTCTTTTGAGCATTTGAATAACTTTATCTTTTATAGAAAACGAATTTGCCTGACCACTGATTGTTCTAAAAGTCACTTTTTATCCAAGGAGTTACTTCAGTGTAGTATCGATTACGCGTGAGCATGTGCAGTTTTATTGGTGTGCAAATGTATGATTTCGCGGCACGTTCTGGCGCGGAATTATACCTGCAGCGAGTGGATAGGAAACTTAAGCGAAGGCTACTTTACTGTTTTAGCTGTTCAGTATGAGTGATGTCTCTTGATGTATCTTGACGCACAAACTTGGAGCGGTCTTTTCGTTGAACTTGTCCGTGCTCATTGAAGCCATAGGGTAAAATGGAGTGTTTCCGAGCGGCGACGTTGGAATCCGTAACTTTCTACGATTTCAGTTCACGTCAGCAAGACAAGGATAATCCGGACCCAAAAACACAGTTGATCCGGTTGCCATGCCTCCACGAATGTGTGGCGACAATGTGCTTGAACGCTAGTAGCATATGTAGAGTGATTTGGGAGAGCTGTGTGGGATTAATCAGATGGAGACTCGCTAATAGAAGCAGGAGTCCGAAAGCATTATCTTCATTATTCCGCAGTGTTTGGATGTGGAGGCTAAGAGGGATGGGGCGGAACAAAGAAACTCAAAGCACGGACGCCAATGAGGTCGGCTTTTAGCTATATCTGCAAGTGTATCCAGCCAAACGTGTTTATCGTCTTTCGGACCCCAACCAGGGAGCCGAGACGTTCTAACCGAGGCCAACTTTGAAATGAGGGCGTTCATTCCTCTCGACCAGGTCATCGCTTGGCCACCTCTCCTCTCCCATTCACACCCCCCGGCACGCAAACAACGCACGTCGCGGGAGTCCGTAGGCTGGCATGCGTAACACGTGGCCGAGCCATCGGAGCCTGGTGCGTGAAATGACGGTGCTGAGCGGTTCAGTTCCTTTTCCTGTGCCGTAAACAAGGGGTCAAATACGCTCGTTGCTTACTCGGTATTCTCACCAGATGTGAGCTAAATTGCGAATGCACCGGTGGTCGAATCTAATTAGCCTCTTTACGTCCGTTGATCTAAGGGGCCAGGTTTCACAACCGTACAGTAGGGTCGAAGATACCCTTCGGAGCGAGAGTGATGTCGCGCCGGCGCCATAAGTGGCGAAGGTTAACAAAAGCGCCCCGATCTTTTGCTATACGGTTCGTGATCTCATTTTCAATCCCACAAGCGCTGATACAACTCCTCAGGTAGTTGAATTTTGAACGACTTCTAGCAGATCCCCAACAAGGGTCAGCGTAGGAGGCGGTCCAGGCCAATCTTGGACGAACACTTTGCACTTCGAGGGTGCGAAGGAAAGCCCGAAGTGACGGACAGCTAGTGCTTATCTGTCCAGTGCCGCTTGTCACGTTTGTGAGCTATCACATATTAGGGCAATATCGTCAGCATACTCCATGTCAAGAAGTCGTTCTCCTGGGAGCATATCCACACCTAAATCGTGTCCTGTGAACACGCGTTGCATGAGTTCGTCAATAGCGAAGCTGAAGAGGAAGGGTGACAGAGGGCATCCTTGTCACATACCGCTGGAAATATTAAATGACGACGACAGCTTGCCGTAAGCCTGTTTGAGGTACGCGCATATAATACTCGGATAATATTCACATATTTCTCAGGTATAACTTTCCTGAGTAGACGGTCCCAAAGTGCACATCTATCCACCGAATCGAATGCACCTTTGATATCGAGGAACACAACAACGGTGGGCCGCCAATATATGTGACGATGCTCCAACAACTGACGTAAAGTGAAGATGTGGTCAATGCAGCCTCGACATCGACGAAACCCGGCTTGCTCTTCACGAATCTGGCTTTAACGAGTGCCAGTCAGTCTGTGAAGAATTATGGAGGCGATGGAGATCAGACTGATTCCTCTATGATTGCTGCATTCCGATTGTGAGCCTCCCTTCAAAATTTGACTATGACAGAGCGGCTCCAGTCGGTTGGGACAGTTTCATGCTCCCCCAGTTTCACTAGTAACTCGTATAAATCATTCACCAGAGCGGTTCCCCCGAATTTGAAGAGGGCTGGAGGAAGATCATCTGGTCTTGCGGCTTTATTTAACTTCAACAGCTCGATCTCACGTTTGACTTCTGTGCGAGAGGGCGGATCCCAAGGGACAGCCCACGGAGCAGGGCGATTACTGGCCCGTGATGAATCGAACAATTCCGGTCGATTAGGTTGCTTTTCAAAGTGCTCAGCCCAATGCTCCAAGCGTTTTGACAAATTGTGGATAGGCTGTGCACTCTCGTCACATATACTTTCACTAACACCAGGTCTCCTGCTGCCCGTTTTCCCGTATCAGCCGGAATAACTGACGATGGTTACCAAGGGCAGCTTCCATTTCCATCTCAAAAGTACGATGAGACCACCAGGATTTGCAATCTCTCTTCAGGCTAGCACGGAGTTTTGCCTTGAAATCTGCTAGTTTCAGTGTGTTCGCTTCCAGCCGGACTATGCCGGTGAGCATCGATAATTTCCAGAGATTGCGAAGAGACCCAATGTCCATGTTCGTGATTAGACTTATCACATGGGGCTTTTCCTGATGCTAGTAAAATCTGGTGAATATGAGACCAGTGAGCTTCAATTGCATCCAGCGAGCGCTTACTCAACGCGCATAACAGCGTACTTTGATAGGCATTCAGAACAGCTGGCTTCGCCAGTTGGCTGGCGTCACTGCGCTCACAGCGTCGCCGTGGGCGTCCGCCAAAACGCATCCGCATGTCAGCACATACAAATGCATGGTCGGTGTCCACACATGTGCTCCAAATCGAGCGACAGTTCTGGATGCAACCTCTCCGTCGATAACTTATCGCAATGTGATCGATTTGCGTCCATAGCAGGTTCGAGATTGGTAGGCGCCAAGTCACCCTCCGGCGAGTGCTGTGTCGGAAATTAGTTCTCGCAAGAAATAAGCGGGCATCTTCACACAAATGTAGCAACCGCTCACCGTTATCATTACGGGTGCCTACACCGTGCTGACCGCCCAGATGCAGTTCATCAGTGGATAATTTTCCAACTTAGGCGTTCAGATCCTCAGCCAGGACAACAGTGTCCGAGCTTCTTCTGTGGCGAAGGAGCTCGTTCAGTTGGCGATAGAACTCGTCTTTTACCGAATCATCGCTAGAGTTTGTGGGTGCATAGGCAGCGATGATAAATAGACACCTGTTAGTCCCACGCGACTTCGAAGCTTTAAACGAGCCAGCCAATCGGACCGCACACATCCGGCTACTGATTGGGATCCAATCAACCAGAGCAGCTTCAGCCCGGGGACTCAGGGCAATGCCAACCAGCTTGGCCGGTGCTCGAAGCTGCATCGTCACTGAATAGGCGCAATGAGAAAGTTCTGCTAGTGTCACCTGAATGGGATCACAGAGTGAGCACTCTAGCTCGAGTCATGCAGGCGGGTCTCCAATTGGCAGTACATATCGATCGAGAGGGTCTCTAATGTTCGGGCAAGTGCTGCCTTTTGACCGATCTGTAGCAGTGTGCGTACATTGAGGCGTGCTAATTGGAAGGAGGATTGAGGGCTCTAAATGGAAGCTGATGAACTGAGCTTGACCGCTTGGTTGGACATGGGCTTGTCGACAGGACAGGAACGACACTCCTCGTTCACCTGTAATTTGAAAATAAAACGTAAAACCCTATGAAAGCATGGTGGTGGAGGGCCAAGAGTTGGGGGGGGGGGAGTTAAAACAGGGGATATAAGTGAAGCTGGAACGGAACGATAAGGGTGAAAAAGCGCTGGCCAGAGCATCAGGAAATGGTGTGACGAGGGATTCATTGTATTGCGTAGGCAGGATATTATCAGGGTGCCCAGGCCTAGACAGGAGAACGATTAGGGTTCTCAACCAAAGCCTTTGGTTCAAAAACCTGACCGCAAGGCAGCGGGTTTGGCATTGGGCTACAAGGAGTCCGTTTTAAGGAATAAGGTGCCACCCTCATTCCAACTCCAACCAGGAGGCTGAGATTGTCTGGCCTCTAACGATTGACCAATCTGGTATGAGTGGCCCTGAAGGTGCAAAAGCACCACCCAGCATAGCTCAATGGATCTCTGAGGCATGCAAACCATCGCACCAAGGTAATGTCCATCCTCGTTGCGATGGAAAAGAGCGGTTAGCCGCTGACCATTCATCACTCGGAGTAAACTCACTCCATCTATCACATCTTACGCACTTCTGGTTTCCGAAAAGCTCTCATGCATTTACATAAGTACTCAAGACCTACACAGCGAATTGGCTGTATTGTGACTTCGACATGCGTCGGTCTCTTTGGACCTCATCGCTATCACGGAAACATGATTGCATTGTCAGATAACGAGTGCCCAAATTGCGCTAACAAGTAAGTCCCTTGTCCGGAATGATCGAGCCGACTAAGGTGGTGGGTAGTCCTCTATTTTCATAATAACTTCCAGTGCGAACCCATACGCGATTCCAAAACTGAAGTGTCCGACTCCATTAGGTGTAGGTTGCGACTGAGAGGTAAGGAAGTCGGTCTAGTAGCTGTTGTTTACGGCCCACCATCGTTTACACCTGAGATGGACTTTAACTCGGTGGCTGCGTTGAGACAGGTGATAAACAGTAACTACAGTCACATTCTATTCGCCGGCGAGTTCAAATTACGTGCTTTATGATCTCAGGCCACACAAGGTGAGCAGTTCAAAACAGTCTTGCAAGGCCTTTGTGGCCATGTCACTTCCCCCACTAGATTCATTGAGAAAACATGAGATCCATACTGTACCTGATCCTCACTAATGAAGAACTCATGATCGAGAGAGTGATCATCTTTACTCCTCTAGGCCACAGCGATAATACGACCTTGTGTCGCATATACACCTGCTACGCTGAATACCCCGAAAACAGAACTCAAACGACACGCACCAGCTACGATACCTTAGTTCAACTCGTTGAAGCGACCGACCGGAGTTTGCTAACTGAGGATACACCCGACATTGTCTGGGAACGTTACGTCAGTTAGTCTAACACTTTGGTTATGGGAGTATCGGAAACTAAGACTATCAGTTCAAGAGACATGGCGTTGTTTATACAGAGTAGGACACGTGAATGCACGCTGATGCGTAAAACTGTGTAGTTTTTCCACAAAACCGATCCGAGTCGGCGTACCTGGAAGACCTATGTTGTGCGCCGTAACCACTGTACCCAACTAGTGCGCGAGGAAAAGTAGCATATCAGCTCATAAGCTTCTGTACAAGCACGTGGAGACTGAAATTTTCCCTTTTCAAACGGCGGATGGCCTAATTTGGACTACCAAAGAAGCGTCGAATATTCTCTAACCACAATATGCACCAATGTTTCCTTGCCTCTCGTGGTCTCCTGTACCTTTGGATTCCATGGTGCTTCTGCTAGGACTCACTCGTATAAATGTTTTATGGCGGACACAGTAATGAAAATGTTGCTATCCATGCACGCCTGTCCCGGCATTGACGACATCCACCCAAATGCCCTTGTGATGGCGGCGAATCTTTTGGCTGAACCCTTAACGCGCCTGTTTCAGCACTGCGTTGACTAGATGCGCATCCCTGCTATGTAGAAACACGGGATAGTAACTTCCATTTCCAAAGGCAGTAGTCGTTCCGACCCAGCTAATTATCGACCGGTGACTCTATTGCCAATTCTTCTAAAAGTTATCGCTATCATTGCCGATGCACTCAGCCTTATCTGGGCGGTTTTGATCACATTGCTCAGCAGCAACACGACTTCCGCCAGCATCGGTCGTGCACCACCAACCTAATGTTAGCACATGACAGCTGGACCGAAACGGTGGACGCTGGTGCAGGATTTGATGTGGCTTACCTTGACCTATCTGACATGCGACCGATTGGATCATGGTTTCCTTTTTGACATACAAGGATGTAGCATTGGGGACCCTCTCCTCGAGTGGATCTGTAGTTTTCGCTTGCACAGTCGTCTGGAGCTGAGAGTACGTGCATCCATATCAGACAACTCACGTCGAATGCGGTATGCCTCAGGGTTCGGTACTGAACCCCGTCTATTCTTGGTCTTCCTTAACGATCTAGTGAGCGAAATCACCTCAAACTGTTTACTCCATGCCGATGCCATCAAAGATGGCTGAGCGATCAGAACTCCAGAAGATCATATTCAACTTCAAATCGCCTTTGGATGGTCGGTCCAAAATCGCCTTTTCTCCAATGTAGCTAAATGTCGAGTGCTGCATGTACGACATCGAATGATTCACGCATATAAGCCGGTGGACCAGAATTTACAACACTATTTTCACGAAAAGGATCTCGGCTGCTCGCAGTTGTCCGGAAAAGCATCGAAGAAGTGTCAGATCCAGAGTCAAATCCAGAGCTTTCGGACACTACAAACCGCCTATTTTCCGCCAACTATTTACCGCCTACCTAGGCTCTCATGTAAAATATGCCAGTTAAGTATGGCACCCATGGTTAAAGCGTGATCTCACTGTCTTCGTGCTTCCGCAACATCGGGTGACCAAAAAATGTCAAGAGGCTTTTGCAAAACGATCTACTTCAAATCATAAGTTTTTGTACAAGTAGGTGAACAGCCTTCGTAAGGTGAAAAGTGGATTCTCCCCTCTTCCAACCGGATGTAGTCTAACGGACTGCCAAAGGAGCATCAAATATTCTGCAACAACAATATGCACCAACGTTTCATTGCAACGCCTCCGAAGGTCAGGCATTTTCAGTGGGCGCTATCGGCGTTTGCGTGGTGACCTCACGATGGTTCACCAAATTTTAAACAACCCTAATCACTTTTGCCATCACCTGTTGAAGTTGAGTCACAACAACAGACTGAGTACATGTCGGATTGGGAGAACGATGCAGTCAGTTGGAGTGTCGAAAAACTCCTCGTTGCGTGTTTGTCATTCATAGAACTCCCTCTCAGAACCTGTTATTTCAGCCCCCACGTTAACCGTGTTCAAACCTCCTGTCGACGGTGCTGTAGCCGTACTACCCCATATCACGTAACCCAAGCGACCCACACAAATATCAGAAAAACAAAAACAAAACAACCTACTTCCATTTTTACCTACCTACGACAGATCATCTTGGAGAATACATAAAACCAGTTTGGACCGCTCAGACGGAACACTGTGACCGGCAAATTGGCGATTTTCGGTTGTTCACTATCCTTTCTTGCCATTCATTTTGCTCATCCCTAACCGATCATCTGGCGGGACGTGTCAAGTTTCGGCCTTTTTTCCAGGGTATACCAATGACTATCGATCATTACTCTATTATTATTATTATTATTATTATTATTTATTATTATTATTATTATTATTATTATATTTTCTCACCGATTTCCACCGTTTCTTTTTACCCTAAACTTGCCAGTCGTGGCAATAAGCCATCCACACTCTACACTATGCTATTTTTTGAAGAGTTGAATTGGATTTATTTGCAAAACTATATGGAGACCCTTTGTCGGTTCTGCCATGCGCACTAAGGCGTCTCGCGGCAAGACATTCCTAAAGGTGCTGGTGAACCGCATTGTTTCTCTTCACGGGCACAAGATGATCCAATATTCGATCTGAATACTATCCCACCAACTATCGTCTCCTACCGGAATGCAACACTGGAATTCGGTTATAGGTAAATTACCAAGCCTCAGTCACTAACATTCCTGTGGACCAAGTCCAGTTGTTTCGCTTTCGATATTTCGTTAGGCACTTTCCGTTTCCCTACTATCACTGACGTTTCTTATTGTAGTTGTGAAGGCGGCTTTAAAATTCTCTGACTGTATAGGGATAAGCCACTCGATATGTAACGTATGTTTTAGAGTACATGCTGCGGTCACTGGAAATACTGTTTCATTATTTTCCCTGTTCGGATGCGCTTTTCACTAACTACCTCTTCGTTGCTTAGTTAATTTCCAATGTTTCCTTATTTCCTCCCTCATCAAGCTTACACAGTTAGCTTTTGAATGTCTCAGCCCTTTGCCAGCTGTGATCCATTATTTAATTCTGGCTTTACGTAGTATGAGGGTTTAAACTAGACGCGCGTACTGAGCGGCGAACAACTTTGTGCCACAGTTCCAGCTATGTCGATAGCCCTCTCCACATTCATTGCTTTAAAGTCGGATTTTTCGTTCTCCTAAACCATTGACCTAAATCGCTTGAAATTTGAAGGATCCACTTCGAGGAAGTCGCTGGACCTTGACCAATGTGACAAACGATTACAGGAGTGACTGCCAGCGATCAAATTGCAGTGTGAATTCATTCACCCTCTGATGAAGCTCATTTTGATACCCCAATCATGTTTCGATTGTCCTTGCATTCGATAACAGATGTAGTCACCAACTGGCGATTCGGGCTTGGCATGCTTGTTTCATTTCTAGGTATTCTGATGTATGAACTGTGAGCTGACTTACTTCTATTGCTGATAACTGCTAACATTTCAGATGGCAGACGGTGCTGACTCCTGATTTGCCTTCAAATAATACATGCACAGGTATCAGCCATTCGTTTCTACTCGACCCACGGTGTTCTATGCAGCTCATCGATGCTTGGAAGTTTGAGATTAATATAGATTAAGCAATACAGTCTTCAGCACATAGGTCCGCACAGCGAAACAGCAACAGTGCTCAGCACATGTGATGAAATTTGCAGTATTTGTCTAATACCCTTATATATTTTTATTGTCATTCGTGACCTCGGCATCGGAGGTGTGATGGCAAAATTCGCGGTACTCTAAATCGACGACCTACCTATACTTTTGTCCGGTATTTAGCGCACTATCATATGCGTATCTAGCTGTCACGTCATCCAATGTGCCTTTCCTTGTCCTTCACTTGTGGTGAAGAATTTTCTAGTAATGCGTCTTTGTCACCACCATTATTTGACAACATTTTAACTAGGTAAGCATTTTAAGTATGATCTCCAAGAGTCAAACGTGATGCCGATTATGCTAGGACGGTGCACCAGCAGTATGTCTGGTGAGCCCGTACAACCTGGTCATGAGGCGGGTGACCAGACTCCTAATGCTCTATATAGAAAGTTAGATTGGGGATTACTTACGAAGTCGCTGAATCTGACGCTGAACCACCAGCCAATTAATCAGTGAAAAAGACGCATAATCGTTCGGCACTCACTTGTCGGCGAAACTTACGTCTGAGTTGCACAAACTGCGACACTTGACTGAAATCCAGTTAGCCTTCATATATGGACACTAACACCCAATGGTTCCTTATTAAACTTACCGAACTTCGACCATGCCAGGTCTCGAATGCTTGGGAACTAATTTGCATTACTGAAATCTGATTACACCAAAATTCTTGATGCTGTGACCGAGATACCAGGAATGTCACTTATCAGGAACGACCGTGCCAGCGAGACCTAGACTGGGCGTATAAATGGTCTCTCCACGACCTACTCCATTCTACTTCGTCTAAGTGTAAGGTGGTCCACATTCGTCATCAGCCCAACATCAAGTACAAACTTGGAAACCATGTCCTGCAAGCAATCACCCAAGAGTGCGAGCTTGGGGTATTAATCAAGGCTGATTTGGGCTGTTCAGAGCTATCTGAAAAGGCGTCAAAGACTGGAAACCAACCCGTTGGCATGCTGTGGAAGGTATTCGGGCGATTTGATCCGTCTGTCTGTTCGCACATACATGCTGCCTCATGTGTAATGCGCAGTCTAGGCCTTATAGCCCTGACACATGCAAGAACTCACAGCACTCGAGACTTCGCAGCGAACAGCCACCAAACACGTCAAAAGCTGGTTCCACCTCCCATATAATCCTAGGCTGAGGACTCCGACGTTGTACAGCGGTCAGTATCGGTTCCTACGTGGCGACCTAATAATGACTTACTAGCGTTTAAAGAACACCCACCACGTCTGCCGCCACCTAATGCAACTCAGTCACAGCTCGAATCTGAGAGGCCACCTGCTTTAGTTGGCCACGCAATACTATCGGCTAGAATGTCGACGTAACTTTTACTCTCTTCGTGTCTGTCAGCCATGCAACGTCCTCCCAAATCACCTTGTTGCCGCCCCGTACTTTATTTGTATTTACTACTTCGGCCTGGGCAACCGGGTAGTATCACGCCCACTGACGAATCATGGACTACACCGCTCACTACTACCACTGCTATGCCGCTCTTCTGTCTTAACTCAACCGCTCAACGTCCACTCACAGACCACCCCACCTCCCGTCCTTCACCTACATGTACTCTTGTGTCTTCTACGGTCACCGTCACAAACGACCCACGTCTCGCAGCTGATGGAAGTAACAGCCAAACTCCCGGTTCTCAATGTCCTGCGATCGCAACCGCCTCTCACTCCACCGAAGCTCCAGCTCTTCTCCGACCTGGTTCTCCATTCATCCTCGCAGCGTTTAATGTTCGAACTTTGATGCAGATCGGACGACAAGCATGTCTGGCCCGTACTCTTGAAACGCTATCGGTAGACATCTGTTGTCTTTCAGAGACCAGATTACAAGACTCTAGCGCCGTCATCAGAATGGCCTCTCCGGTAAACTCTGACGCCAAATACTACTTGCGGCTTTCCGGAGACCCAGAATCTGCCGCCACTGGTCAAGCTGGTGTTGGGGTTGTATTAAGTGCCAGCGCTGAATCAGCTCTGCTTGACTGGATCCCAGTCAACAGCCGACTATGTGCAGTCAGACTAAGAGGTTCATGTAACGTAAGCAGGCGTCGAGATGTTAAGCGTGCCTTATTTGTCGTCTCCGCCTACGCCCCTACAGACTGCAGCCCGGATGCAGTTAAAGATAGCTTTTACCAACAACTACATGAACTTCTGCGTTCCTCCAAACGGACGGATATAGTCATTCTTGCCGGGGACTTTAACGCGCGGCTTGGCCGCCTTCTACCAAGCGAGCACCACATTGGGGGTAGTTTTGGTCTCGGTGGCAGTCGATCAGACAATGGAGACAGACTACTTGCTCTTTGCTCTGATCATCGCTTGTTTCTTTCGAGCACTAGTTTTCGACACTCGAGGAGACAGACTGCTACCTGGCGCCCGCCCTCACAAACGCAAGAGTGCTCCCAGCTTGACCACATAGCAATCAGCTACAGATCGCGCGGAAGCATAACGGACTGCCGATGGTACTGGTCAACTTTTCTAGACTCTGATCACGCATTGGTTCGTGCTAAGATTTGCATGCGTTTCGGAGGATCACCTAAGCGCGCCCACTACCGACCGGACGTCGCGAATCTACAAAACGCTGCGATTTTAACCAGGTACCAAGCCTCACTGTCAACTTTGCTTGGCTCAACTATTGACTTTGATCTCGATTCGCAGTGGGCGCATATCAAAGATGGGTTAGTTTCCGCCAGTATCGACACTTGTGGAGTTACCCGTCACCCACCGAAACATTGGATTTCCGCCGACTCCTTGTCGCTGATGGACAAACGCCGCTTGATCCCATCGGATTCGAGACACGTTGAAGAACGCCAATACCTTGGTCGAGAGTTGCGCAGGAGTCTGCAAATGGACCGCGAAGCTTGGTGGTGTGAACGTGCTAGGGAGATGGAGCTTGCTAGTCTCTGTGGTAATACCAGGAAACTCTTCCATCTCCTTCGAGTCACCGAAGGTGTTCGATCTGGTATAAGTGAAACAGTATGCGAAGAGAATGACACCTTAATCACCAACCTTCAACGACGGTTGGAGCGATGGGCCGAACATTTTGGCTCGCAGTTTTGTTGGCCCCCAGCTCCATCTGCTACCTCTGGCGCTCGCGCTGGGGCCGAGTGGTCTACCCCCACAGACCCTCCCTCTTCCCAGGAAATCGAGCAGGAGCTCCGGCACCTGAAGCGTTATAAAGCTCCCGGCCCTGATGGTCTTCACCCAGCTCTATTTAAAGATGGTGGCGCATCGCTGGTCCGAGAACTCACCGTTTTGTTCTCGAAAATTTGGTCGAAAGAGAAGGTTCCATCATCTTGGGGTGAATCGATAGTCGTACCCATCTTCAAAAAGGGCCTGCGCACAATCTGCTCCAACTACAGAGGAATAAGTTTAGTCCCCGTCGTTTGCAAGCTGCTGGTGTCCATCATACTTCGCAGGCTATCCTCAACACGCGAATCGTTGCAACGAGAAGAACAAGCTGGGTTTCGCCCTGGTCGCGGCTGCATCGATCAAATCTTCACACTTCGCCAGATCCTCGAGCTCCGCCATGTGTATCAGAGGCCAACGATTGCTGTGTTCCTGGATATCCGTGCAGCCTTCGATTCTGTCGATCGTACAGTACTGTGGCAGTGCCTTCTGAGGAACGGTGTCCCCGAGAAATTCGTCTCCATACTGCGCGCTCTATACAGTCTGACCTCGGGCAGGGTTAGGTAGTCGAGTTGTTGATTTGGATTATGCTGATGATATCGTCTTGCTGGGTGACGATCCACAGGTCGTCCAACTTGCATTAAACCGCTTGACGATTGAAGCATCAAAGTACGGTATGTGCTTTTCGCCATCCAAATGCAAGGCTCTCCTTCAAGACTGGCAGATGCCTCTGCCTGCACTCACGCTTGCTGGTGAGACACTGGAGGTTGTGGAGAGCTTTGTCTACTTGGGAATTTGCATCACTGCTTGTGGGGCTGTTGGAGACGAGATTTCGATGCGCATCTCGAAAACACGCCTCGCTTTTTCTAGGCTGAAGCATTTGTGGCGTCGCCACGACATTCGTCTCTCCATCAAAGGGCGGGTCTATTGTGCAACTGTTCGTGCTGTACTGTTGTACGGATGCGAGACCTGGCCCATTCGTAAAGATGACTTGCGCAGGCTATCCGTCTTCGAGCACCGCTGTCTGCGGTCCATTGCCCGTGTGTGGTGGCAGCACCACGTAAGCACTGTGGAAGTTAGACAGCGTGTCTTGGGACTTGGAAGCCACTCGCTCGAGGAGCTCATCTCACTGCATCAACTGCGGTGGTTAGCGCACGTATTGCGCATGCCTGTCCAGCGTTACCCCCGTCGTGCGTTGTTTGCACTTGCTGGACAGGGCTGGAAGAGACGGTCTGGTGGACAGCCTACAACATGGAGAAGCCGCATGAAAAAGTTGACGAAACAATTGGCCTCGGCCGGTTGTTGTCGACTACCTGGTTGGGGTCCGAGAGATGAGGATACTTGCTGGTTGAGAACCTTGGAAGTTATGGCTCAAGATCGATGTCAATGGCGGACGTGTGCATCAGTGTGTTGCGGTGTCCCTTCCTCCTCCCCCTAAAAAAAGAACAAACTGAAAAAAATTTCAAAAACTGTGAGTGGTAAACTTGACAAAAAAGCATTTCTTGTTGCTCTTTTCTTATTATTCATATTGTTTTCCTATTCAGCCATGATTCCGATGGCACAATATCTGTACCACAGATTGTGTATAATATATATATATATATATATATATATATATATATATATTTACTAAACGCCTTGACGTTCTTCTGATCTACCTACATTACTAGATATGGCCCGTGTACATCGACAGCTGATATAAGGTGACGAACGTTCCACAACCTGCACTTAATTCATACAATCAAGTTTCGCCGTTCTCCGCATGCCTCTGTGTGAACACTCTGTGGTAATTCCACCGTGACGTTTTTCATTTTATCACTCTGTTTTCCCTTCACCATTTTGAGGTTCTTGTTCTGGCGATCCTACGGGACTTGTTAGGCATCTGCATTTTACCCCTAGTCTACAATTGTTCCCATGTTCCGTTGTACTACTGCAAAGACTTGCAATGTGCGATAGTTGCTGATCCGGGAAGTAGTACCCCCAACTCACTTTGGTGCCATCTGATCAAGATACAGCGATGCATGTCTCGTAGCTGTCGGTTATCATCCAGACTTCCCCTTCGGAAATCGGTTCCCTGAACAGTGTAACATCTTAGGTACAGCTACATCCTCATCTTAGAGGATTTCAATGTACACAATCCTCTAGAAAGCAGTTCAAAATAGGTCTGCATTAATTTATCTCCTATATCTTCTTATACAACGATGTTACTTCGCCCACAAGATTTTGGATAGTAAACAAACCGTCGGTACTGGACCTTGTGCTCATAAATGAGGTGCTCATGGTGAAACAGATATTAATGGCGGGTCCATTAGGTCTCAGCGGTCACGTAGTCATAACATTTAACTCTGTTTACCATGCAGCGTATCCATCTGAACACTCGGAATTTACTCTTACACTTACACGTCGCCACTTCCTAAAAGAACACCCCGAAGCATCCATTTGACGGTTCTGGAACACTAGTCCCCCTGGTAAGATTTGGACAGAGTTCGGTGACAGACTCAGCGACATGATCAACAGAGCGTCGGAAACAAAACCACTTTTTCCTCAATAGTACAGTCGATTCTCAGAAGCATAACTCGAAAATGCGTGGCAATAAGGCATGCAGCATGTCATGCGCGCATGGCAAGCACCGACCCGGAGACTCGGGCGAACTTCCTGACCCACAACAACCAGTGTACCGCGCTTGTCCGTGAGAAAAAGTTGACTATCAACAGTGCCTAGGCAAGGAATTTCTGCTAAACAAAAAACTGCTGACAGGCATGTCAACAGCCTTCGTACAGTAAAGCATGCCATCCCACACTTCTCTTTCTGACTTTTCTTCTCATCTCGTGGTCGCCTATTTGTTGTTTGCTAGTTGGTGCTTTCCGGAAGCTACTGAATACATCATCCTACCCTATTCTGTCACTCCAGTTCCGATCATCACAGTACTAGAGTAAGGAGAGAATCCCATTTTATCGAATTAGACTTAAAGATAAGCAAACTGAGGCAAAAATCAAAATGAGATACTACAATGCGCCAAAAGTTCTTTAAGCACTTAATGATAATGTTTCTGCAATTGACTCGTCTACAAGCACTGGATGATGTTTGTTCAACTGATTTCGCTCGGTATGATAGCCAATGGTTGCCACCAATTCGCTCTTTCTACATCCGGAGGAATGTTTCCGTCCAGTCTTGGCGGGACCTTCTCAGTGTACTGGCCTGGTACGTTTCCTTTCTCATAATACAGTCCGACTACAAACACTGCGCAACGTCCACGGGCTGTGGCCCGCCCGAAACCGGCCCGAGTGGTCGATTTCCAAATGAGTTGTGAGAAGTGGGCTGGTGTGGAGAAAGCAGAGGTGGATGGAAATTAGTGGAAGTAAAACGAAGAGAGTATTCATCACCATATGAAGTAAGCACATTAATGCGCTAACATATGGGCAAGCTTTTGTATCCTATACTGTTGTTATTGCTGAAATCTCATGGCACTCTTCATTGACGGTATATCGTAACAACGAATGGTGACATATTGCGAAGGCTGTGCCACGTGCATAACTGTGCGGCTCTGATTGACAGGTTTATGCTCTCATTTGCAATTATTACGTAGCCCAAACTTCCGGCCAGCTCGGCTTCCCCTCGGTGGTCGATGCTTTCTAACTGTTTGGCTCGGTTGCAAATCCGTACTTTGCACGAGCATGGGTTCACCTACGCTTTTCCCGTATGTTTTCGGGAGAACTGTCCTGAGCTTTCTGCATGATAGTTTTTCTCTATACCTGAATTCCAGGTAAAACTTGAAGCTGTTTCTTAAGCTAGAAGCTACTATCTTACGTTAGTAGTTAAATACCGTGCGTTTTCCTTCTCATGTCCTGTAGTAAGGCAAAACATGCAATTCACAATAGAGAAGCCATTCAAAGCACCGCTCAGGACACAGAAGATCGAGCCAACCAGTTGCATATCACGCTAATAATCTTACCCGAATGTCTTTGCTTTTCCTCTCGGAATCTGAAGCTTTTTATTTCCGAGTACCATGCGTCAACCACGTTTCTTCCTGAAAATATTGAAATATGATTTGTGAGTTATGAGGCATGAAACTGGCTGACACATCAGGCTTTATTCTTAATCGGTAATGCAGTAATTTTCTGAGTGACAAAGTCCACGAATTTCTTTCTAGTCAGTTTCTCTCAAAAATTAGATATGATAGAGTATTCTGCGATTCTTTCTGCGTCGATTTCAGTGAATACGTTAAGACTTAGTGATTGAGTTTAGCCTACTGTCACAGTCTGTTGTTCCAAGTCGACTGATGATTGGTTGCCTTTTAACTGACGGAAAATAGTTGATAACTAGAACTGAATTTCCTCCTTCGTGGCTGATTCTACCTTGTCTTACAAGGAACGAAGAGACTTTTCTTTGTTGTTGTTTTCTCCAAAAAACGCTTTGTCTAATAACGACCGATCTGATCACATTTCGGTCAGTCGCAAAGCAGGAGACGCACCAACATTCTAACGGAAAAAGTGCTTTTCGCCAGTAGAATAGGATATGATTCCTGTGAACGTGAATACGCAATGTGTTTCGATAAAATTCGACCATCAATCCTGCTGAACCACTGTACTTACGTCAAAATCAGAAGTCCCACATCTTTATCTATCTCGTGTTTCTTATATTATCGCCTAGCATATCATTCTATTCTATTATGCACTGCAACGATAATTTTCCACACATTATGACCAACTCTTTTGGCATGATTGAAAGGCTTCCGCTTCTTTCCTCCCTGTCTGGAGTCCCCGGCCACATACATATCGATTACCTTTCTGATATCACCTCTTCCTTTTTCTCCAAGTCCTCACTTGTTCACAGGGCAAAATGCTAGCGTCTATCGTTACCTATGTCTGAGTGCGCCTCTTGTGTAGTTTTTGACTTTAAAAAGTTTCGGGTGTAGAGTTACTTGCGTGATCTCTCATTAGACGACCGGCCAAATAATTTAGCTGTCACGCGCTCCCCAACGTTGGCCCTCATTCATCTCCACGGTCCATTGTTTAATTTACTTTTATGTCGATAGATGAAAGTTCGAAAACCGGGTCAGTGGGAACCTCGCTAGTCAATCATCACCAACGTGTCAAGCAATAGTACAATTGAGCAACCACGATCTCACTCATCTAAACCACCATCAGTGAATGATTACCCCGATGTGACACCGATACTGCTCGACCATCTCCGTGGTACTAGCAGATATGACTTGTTTATGTAGTCGAGAAGTGTCCAATGGATAAGGTATAATTCGCGGATCAACAACGAACGGAAAGCACAGCCAGTCGCATACCATCATCATCATCATTATACACATCAGCTAGAGGTGGGAAACACAGCTACTGTGCCGCATACCGTATCAACAATAATCAGCCCCGCCATTGTGAGCTACTTGCAACACGTGGTTTTCAACTGGTAGATTTTGATAAACGTCCACTATTTGTTATGTATTTTTAAGTGTTACACAGCATGTTTAGATAGAATAACTTACCGCTGACGCTAGGCGAACCAATGTGGAGATGCACATTCTCACCTATGCTGTACAACCGGGCGGCCTCAATCGTTTGCGCGCAGGCCAACTTTTGCGCATGTGCTTGTGCCATTCGGGCCAGATGGAAGTCGACTTGTAATGGAGGGCAACCGTGTAACTGCCGGTAGCTGTATGAACCCATAGAAAAAGAATTATCATTTACGGTTAGTTGGAGTATATGTTGGACGAAGCTTTAGAGTATATTTTGGTTCGGTGTATAATGGTGGCCAACTGAACTATGATCAGCGCACTTGCATTGACGAAATGCCTACTAGTAATGCACTTGATTGTTACTTTGACCCACCAGTGAGCCACTCGCAAGTGCGAGGTGGAGACTCCGTGAATGGATGTAACCCACAGGCTTCGGTAGAAATTCCTTTTCACCAGGGAACCGGATATGCAGTACGAAATTGGCGTATGTAAAGCCAATATACTTACAACTCCTAGATTGCCACAACGTAGTGATGGAAATGACAAAAACAAAGAACACGGTACTCGGGAGAAGAACGTTCATAATGTCTGTCACTGTGTGTAACTTTCATTTACCCCAAAAGCATATCCAGCTAGATGTGCCCATGGTCTTTTGGTCACAGACATTTGAAGCTGGAGCGCATTACCATCTAAATATGAGGTATGCGTGCCGACATTTCTGGTCCAAGTCAATTGGTTATCTTGCCCGTGGTTCCAGATGACTTGTCGCGTACACAGAGGCCGATGAAGTAAACGATCGGCAGGCACACGAAGTACGAGCCTCGTTATTGACTGAAGAAGGCAGACGTAAAACTGAAGCTCTGACACTTTATTTGTATTCTACGTGCACTCTCAACGGGTCGCGGACTATTATATACCATTTAATCCCACTTTGATTACTCTTTCCAAAATCGGAAAGTGTTTTGGGATATTTGACGGTTCTTGCGAAAACCCTGCAAAACCTTTCAAACCACTCTGTGCTTTGCTCTTTAGTGGATTGTTCCTTGCCCAGCTCAACGTACAGCAACCAAATTCGAATCATTCGACTCAGCACTACTAGCTGTATCCAACAAGCACTAGGCCAGCTCCATAACACCGCCATTTACAACTGTTTGCGGTAGTTGGAACTATATTTTTGAATAGGACTTTTAAACCTACTTTCCCTAGCTCCAAGGTGCGAACTGCATATCACCGACAACTAATCCCAAACGGCAACGATCGATAGGCTCAAGTACTCTCTCACCCCAACGCTAGCGAATCCCAGTCGAGCTCACGTGCATGTCCCAACGTGTGCGTGAATCGCCCTAGCTTCAGATTGTCATCTACTATCTGCCCAGGAGCGCACTCCATTATGTGGCGGCATCCGGTTTCGGATTTGCCTGTCAGTGTGGCCAGCCACAGGATGCCTACGCCTACAGAGGGACCATGGGTGGCCTGCGCTGCATCACGCACAGCTTCAACCACAACCCCATATCCAGTGTAAAACCGATGGAATAAGACTGAGAGGCATGTGTATGGGAGCCACGTTTCATCAACGCAGCCGATCAACACTCCTTCACAGACAAACACAAGCGCGTTGTATTTGGGGGATCAAGCGCACGCAAGGCGGTGGCTGGACCGTAGTCCGCTCCACAATTATTGCATGGAATCACTCTTTGATGCTAACACGGCCACAAGGACCATGCACTCCGTCTTCTCCAGCAAAGACCAACTGTCTCCTGGAGCCAGTGTGGACGAGGTAGTGGGTAATAGACAGGTAGGCATTTTGCCAACATGCACATCAAGCGCAGCCACACCGGGGCTATCCAGCAACAGCCAATCACTTGAGAGAAAGACGACAAAGAATATAAATTGATTAATGCATAAAGAAACGGTGACATAAACGTCAATTAATAAGTATATGAAAGAAGTTGTTTACATAGGAATCTGAGATTAGTTCACGTGGTCAGAATGTACATTTTACGGGAATGACAAACATGAAAATGTTATCGAAATTAACTACAATTGACTTAGGCGACGTGTGCAAGTTTATAGATGAGAGTATAGTTAGATATTTATTTTAGAAAGAAAACACTGGGGCAAAATTGAAAATCTGCCACCTGAAATAAATAGACTTACCATGCAAACACGCGGTTAGTAAATCGGATGCAGCGTACATACAAACGCTGCACCTGTTCCGCCTACGTTCTCTGCAGGACCCGTCGTCACTTCGGTAGTCGTCCCGAATGGTCTTGCCCATGGCTCATTAGGTCGGCCTGACTCAGTCACTCGCGACCGCACGCGCTACAACACTATGCGCTCGATGTCGATGGAGTACAACCCATCGGTGCTTGCCGCTTCTTCTCTGCACGTATAAGGTCTTTTCCCTGCACTTCGGCAACTACCTTCGTGATCAGATCGCGCTATGCACGCCGATCAACCGCCTTCGATTCCCATGACCTGCAATCAAGATTAGAACGTGAGAGGCTCACTTTAAGCATGTCCTGGTAACGAAGCTTCGGTTTCCCCACATGCCGCTTCCAAATACTCAGCTGACCATATAATAGTTGTTTCGGTATCCGCGTCGAATCCATACGGTTCACATGACCGAGCCACCTCAGGTGTCTCAGCAAAAGTATGCAGTCCACTGCATACATACCACTTCGTCGCAACAGTTACGTGTCCGCAACTATGTCTCACCAACCAATGCACAGAATCCGTCGCAAGCACTGCTGATGGAACCACTCGAAATATCGTACATCCCGCCGTTATCTCGTCCACGTTTCACTGCCGTATCGAAGAACGGACAGCACCATGGATTTGTACACCATCAGCTTCGTGCCAATGTTAAGCTGATGGTTGTTCCACACTCGTTACTCTAGATTCCCGCTGCCTAAGAGACGCGCACTCCATAGACCCGTGCATACAGACCAGGGGTGTCCAATGTCCGGCCTGTTTTAACATTTCAACTGGCCGGTGGCCTCATCATGAAATAATAAATTCAGGCTTGGACTTTGTTGTACATGCGTAACTATTGTCATTGTCTTAATGTCAGACTGAAGATGGCGCGACATAATTTTCCCTCACAAAATGACATTTTTGCCAAAAGTTTGGACACTACTGATATAGACGAATAAAGGAGGCTAACAAACACGCAGTGCAAGTGCCAGTGACCCAAGAAGCTGGCTCATAGTCTAATACAACCCGGAATTTAAGCCGGTTGGTTTGCATGGCTTGTAGTAATAAAAACCATCTTTTCTTCTCTTCCCCTGTGGCTGTATTCTTACTCAATCTTTACATTGATTAGTCCTACGCTCAGCACCTTAACATTCTTCCGAGTACCCGGTAGAAAAGCTTGTTGGCAGTGTGAAAACGAGGAGCGCTCTAATTAAGCTGAAGGCGAAACTAGAAAAGACTATAAAACCCAATAATACTGCTGCTGTAAATCCACCCACTGTTATTGCAAAAAAGGAAACGTCCATCATTTAAACTCCAAAAATATCGCATGTGGCTGGGAACCACTACAACTTTACTACCACCATTCCGATTGAAACGACAAATCGAATTATAGTCCTTGAGGAAAAACTAGCTACGCTGAGAAGCACAATTCATGAATCCAACACAAACTACGATCAATTTCTATCATTCTGTGAACTGCTTAGAGGTTCAGCGAATGTTACACTATACCGATTGTGCACAGCTGGTTCTTCACTAAATTAAATTGCAGCTGCAACACAAATACGCCTCTGTAGATCGCATCATGTTGCCATTTTTAACGTACCAGATAAACCGAGCCTCGACAATAACAAATGCTCTTTTAAATGCATGCAATATGGATGGAAGCTCCTGTTAATGCCTCAGACTGAGGAAAAAGGAAATTATCACCTCAGGTCCGATACTCCTAAAGTTTTTAAATGAGAGGAATGCATCAAAATTCATGCACAGTAAAAGACTATTTGTCGCACGAACTACTTTCAAAAACATTATGAGCAAACACGATCAAACGCCTCTTGAAAGGCGACTAACAATTAAACAAAACCCTACGGCCGATCGAACACCCAATATTCATACTATTAAAGCCGGTACTGATGCTGTCATCAGCGTCCTGCGCCTTGATAAGTCAAGTACGTCGTCTAAGATAGGAGATGACTGGCATTCCAGTCCTCTAGAGAGGTCTTCAAACAGCAGTATTGATGTGTCCCTCCCTAAAAACGCCAAGCAAGCTGAAAATACAACTCAGGAGAAACCTACTGACTACCCACCCGACTCCTTTGTCCCCTCTCCCAGTCATAAGCCTTTACAAACGTTGACAGTAACTATCTGCGACCTATCGAGAGCGCAACAAAAGCTCAGATCTTCATGTTGGCATCAAGAGGAACAAATCTAAATCCGACCCCATTGAAGCAAACTAAGAAGTATCCTCGACTAATCGAGGACTAGGCAAAACCAGCGGGAAACACCCTCCCAAAATTTCTCCCAGAAACACTCAAAGCTCAACAGCTCTGAAGCGAACACTCCAAGAACGTAGTGGTATCCAAGTAAGCCAACGGAGAAAATGTGTACGTCTTCAGCCTTCTGCATGCAACACTGGCACTGATATGGGATGAGTCACAGAGAGCCAGCCCAATATTTACCCACAATGACTCTGATCACGAATCCAAATCCCGCTAATTCAAGCTGGCAAAGCCCTTATGTGTGAGACACGGAAAGAACAAAGAAAATGATGGTTGGCATCACCGACTTGCACGCAAGAAGGTTCAACCTCCATGTACCTCAAGTCAAAACCCGCCCACCACCACCACCCCGTAGTACTAAATTGGCAAAAATACAATCCAAATAACAAAGCTTTTGTAGGCTTCAGCATCCCCTACCCGTGTATACAACGGATGTCCGTCCTTTTATAGACCATCGTATGCCACCACATCCTCCCCCACCAACCCAGCCACTACCACGTGCTATTATGGATCAGTAAATAATACAACTAATAGAGTATGTAATCTATTCAACCCAGCACGATGTAGAGTTCCGTATGCCTCAGCTTCCTCACAGCACACAGTTCACAAATACAAGGATGAAGAAACAAATTTTGCCCACTCCTTTTATTTACATCTAATAACATCTTTTAAATCTGTCGTTATTATCATTCGTTCACTTGTACCTAAATTAGATATACTTAAACATTTAGGTTTATTAGATCCCCCGATATTGCTTTTATCACTGAAACTTGATGCACATCAGAACTTAGTGATTCTCAGCTTAAAATCTTGGGCTATACGCAACTCTGCAAAGATGCCTAACGTAAAAGTAGTGCTGGCTGCGACATATACCTTCGAAACAACGGGACTACAATTCCCGCACATCAAACTGTGCTCAATGACTTAGAAGATACAACATGGCTAGTGATCCTGTCTACTGATCTTCGTAGGTTGTACCTATCGGCCACTGGGAACCCCTCCATGTGAAACCCTAAAGCTAATCGATATGGTAGATGATATCTCCAGAACCACATAAAACTCTAAACTTATGTGTATAGATTGCAACCTACCACATGTTAACTGGATGCTGCCTACACTCAGAAACACTGCAGGCATTGAGGAAATAATCTCATGTATCCACGTCAATGACTGGATCCAGCATATTAGAGAGCCAACTTGAAGTGCCACTATCCTTGTCCTTGTAATCACGATGGGAATATCTTTCGCTTATGTATCCAATTGTAATCCACTACCGGGTTGCGATCGAAACACAGTGCTTTGTGATATGACTACTGATTCACTTAAACCATCGAATGAAATGCTAACACCTGATTCATTACCTCCATCGTGCGGACTGTAACTCATTTAATGAACTTGTCAGTACCATGAACTGGAACACGTCATTCCTAAGTCACAATCTTACTGTGGCTACAATTGAGTTTATTAACAATATCGCCCTTGGTGTAGAGCTACTGGCACCTACCGTATGGAGATGTACCTATGAACATAGTAGTGAGCTCAAGCTTCTGTACAAAGCCACAAGCAAACTGAAGAAACTTAGGTCACTATATCGCAGGAGCAACAGCTTCGCAACATTTCTACAAATACACGAGGCTCTGCTACAACTAAAACCTCTAACCCAAACGGCCAAATTCAAAGAAGAAGTTGGGCACGTAGAAATCCTGAGAAAGTATGCAGATTGATGCAACTACTTAAAAGAAGGAACACTGAACTCCATCAGGAAATTGAAACGTTGGTCCTGGACTATGGTTCAATAACGCGCGACATCGCCTGCATATACGAGGCTGTCAACTCTAGGTTTGCCGCTTGTTTTGTCCCTAGCACTCAGCCGTTTGATTCTCTATATCTAAAAAGAACAAACGAGCTACTCTGTAATATTCCTGTGATGTTGAGATAGGTACAACGTGCCATCACATCCATAAACTGGCTCTATGTCTAGTTAATAGACTGTTGAGGATACATACATACATACAAATCCATAAAACCATCAACTCATCCAGGCCCAGATGGCGTCTCCCCAACTGTTATACAACTGAGCGGAAAAGCATCGCTGTACTGTTATTAAACATCACGACACTTTCTCTCACTACCAGCTGTTTCTCATTTCTATGGAAGCAACCAATTATAATGCCTAAGCACAAGGGTGGTCCGCAAATTTAGATCTCAAGCTACCGCCTTGTAAATCACACCTCTGGTGCTTCCAATGCCCTAGAGACAATAGTCAAGAAAATTGTACAATTCCTTACAAGACAGGATCTGATCAATCCCCCACAAACCCTCCTGCGTTACCTGCCAGCTACAATTCTTCGATCATGTCACGACTATGTTTGACAGAGGAATGGCAAATAGCATAATTCTGTCGGATATGCAATTGGCGTTCGACTGTGTTCCGCACAAGCCACTGCTGTCGGTTCTGGAGTCATATGACATTGGAAACCTCCTGCTAAGCTGTTTCGACTCATACATAAATGATCGCGCCGCTATCTGCTAGAGTCGTATGTCATTGAGAGCCCTCTGCCAACCTGGTTTAACTCATATCCATACCACCAAACTCCAATAGTTAAAATAGGTCAGCACTACTCTACGCCAAATAACGAGCGGTGTCTTCCAAGGAAGTGTGCTGAGACCACTACTTTTCCTAATCCGTGAAAAAATATGGGCACGATTGCAGATGAGGTCAAACTTGTCTACTCATCCAAACCAGACCAATTGCAAGAGTGCCTGGGAAGGATATACATAGACCTATCCACACTACTGATATCTGGCAAAGGTCTGTAAATGTACTTCTCCACAAGAAAATCCCTGGTACTTGGCTACATGTGCCGTATACCGGATGGCTCTATCACTGCCGGTAATATGATCCCAACATATAATTCAGTTTGGGACATGGTAGTTAGGTATTCCAATTCCTTCAAAGTTACAAAACATCATTAGAACTTTCTAGCTGACTGAAATACAATGAACAATGATTTGTCGTGGGTAAAATAGCTTGTGCTTGACAAATCCCGAAGGATGGTTAGGGTAAAAATAACATTGGAAACATCAACGAATACATAACTCGCTATTTTAAGCGTCCACCGATTTGAATGCTCTGCTGCATAACGACAGATTGAAATATGAATGGGATGTACGCACAAAAATAGTGTGAAGAGCTGTTATATTTCAGTAAGTGCGTGAGAAATAAAAGGGTAACGACAACCCTAACTCGTGTGTTGCTTCATTTGACAGAGGTGGTATGTTAATCCCATTTTAGATACATCCAGGCTACTCACATGAACACTTCTGCATGTATCCTCAACGCTACGTTGCGGAGAGGTCCGTTAAGCACATGGGTAGTTTTGCGTTATTTCGTCCTCTATGTGGAACGGACTATATCAAGTAATGCAAGTTGAAAGCGTGTCATCAAGGCGATTTCCGAATAGCGTTAATGTAGAGGCAAGGATAACGTGAGTCGAAAGGGAATTCCAGGTACTGGACACACGGAGGTTGAAAGCGTTCCGTTGACAGTGAAGTCGACTGGTGGCTAGTCATTTTGAACTGATGGTCTCTCAGGTTGGTATTTTGGCTCAGCCACAACAGCTTGCGACATGGGTGAGTTGGGTTCGTCAATATTAAGTAAACCATGATTAGGTCTTCTCGTTGCCGTTGATATTCACTACTGTGCAATCTCAGGGATTGCAGTCTTTGCTGGTAGGAGGAATGATACAATCCTCTAACGAATTTGGTTGCGCTGCGTTTTGGAGCTTCAAGTACATTAATGTCGTGCTTGCGCCAGGGACGCCAGGCCTGGATCGTATATTCCATGTGGGGCCTGACGTAGGCGTTCAATATTTGCGGAAAGATTGATGGCTCTAAATTTTTGGAAACTCTTCAAGATGTTGACTTTCTCTCTTTTATTCCTTTTTTACCCTGTTTCGAGCAGCCGAGATCGTCCTGCACGATCACCCAGAGGTAGATTTCCTGAAAACGACGTTGCAACTGCTGGTCCCCAAGTCGATATTCTAGATAAGCTGATGGCGTATGCTCACGACTTTGCACTTCGCCACGTTGAACTGGAGCAGGGTATCGGAGGAACATGCATATGCGCTGCAATGCCGTGTGACCATCCGCTGTCCTGATGTCACGCCAAATTTTGATGTCATCTGCAAATAGTAAGAAGGCGGACTGCAGTACACTGCCAAGGTCGTTAACGAATATAAGGAATAAACGTGCCTCCAGTACCAATCCTTGGGGTACGCCACACTGGACCTCAATTGGGTCGGAAATGGAGCTGCAGACTTTCCCATTCAGCTGATGTTGAGTGAGGAACTTGCTAATCTAACCGAACACAGGGTCATCGATTCCATAGCTTCATAGCTTATGAAGGAAAATGCGGTGGTGCAAACGATCGCACGCTTTCGAGAAGTCTAGGTAGACAACCTCGACTTCTACTCTGGCACTAACTGACACTGTCCAGCTTGCTCGGGCTGGAATCAAGTTTGTAGTGCAAGACCGATTGCGGCGGAATCCGTGCTTTTGTGACATTAGGATCTTGTTGCTCTCAAGGTATCCCTGAGCGTTTCTGCGATTATACGTTCTATTACTTTGGATAAACCTGGGAGGAGAGTGATTGGACTGTAGTTGGAGGGCTCCGAACTATTATTACTTTTGTAAATAAATGTGACTACTCTATGTTTCCACATTGTAGGAACCTACATTTTATCATGACATTGAAAGAACCGAGATAATATTTCCGCAAAGTCCATGACTGTTGTCTTCAATGCCTTCGTTTTGATGCCCACGCCAGTTGAGTTGTGCAAGGGCAATGACGTTAGCCTTTTCATCCCATTGCCTCCCGTGAATGCAACAGGGTTTAACCCTGGTGGCAACTGGAGCTGTTTCAAAAGCAGGCGAAATGATGATTCACTCTGGAATGTATGGATGAAGTGTTGGTGAAGCACGTTGGCCGCATCTTGTGCGGTTTGCTCAAGACCTTCAGTTGCACGTAAACTTGGGATCCCGCGGTACACGCTGCGGGGCTTGTTGACGTGTCTATACAATAACTGGGGATTTGTACTGAATTTCACCGCTAAGTTCCGCTGGTGCTGGAATTTGTCTTCGCGGATCAACTTGACGTAGTGGTTTCGTTGAGTTGTATAAGCACGCCAGGTTAGGTTACTTGGACAGACTTTGTAAGGTCGCCAGGCTGAATCCCTTAAGGCCATGCATTTTCTAGTATGGCTCCTCAGGAACGAATTCTCTTGCTTCGGACGAAAGACCTTGCTTTCTGACGCATTTGCCACTAGACCAGTGAATTGGGTGAAGAACAACATCCAGGCGACATCGAACGGCTTCTCGGCCAGGAAGTACCAGTCGGTTTCTTAAACGAAATTAGACAGGATACCTTAATGTGTATCGACATTGGTTTCCACGTTGTTCTCACTGATGCATTCCGAGTAACGGATGTAACGAAAGAGAAAAATCATGTGATAGCTGCGGCCAAGTGGTGCATCTATGGTCAAGGTGTCAACCATTAGTTCCTCGTTGGAGAGTACAAGGTACAAAACAGGGGGTGTTACCCGTTCGGAATCGGGTGAAAGTAGTGACATGGTTGTACAGAGGTACGTCGGCAACCGCCTCTTGCAAATCAGCCTTGAAATGTCCCCTGTGCGATGCTGGAGCTTCATTTGCGTGCAGGTTGAAGTCCCCCACCAGAAGGACGTAACTGTACGTATATATTATACGCAATCTGTGGTACAGATATTGTGCCATCGGAATCATGGCTGAATAGGAAAACAATATGAATAATAAGAAAGGAGCAACAACAAATGCTTTTTTGTCTATTTTACCACTCACAGTTTTGAATATTTTTAGTGAGTTCTTTTTTAGGGGGAGGAAGATGGGACACCGCAACATACCGATACACATGTCCGCCATTGCTATCGATCTTAAGCCATGGCTTCCAAGGTCTTCAACCAGCAAGTATCCTCATCTCTCGGACCCCAACCAAGTAGTCGACAACAACCGGCCGAGGCCAACTGTTTCGTCAGCTTTTTCATGCGGCTTCTCCATGTTTTAAGCTGTCCACTAGACCGTCTCTTCCAGCCCTGCCCAGCAACCGCAAACAACGTACGACGCGGGTACCGCTGGACAGGCATGTGCAATACGTGCGCTAACCACCGCAGTTGATGCAGTGAGACGAGCTCCTCGAGCGAGTAGCTTCCACGTCCCAAGACACGCTGTCTAACTTCCACATTGCTTACGTGGTGTTGCCACCACACACGGGCAATGGACCGCAGACAGCGGTGCTCGAAGACGGATAGCCTGTGCAAGTCATCTTTACGAATGGGCCAGGTCTCGCATCCGTACAACCGTACAGCACGAACAGTTGCACAATAGACCCGCCCTTTGATGGAGAGACGAATGTCGTGGCGACGCCACAAATGCCTCAGCCTATAAAAAGCGAGGCGTGCTTTCGAGATGCGCATCGAAATCTCGTCTCCAACAGCCCAGCAAACAGTACGTGTCATTTTGACCGTCCGATCTGAGGATGCCATTCCTTGTAACCTCGACACTAGTAGGCTGAATCCAAACGCTGTCGGTCAAGCTGGTGGTCTGGCTAATACAGGTAAGGAAGTTGTAGAACAAATCCAAGATGGCGGGCACAGACGGCAGTTGGACCAAGCAGTGAGGTCTACGAAATTACCCAGGGAATATCCATCAAAGTGGCACAGATGAAAAATTGCACCAAAAGAAACCTATTGGTGCACAAGTCACACAGAGAAAACACTTATCACACAGTAATCCCGAAGCAAATGTATAATCCAGTACGGTAAAGCAAAATTCCGTGGCATCCTTGGATATAGCCAATGAC